>OW203769.1:13419351-14650035 GCA_934045905.1 Leuctra nigra
TCATAAATCTATACCTGTTTTAAATTTTAATTATTATAATATTTATGTACACCCATAACAAAAGATAAAACGGTATTCGATAGAAAAGGATTGTCTGAAAAAATTTGATGGCATCATCCGATGAAGTCTGTGCTATCTACTAGTAGATGAGCTCTGATTTCATTGATAATAAGTAATAACAAGGATTGATTGTCAAGGAACCTGAATGTTTACTACTGATGTAATGTTTATCCATACACATTTTCCAGTTAAATTATCATCTGAGAAAAGTGTATTTTATATTATTTATAGCAAATACAAAATTTAGACCTTAGACGTCGAAAACAAATTGAAATGATCGATCAATGTTTGAACCCGGACTCAATTTCATGACGTAGTGATTGAACAAATTAAAACAAAAGTGAATAGTTCGATTAAATGAATTGAAGAACAGGGAGTATAAACAGCATTAAACTTAAAGAATTTCTGTTTGAAATGTATTTATTGGTTTTGGCTCATTTCTTGATCTTGGGTTTGAATAAAAGATTCAGTATTGATTACCTCTGAGGCAAATACGCCACTATTCTTTAAAAAGGGGGTCAAAAAGAGCTACGTGTCTCTCATAACAAACGAAAACAAGGGATATTGTCATAAAAGTCAAATGGGTACGCTCGCTTATCCACTTTCAAAATATCACTAAAATCTTACATGCAAATGGTGTCTTATATCCTAGTAAAATACCAATTCTCAGATATTTATATGCTATAGAATTTTATGTGTTATAAATTAAAGAAGTCACTGACATTTCTCGAAACGCAAGGAATTCTATAGCTACCTGTAGTGGATTTCCAACTTGTCAGAAAGAATCATTTGAGTCACCGGGAAAGATTCTTCCATCGTACATTTATGTTGATTTGATGGGTCGAGAGGTTAAGTCGTTTTTACGACCTGATTTGCATTCAGCACCACATTGAACACCATCAATAAAGTTTTGTTTTGCGTGGGCAGTGATCTGGGATTGTTCGAAAGTCCATCGCCCCCCCCCCCCCCCCCCCCCCGATTATGCCTGGGGGTAATGGGTCACTAACGCCCCGCTAATGAAGCATGTCAATACTTGAGCCAGTTGCGAATCTTGATGCAATCTTTAATCGGAATAGACGTGATGAGATCATTCACACCAATATGTGAAGATTGATGTAAAATATTTGCGTAATTAGTCGATTTAATTTTTTTATTTTCTTGGGCAGTGGTGTGACTTATCTAGATAATTATTTTTTTTATCTATTATCTTATCTAGACAATTAAATAATTGGTTATCTTTATCTTCATCTAGATGAAAAATATTGTTATCTATTGGCAATTATCTAGATAAAAAAATATAAAATTCAAAATGCTCTTGTGTGTATGAACATGCACGAACCTCATATGTCAGATATTATATGAAAAAGGAAAATTGTCTCCGTTTAGTTGCATTAGTTGGCTTGTTTTGATGGCCCCATTTTGTAAACACTAGAGTTTAGGATTCGAAAATAATTAGGTATAACACTTAGTATTTTGGTAAAATAATTATCTATTATCTATTACAAGTATCTAGATAATTATTTTTTTATATTATTTAGAAGATTTCTTGGAAATTTATCTATAATCTTATCTAGATAAATTTTGGGCAGGTTATTGATAAAAATAAAATGATCTAATCACAACACTGTTCTTGGGACGGTGCAAGTTGGCTCCGGCATTAGCGATGTACTTGTACTCCTTTCTGACTGAGGTTTTTCGTAGCGTCACTTACTCGAGAGGCAAATGATGGGAAGATACCCCACTAATAGGCCACGACCGTCTTCTTCCCACCGTTCATCATAATCTATCCTTCACGATCATCTCCCAATCATCATCATAATCATTCATTAGTCGCCATTCCTAGTTGCAAAACAGTGCGCCGTTAAACACCCTGCGATTTAATATCAAAAATGAAAGATAATGCAAAAGTTATGAGATAATTCAAAATAATACCTACCACTTTGTGAATAAAGCCATAGTCCAGTATAGGTACACCCAAAAAATCATAAAACGGTATTTGAACGAAACAGATTGGCTGCTGGTCAGGTTCATTGACAATCAATCCTTGATATTATCAATGATATCAGAGCTAGATGACGAGTAAGCATAAACTTCATCGGATGATGCAATCGCATTTTTTTCAGACTACCCATTTCTTTCTAATACCGTTTTATAAATTGTCGAGTGTACATTAAAAAATTGGTCTGTACAAAACTGTATTTAAATTCATTTCAACCATTATTGGACACTACTTGAAAGTTGAAACAAAGATGGTAATAACTACGTTTCACTCTCAAAGCTGTGATTTAGACCAATTTAAATGAATTGAATGTATGAAAATTAATGTTCTCAAAAGAACACGTTTTCATTTGACTGTATCTTTTCAAAGAGGTTGGTCTTTGGATACCTTGGATACCTTGGGTTGGTCTTTGGATGATGGGAGTTGGTGAGGAATGGACGGTGGGAGGGAGGCGGTCGTAGCCTAGGAAACCTTCCCATCATTTGCCCCTCGAAATTTAAAAAAATCTGTTACGTCTTACGTAACAGAATGACCACGATGGACGCAGTGGAATGCTGCGCACCTCATTTGCATCAGCTGTGTGTGAGAATCGAACCCGGGACCTCCGAAGTACGTTTTCGTAGTTATCAAATATTTGTATCTGTACCACAGATGTAGAAGGCCTGAAGTCCATTTTCTCCATTTTGCTTTGCACACTTTTGGAATCATGTAATGAAACTCTATCAATTGCCATTTGACTGATGTCAACAAATACAGTTATATTGAAGTATTCTCTTACACCATGACTCATGTCACCATTACAAATATGATTGGATGAAGACTGAATTACTGGTTTTTGAGCTCACCTCAAGAATGTACTTCTAAATGTAAGATACAAAAAACACACATATTTGCATTTAATCATGTAGGTATTGATATTCAATAACCCTTGACACTCATGCTCACATTTTTCTGTAAGAGAACCAATAAACTGTTAAAACCATAGCATGACGCTTGTTTCATCCAACACCTGTATTTTATGCATTCTAAACGTACCTATTATGAAAATACTACGTGATCCGAATAGAATCGAACGTTTATTTATTTAAAATACTACTCGTTTTCCCGCTTTCTTCACCCCCGCACTCCGAACTGTGTTTTGGAACAGCAATTGTCCGCTCTTCCGGTTCCAGAATGACCACGATGGACGCAGTGGAATGCTGCGCACCTCATTTGCATCAATAAGACGGTAATCGCGGCCTTCTAGAGATGGCCAACATCAACGAGATCAACATGGCGTGATAAGATTTTACCAGTCACGGCCTCCTATGTATACCTCCCACGTTAACACGGGCCGTGGCATGGAATGTGTCAAGAAACTTTTTCGTGTGTTAATTAAAAAATATTAATAACGAGTGATGACTTTTTTGACATGATTTTCAATTTTCGATGATATCAGTGGTAGCACGATTTTAATATGTTCCGGATTATTATAACAAAGATGGCGACAACAAAGGTTTATTAATTATGTATTTTTAATTAAGTGACATGATGGTCTGATTCTGTAACTTGTGTGGTTTCACTTCTGTGCTTTTCTTATGGAGATGAGGAGATTTCATGTGAAAAGTCAAGTGAAATTAGTTAGAGAATAGGGGTCCTGGGGTGTTGCGGTGAAAGCTATTAAAGGTGACTCATAACTAATTTAATAATAATTAGGTGAGAGAAATGTGTCCATTTTGTTCGTTTTAATATGTGTTGGATTGTTTGTATTTTTACGGGTGTGTTTGCAATACCTACAGGTCACCTTTTCTTTAAAGGAGATGAATTTTTGCCATATGTATTACAGTACACTTACTTGTATGGTTTACAGTTGTTTTTTTAAATCATCATATCATAAATCATAATTTGTAAAGATATAAAGTTCCGATCAAGTTGAAATTTTCAAAAGTATAATCATGACTCTAAATTTTAAAAGGTTCAACGAAATCGGTTTTGATGAAGAATCATAGACATTTTAAGCAATTGAAATATTTTAATAACTTTGTTCTAGATAAAGAAAATAATTTCTCGATCCAATTACTTTTCGATGTGTTAATTAATGTTACCAATTTTATATTAATTTCAAAATCTTGACCGACTGCTCTGAAAATGTTGAAAATGATCAAATGTTGGTAAAAATAATAATTATATGATGACTTGACACAATTTAATTTCATCGTTATCAGAACACCATTACAATAATTGTCAACCAATCGGAGGATTTTGTTCAAACATTATACTGCAAACTAGCCAACAAGATTTACATAAGAAATTGCATGTCTTTCGCGTGATGTTTTGCACAAAAACAGGACAAAACAAATTAAAAAGCCTAAGAATCCAAAGAAGGCGCTATAATCGCTTTAAAAAGCTACGCGAGCAGAAAAACAACTCATTAACTTTGTTCAAAAATTGATTATCATTACGTTAAAGCTGGGTTATTCCCAAAATAATAATTCATATATGTCATTCATTCATACAAAAAGTGTTAATTATCAACTGGACTTTGAATTTAAACACTTTCCGGTCTAGTTTGCACACTGCAGATTTTTTTCTTCAATTAAAATTTTAAATTAATTTAATCACGCCAAAGTGAATGGACCAAACTATTTGTACCATGAGTGAAGATGAATCTAAAGGAGATCATTTCTTAAAATCCTATTGGTTGCAGTTTTGGATGGTGTTTAGGGGGAAAAAGTATACATTTACATCTTTATTTTATTTCTATAATGTACAGTTTGTTTGAAACCATAAGTATCTATCTAGGTAGGTTGAAATAAAATTTAAATTATTAAATTATGAAAAAATAGTGAGTAGCGAGCATCATTTTTGGCTCTTAATCTTTTTTTCCTGCACTGCCCAGGTCAAACCGTTCAACCAATCGATCTGATATTTTGACACACACTAATGTCATTAGAGCGGTCTGGTGTACAATTTTTCAACAAGATGCTGTATTTTTTGAAAATTAAAACTGTCCGGTTTACCGATTAACTTCAAATTTTGCATGGTCATCGGAACCGACATATTAGACTAAGCTGTAGAGGTATCTAGTCGGGCGCTAGCTCGACGCTGCCAAGCACCGCTCTAATACAACGTGCGAGCTACTACCAGACTTATACTGCAAGCGCTTCGGGCCCGATTTCGGGGTGTCAGTACGCATGCAAGCATTTAGAAATGAAAGTTGAAAACCATGGTTATCGGGTATATTTAGCCACCTGACAACACCTAACCAAATATCAAAGTGCTGCGATCATCCCTTCGGGGTGAATTTTGGGCCTCAAACATGCAAGGATTGACTTTCATGTTAGTTAGTTAGTTAGTTAGGCACGGTCAATTTGTTTGCCCCTCTCCACAGGTTGAACGGTTTGTCCTAGAGAGTTGAAATTTGGCAGAGACATAGAGTCATATTTATAGCAGTGCCCTTTGAAAGAAAATCTTAAACATTTTGACCGGAAGTGAAGTTATTACAATTTTAAATTTTAAATATTTTAAAAGTCAAACGGGTCCATCGAGAGTTTTGAAATTTGGCAACAATAAAGACAATGTATTGCTAGACACTCCACTTCAAGAAAAATCAATAAATTTAAACCGGAAGTGGGAAAATTATCAATATTTACGTTCCGCCCTTCTTCTTTGATACACTAAACAGCGGCTCTAATTCCCATCGGACTGATAGCTCATGTTAGGAAGGCAGCTGGCTTCGACATCTGCATAACACGTTCGATTCCCGATCCCGGAAAACTTTTTTTTTCATATATTATTTTTTAATTTGTATAAGCGATGATACCTTCATGGATATATATTCAAATGAGAGGTCCAGGGATGCTGTGAAGATCATAATAGACCGAAACATCGCAATCGCGGCACGCCAGTTGCCATCGTGAACACTGAAGATATCAGGGAATCAGGAATTGCGCACGTCGTTTTACGCTCCACCTTTCTTCTTTGATATACTACACAGATTTATATTTCAGTGTGGCGAATTGGCTCGGTCACATGAGGCAAGTGACTTCGATCACGGCGTTGCCGGGTTCGATCCCCGTAACAAACGTTTTATTTTTTATCTTTTTATTGAGCGAGCGAAGCGAGCGTCTCCATTTGGCTCTTTTGGCACGGACCTCTGTTTTTTTTTTTGTTTGTTTTTTTTTTTTCTGTTACTGACGATATACAGGTCAGAGTTTTTCTTCGATCGAGCTGAAATTTTGCACACATGTACGTAACATTTCTGATTGTTGCAGACCCTAATTTTTTTGAAATCCATTGATTGGTTCAAATTTAAAAAAAATTAACTTTCGATTGGTTGTTTTGATCAAATTGAAATTTTGACAAGTCATTACCCCCAACATTGTACCCAATCAAACAAAGTTTCAGCCAAATCCTCCCATTGGTTAAAATTTAAAACCATCTTTCCTGTGTTTTTAGAAATTTAAACTATAACCGATTGAACGATCAACTTATAACTTCGCATGATGGTTGGGTCCAACATTATCTGCATTTTTGACAATTTTCATACTAATCTGTGTTTAAATCCAAACGTTATTGACATTTTACGGACTATTAGCGTGTTGGCTGTCAAATTCACGGCGACTTCGACTCTTCAGTTCAAGGCAAGGTAGTTAGAGCAGAAACTTTCAAACGCAAATGAAACTGATAATGACCGTTCAACAGTCGATCTGATATTGTGTAGACACACTTATATCATATGAGTGGTCTCAGGTATATTTTTTGAAGGAGATCCTGTGATTTTTGAAAATTAACACGGAACCGTTCAATCATAAAGGTTCAATTGATCAACTTAAAGCTTTGCATGGTTATTTGGACCAATATTTTAGGAATGTTTTGAGATTTCTATACAAATCTGTGGCGAAATTTTAGAATTATTGGCTTTTAATGACATTTTCGATAGACAGAATTTCGGTTCGAGGTGTTGCGCGTATCCGTGCTCGCTCATCAACGCGTTACTCAGATTCATTGGTTAAAATTTAAATAAATATCTCCTGATAGGCTGAAAAATGAAAACGGTCTTCGATAATTCTGATCAAACTCATATTTTGCATGATCATTAAGACCAATATTGTCTCTTATTTTACAAAATTTCATCCCAATCAGTTAAGAACGTATGAAGTTATTTACATTTTTAATATCTGTCAGTAATGAAGTATCGAAATGAATGTTTTCCAGTGCCAATTGAAAATTGATTCTGATTTGCTTTATGAACCAGGTGCTTAGATGCTATTTTAAAGTTTCGATGAAAAGCATACACTTTTAAGTTGATATCATAATCAATTCCATATGGATGTATATGTTTTCTGTGCGTTGTGTACGCATTTCCGGTTCGAGAATTTGCACGTACCCGTGCTCGCTTATCAACGCGTTACACTGAGCGTTTTCCTAGTTTACTTAAAAAAAATGTTTAACCTTCTTGTGTATATATTCAAAATGTTAATCCGAATACATTCAACGATTACATAGCTACTCTTTTTAATATTATACTCATTGGACTCTAGTAATGATTGTCAATGTACACGTTGTACGTAAAGTTGTGCAATAAAACAATTCGTGGTCATGCTAATCAACAGAATCTTGGTGGCTCAGTTACTAAACTAGAAACCACACAAAAAAGGTTCCATTACTGGGTGCATAAGGTTGTCACAGCTTTTAATTTATCCGAATTATTTAATTATGTAAAATTCAGTTATTAAGTAAATAGTAAAATTCAGTGAAGGCTCCATAACTAATATTCAGAGTATAAGGTGTTTACAACTTTTCATTTGTCACACTTATTTAATTATTTAAAATAGAGTTAATTTGTCAATATTGGTGGCTCAACAAGAAACAAGAACAACACGAAACAAGAAACCACACAAAAAGGCTCCATTACGTGCATCCATTACGTGCATTAGGTTCTAAAATTAATTTAATTATTTTAATTATGCTAATTTGTCAAACTTGATGGCTCAGTTACGAAACAATAAACCACACAAAAAGGCTCCATTACTAGGTATATTAGGTGCTCTTTGCTCCTAATACTCTAAGAGACTAATGCTCTGGTGCTCTGGTACATTTTTAATAAATGAGACTACCAATGGATGCTGTGAAGATCATCAATAGACAGAAACATCGCCATCGCGGCACGCCGGTTGCCATCGTGAACAGTGAAGATATCAGGGAAACAGGAATTGCGCACGTCGTTTTACGCTCTACCTTTCTTCTTTGATATACTACACAGGTTTAATTTCAGTGTGGCGAATTGGCTCGGTCACATGAGGCAAGTGACTTCGATCACGGCGTTGCCGGGTTCGATCCCCGTAATAAATGTTTTATTTTTTTATCTTTTTCTTTACTTAAAAAATGTTTAACCTTCATGTGTATATATTCAAAATGTTAATCCGAATACATTCAACGATTACATAGCAACTCTTTTTAATATTATACTCATTGGACTCTAATAATGATTGTCAATGTACACGTTGTACGTAAAGTTGTGCAATAAAACAATTCGTGGTCATGCTAATCAACAGAATCTTGGTGGCTCAGTTACTAAACTAGAAACCACACAAAAAAGGCTCCATTACTGGGTGCATAAGGTTGTCACAGCTTTTAATTTATCCGAATTATTTAATTATGTAAAATTCAGGTAATTTAGTAAATAGTAAAATTCAGTAAAGGCTCCATTACTAATATTCAGTGTATTACGTGTTTACAACTTTTCATTTGTCACACTTATATATTATTTAAAATAGAGTTAATTTGTCAATATTGGTGGCTCAACAAGAAACAAGAACAACACGAAACAAGAAACCACACAAAAAGGCTCCATTACGTGCATCCATTACGTGATCACAACTTTAAGTTTCTAAAATAAATTTAATTATTTTAATTATGCAAATTTGTCGATCTTGATGGTTCAGATACGAAACAAGAAACCACACAAAATGGCTCCATTACTAGGTTTATTAGGTGTTTACAACTTAGTAAAAATTATTTCATTATTTCAGATGTTGTAATCTGTCAATCTTAGAAGCTCGGTTACAATAAACAAGAAACTACACTAAATGGTCCATGATAATTAATGGAAATCTGTGGGTATGAGAGATTTAAATTTCATTTCATCATCCAACAATGCTTACGTTAAAAAGTTAGAATAATAAAACGCTTTTAAATTGTCATGATTTATTTCCAAACTGTGAGTCAAAGTCTCATCAAGTGACATTGTTTAATGGAAATAAATGAAACTGAAACTGATGTTCCTCCTAATCTGACACTAATAAAATAAACATTGGTTTTGATGCGAACGTTATATACGAAAGTGGTCTGGCTTGTTTACATCGGCAATACAATAATATTCTTCAAGTATCTAGGCAATAGCACGAAGTTGTTTCCTGGTTTGAAAATATGAAAATATTATCTTCCACAGCAACATCACAAAACAATATAATAATCACTAAATAAGATCAGTGGACTAATTAAAATGCAAGCTCGATAACTGTTTACAAGTACCTATAGAAGAAGACAACAATACTAAATGGACATCGATCGTATTTGCCATGAACAAACAAATGTAAACATTAAGTTGACCTGACAGGGAGAGGCAGAGAGGTGGAGATGCCAGGTATAGGCCGGCCCATGCTATCCGTGTACATAGGCGAGTAAGGCGGGTAGCGTAAATTTCATCACCCGTCATACTCCTTCCCACCAGCACTATAAACACCAGGTGGCTCAGCTAGTTAATCTTAACTAAGTTCCTTTTAAGTTACATTGCCTTCCAAAAACCATCCGGATTTTATTTAAAATGTGTTGTAAACATCTGTAAGCCTGCACGCTTTACCAATTGAGTTTATACTTCGGAACTTTGACATAAAAGAGTGAACATGGGAGAATTTAAAAATAAGGAAACGCATTTGCAATCATCTTTCGTGTACCTTTCAGTTTACCTAGTGGCGACAAATACGCGTTTTACGAGATGAACGCACAAATTCCGGTTTACACCGGAACAATACACCTACAATTTACGTTATTCACGTGACTCAAAGCTGTGAACTTTTAACAAATTATAATTTGATATAACTCAAATTCAACCAAAAGAAATGGACCCTTTCGTTATACTAACTTCGGAACTATTGAAATAAAAACAGAAAACTTTAGACAAGAAGTGACGTTGTTGGCGTTAACTGTAATGATAGGTAACACTTAATGATCAGTGAAAGCTGCTATAAACTTATACCCCATATGACATGTTGTACAAAAACAAAAACTTGTAAAAAAAACTGCCAAGCACCTTCCCACTTAAAACAATTGAGATCTAAAAGAAGGGCCAAGCAATAATATATTGTTTAAACATTTTCGCACTTAAAATTCGTGAAATCATTTCGCCCAGTTACTGCCGCCAAGCACAACACTAAAAACCTAATGTTGTGTCCAAATTTGAAGAATACAATCTAAGTGAACCATCATTGTAAATTTAACAAAATTATAAAAATTAAAAACGACTTCAAAATAAATTTAAAATTGAAATTAAAAAAATTAAAAATAAAGCTTGGCGCATTGAATTTGCACCGACCATATTGTAGACTTTCTCTATCTTCTTCCTACTTTCAGTCTTTCTTCGGCTCCTTTATCGTCATCTTCTTTCTTATGTTGCCTTCTTCTTGACACAATGCGCCTAGCTTTATTTTTAATTTTTTTAATTTCAATTTTAAATTTATTTTGAAGTCGTTTTTAATTTTTATAATTTTGTTAAATTTACAATGATGGTTCACTTAGATTGTATTCTTCAAATTTGGACACAACATTAGGTTTTTAGTGTTGTGCTTGGCGGCAGTAACTGGGCGAAATGATTTCACGAATTTTAAGTGCGAAAATGTTTAAACAATATATTATTGCTTGGCCCTTCTTTTAGATCTCAATTGTTTTAAGTTTGGCAGTTTTTTTTACAAGTTTTGACATTTTACGGACATTTTATGCTTGTTGGAAATATTTGACAAACTTAGTATTATGGAAATTTCAGATATTTTATCAAGTGAGTCAAGAAGCAGTGCCGCTATTTCGACCCATTTCGTCTCGGTTCATTCCAAGGTCTGTAGAGCAGAAACTTGCAAAAGCATATTACTTTGCATACATTTTTCATATTTATCACAAGATTCATGGACATCATTACTACATTCATACTAGTAGAGACGGTTGTCTCACTCCTATACTGATAACATTGACGGCAGTGAAGCCTTTTTAGACCCTGTGATTGGGGAAATCTGGTAGGCCCCCGTGATTTGAGCGACGTCTATAGCGTGAAGAGTGAACTACTTGATGACCAATCTCTGACGATGGCTCACCCGCTAATTCATAGTTATTCACTCGATGTGCCTGCTAGCACGTAGAATAGCTGTTTTTCGACGATTTTTAATAGTTGTATAGTTTAATTGTATATATCTGATATAAAACAAAAGAACATCGTGCATAGCATATAAATGCAACGACGGCTCAATGGGTAAATTTAGCAGTTAGTTCATATTTTTACCACTAGTGCTGATATATGCGCTAACGATGCCGGGATACTCCAATATTTCTCATGTCGAAAAGGCTTCACGTTCATTGGTGGAGTGAGAATACCTCTGCTATAATGTAGTGTATATCTATATATATCTCTCTGCCGTGTTTATCATGTAATATTATGAAAAATAAAACTTTTTTATGCTTTTTATGCTGGTTGCTGTAGGAACGTAAAAGGAGACATGGAGCAACTTTATGTGGATTCTATTATCCTGCTCTAGTAGACAGTTAATCATGTGTGAATGGAGTACCTACCGTGATTAAAAAAATATGTCCTTCAATGTCTACAACCTGTTTATTTACCTCTAAAAAATGCATAGCCTAACTTCACCTGTCAAAAAACTAACAAACTAATTAGGCATATCAACACAACTATTATGCTAATCTAACATCACGAACACTCAGGAAAGTGACCCAATTTCTGCGACTTCTGCCAACAATGGTCAGCTCTATTCGATCTTCTGTTATTGAACAGCCAGTTGGATCACAGTCACGCTGAGCAGCCATCAGATGGGCCGTGTCTAGCGATCCAGTGTGCAGTGATTTAGTTCACAAACAAACCACGGGGCGCGCCACATTGTCAGTTACCAACAGACCGTGGAAAGAAGAGAATCTCTCTCTTGGAGCTGGCTTCAGACACCGGCATGCATTAACAATGACAATGGATTGGTTTTTAGCGAAACTGTATACTGATGAAATGTTTTCTAGGATGGAACGAAAACGATTTTTTTTCGAATCGCAATGCTACATGCAAAGTTGAAATGTCGGCGAGAGTCAAAGAATTTTTTTCGGCGAGGTTTTAAATGTCACATTCTTGTAATTTTTTAACTTGCAATTGATGGAGACCGTTTTAAAAATTGTCTTGGTGCCGTGTTTTTTTTATTTGTGAAAGTTTAATCGCCCGCGAAGCGAAGCGGTGATGATTGTTAGGTAGTATTGGAAATGTGCAACAGTTGTAGAAGGTCATTGGATGCACGTAATATTGTTGTGATTTTTCTGTGAGATTTGTCGTTAGAGAAGTAGTCTCAGATTATTTGTCGTAGTAAAAACGGTATTTAAACGAAACGGATGGATTGCGTTGGTCAGGGTCCTTGATCCTTGTTATTATCAATGAAATCAGAGCTCTTCTACTAGAGTGAGTTAGATGATGCGTTTGCACATAGTTTATGGATTGACGCCATCAAATCCTTGCAGCCAATCCGTTTCTTTCGAATACCGTTTTTAATTTGGCCAAGTGTGCTTCACGATCTCGATAAACAAAATGTTATTGCGTGATAAGTTAAAAAGGATATTTAATTTTAAATATAAATAAAATGCTGTGATATGAAGCTAGTAAATACACATCACAACGTACTAGATAACGAGTTTTCGTATTGCATGCTAATTCATAATGAGTTTACAACACCACCTGCTCGAAGGTTGGGGCAAAGATATTATTAAAATTTTTAACATCTTTGGTTGGGGGGAGATCGAGTAGGTGGTGGTTTGCAAGTTTCTCAAAGAGACGAAACGATATGCGTCAAAGTACCAGTGATAAAATGTCTAAAATTTACTTAAAGAATACGACAAATATTTTCCAACACGCATAAAATGTATTTACATGTCAATTAACTCTTGAAGTTCTTTGCAGATTTCTATGAAAATTGTCAAAAACACCTAGAATGTTGGTCTCATTACCATACAAAGCAGTTTTAATTTTCTAATAATCACAGGATTTACAAATCGATTGGTTGAACGGTTTGATCTGGGCAGTGTAGGGAAACACACACACAGAGATATAACAGTGCCGTGGTGACGCTCGCTACTTTTAGGTGGAGCAAGCGCAAGCGATGTTGCCGCTTGTTGCAGGCACTTTTTTGGATATGATTGGAGACAAAATGGGTTGACGAAATGATTTGAAATTTTAATCATGATTAGATAAAAGACTAAGTTAGAGTTACACTTGGTACTATTTTATTTTTTTGCTTTATTATTAGTAATAATTAGTTGATTTTTAGTAAAATTTGTATATTTTCTTGTCTCGCTGTATGAAATTAAATTTACTAGGAAAACGCTCTGTATAACGCGTTGATGAGCGAGCACGGACGCGCGCAACACCTCGAACCGAAAATATGTCTATCGAATATATCATTAAAAGCCAATAATTCTTGAAATTCGTCAGACTTGTAGGTATAAAAATCTCAAAATATTCCTAAAGTATTAGTCCCAATAGCCATGAAAAGTTTTAAGTTGATCGATTGAACCTTTATGATAAAAATGTTCCTTGTTAAAATTCAAAAATCATAGGATATATTTAAAAAAATATACCTGGGACCACCTCATATGATAAAAGTGTGTGTACTTACACAATATTAGACGATCTGTTGAACGGTCATATCAGTTTCATACGTTTGAAAGTTTCTGCTCTAACTACCTTGGAACTATAAAGAGTCGAAGTAGCCGTGACCAACATTTTCGAGAAATTTGAGAGATAACACGCAAAATGTCAGTAAAATGTCAATAACTTTTGGATTTAAACACAGATAAGTCTGAAAATTGTCAAAAATACAGCTAATGTTAGTCCCAATGACCATGCAAAGTTTTAAGTTGATCGGTCATACGGTTCTAGTTTAAATTTCAAAAATCATATGAAAGATTTTTTAAAATTTTAACCAATGGGAGGATTTGGCTGAAACTTTGTATGATTGGGTAAAATGTTAGTGGTAATGACTTGTCAAAATTTCAAATTGATAAAACAAACAAATCGAAAGATAATTTTTTTTAAATTTGAACCAATCACGGGATCCCGTTTAAAAACGATCCCAGGGACCGCATAGAGTATGTTAGTATGTGTACAAAATTTCAGATTGATTGCTTGAGCGGTTTGACCTGGGGTGTGACCACAAAAAAAAAAAAAAAAAAAAAAAAAAACACACACAGAGAAAGTGCCATAAGAGTACCGTGGTGACGCTCGCTACGCTCGCTCAAAAAAATATTCAGTTCATGTGTGTGTTCAGTGTATGAGTGAAGTTTGTCTTTCATATAATTATGATTATTTGAGATCAATTTGACGGGTTTGGTCTTCAATCGTCAATGAAAAAGTGCTATTAATTAATATACAATCAGACTGATCATGTGAACATCCTATGAAATTTACACCCACTTAAGAAACAATTTTTTTCTCTCAATTTGCTAAAACGGCCGAGCGCTTGTATCACCTTAATCAAGTAAAAAAGAACAAAATAACTTTTAATCCCCGTTTGAAACCTGACTCCTCGCCAGTATCAAAAGATCATCAAGTCCGACATCCAACAAGCCGTCTGCAACTGCATGAAGGTATTCGAATGCACCTTGCACACTCATTATTCACGTCGAAATTACAAGCAGTATGACCTACATTCTTACCGCCATTGGTGCATTCGGAGGTCCTGTCTCAGACCACGAGAAGACGAATTAAATAATTAAGTTTTTTTAGTCGTGAAATAAGAGTTGCATGTTGCTGGCTGCATACCAAGGCTGCTGAATTCACTCTAACGTCAGTCATGCTATGAATGTTATTAAGTGTGTTAGGTTCATCTAGACATATAATTAATTTAGTTTTGGAGTTATTAATATCTTCATTTGAGACATGCATCGTGTACTTGATTAAAGAAAAAAAAATAGACCATGGATTTATGGCTTACTTATTATTTTTTCTACCTAAAAAAGATATTTTATATTGACGAATTTTGTACCTTAGAGGTTGAAAGGCGGAATTCAATTTCAATTATTCTGAGGTGAGCTTATAAAACAGTAATTCTGTCTTCATTCAATCATATTTGTAATGGTGACATGAGTCATTGTGTAAGAGAATACTTCAATATAGCTGTATTTACAAGGGTAGAATGCTATAAGTCACATTCGGATGAAACTGAGATGAAGAAAGTTTTATGTTGAAAATTGTAGATCTTCCACAGGTAATATTTCAATTGCTTTATTGAAGACTTTGTAGCAATATTTTCTAAAAACCGAGAGAATATTCTGAAAGCACATAAAAACCACTGCGAGATGACATCTTAAACTCAATTTTCTAAAAATTGTCTTACATCTTTCATCCCTTGTTCCCTTGTTGTTCTTTCTGTCAAATTACAGTTGGAAGACTTTATTACATCATACCAAAATGTGAAACACGAAGTCAGGAAAATGTACTTCCGCCCTTCTACCTCTGATTGTCGTATTATGTTGTATGTTGTCTTACTATGATATTTGTAAAGGGGAATAGACCACATTTTAAATTATCTAGTTAGCTCTGCTTTTCAAAAAAAATCATATGCAGTACCGTGATCCTAATATCTATTCATGTTATGATCCATTGTTGAAAAACACTAATAGATATGAGGATCACGGTACTGCATATGAAATTTTTTGAAAAGCAGAGCTATCTAGATAATTTAAAATGTGGTCTATTTAAGCTCGAGGTGTTGCATCTTAGACTCTAGACCCCACTGTTTTGCAACTTTGGAAGGTAGTTTTGATACCTATTTTCTGGGAATACTATTGGGAAATTTTAGGAAAAAAGTTTTATTTTTAAAATATTTCACGAAAAAATTAAAACTAAATTTTTTTTCTTTAAATATATATTACGTTTTCTCAATAGCAAGTCCAGAAAGTGGGTATCAAAACTACCAAAAATATAGAACTATCAGAAATATATAAAAGAAAAAAGTTTTATTTTTCAAATTTTCATAAAAATATGATTTTTTTTTTCAATATCATTCCCAGACAATGGGTAACAAAACTACCTCCCAAAGCTGCAAAACAGTTGAGTAAATGATGAGCCTAGGATATAGTCCGCTTTTTTAGGAATATTTGACGCAGCCGTCAGTTTCTACAACGGTCCCCATGGACTCTCAACACCATTATGTGTAACACATGAAGAATTATAATGACTCCAACGTAAGACAAAGATTGCGTATTACTTTGCTCATTACATCAGTGTGAATGAATCTCATTGAATCTTGGTGACGGAGTTCAGCGTTAAGTCCACCTCCCTGCCGACTGTCGGAATCAAGTCGAAGAAGGACTCTTCTATCAGGATCATGTCTCTGCTGTCAAGAACCTCTTCCTCCAACTTGATCGGCTTCCTGATGAACCTCAGCACGGTCGTCTTGCCGTCAGCCGACGTGATCGTCAAGTCGACCTTGAACTTGTGGGCGTTCTCGTCGGGCCCGATGTATCTGCAGAAGTGGCGGGAAAGTTCAGTTAAGACGAGCTTTTAAAAGCTCACTTCATACGTAGCAGTGTTGGGTAAGTTCCTAAAAAAAAGGATCTAGTTCCAGTTCCAGTTCTTTTGAGCAAAAAGGAACTAGTTCCAGCTCCTAGTTCCTTTCAAATAAAGGAACTGGAAAGTTACCATGTAAGGAACTAAGTTCCTTTTAAGTTACTTTGCCCTCAAAAAACACCCGTTTCTTTTTTAATTTACCGGGGTCTGTAAATTGAGTTAGCAAGGGAACAAGTATATTTTCAGAAATCAGGTAAATTTAGGTACCTAGCCACAAAAAATGCATCATAATTCATTATAAATTCTGTGAAAATCATTTCATAAAGCACTACATGTCTATTCGAAAGGAACTTAAAAATAATGTAAAATAAGTTCCCAAGTTCCTTACAAATAGGAACTTTTTAGTCAAGTTCCTTTAAAAATAAAGGAACTAATTTACCATAAAAGTTTCCTAAAAAGGAACTAGTTTCCGGTAACTAGTTCCTCCTCAACACTGATATGCTAGATAAATCTTCTTTTAAAGGTTCACGCTTTACAGAAATTGAAATGATAGCTCAAGCTGAACCAAACACATAGTCTTCTTGTTTGGCGCCTCGTTCCGAAGGCTGTGATAAAAACTATAGTGCGCTCTCTCTCAAACATGCTGCTTTCCGCAACCTCATGCTCAAAAGAATTTCCAGATTTATGGATGCAAGTGCCCAGAGTCAAGAGGATAGACCAATTTAAAAATTATCTTGGTGGTTCTGATTTCTAATAAATTATCGTATGAAGTTTAATATCTAGGTACCCAAGTCCCTGTTTCAACAATAAATAAGACAGGTACTTGGGTACCTAAATCAAACTGGCATATGATTTTTGTTAGAAAGCAGAGCCACCAAGATAAAATTATTAGCTCACGGTCTTGTGGTGTTGAGGACTGACATCCTCAAATATCTACTTGCGGACGCAACTTCTTCAGAGCATTGGTGAATTCATGCTTTGCACGTGACGTCATCTCATTGTTGCGCGGCCATTTTGGGGATACATGTCAGAACGGCTGTCAATCTGTTTTTCAGTACTTTTTGATATTATTTATGGTTTACCTGTGCAATTGTAAGCTGCAGAAGAATAAAACCACTTATTTACAAACTATCTTTGACTATAACCGATAATAATTAGTTTAAATCGAATTGACAGCTATCACCAATATGGCCGAAAATATACTTTTTTACATTGTTGATGTAAAACAAAAGACGCACGTGCAAAGCATGAATATATCTGTAAATTTTGCAAGAAAATGGATGTTTTTACCGATTGGATTCAATTGTGACACTTAAATTGTGACGCATCAATTTCTGTTATTTCGCAATTTAGTAATAACTTAAACTGAACTCGCAACCATTTACATCAAAGTGCTGTGCCCAATCAGTCCGTTTACATAATATTTTAAGTTATTACAACTTGACGGCGAACTGCAACTTTTAGTTGTCGAATAAATTCGTTCAGATCGACAAGATTCCTCGTTTAAAAAAAATAACACAGAACGGAAATTCGGATTTTGAAAGAACTTTTACACATTCCGTATCCAACATAAAATATTGAAACGTTTACTCAAAACGCAATGAAAATGGGCACTTCATGAACATTTCCTTTCCCAATACGAACCTGATGAAGTACATAATCTTCCCTGGGAAGACTCGGCGACTGCAAATCCAAAAGTACTCCTCTTCATCATCAAGTTCATACAAACAGCAATATTCCTTGAAGTCATTGGGGTTGAAAATATCATATGAAATGTCCTCATCGAAAATCAATCGCTCTGGATGCTCAACTTCCACATGTTCATAAAGCTGACGGCGACTGCCAACAAAATCGCATCCAACCTCCGCCAAACATTTACAGACAAACTGGAACTTGCAGATCTTATAATGACCCTCCAGATCTTCCTCTCTCCTCCTTTTAACCCCGCATCCCCTAGTCTTGAACTTGCAGGAGACGTTAAGCACTTGGTCGCTGAGGACGTCTAGGGCGAGGTTCCGGATGGCAGGAGTTCCATCCGCACGGCACACCGGACAGTTCTGCATCCTCTTCTTGCAGTCGGAACACAGGCTGTGACCGTTGACGCATGTGAAGATTGGGGCTTGACAGTGGTCCAGGCAGACGGGACATAGGAGGAGCTGTAAGAGGGAGTCTTCGATAGATGTGTTCAGAGACATCTTTGTATTCGGACTCAGTTATGGGTTCGGCGATAAGTAATCGTTAAAATTGATCGTTGTCATGAATAATAGCATAACAATCGCGGTGAAGCTATTATTGTATGATTACAACAGTCAGAATACTCTGGAACATCAAACTGAATATTCATTGTTGAAACCAGAGCCACCCAGATCATTTCTCGATTGGGTGATCTAGTGGAGCGGTCGCTCCACCCAGCCAAGTCGTACTATACACTCACACTCACTCAACATACCGTAAATGCCTAATAAACTGAGGAGCAGACCAAACACTTTTACTGTAAGCAACAACATGGCATTTTCGGCCTACTGGATCTCAAAATTGGGAAATCTCACATTGTTGCGAAATAACTTAATTTCGAGCTATGGCCCACCTGACAACATATACCAAATTTGGGAACAATACGTTATGCCGTTTGGGTGCTAGAGGGCCGTGAAAACAGTGAAATTACACCCCTTTTAAAAGCTATCTGATGATGATGATTCAGATATCAGGAAACGTTGCTATCACTGCCACAGCCTAAACGGCTGAACCGATCGATATGAAAATTTTACCACATGTGCACTTTTGGCGTCTAATGATACCTTTGTTCTTATAAATTTTTTGTGCCGCCATTTTTAAACCGGAAGTGACGTCATATATCAAAAACGGCTGGACCGATTAGAACGAAATTAGCGCCATTCGATTTAGAAGGTCATCTATAAGGAATACCAATAGTGAAAGAAGAAATGTTCTATAACCTAAACCGGAAATGACGTCATAAAAATTACAAATCTGACTAAAATCATCTCTTATATCAATAACTACATATTCAGAAGGCTTATAATGTTACATAACATTAATAGATACAAATTTTAGGTGGCAGTGATGTCAACCGCCATTTTGAAAACCGGAAGTGATGCCGTAACTCGAGAACGGCTGGACCGATTGGAACGAAACTTTTGCTATACTTTGTAACATATTATTTATAGCATTAACACAGTAACAAGCACAACTTTTCTTAGCAACCAAATCACAAAATCTTATTTTTTAAAAGAATTATAATCTTTGGTGCCACAATATGTTACAAGTTGTAATAATAAACTGAAAAAAGGAGTGATATCCCCATAAAAAACACTCCGTGTAAAAATACCAGCCAAGTCTCTTCAATTAAAAAAAAATAGAAGAAATCTAAAAATTCAGCACTGAAAAGTAGTGATATCAAAAAATTGGCCAAGTCAAAACTTTTCAAAAAATACTTGGCGCATCGTTTTTTTAGGACATGTGTAGATGAGTACATTTCATTTCCTGCCTACTTCTATACTATTTATATGAACGATGCGCCAAGTATTTTTTGAAAAGTTTTGACTTGGCCAATTTTTTGATATCACTACTTTTCAGTGCTGAATTTTTAGATTTCTTCTATTTTTTTTTAATTGAAGAGACTTGGCTGGTATTTTTACACGGAGTGTTTTTTATGGGTTTTAATTTACAATTCGACACCAAAAGTTGAAGACACGTCGAATAACGCTACTCGAAAACGCTATTACGCTATTCATAGGTTGCGTGTGATGTCATCTCATTGTTGCCGTCGCCATCTTGATGGCACACAGAATAGCTGTGATTCTCTGCTTTTTTGACGATATTTTTTAGTTAATGAGTACCTGGGAAATTGTATAGGCTCCGGAGATTACTTTAGTACGAAGAGAATTCACTCACATTACAAAAATACATCGGTTTGCCTCAACAAAGTTATAAATCTGACCCGTCAACGTGCCAACGTAATGGTTGGACAATTCAATAATTTAGCATTGCTGATATAAAACAAAAGAAGTTCGTGCAAGCTATGAATTCGCTATTACCTCAAAATGTTACTTACTTACAAGTAACATCTTGAGGTAGCAGTGCATCTCTAGTGCGCATGGGCACGGTACTTCATGGCAATGGTTGAAGGAAACCCAAAATGTAATTTAGGACCAACTCTAGTAAATTATTGAATTGATTACTTGTAGGCCGAAGCAAATTTTGGTTGACCAACTTATTTCGGTCATTCGCACATTCAATGAAGATTCATTACCAATCTGATTGTGCGCACGAGCAAACCAAGTTACCAAAGTTGCTACTGTCAATGGATGTAAGATATTAGGTATGTTCGTTTGTATCCTTCATCATCTCCACCCAAATGGTAAACCTGGTCACAATATAAAATTTTAAACTGCTTTACTATTTTGGTGGAGAAAGTGCTCAAAAGTGATGACAGGTGAACATACCAACCTAATATATTAATTAGATATTGTTGTAAGCACACAATAATAGTATTACCGCGATTGTTCTACTTATTTTACATGACAACTATCATTTTAACGATTACTTATCTACCTGAGTCCGAATACAAAGATGTCTCTGAACACATCTATCGAAGACTCCCTCTTACAGCTCCTCCTATGTCCCGTCTGCCTGGACCACTGCCAAGCCCCAATCTTCACATGCGTCAACGGTCACAGCCTGTGTTCCGACTGCAAGAAGAGGATGCAGAACTGTCCGGTGTGCCGTGCGGATGGAACTCCTGCCATCCGGAACCTCGCCCTAGACGTCCTCAGCGACCAAGTGCTTAACGTCCCCTGCAAGTTCAAGACTAGGGGATGCGGGGTTAAAAGGAGGAGAGAGGAAGATCTGGAGGGTCATTATAAGATCTGCAAGTTTCAGTTCGACTGTAAATGTTTGGCGGAGGTTGGATGCGATTTTGTTGGCAGTCGCTATGAGCTTTACGAACATGTTATTAAGGAACATCTGGATTCTTTGGTATTTATTGGGGAACTTTACTGGAACTTTGTCAATGAAGGAGACAAGAAGGAGTATTGCAGCTTGTATAAGCTTGAAGGTGAAGAGGAATACTTTTGGATTTTCTTCCGACGACTTTTCCCGAAGAAGATTATATGCTTCGTCAGGTTAGTGATAAAGAGTTTTAAATAATGGGAACTTTCTTTAAAACATTTTAGGCAACTCTTTCAATTACCTAGGAAGCGTGTCCTTTATGATGCAAGCTTTTATCCGTCTTTTTTATTTGAGTCCGCATAAGGTTGATTTTAGATTGGTAATTCAGCAAATATCAGCGTAATATCCATATAGGATATAATTGTGCGAGCGTTACAATGGTGCTCTAGCCCCATTTTGTCTGTATTTATGTCTGCCTGTTTGCTTGTGTTTTTCTCTGCTCTACCGGGCTCACACATTTCAACCAATCGATCTGAAATTTGCGCACACACTTAGGTCATACTCCTTGGCAACAACCAATAATATTCTTAGAATGACCACCACTGATATTTAAAAACCGGCCATTACTTATGAATGTCCTGCCAATTTCTGAAAAGCTTGAACTATTAAAAGCTCATTTCCCTTGAACTTTCCCGCTACTTCTGCAGATACATCGGGCCCGACGAGAACGCCTACAAGTTCAAGGTTGACTTGACGATCACGTCGGCTGACGGCAAGACGACCGTGCTGAGGTTCATCAGGAAGCCGATCAAGTTGGAGGAAGAGGTTCTTGACAGCAGAGACATGATCCTGATTGAAGAGTCCTTCTTCGACTTGATCCCGACAGTCGGCAGGGAGGTGGACTTTACGCTGAACTCCGTCACCAAGATTCAATGAGATTCATTTACACTGATGTATTGAGCAAAGCAATACACAATCTTTGTCTTACGTTGGCGTTATTATAATTCTTCCTTGCGTTTCGTTGATAAGCGATAACCTGTATTGTGGAACTTGTATTGTGAAGATAAATACCAATTGTTTACGTAAAAATGTATTTGATACTTGAGCGCTATTCCTAACAAAAGTAAGAACCCGTGTGAAAAAAATACAGTAAGAAAATTGTTATCAACTAATTTAAAAATAAATTCTTGACTTTTTAAGTCAATTTTATTATATCAATTATTAGTTATGGCACACACATAATATTGCATTTTAATTACCACCAACTTAAATGTCATATTTACGTATTCAGAAATCCAAATAGTACAGGTATTACCATGTAAAACTAAATAAAAGAAATCAAATTTCATTTTTTTTCTTTCTAATTTTTTGAAATTTGTAATAATATGATGTGTGACATTATATTAGGGGTGGTCATCGGTTTTGAGACAAGCTGTGCCATGGGGCGATGAAAGGGGTTGAGAAAGGCCTAAACTGTGACATAATTAATGGACGTAGGAGGGCTTCTACGGAACAGGTATGGCTGAGTGGTAACGCTCTGAACTTGTATTCCGGAGGCGCGGCCGTCCTTGCTGACTGGTTTTTTTTCGTGGTATTCCCTCAGTCGTCAGGCAAATGCTGGGAAGGTAACCTACTAATAGGCCACGACCGCCTCCTTCCCACCTTCAATCCTTACCTACTCATCACCATCATCTCCCAATCATCCTCATAATCATTCATCCGTCGCCATTAGCCTCGCTGCAGAACAGTGCGACGTTAAGCCCCGCAGACAAAAAAAATAGGGCTTCTGCAGGAATTTAAGTAATTCCTGTGTGCACCGCAGGGTTATGTTTGTTTTTAATTTTAACCCATTAAGGAGGGATGAGTGATATAATCACGGTCTTCTGGAAATTTCTACAAATTCGCAAAGAATTTCGAATTTCTAGAAGGCCGTGTTACCATGGCAACACATTTTTACATGTAAAACTGCACTTTTCAGATGAAAAAAAGTAAAAATAATGCAGTAAAACCCTCATAGCTCGGTAAAACGTCCACGAAGGTATACATTTAAATTTTTTATAATAAAATATTGCATCTGATACATGCTATAGTAGTTTTTCAAAAAATTCTATAGGTGGGAAAGCAGCCAAATACGCTTTTAAAATTATCAGCATGACTTTTTCCGTATGGTCGCAATGTTAAACTGAGAAAAAAACTGTAACTTTGAAGTAATATATCTCGAAAATTAGTTCACGTTGACCACTTTTTCTTGCCATATTATGATGCAGAACATAAAAATCTATTTATATGCGAAATTTGAACGATTTCTATACATAGGTGCAATTCGGAGATCCCTCCTTAAAATGAATTTTGGAATGACCACATCGTATTATTAAGGGAGGCTGACACATTGTTGACGCCTGATCTTCCACGACCCACTATGTTTACATCCTGGTCGTCAGGCGTGCCAACTGAAGGCGTCTCACCAACTCGTCTCACAGTTGGCACCGCTGATCGCAATCACGCCCTGGCTGACACTGATCGACATGATCAATCCCGATCAATGTGTGCGCGCGCACGATCCCTGATGGCCACAGCACGCGCGGCGCATGCGCATTGAGTCTACACGATCAAGCAGCTGGTACTTGTCTGTTGGTTTACACAGGGAGACGCCCGAAGAAAATATATCATGTCTGAAAAATTACATGAAAAAAAGTATGTAAAATTGAATGTAGATAATACACGTTATGCGTTTCTTGCTTTTTCGATATTCATAACCGTTTGCCAAAATATAGACATTTATATTTTGTGTTCCTTCTAAAAATTGCTCCAAATCGTCCGATGCCCAAAATAACTATATGTTCATTTTGAAAATATATGTTTAAGGCGACATTCAAATGCGGTTGTGCATAAAGGATTTCATGATAAAAATGGGTTATTTAGGCAACCCCTCCCACCCGGCCCCTCCCACCCCACTGTCACTATGTGTCACACTTTTAGAAACACTCAACCCTTAAAGAACGTCACAAAACTATCTCTACTCTTACTAAATTTAATTTTCTGCCTGCGAAATTGATCAGAATGTATTGTTTTAGAGAAATGTCAGGTCTAAACTCACTAACTGACATTGAAAATGCTTTTATATCTCTATCGAAACGTGACGTCTCACTATCACCCCTCCCCCCAACGTCACACTGTGTCACAATTGGTGCCCCCCCCCCCCCCCCCCCCGAAGCGTGACGTTCTATATGCACAACCCGAATGTTCGATTCAAGTATGTATGAAATTCGAGATATTTTAGTACTTATGCATGTCAAATCCAAAATGACTGATCCACATTGTTCAGTTTTGTTTAAAAAGTAAGAAAATTGTCAATGAACGCAGAAAGAACGTACCTAAGGTTTGTAATTTACTATTTCGTAGATATTGATATTTTGTATTGATGGATGGATCGGATCGATTTGCAAAATAAAATGTTTTCTGTGCGTTACGGAATTTCGGTTCAAGTTGATATACATCAGTGCTCGCTTATCAAAGTGTTCGTAAGAGTTTTCTCACGTGCAACAAATTGTTTATAGTCCAAGGTCATCGATAATTACAGTCCGAGTGCATTTAACAACTAACTGCATATTTAATTAAAACATCACTCAATTAAATCGTTGTCACGCAATGCACTGCTGGGGCGAAATGATCTTTCTTCCCCTGATCGTCTCGCTACAGTATACAAGATGGCTGACATGAAGCACGAGATGGATGACTTGCATGGGCGTCCGCAGGATTTCTGCCAGGCGGGGGGGGGGGGGGGGGGGGGGGGGGGGCAAGGCAAGGAAAACAATCCACTGGTTAATGGGGGTATTGGTCGAGCCCCCCATGCCGCCCCACAATCGTATTATGTTTTTGGACACTTTGAAATTAATTTTGAAACATTATGAGGTATATTTTGTTGAAATATTCAATATTTTTTTTTAAAATTTTACACTTTGGGTAATTGAGGGCATGCCCCAAAATGGTTGGGGCATGTCCCAACCATTTTTTGTTTTTTTGACACTTTGAAATTAGTTTTTTTTTTGTATACCTACAAAATGAAGTTATACGTAAAAACACCAAAAAAAGTATGTTTTTCTGACATCCAGTAGAAGCCAGCCCAATGGACGCCAATGATGACTTGCGATCGCAGCGCGGCAGGTGGGGACTTCGGCAGTCTGTTCGTATCGTCACCCGAGTGTATCAAAGTCACGAGCTCATTTAATAACATGATTTCATTATTAAGTCTATATTCTCAACTGAGCCGAGGATCCACAAGTGACAATGTAATATAGAGAAGGGAGGAGAGGAAACCCGGTACCGGCATGTAGCCTACTCCTGACGAAAGATACCAAGGGGGCCAACGGCTTAACGTCCCATCCGAAGGACGGTGTGACATTCACAGCTCGGGCCTCCACAACCCGCGCCGTCGAGAGACTGATAACAGGTGGAGGGAGGTCGTCACACTAACCCCCAAACTGAAACACCCCAGTCTCTCTGGCGCAACGGCAGCAACCTGGCAAGGTAGAGTTGAATGGTCATCCCATACAACTGCTGACTAGCTTGAATCTAGAACGGACGTATTCAATATACTTCGGCGGAGGAGGTACTTGAAGTCAGGAAAGACTATAAAGTAAAACTTACTAAAAACAGTTGTTAGACAATAAGTTCGAGTCCCTAAATATAGGGTAAGAATAGTATATTTCTTCATTCCAAGCATTAGAAACTATATACTTGTTGCCCTCAAAGCAGCAACCTACCTTTTGTCAGACCGAATTACCTACAATATTTGATTTTCCGAAAAAGTATTACATTTAATAGGTACCTTGTAATCATTTGCATACAAGAAGCTTTGGAAAATTAAAACTTCCGTTTGTTCTTCAGATGTCTCTTTCTGAAAGTAGACACATTGTTTTCTAAATCTCTTAATAACACTTGATCATGGTTCCACCTCCGCCGACCTCTTCTGGGAAGGAACCGACGTACACCTTGCAAGACATCATCGACGACGAGATCTACCTCCAGGCCACCGCTCGAGCCGTGCTGGGGGCGTCGGACTCGGAACAGTGCAGTTACAAGCGCGGATACGTGTACCGACAGGCTGTCTTCACGTGCCGCACTTGTCAGAAGTAGGTCACTGTCCCCCGCCTCTAGGACGTCGTCGACGACGAGATCTACCTCCAGGCCACCGCTAGAGCAGTGCTGGGGGCGTCGAACTCGGAACAGTGCAGTTACAAGCGTGGATACGTGTACCGCCAGGCTGTCTTCACGTGCCGCACTTGTCAGAAGTAGGTCACTGTTCCCCGCCTCTAGGACGTCGTCGACGACCTCCAGGCAGTGCTGGGGGCGGCGAACTCGGAACAGTGCAGTTACAAGCGCGGATACGTGTACCGACAGGCTGTCTTCACGTGCCGCACTTGTCAGAAGTAGGTTACGTGCTGTCCCCCGCCTCTAGGACGTCGTCGACGACCTCCAGGCAGTGCTGGAGGCGTCGAGCTCGGAACAGTGCAGTTACAAGCGCGGATACGTGTACCGACAGGCTGTCTTCACGTGCCGCACTTGTCAGAAGTAGGTTACGTGCTGTCCCCCGCCTCTAGGACGTCGTCGACGACGAGATCTACCTCCAGGCCACCGCAAGAGCCGTGCTGGGGGCGTCGGACTCGGAACAGTGCAGTTACAAGCGCGGATACGTGTACCGACAAGCTGTCTTCACGTGCCGCACTTGTCAGAAGTAGGTTAAGTGCTGTCCCCCGCCTCTAGGACGTCGTCGACGACCTCCAGGCAGTGCTGGGGGCGGCGAACTCGGAACAGTGCAGCTACAAGCGCGGACGTATTTTAAATGAGACACTTGTTCCAGTTTATTGTTCAGCGAACGGGGAACTTTCCTTTGAAACAATAATCTTGGTTTCAGCAAGTGAAATTTAAAGTTATTGTGTTACAACCTACTGTGTGCTTTGGGTTATAGTTTGACGCCCTCCTCCTCCGCCTCCAGGTCGAACAAGACCGCCGCCGGCGTCTGCCTGGCGTGTTCTCTCCGCTGCCACGCCGGTCACGACGTCGTCGAACTATGGACGAAGCGGAGGTTCCGCTGCGATTGCGGCACCTCCCGTGTTGACGGCGCCTGCAACTTCGTCGACATAGCGCGACGAGACAACTGGGGCAACGTCTACGGCCAGAACTTCGCCGGCCTGTATTGCTCGTGCAATCGCCCCCATCCCGACCCGGAGCACCCCGACGACTACCGGGACATGTTGCAGTGCGCGATGTGCGAGGACTGGCACCACGACAACCATCTAGGTAGGTGGCACCACTGTACAGGAGGTGGAGGAGGTGCAATCGCCCCCATCCCGACCCCGAGCACCCCGACGACTACCGGGACATGTTGCAGTGCGCGATGTGCGAGGACTGGCACCACGACAACCATCTAGGTAGGTGACACCACTGTACAGGAGGTGGAGGAGGTGCAATCGCCCCCATCCCGACCCCGAGCACCCCGACGACTACCGGGACATGTTGCAGTGCGCGATGTGCGAGGACTGGCACCACGACAACCATCTAGGTAGGTGGCGCCACTGTACAGGAGGTGGTGGAGGTGTGATCGCCCCCATCCCGACCCCGAGCATTCCGACGACTGCAGGGACCTCTTGCAGTGCGCGATGTGCGAGGACTGGCACCACGACAACCATCTAGGTAGGTGGCGCCACTGTACAGGAGGTGGAGAAGGTTCATCGCCTCCATTCCGACCCCGAGCATTCCGACGACTGCAGGGACATATTGCAGTGCGCGATGTGCGAGGACTAGCACCACGACAACCATCTAGTTAGGTGGCGCCACTGTACAGGAGGTGGAGAAGGTTCATCGCCCCCATACCGACCCCGAGCATTCCGACGACTACCGGGACATGTTGCAGTGCGCGATGTGCGAGGACTGGCACCACGACAACCATCTAGGTAGGTGGCGCCACTGTACAGGAGGTGGTGGAGGTGTGATCGCCCCCATCCCGACCCCGAGCATTCCGACGACTGCAGGGACCTCTTGCAGTGCGCGATGTGCGAGGACTGGCACCACGACAACCATCTAGGTAGGTGGCGCCACTGTACAGGAGGTGGTGGAGGTGTGATCGCCCCCATCCCGACCCCGAGCATTCCGACGACTACCGGGACATGTTGCAGTGCGCGATGTGCGAGGACTGGCACCACGACAACCATCTAGGTAGGTGGCGCCACTGTACAGGAGGTGGTGGAGTTGTGATCGCCCCCATCCTGACACCGACCTCTTCGCAATTTCTCAGCCGTTTAAGAAAATTGAGAGAGAAATATTGTTTTATAAGTGGGTGTAACTTTGATAGGATTTTCACATGATCAGTCTGCTTGTATATTATAGTAGCAATTTTTAATTATTGCTTCTTAGTTGTTAATAAGGCGCCGGTTTATTTAATCAAAACCGCCAAAACTATGAAATTTCCGATATGATTTGAGACCAAACCCGTGAACTATTTGATCTAAATTTTTTAACATGGTTAGATAAAAGACACACTTAGGGAAATGCTTGGCACATTTTTCAAATTTAATTTCATACGGCACCCAGCGAGACAAGAAAATATAAAAAATTTCACCAAAAATCAACTAATGGACCACTAGTCATTATCTTGCTATGTGACATCACGAATAAAACAGATGACAGAAGGATGTGGGCTGTTACCGTCAAGAAGGCTGTGACAGCACAGTAATCAATAGTAATCAAATAGCAAAGAAATTCAACTGTCTTTCCCACACACATTTGATTGGCTGTTTCTCCCACTATATGGACAGTGCTGCTCTAGTGTGAGTAAAGAGAACTATTATTCTACATTGACTCCTCCCATCACCATTGGTCCATTATTACTAATTAACAAAGCAAAAAATTTAAAATTTACCAAGTGATAACCCTAAGTTCGTCTTTTATCTAGGTAATCATGATTAAAATTTCAAATCATTTCGTCAACCCATTTCATCTTCAACCGTATCCAAAAAAATGTGCCTTCAAAAAGCAGCTAAATCACTCGCTCTTGCAACATCTATGAAATGAAACATCTTCTTGGCTAATTAATTATTTTTTGACAGAGCCTTATCGAGTGACGTCATCATTTCCAGGCTGCACGCCGCCCGACGAAAACACCTACGACGAGATGATTTGCCCGTTGTGCGTGCGCCGCCACCGCTTCCTCGCAGCCTATCGCCACCTCTCCGTGTCGACCACCGTCGCCGACGAGGACGTCGACGAACTCTCGCCGTCCCGCCCGTATCGCGTGGAGAGCGACGCCGACGCCTTCGACCCGTCCGGCTCGTTCAGCGTCGTGCGTGACGACGACGCCGACCCGTCCGGCTCGTTCAGCGCCGTGCACGACGACGACGCCGATGAGGAGGGCGACGACGACGACGGCGACGACGACGGCGAACAGGAGTGCCGCGTCTCCGCGCTCAGCAACCTCGTCGTCCTCGACGGCCCCGTCCAGTCAATGTTCATGCCAGAGAGCTGGCGACAACATCTGTGTCGGTGCAACAGCTGTCTTGCGATTTACGACAGGGAGGTGAATATTCTGGGAAAGCGCTCCGTGTAACGCGTTGATGAGCGAGCAAGGGAGCCTTCGTATTCATAGTTTGCACGTGATGTCATCTCATTGTTGCCTGCCACCATCGTGATGGCACGCAGATTAGCAGTGACACTCTGCATTTTTGACTATATTTTATAGTTAACTAGCTGACCTGCCCGGCGTTGCTCGTGCCGATATGAGGAGGGGGGGGGGGGGACATGTTAGTAGAAATTCAGAAGATTGTTTGGTTAGTTTTATTACACCTGATAATGTCAAAAAGTGAAATTATCTCTGGTACATTCTGCCTTTAAGCTGAATTTCTTCAATTAGGGGTGGTTTGGGGGAGGGGGTGAGTAGCCTTAAATGTGTACAGGTTAACGAATTACATGTGTGCAAAATTTTATTGAGATCGGTCAATGGTGTAGGAGTATATGACCGAAAGTGTCAATGTAATTTTTTCAATTGGGTTGGTTTTTTCAATTAGGGGTGGTTTGGCGATGGGGGTAAGTACCCTACGATGTGCGCAGGACCCCATAGAAACTCCATGCCAAGTTTGGTGGAGATCGGTCAAAGGGTGTAGAAATACTGAAATATATGAAGAACATACATACATACATACATATAGACATTCTACTTTATGGGTAGTACCTGGGAAATTGTTTAGGCTCCGGAGATATCTTTAGTTCGAAGAGGAATCACTCGCATTACAAAAATACATCGATTTACCTCAATAAAGTTATAAATCTGACCCGTCACTGTTACAACAAAATGTCCGTCCTCAGGTTGAAAATTCAATAATTAAGCATTGCTTAGGTTTATAAAACAAAAGAAGTTCGTGCAAGCTATGTGCATGCGATTTGATACGCGTTTGTAGGTTTCTACTCTAAAGATCTAGAAATGAGCCGAAATGAAATTCTGAAATTTCCATCAAAAAATTTGGCAAAATCTTTCCGAACACGCAAAAAAGTTTCGTCAAATGTCAATATCTTCTGACGTTAAGGCCATTTTGTATCACGTGACTTTATTTCTCTACATCCGATCAAAAGAAATAGTTACCTATGAGTACATACCTTACATCGTTCATGCTGAGTAATCCAAGGTGATTTATGAAGGAAATTCACTGCATACTGGAGCTTATCAATATTTGCAGTCAATAATATTTATTTTTGCAGTGGTTTTATAATAAAAACAACACAAATATCGTGTATACGTACGCGTGTGAAGACTGTCAAAACCAAGTGCTGTTCGTTTAAACATTACATTTATAATAGTGGATATAATTAATATCTCAACATTTTGTTGGAAAGAGGAAGAAAGAGCGCATGTTATACATTCTGACATTGCGTCAGGTTTGTGATGCATAAAACATTACTCTAATAAAAAGGCATATATGCCTTTTTATTAGAGTAATGTTTGCTGTTTTTGGCAACTCGTAGAATTTCCTTCAACTTTATTTTTATTTTTATTTATTTATTTATTATTGTAAACACACAAAAATACATACATTCCGTTTTCCACAAAGCCAAAACGGCTTTTCTGTGGATTAATTTAAAGAAAATTAGTGGATACAAAAATGTTTAAACAATATACAAGAAAAGAGAGAAAAATACATAATAAACTGATTAACAAAGAAGAAAAAAATAATATTTTATACATCATCAGAGTATTCATACAACCAAGATTTCACTTCTTTCTTAATACTACTATAATTATCTAAAGACTTAATTTCTTGAGGCAACTGATTGAAAATAAAAGGGACAGAGTAATTTAAACATCGCTTTCCATACTTATTAGTAAATCGGGGGAGTATTAAAGAAACTGGATTCACCATTGATCTAGTGGCCCTGGAATGATTGTAGATAATTTTAAGTTCGTTCGAATAAAAATATTTGATTATGAATTTATATTTATACAAATCAGATATTGGAAGGAAGTTAAGATGATCGTACATTAAGAGAGTGTTATTGTTACATTTGAGCTTAACGGCATCAGGGGTCAAATTCTTGATCATTCTATCCTGTATAGATCGAATGACTTGAAGGTGAACATTGGATGTGCTGCCCCAAGCAAGTAAACCGTAAGAAATTACAGATTCCACTAAAGCAGAATATATTAATTTTAAAATTCTAACAGGTAAAAAAGATTTTACATGAAACAATTGAAACGAGCAAGAACGTAATTTGGAAGCTAAGCTATTTATATGAGGTCTCCAGGAAAAGTATTTATCAATTGTTATACCTAAATATAAACAAGTATCAACCTCCTCAATCAGATCAGTACAAGTACACAAAGCAAAATCTAATGTATGTAAACAATTAAAACTATGACACAATAATGTTACAGGGTCTAACCTACTTGCAATTGAAGGTGAACAAATGTGAATTAACTTAGTTTTTGTACTATTTACTAACAAATCATTATCATGAGTCCACATCAACAATGTATTGAAATCAGACTGAAGAATTATCTGAGCCTGTTCTAAATTTTTATGAGCAGATACTAGAACAGTGTCATCTGCGTACATATAAATTTTACAATTTTGAATATAACTAGGCATGTTATTCACATATAAGAGATAAAGAATTGGACCCAATATTGACCCTTGAGGTACACCAGAATTACATACCCCAGCTATACTCACAGTTTCACCAACTTTAACTATAATTTGCCTATCCGTTAAATAATTGTGAAACCAACATAAGAGGGGACCCCGAATACCAGCATTTTCAAGAGATGTTAACAATTTTGTATGGTTTAACGTATCAAATGCCTTTGAAAAGTCTATAAAAAGAGCCAGAACGTGCATATTCTCATTTAATTTAGAATTTATGTAATCAGCGAAAAGAGTAAGCAGATCAGTGGTGCTTCTACCTTTTTGAAAACCAAACTGATGTGAATTGATGATTTTAAACTTTGATAAATAATCAGTTAATATTTTTGCAACACACCGCTCCATAATTTTCTCAATAGTAGGGAGCAAAGCAATTGGTCGGTAATTATTGAACTCGAGGTGGTCACCTTTTTTGTAAACAGGTCGAATTATTGACATTTTTAATTTAGATATAACAACACCTTCTGAAATTGAAGTATTAATAATTTTAGCAATAACTGGGCTTACTTTTTCCGCTATATTTTTCAAATCAGTTATTCGTATCCTGTCAAAACCCGGTTGTTTGTTAGAGTTTAATGAATTTATAATATAATTTATGCGGGTGGCACACACTGGAGGCATGTATAAAGACTGAAGCTGAACTACATCATAATTGTAACTTAAAGTATGAATGTTGCAAACATGTTTCAAAGATTCTACCTCACTGATGAAACAGTGCAAAAATCTATCTGCAATCTGCTTATCATTGAATTGTTTCCCTAAATATTTACTTAAAACCTGATCTACAGTATCCTTTTTCTTTTTACCAAGTACATCATTAATAGATTGCCATGTGTCCTTAATACTTCCTCTAGACTTCTCAAAGACACCTGTATAATAAATTTTTTTGGCATTACGAATAGCATTATTTATTTTATTTCTGAATTTTTTGTACTCGACGCCATAGTAAAATTTCAATACACCGTTACAATTCTTCCATTTCTTAAATAGACGGTCTCTTTCTTTACAGGATTTAATAATATCAGCCGTCAACCAAGACTTTTTCTTACGTTTCCCCAGCTGGTAATTTAGGTAATAAGATTCATCATAACAATAATCAAACTTGGCAGTTAGGTTGTCAAAAACGTCAGTGCATGTATCATATGTCATAGGCTCAAGCCAATCACACTCTCTCAACAAACGTGTTAATTTAACTTCATTAATGCATTTTTTTACTGGAATTTGATGTTGAAATTTCTGAGATGAGCCATGAAACATGATTCCGGCAATAATTATATAATGATCAGATATCTTGGTAGTGTACACAGCCGACTTAATATCATGGCAACTAGACTTAATAAAAATGTGATCAATGCAAGTACTCGTAAAAACATCACCTCTACATTCCTCGCGTGTTGCATCATTAATACAATTAATATAACCATTTGCAGCCATTAGCGATAAATATGAACGAACATTGCAATCATCTGAATCGAACAGATTTAAATTCATATCTCCTAATATTACAACATTATTTACTTTGGAATAATTTCCAATGTACATTTCCAATTCCTCCACGAAACCACCTCTATTTAAATTAGGTGGCCTATAAATTGCCAACAAGGTAATAACATTTCCATTTGCCAGAGAAAAGATTCCTCCTACTCCTTCAAAATACTGAAATTCATCATCATTTACAACAAAATGCCATACAGATTTTACAAATAACAATATTCCTCCTCCACCCCTATTTACACGAGTATAATGAAATCTATCATAACCTTCAATGCTAAAGAGAGAAATAGGTGTGGTTGCATTAGGTGTGGTTGTGGTTTCTTGATTTGAGAATATTTAGGTGCAAGGAAGTAAAATCATCTAATATGTTATTTTTGCAGTTCTTTTCTGCGTAGAATTAGTTCCAACAGATGTGTCCTAACTTATCTGATGAGGGAGAAGTCTTTGTTAAACTGAACCCTTCCAATAGAAAATGTGTAGCTTTTTGGTTAAAAAGTCACGTGATATACAGGGACCTTAAGACGGCTGAGTAGTGAGTTTGCCCTTGAAGAGATTTTAATCTGTTTTTATCAATATCTTTTACCAATGTTTATGATATAAGGCTTTTTACCGCACCGGTCTACAGAACTGTTCAATAAAATTTAGTTCATTGTTTTGAATAGTTGTATAGTTTTATTTTGTCCAACAGACGTTTAGTGAATGAAAATTTGTAAAAATATGGCAAAATATGACAAAATAAAAGACGGCTGGGTAGTGAGCGTGGACTCGAAGACTTATTTAATCGATTTTTATCAATATCTTTTACCAATGTTATTTTTAACAAAAAAAGGGTTTGTACGAGTATTCAGAACTGTTCAATGAAAATAATTCCATAGCTAGTAATGGTTTATTAGATTTACTTTGTCCTACAGATATTTAGTGCCCGAAAATTAGTAAAATTATGGTACTAAACATCTGTTGGACAAAATAAAACTAATAACTTATTCCAAGCTATGAAATCATTTTCATTGAACAGCTCTGAAGACGCGTACAAAGCCTTATTTCATAAAAAAATTAGGCAACAGGTATTGATAAAAATTGATTAAAAAACTCTTCAATGCCACGCTCACAACCGTTATTTTGTGAGAAACACCTAAATGTTTATCCCGATGCTCATGTAAAATGTGCATCCCCCTCACCATCCAGGGCTGCGATTACCTCCTCGCCGAGAACGACCCCATCAGCGTATACGTGACGCGGGGCCTGACGCCCGACGCCCCCGCCGACGACGCCGGCTCTCTGAACGCCGTCGCCGAGATGGAGTTGGTCGCCTCCTACGCCGACCTCCGCAACCGCATCAAGCGCCGCCTCGAAGAGGTCCGCGACAGGGACGGACTAGTCACCAGGGACGACGTCCAGAGTGTGTTCGACGAGCTCACCAAGGAGGGAGCCAAGAGGAGGAGGCTGGAGTGATGGGAGACGCCAAGAGGAGGTTGGAGGGAGGAGCCGCCAGTGTTTGGGATACAAAGCTTATTTCGAGAAGTGTTATGTTAAATCTCTGATTATGCCATAAAATCTGTATAGAATCTTTCATAGAATAAAACCATCAATAAAACGATGCCTGTTTAATGGTACCAGGGCTACAGCCATGGTCCTGAAAATTCGATGAAAATTTATACAAATATTTGATGAAACGGTACCTCAAACAACATCATAAAACCATTACTACTTGCGGGACAAAAAAGATCATCCTATGTAAGAGTATCAACTTCTGTCAGAGACACTAGTGAAGTTCGTTCACGATAAGAATATTTCTGACGTTTTGGTCGATCACGTCGTTGATTGGTCGTTCACGTGAACACTACCCTGTAAATGGCAAGATTTCATTCTTTGGATTATTGAAATTGTATAAATTATGTGAAATATACTATGTTTAATAGTAAAAAATATTTGAAATATTCAATAAAATTGATTTATTTTTATCTACAGTGGTATTATTTACATATTTTTTGAATATTGTATTGATATTTACATGTGTAGGTATTCATTCGCTTGACTACAGTAGTAAACGGCCGCCATTACGGTTCATTATTCTTACCGTGAACGAACTTTAGTTAAAATGGATTTTAGTAGAATGTGGGACAATTGAACGCATTGATACTTGATTCCTGCTCGTTAGATTAATATTCTTTATTTTATCTCACCGTTTACAGGTTGTTATAAAGTAAGTGCCTGCTTTACAGCTTGCGTATAACACTTTAGTGTTGTATAAGTGCCTATTCAATAGGCACCGAGTGTTGACTCACTTTTGTTTCTGAAAATGAGAAACAGCGCCATGGGTGGCATAAATTAGCAACTCTTGGATGATCCTCATACCCTTAGTTGCAGCAGTAAGTAAACATATTACTAATTGAATGCATTCTTACAATAATACTCCAAATTTAATTTCGCTGTGCAAAATGTATGAAGTGTCAAAAATTCCACTGAATCTGATAAAATTATTAGTTTGCTCCTCTCTTTTACCAATTCTGAGCTATTTTGAGTTATCTGTGGATTTTTATCGGTTGCTATGGCCACGGCCAATGAGAGACTATAAAATTGCTGATTCTTCGCTGCACAGTTTTGCCGATTTCTCTCGCTAGTGGCGCTGGGGGTATGAACACTCGGTGCCTATAGGTATGTGCAAGAATACATCATGTGTCAATGCATCTCTTGAAAAGAGAAACGGTGATTCGATTAATAAATATGTAGGTAGTCTTTAATTAAACTTTCCTCGTTCAACATTTTTATGATCATGATTTCCATTTAATCTTATGAGATGTGCCACCATAAAAGATGTAATATCTCTGAAAAGAGTATCTTAAAGTGGATTCTTGAATTCTGATGTTAAATTGTTCATGTTCATGGAATATCTTGACAAAATTTCAATAATTTTTTTAAGTTCCTTTCGAACAAATGGAGGTACATTGATGTATTTTTATAAAGTAGTTCCTCTAGGTAATTATTTATCTGTAGCCTACCTTTGACAAGGTAACCAATAAAATAATCAAACATCGCCAAAATAAGCACAGAATCACAGCTGTCATCAAGACGGTAGCAACCATGAATAATATCACATACCTACAAGCTTTGAATATCAGTTCTGTCACATACGGAACAGAACAGGTATGGCTGAGTGGTAACGCTCTGAACTTGTATTCCGGACGTCCGGGTTCGATTCCCGCGGCCGTCCTTCCTGACTGTGTTTTTTCGTTGTATTCCTTCAGTCGACAGGCAAATGTTGGGAAGGTACCTTACTAAAAGGCCACGACCGCCTTTTTCCCACCTTCCATCCTGACCTACTCTTCACCATCATCTCCCAATCATCATCATAATCATTCATCCGTCGCCATTAGCCTCGCTGCAGAACAGTTTTAAATCAGGCATACTTGCGGGGGGGGGGGGGGGGAGGCGAACCACCCCCGCAAGTGGTCCATCGCCCCCCCCGGGCCAAATTTTCTTCATACAAAATATAAAAAAAAATTAACCATTGGCGTAGAAAATTATATAGGTATTTTAAATATTTTTGAGCAGTTAGGTAGATGATTTATTAAAATGATGTACTAAACCGGGTAGGACCAACTCTGGATTAAATTAATTATCGATGGTTAGTGGAAATTAGTGATTCTTATTGGCTGTGGAATTCGCGCCAACAATTGATTTGCCATATGTAACCAAATCGCATAATATGAGTGACTTTGAGGAAGATTTTTCTCGGGGACTACGCCCCCCGAACCCCCAGTTGTCTTCTAGTCTAGACATAGATTATACCCCAGGAATTTCGATAGCCCCCCCCCCCCCCTGCGCAAGAAAGTATGAATTCAACACTGCTGCAGAACAATGCGACGTTAAGCAGCAGAAAAAAAATCTGTTCTGTCACATTCAAGTAGAATGTGTGGCACTAGAGCACATACTCAGTACATCCAGTACGAATAGCATTTAAATCATCGTGATACCATCAACACACTATTTGCATATTGTCAATTGTAATTCACATCCTTGTACTGCGCATGATCGCGTCTACTTGTGATTTATGTTGCTGATGAGCGCATGTGATTAACACTACTTTGTATCAGAGTCACGTGACATGGTGACGTCAGCCAAGGCTGAGCGAGCGAACACCGCACATGGACAGGATGTGTCATGGGATGTATCATCGTTGTCGTGAGAGGATGAGGTTGTTGAGGGTGATTTAAATATGTGACATTTGTAAGGAAATTATCGTTTTGTTGGTAGTATGTAATCCTGTAGGCAGATAAGTCGCTTAAGGCTGAACCATCGCTTTGAATGACTATATTCATTACAAGAGATACATTAACTCAGAAAACGCATGTTTATACTTTAAATCATAGTTTTTTAATATATTATGTGGATGATAATAATACAATATGAGAGGATGAAGAATTTTAAAACAAAGTTTTCGTTAAATATTTTTGTTAAGAATACAGCAGTGGTTTTGACCAGTTCAGTTGTCCCATGTTAAATGGCCATATATGAAGATTTTCAAACATTTAAATGCCATTATCTCAGAAATTAAGTCGGTGACAAGAGTATTTTAAATTTTCAATGCATTCAATATTAGTTGAAGAATATATCAACAGTTTTCTGTTGAAATTGTTGGTGAGGATTAAAAATAAATTAGATTAATGTAGGAAATAAATTCGTTCCCCCATAAGAGCCATGTAAAAATCTCAAACTTTGAAAACGTATTACATAAAAGTTAGATAGGTAAGGTATAATTTTTTTGATCTTATATTGTAGATAATACTATTATGAACAAAATAAAATGGTTTGGAAAAAAATTGTTGGTAGATGAGATATCGCTGGTTCATCCTTAACTATAAAAAAAATGCAACACCGAAAAGGAGTGATACAAAAAAAGGAGCCAAGTCAATGACATTTCTAAATATTTAATCGTATCTTTGAAATAAAAGTATAAACACCGAGAAATACTTTACAAAATGATCGTCGTTTTTCGTTTTTTTAATCGAATTCCATCAGAATTGGGAATGTAAAAGTTCTGGAATAGCCATTGTGATGTCGACGTCTATTTCGCCCTACATTCAGTCTGTAACTTACAAGGAGGTGACAGGAAAGGAGCAGAGATGACAGACAAACATCTGGACTTGCTGTGTAGGACTCTGCTCGAACGCGTTGATAAGCGAGCATTCGAGATGCAGGGAAATTAAATGGGATTTCAAATAACAGTATATTTTATGAAATATGGCTTTCCCTTATGACCTAGGGTATAGGTGGTTGTGAATAAATACAAACAGCAAGATGAAAAGATTTTCATTGAGTTCGAACCCACGACCTTCCGATATCCAGTCAGATGCTCTACCAACTGAGCTACCAAGGCAGTTCAAATTCATTTCATTTCATTTTCTTACAAAATCGTAATGGAATTACCAAAGAGGCAAAGAATTTCTACCAATACAATAAGAAAGGAACAAGTTTTAAGAATATAAAATTTTATGAAATTAATAAGTCTCAAACAAAATTAAGAAGTGTCTAAGAATCTTAAGACTTCAAACCCAATAGGTATCTGTACCTAATATCGGGATTATAATAAAATACAAAATATATTATAATGATTATTAATGTTATGGATACCCATAAAAAACACTCCGTGTAAAAATACCAGCCAAGTCTCTTCAACTATAAAAAAAATAGATGAAATCTAACAATTCAGCACTGAAAAGTAGTGATATCAAAAAATGGGCAAAGTCAAAACTTAATTTTAAAAACCAAAATATACTTGGCGCATCGTGTATATAAATAGTATAGAAGTATATGCCAAAAATCAAATGTACCTATATATATATATAATATACCTATAATGCTCTTAAAAACGATGCGCCAAGTATATTTTGGTTTTTAAAATTAAGTTTTGACTTGGCCCATTTTTTGATATCACTACTTTTCAGTGCTGAATTGTTAGATTTCATCTATTTTTTTATAGTTGAAGAGACTTGGCTGGTATTTTTACACGGAGTGTTTTTTATGGGGATATCACAACTTTTTTTGGTTTATTTAAACAGCTTGTAACACAAATCGAAGCAACAATGACTAATTCCTTTAAAAAAATAAGCCATTTCCAATTTGGTTACTAAGAAAAGTTGCGTTTGGTAACAAAATATGCTGAAAGTGATATTCCATGAAGAAAAGCGAAACATTCGTTCAAATCGGTCCAGCCGTTTTCGAGATATGGCATCACTTCCGGTTAGCAAAATGGCGGCTGAAATCACTGCCACCTAGAACGTATTTATATAAATATTTTGTATCAGTATAAGCCTTCTGAATGTAGTTATTGGAGTAAGAGGTGATTCAAGTCCGATTTCTCATGTTATAACGTCATTTCCGGTTTCGGTAATAGTACATTTATTTTTTGACTATTGCATTTTCATATGTAAGACCGTCTGAATCGTTTGACACTAGTGTCGTTCAGATCGGTTTAGCCGGGTTCGAGATATGACGTCACTTCCGGTTTCAAAATGGCGACTACCGGTTGGTTTTATAAAAAGGCACCTCAGACGCCAAAAGTGCACATGTGGTAAAAATTTCAGATCGATCGGTTCAGCCGTTTAGGCTGTGGCGGTGATAGCAGTGTTTCCTGATATCATCATCTGAAGAAGAAGAAGATGAAAGTGATGTAATTTCACGGTTTTCACGGCCCTCTAGTTCGCAAATGGTATAACCTATTGTTGGCTCATTTGGAATATTTGGTAGTGTGGGCCATAGCTCCAAATTAAAATATTTCTCAACAATGTGATATTTCCCATTTTTGAGATCCAGTAGGCCGAAAATGCTATGTTGTTGCTTACAGTAAAAGTGTTTGGTCTGCTCCTCAGTTTGTTAGGCATTTACGGTATGTTGAGTATGTGTGAGTGTACGGTACGACTTGGCTGGGTGGAGCGACCGCTCCACTAGATGACGTAGTGTTATATTAGTATGTATTATAATTTGTAAACGCCTTACTAGAAATAATTTTTTGAAAGATTTTGATAAATAAAAATGAATGGATCATTGGAAGAAAGCTATAAGTCACATCCGGATGAAACTGAGATAAACGAAATTTGTGTTGAAACTTTTATGATCTTCCATACAGATCGATATTTCAATTGCGTTTTTAAAGACTTTTGCAATAATTTCAAAAAACCGAGGGTATATTCTGAAAACTCATAAAAATCACTACAAGATTATAGCGTTCTTCCCCGTACCCTTCAAATGGTTCATTGTTGCGAGTTGATTAGTGGAAGGGAGAAGAAATCAAAATAATACGTAAGTGAGTATGTGTCTGTGAATTAAAGAGAAATAAACTCCCCCCCCCCCCCCACATTAAAGCACTAAACCCCACATATTCTTCCTTCGCCGACATCACTGCTTATCCACCCCTCAAATACACCTGAAATGTTTCAACTGTTTTTATTTTATTCAATCATTCTGTACCTCAGAGGTAGAAGGCTGGAAGTCAATTTCAACTATTCTTGAGGTGAGCTCATAAACCAGTAATTCTGCTCCATCCAATCATATTTGTGACATGAGTCATTGTGTAAGAGAATACTTCAATATAACTGTATTTGTTGACATCAGTCTAATGACAATTGATCACCCAACCCAAAATCCATAAAATGGACTTCCGGCCATCAACCTCTGAAGTCCCTCATTGTTTTCACTTCATCTTGACAATTGCGTCAAAACATTGACCACTTTGCTATTGTCTTTGCACTCACCATTAGAGCGCGTCAAAGCTGAATTCCTGTATTTCTGTCCGTCATCTCTGATTATTAGTAACTAATGTAGTTTCGATCGTGCTCTCCAGGAATGAACCCACTTAACCTCCCAGCATTAGAACAGTGCGGGATCAATTAGCTACTTCATTGGAGTTTTAAAGCGAACCTGTTCTCTGTTTCGTTCAAATACTAACTTTAAGTCATGTCTAATGCACGTCTAAACATGTCTAATGTCTAAATTACACCTTGATGAATCTAACTTAAGGGCAGCTTTTTCAATGCTATGTTCAAACCTGTGGTTCATTTTAAGTGGTCGTTCAAGAAATCTCATTTGGTTGTTGCCATGGCTATATAGTCAAGACTCAAGATCCCTAATCAACTGGTTAAAATCTAGCAGTGCATTGAAAAACTGGTCATTAGAGGATTTGGATTAGCCAATCAAATTCAAACTAATGTTACACAACTTTAATTATTTTGTTTCTAGTTACAAATAGCACAAACAAATCTGTACAACAGAGGTAGACAAATATTCTTTAGTTGAGCTCAGAAACCAGTGGCAGTAAAAACAGTAAGTATTAGGTATGTAATTCTGTCTTCATTCAATCATAATTTTGTAATGGTGACATAATTCATTGTGTAAGAGAATAGTTCAATATAACTGTATTTGTTCACACTGTCAAGTAAAAGCAGAGAGCTGAGTGAAGAGCAGCTCTCTCATTGGCTGACAGCTGTCAAGTGAACTTCTTGCCTCTGCTATTCGGTCATGATGGAAAACGAAGAGAAAAACGTGAAGGGTGTCGAATGTTATACACTAGACTTGTCTAAAAGTGTAAACGTGTAATGGACATCGGACCTTCTACTTATAAGGTACAGAATTAGAGATGATTGAGCGAGCGAAGAGAGCGTCTCCTTTTGACTCTTTTGACACGGACCTCAGTTTTTTTTTTTTTTTATTTTTTTTTTTGGCTACTACCTGGAGCAATGTAAGTTGCACCGTTTCACTGATCGATCTGAAATTTTTACACACATGTAAGACAACCTTTTCTGTTTGCAGACCCTAATTTTTTTTGAAATCCTTTCGTTGGTTAAAATTTAAATCAAGATCTCCTGATAGATTGAAAAATGAAAATGGTCTTCGATAAATCTGAACAAACTCATATTTTGCATGGTCATTAGGACAAACATTGTCTCTTATTTTACAAATTTTCATCCCAATTAGTCAAGAACGTATGCACTTATTGACATTTTTAATAGCTGTCAGAAATGAAGTATCGAAATGACTGTTTGTCCACTGCAACTGAATCTGACTTTCTTAAGTTTCCAGAGTGCTTAGATGCTATTTTCACGTTTCAATGAAAAGCAGATACTTTTATGTTGATTGAGATATGTTTTCTGTGTGTGCCCCGTGGTCGCTCATGAACGCGTTACACTGAGCGTTTTCCTAGTAATCTCTAAGATGCTCATCTAAAAAGCATGATATCTTGGTAACATGTGCCCTTCAGAGATTAAATGACGTCATATAAATCGATCTCTATTAATGAACTCATTGAATCCGACATGAATTAATCAACTCATTACCTACTCATGGACCACTGATGCTGTATCTGAGATTACAAGCAGGCAGTGAGGACAAGACACGGAGTATTACACAAGTCACGGCTTGCTTGGTGCTGCACGACCAGCCGATAAAGTAGGTATCTGTTGGCTCGGTCGAGGTGAGAGAAGCACGACACAGGGTTCACGAGTGCTGATGATGGAGTGGAGGATGGAGTGGATAAGAGGTGGCAGCACTGTCGCAGTGGAATCGCACGTGATTTGTCACTTTGACAGACAATTCGAGAAAATAAGGAACATGACTGCACTCTGGTGGCTATTGTGAGACTAGGTTAATGGCGGATGACAGGGCACATTTGTATTTGCTCCTAGTTGTTTGTTATGGTTAAAAAGGTAAAATTATAATTCAATTTCAATTTCAATTGTTTCTCCCTTCTCACTGCACTTAGAAACACGAACTGTAAAAGCGAATAAGTTAATCTGAACACTGACAGTAGCCATCTTGCCAGAAGTGTCTCCATCAAGTATCACTTATTTGGGCGAATAGCTTTACACAAGACACGATTTTGCGTGAAAATGCTTTTTTCTCAATTTTTTTTATAAATTCATTACTTTTATTGATATTTTAATATCTTCTTGTCCTTTTTAAAATTATTTTTCAAGTTATTGTTGTTTTCAATTTTTATTTGGATCCTCCATTTGGATGACCAACAACGATACTTGACACATTGACACATTCATACAATAATTTAAGTTAATTTTAATATCTTACTCCACATTCAACTCCTAAACCAATAAATCGAATAATATGTTGACGAATATTACAAATCATAACATTTCATTGGTCTTTTTCGGGATTTTAAGGTAATTTTTAATAGTTTTAAAGGTACTATTTGCCTGTCATTTTGGACGTTTCATAGGTCATAAACATCCTAGCTCTAATCATCATCATCATCATCATCATCATCATCATCATCATCATCATCATCATCATCATCATCATTATCATCATCACCACCACCACCACCATCACCACCACCACCACCATCATCACCATCACCATCACCATCACCATCACCATCATCATCACCATCACCATCACCATCACCATCACCATCACCATCACCATCACCATCACCATCACCATCACCATCACCATCACCATCACCATCACCATCACCATCACCATCACCATCACCATCACCATCATCATCATCATCATCATCATCATCATCATCATCATTATTCACCAACAGCCTAGTTGCAGATAATGCGACGTTAACCATTAAAATTAAACGATTGTATATTAATATTCTAACAGCTGTTCTCTACTCTCTGCTTGTATCTGTACTCTATGATTGATTGATGCTGGAGCTCTGGACCAATGACAGGTGGCTATGACGTCATTGTTGACAAACAGTTCAACAGATGACGCGTCAGTGATGACAACTTTGTCAACAGACACGTCTGTCAGACTGTCAGATCTGTCATGACATTCTGATACGAACAATAGATTCTTCATCGTAAACTATCTGTCTTAAGAGGGCTTGGTAGTGAGCGTGGCCTCGAAAAGTTTTTAATCGATTTTTATCAATTTTTTTACCAATGTAATTGTTAACAAAATAGGGCTTTGTACGAGTATTCAGAACAGTTCAATGAGTTTCATAGTTTGGAATAAGTTATTAGTTTTATTTTGTCCAACAGATGTTTAAAGTGACCAGCTCTGTGGATTGAAAAAGGGTAATTTTATTTTCCCGTCCCCTACTTTACCTGCGTGCGCACCATGCCCCATTGTTATGCCGAACCGTCTCGTGGGTTGAGCTGTTAATTCGCATGTTAATTCGCATGCAATAAGTCTCGCTCATCAACGCGTTACACAGAGCGTTTTCCTAGTATTTGCACATCTTGAGAGCTCAGTGTCACAAAGTAAGTTGTTTGCGACACATGCACTATCATCATTGCAATGTTCTACAAGGAATTGAGCAGTGCAGATCGACAAGGCTCGCTCATCAACGCGTTACACAGAGCGTTTTCCTAGTATTTGCACATCTTGAGAGCTCAGTGTCACAAAGTAAGTTGTTTGCGACACATGCACTATCATCATTGCAATGTTCTACAAGGAATCGAGCAGTGCAGATCGACAAGGCTCGCTCATCAACGCGTTACACAGAGCGTTTTCCTAGTATTCGCACATCTTGAGAGCTCTGTGTCACAAAGTAAGTTGTTTGCGACACATGCACTATCATCATTGCAATGTTCTACAAGGAATCGAGCAGTGCAGATCGACAAGGCTCGCTCATCAACGCGTTACACAGAGCGTTTTCCTAGTATTTGCACATCTTGAGAGCTCAGTGTCACAAAGTAAGTTGTTTGCGACACATGCACTATCATTCTTGTAATGTTCAACAAGGAATCGAGCAGTGCAGATCGACAAGGCTCGCTCATCAACGCGTTACACTGAGCGTTTTCCTAGTATTTGCACATCTTGAGAGCTCTGTGTCACAAAGTAAGTTGTTTGCGACACATGCACTATCATCATTGTAATGTTCTACAAGGAATCGAGCAGTGCAGATCGACAAGGCTCGCTCATCAACGCGTTACACAGAGCGTTTTCCTAGTATTCGCACATCTTGAGAGCTCAGTGTCACAAAGTAAGTTGTTTGCGACACATGCACTATCATCATTGTAATGTTCTACATGGAATCGAGCAGTGCAGATCGACCCACGGGGTTTTCACTTCTCTTCTTAATCTCATCGGGTAACATGGTTGAGTTCCGCTCGAGGAGACATCGGGACATTGTTAACTCGATGTCGTGGCGAAGAAAGATCAGAGTCATGTGTCTGTAACACGCGGTGCGGGGGAAGAAAGATCAGAGTCATGTGTCTGTGACACGCGGTGCGGGGGAAGGAAGATCAGAGTCATGTGTCTATGACACGCGGTGCGGGGGAAGGAAGATCAGAGTCACGTGTTTGTAACACGCGGTGCGGGGGAAGGAAGATCAGAGTCATGTGTCTGTAACACGCGGTGCGGGGGAAGGAAGATCAGAGTCATGTGTCTGTAACACGCGGTGCGGGGGAAGGAAGATCAGAGTCATGTGTTGTCATCTTGGGCAGGTGAAAGATTTCACGCTGTTAGAACGAGAGCGAAGTTTCTCAAAGGGGAGGACTAGGAAAACGATCAGTGCATGGGGGGGGGGGGGGGGGGGGGGGCAGATGTCAGGAAAACATGGAAGTTTAGTTTCATGAGAAAAAATGTCAAAACATATATTTCGAAGGCCAAAATCAATTTTGAGACGTTTTGAGGTGTATTTTGTTTTAAAAAATACAATTGCTTTTAAAATTGTACACTTTGGGGTGTATTGGGGCATGCCCTCTCCTTGCCCCGCAGGGCATTTTTTGGTTTTTGGAAAAATTTAAATAAATTTTGAGACATAATGATGTGTATTTTGTTGAAATATTCAATATCTTATAAAATTTGACACTTTGGGACACTTTGTGTACACTCAAAAAAGCTCGATTTAAGTTGTCGTTCCCTCCACCAGCCCAAAGTGCCAAATTTTATAAGATATTGAATATTTCAACAAATACACATCATTACGTCTCAAAATTTATTTAAATGTTTCCAAAAACCAAAAAATGCCCTGCGAGGCAAGGAGAGGGCATTCCCCAATACACCGCAAAGTGTACAATTTTAAAAACAATGTTTACAAAATGAAACTATGCGTAAAATACTACAAAAAGTTGTGTTTTCCTGACATCCAGGGAGTGGGCAAGCGCCCCCCCCCCCCCCCCCCCCCCCCCCCCCCGTGGGCGCCCATAGAACAGACTGTACTCCAAGTCGTGAGCAAAAGCTGTGCATTATAACACCTGTTGTGTTCTTGATTTTACACGTTTATTTATTGACTGCAATATAATATTTTAATGTGTTTAAAGTGTAATTCTGTTTTAATGCGATATCTCAGCATCCGGTTAGAGCAAGGTCATTCATCAGATTGCTCTAACTCTTTCTCATAGAAATATACTAGGTAAACGCTCGTTGTTACGCGTTGATGAGCGAGCACCCGAACGCGCAACATCTCGAATTGACATTTTGGAACGCACAAAACATATAATAAAAGTACCTACTTTTTATTGAAACTGATATTATCCATCTTTACATATAGAAAATCAGATATAGTGGAGCGGTCGCTCCACCCAGCCAAGTCGTACTGTAGGTACACTCACTCAAATGCCACTCAAATGCCTAATAAACTGAGGAGCAGACCAAACACTTTTACTGTAAGCAATAACATTGCATTTTCGGCCTACTGGATCTCAAAATTGGGAAATCTTACATTGTTGCGAAATATCTTAATTTCGTGCTATGGCCCACCCCATATACCAAATAAAGGAACAATAGGTTATGCCGTTTGCGAGCTAGAGGGCCGTGAAAACAGTGAAATTACACCCCTTTTAAAAGCTGCTGTCAATATTTCAAACAGTTAAAAATGTCAATAAGTGTATACTTTCTTGACTATGGCTGAAAATTAGTAAAATAAGAGAAAATTGTAGTTTTAATAGCTATACAAAATTTGAAGTTGATCTGACCATTTTGATTTCGGCCAATCGAGAGATATTTTCATTTTTGAATCAATCGGAGGTCAGCTCTCAAAAACCATACACGATTAAGTTAGAATGATACCTATGTGTGCAAAATTTTAGCTCGATCGGAAAAAATTGTGGCCTGTGGCGTCGGGCCGAACCCCCCCAAAAAACACAAAAAAAGATGAAGTGTCCAAAAGTGCAAAATAAAGTTGCTCGCTTGAAATTTTGCACACAAGAACCAACTCAGTTTGATGTAGACTAATTTTTGTTGGAATCCGTTGATTGACTCAAGATTTTAAAGAATATCTTCTGATGGTTGATCTGATCAATTTGTAATTTTGATTTTTGACATTATACAGAGAAACGGATTGGCTGATGATGATTTGATTGCATCATCCCATGAAGTCTGTGCTTTAACTCATCATCATCTAACTTTAGTAGGTGAGCTCCGATTTCATTGATAATAACAAGGATTATTGTCAAAACCTGACCAGCAGCCAATCTGTTTCGTTCAAACAGTTTTTATATTGGCCAAGTACCTACATTATACATTTAACAGTAAATTTTACAGTTGGCTACATGATCGAAAATGTATTAGTTTTAATACATTTTAATAAAATGTACAATAAAATAAAATAAAATGATCTTGGACAATAGAACCGCTATCTAAGTGTCTATATAGAATAAACTAAAATATAAAATATTAAAAGTAAGTATGTTTATGATCCTGAGAAATAAAAGCATAATGCGAGTACTTATTAATAATAGTCTCAAAGGAATTTATACTGGCTATTTTATTTTATCGAATGCTCAAGAACGGTCAAATTTACATAAATGAACATGTTCACACTGCACACTTGGCCAAATAAAAAATGATTGATGAAGAAATTTGAATGACTGCTGGTCATGTTCCATAACAATCAAAGCTTGTTATTATCATTGAAATGTGAGGTCACCTACTAGAGTGAGACAAGGAGATCGCTTAGACTGACTTCTGATGGTGCGATCTTACATTTATCAGCCTATCAGATTTATTGAACGTTCAATTTTAATGGCATTTATTGTCGTTTTCCTTAATATGTTTAGATTACTTTAAATATAACCAATTTTCTTAGGAATGTACAAAAGCTTTATTTATTTTATCAAATAATCTCTTTTTTGTGTACCGTCCTAAAAATTTGAAGTTGGTTTTCCTTATTCGATCATTTTTAGTTGTGCCAAGTGTACGTTTCATAATGGCTCTAGTATTGGCTGAAAATTATGTAAATTGAGTAGTACAACAGACCGAGGAGTTTGTTTTCAAAAAGCAACATGTCCATTCACCTATATTTTTCAGAAACAACGAAAAACTTGAAACTAATTGTCTGCAAATAGGATTGTATTGTGATTAGTTTTAAAATTAAACAATATTTTTTTTAATTGGAATGCTGAAAAGGCAACTTTAATAAATTTCTACTATTTTCCTAATTAATCTTTTAATTTTGGACTTGTTGCATTTTGAAACAAACCCATTGGACATTTTGCTTTTTGAAACAAAATCAAGAAAACATGCGCAAATAGGAATGTATCATATTGTATTGTGGTTTGTTTTAAAATTCAAACAAAAAATTCTTGAATTGGAATGCTGAAAAAGCTGAAATGCTGAAATTGGATATGTTGCACTTTGATAACAAAACTTTATGGACATGTGCCTTTTTGTTACAAACGTCGATATTCACTAGAACATTACTACAGGATATGTTGACTTTCGTAGCAAACAAATTACAATTTCAGATCCGCATGGTTTTATAGCACTAGGAACCATAAGTGAATTTTTGGACATGTTGCTTTTTGAAAACAAACTCCTCCATTCGTTCCATGAAATTGAATATTTTCCCGGGGCTATTGCCCCCGGACTCGCGCATTGTATTGGGGAGCCCATCCCCAGACCCCATTGTTCCGTAAGCGAACTTGCTTTACATATTTAGTGAATAGTCAATTCACTATTAATATACAAATTAACTACAATATCTATGACAGCCCAGCGTTTTGTCATACTCCTTCTCACAACGAAAAAAATATAATTCATCAAACTTCTTATTGTTTTGCATCTACGAATCAAAAAGTTGTATCTTTCCTGAAATTGAGACACATTTGACAGGATTTAATAATATGAGGTATATCGTTGGTATTTTTTTTTATTTAAAATGAATTATTCTTCATTAAAGATTCTCCTGGGTCAACGGAGACCTCTCTCTTTAACAGAGTGAAGCATATTATATTGACAATTTTAAACATAAACTTGAATCCACAAATCTCAATCTACATAACGAAACCTTGTAATTCTCTCACACCTAACACAATAATGTTCCTGCAAGTCTATAAAACGGCATCCTACAATGACGTCACTCCATCGATGTGAACAGACCGCATTCCTCTCCGGTCCTACTCAAGCCGCTAGACTCTGCCAAATTCTCTCCGCCACGTTACTGCGCCGGTGCAACTTATCTCAGATCTTCTTGCACCGATGTTCCAGTTACAGTACCTGTTTTTCTCTAAGTGCAAATTGTAGTACACAACAGTAACGTGAAAACCTGATTGGAGCTTCGAATTCTGATGGATGTGTCCGAATGGCTAAAGGTTAGACAGCTGGTTTGGTTTGATTGACTTGTATATCATTTCGAGATAATTTCTTAGAAACACAAAAGTTTCACTATGATTTCTATTGGAAACATGCATGGGTGTCTATACAGGATTATTACAGGGGGTGGGGGTAAATATTGGGAGCTCAAACGGGTCATTTGGGCATGGCCCAAAATTTTGTAAATTTTACCTCGATTTTAAGCATTTTGGTGCGTTATGGGACAAGATCTTTGCTGATTTGTTTTCGATATAGCTGTATTATTATTATTATTTTACAAAAATTAACACAGCTCTGTTAATTTTTGTTTTGGTTTTTGTTAATAATTTTTTTCACCTCTAGGTGAGAAAAGTAAATTTAATTTCTATGGACAACGGCACAACACAAATTGATCGGTGAACAAATTTGAATGAACCTTGGTCATGTTCCATTCCAATAATAAAAGTTTGTTATTATCATTTAAATGTGAGGTCACCTACTATAGAGTGCAGACAAGGAGATCGCTTGGACTGACTTCTGGTGGTGCCATATAATATATTTCAGTCAATCAGATTTACTGAACGATCAATTTTAGTTGTGCCAAGTGTATACAACTTTTAAGCTCACAAATTGTAATGTATTTGCCTGTAATTGTCGACTAGCCCCCCCCCCCCCCCCCCCAAGCCGCCCATGAGGGCACGAGACATCGTCACATGTTCAAACATCACATGTGCGTGAGAAAATCTCAAATATTTGACGTTTTAGTAGTTTAAAGTCGTGAATAATCGTAGTCCCGTAAGATTAACATGCATTCCATTTTCAACTACGTCATGTAAACAAACTGAGTGGAACCAACAAAATACACGAGAATGACACCGAAGAAAAAACTGACTCTATATCGTAAAAACTTAAAAAAAAAATGCAATCCGTAAGCAATTAATTAGGTACTTTGAGAAACATTCTTGCCAACTCTATATGTCGTAATAAAAGCCAGTGATCAAACAAGTCTTGCAAATCACCCCTCTGTATAGAAATATCTCTATTTTAGGCAACTTATACTACGTCTGTGTACGACTGGTAGTCGCGATAGGGGGTAAGTTTTATCAGAACATATAGAGGTGACTGTACAGAGTAGTTCAAACATGCCACCCCTTTTCTTCGTTTGTAAAGATATTAATTGGGCTAGGATATTTAGGAGCTATGAAACAACCAAAAAGACAGGGAAATAGTACCGTATAAAACAACTTAAAAGGACCACAAATCCAGAAAAAGGACCAATCAAATTTTATGGGAAGTAATGTTCGTCAACATATTATTCGATTTATCGGTTTAGGAGTTGGACTTGGAGTAATATATTAAAATCAACTTAAATTATTGTATGAATGTGTCAATGTGTCAAGTGTCAATAATGTTGATGGCCATCCAAATGGTGGATGAACATTTTATGAATTGTGGTCTAGACCAAAATTCATCTTGCAACAAACATTCCATATTATTTCTCCCAATGGACAACAGGACCTTAAAATAAAGAAAAGGACTGAATTCATAAAAAAAAATTGAGAAAAAGGCATTTTCAGGCAAAATGAAAAACTTATTTTTGAAATCAGGAACACATGAAACATATTTATATATCATTTTTAGACGTGTCTGAACAAAAAACTAAAAGAGGATATGTCCTAAACATCCTATCCATTGATATAAAGTTATTTGCACAGTTAGAACTAAAAGACATCAAAACCTCTGGGCCACTTTCCGATCCCCGCATAAAGCAGAAGAATTATCTCTATAAAATGTCATATCACTTCTCATTCGCCTAAACTCTTTTCGCTCACTCAAATTCTAACACGAATCGGACATGGTAATAATTCCTCCATACGTGCTTGCCGTCGGGCCGTACATGTTTAAAACCCTACATTGAGTGAGGTCAGGATAACAATTACCAACAGATGCGGTTGGCTTGCGAATATCAGGGGCTGGGGACGACCTTGAGTCTATAGGCCTTGAGCGTGCACACAGGCACCCGCAGGCAAGACACTTATAGGGGCTTGGGCGTTAACCCTTACTTAACAATTACAATAATAAACGCGAGTTTGACCTTTCACTGTTAGGATAATTCGTGGTTTTGGACAAGGAATTGAATTGCGACTGTGAGTTAGAGAAGTGGAGGCCTGGGTAAGCCAACGGGAAACGCCAGTTCGATAGAGCGTTTTTTTTTTAAATTTGTCTTCACACTAAAATAAGTTTTAAAAACTTCAGCTACAGATAATTCATAGCTTGCACGAACTTCTTTTGTTTTATATCAGCAATCCAAATTTATTGAATTTTCCACGTGAGGACACATTACGTTGGCACGTTGACAGATCAGATTTATAGCTTTATTGAGGTAAATCGATGTATTTTTGTAATGTGAGTGATTCCTCTTCGTACTAAAGTTTTCTCAGGAGCATATTCAATTTCCCAGTACCCTTTAACTATAAGGTATCGTCAAAAAGGAGGGAATCACAGCTATTCTGCGTGCCATGTAGATGGTGTCAAAAAGGAGGGAATCACAGCTATTCTGCGTGCCATGTAGATGGTGTCAAAAAGGAGGGAATGACAGCTATTCTGCGTGCCATGTAGATGGTGTCAAAAAGGAGGGAATCACAGCTATTCTGCGTGCCATCAAGATGGTGGCAGGCAACAATGAGATGACATCACGTGCTAACTACAAATAGACCAAATAATGCCACACACTGCTTTTTTGTAGGATATTTTGTGTATGGTTTATCTTGATTTCTTTTCTTTTAGCATAAGTTTTAGTTTAGTTTTATTATGAGTTTGTTAAAATGGTATTGGTTAGGTTAGGTATTGACTGGGATTTGATATGTAAATGTTTTATGTTTTTGTGTAGTACTCCTGCTGATAAGCTTAATTTATTTTATATCTTAGCAGGGCAGGGCGAAGTTTGTATTATTTTGTATATGTTTAATCTCTAATAAATATAATATATAAAAAAAATGAATCCTTATTCAGGGCATCAGTGAATTTGTTCTGATTCAGAGAAAATAATGATAAACGAGAGTCCCGGACTATGATGCCCTTTTCTGCAAAATTTCGTTAACTAAAAGCGGATTTTAGGGACTATCGCCCTTTCTTGCTAAAATGTGTGTCTACATGCTAAGAAACGAATATTTTTATAAAGTTGATTTCATTATTTTTGGACTGAGGCCCTTCTTGAATAAGTGTTTCAATTATACTCCAGTGTGTGCATCATTTATTATTTTAAGCTGGAATGGGTATAGCTATATAATTTTTTTTTTTTAATTCTGTTAGTGAAGACAAGTGAATAGTTAGTGTTAGTGAATTTCAAAAAGTCGCTTTGACGAACCGTGCGATTCCCGTTAGCTTTTCCCAATGACAATTCCCTCCCAATTACAATAATAAAGGCGAGTTTGACCTTTTACTGTTAGAATAATTCGCAGTTTTCGACAAGGAAAAAGATAGTTTTTACGAGAATGCATTAGAGACGTTGAGTGTTTGTTGAGTGACACTTGAGTGTGTGGTAAGTGTGAGTGAGTTAATTGGGAATGAGGTGTGGCTTAATGTGGCACTTGAGACCGAGTGGTGGTGCTTGGGACAGCTGAGGGGACACTTGAGTGAGGGTCAAGTGTCGTTACTGTGTACATAAATGTCATTAGATATAGATTATAAGCATTGATATGAAATATTACTCTGTTGTAACTGTAAGGACAGAATGAATGTATTATACGAGTATTTTGATGAGAGAGATAAGTTGTTACTTAGTCAGTTTCAACTTCGAGTTCAAATTTTTATTCTGTTTTCAAAGTTGCATCAAATATTTCCCTCAAGTCGTCTTTGAGAAATCTGCAGTTAGAAATTTTTGGGAGTAATGGTAAAATGTTATGTTTCCAAAAGCTTGTGTACAGTTTTGTTATAGAATGCATCTTCTTACATTTTTTATTGTAAATTTGTAAATATCAACACAAAAGAATAATGAAAATTATGAATTACTAAAAAAAATGCATTTTCATTCATAAAATATCAAATTGAAATTGAAATTACAAGTCAATATATTTTAAAACTCGGAGTTTTCTATAAATCTTTCTACTTGAAAACTATTAATTCCACAATAACAATGTTTTGTTTGTCTACATCCTAGACTTTCAATATTTCATTATTTAGTGAATTCTATAAGTTGTTATAAACTATATGTTACATATCTCTGCTGTTTCAAAATCACAGAATGGTCCTGAACACATTCATAATGTATAAATACATTGTATTTTATTTATAATATTTCATTTCATGAACGATATCATAATTTTGGTTCCGCCGACAGCTTACGATCAAAAACGGTGGAGAAAACTTCATCTTCTCAATTATCAACCTGTACAATTTGCATTACAGAACCTAAAAATAAACTAATTGAACCATATAATTAGGAAATTATAATCAGTAATAATGATTAAATGTCAAAGCCTTGTAAATAATAATCTGATCGGCAATTTATAATCCATGATATTAAAATGTCTGGAGTTAATAATATAAATTAAGAATCTTTATCTAGCGAATACGACCCTCTGGCATCTTTCTATCGGTATTTACAGGTTTGCGTAATTTCTGCTTTCATCATCGTCGTCAATGATAGTCATTACCATTTTGCTATCTTAATCAAAATGACAATGATTTAATTGCCTTGTTGTCACAAAGGTAATTTTCTAGTTTAATCCCATTTTTATTAAAAATATTTTTAAAAAATAATGCGACATTATTTTATATCGATATAAGGTATACAATCAATATTAATCGATAATATAATCACTGAATGTTCAGAATTTCCAAGGTAGATGATACCTAAGCTTTTATGTCATACCAAAGCCATCATAAGTAAAAAAAAATCGCGGTCCTTAGAGTTTTGACAAAAATATCACTGCAAATTGATGACATAATCTACCAATTTTTGTTTTTTTTACAAAGTATTTACGCCGCGATGAATATAAAGTGATTTGTTATTTGGATTAAGAACTAAGGAATTCGGAAACGATATGCCTCTGCCCGTACCCCTTCTCAGGAAGTCCTCCCGACCTCTTCAGAAAGTCGTCACCAAGTCTGGGACCCCGGACCGATTGTCGCCGATGATCGAGGATGGTCGTCACAGGATGCGTCGGAGTGTGGCGAGAGTCGGGGACTCGTTGAGCAAGACGAGACTGGAGGTGAGTCAAGGGGATGCCCGTCGAGAGGGTAGCGGCGTCTTCAACATTGTGGCGCCGGTACAAGCAAGTAGTCAAGGCGATGGTCCTCGATCGGGTTACGTATCGACGACGGCAAGGTTGGAGATGATGAAGAATAACCGTCAAGAGAGTGACGGCGGCGTTAAGATGAAGAAGTTGATATCGAAGTTTCAGCACAGCTCGAAGGACGTCGTCGAACAGCGGGAGTTCGCCAGACCGAGGGGCGCGTTAAGGAAGGTAGAGGGTAGAGGTGTAGAGTTCTGGGGGCAACGTGAAAGGTTACAGACCAGCTCCAGGGAAGTCGTCAACCAACGGGAGTCTGTTAAACCGAGGAGCGCGTCGATGAAAGTAGAAGGTGTTCTTGAGAAGACAGAAATCAAGTCCCTAGTCGAAAGTATCCCGACAAGTTCCAGGGACGCCGTCATGCAACCGGAGGGTACCAGCGGCCCTAGGAGCCCGTTGAAGGTAGAGAATGGAGGCGGAGAAATCGGGACACGAAGTAATGTCTTAGGTCAGACTCAAGTGATTCCAGAAACTCCAGTTCAGATGTTAAAATCAGAACAAACTCAGCTAAAAAGTCCTGAAGCTCCTTCTTTTGAAACTACACTTCCTGATATGATTCCTGAAGCTAATTTCGTTGAAACCAGTTCTGAAGCTACAAGTTCTCCTGACGCAAGTCCTCGTAAACAAGTTCTTTCCGAAGTCGAGTACGAAGCTATTCCTGACGATGACTCATCCGACGAGAATCCCCCGTCGTCGTTCCTCGCCGACTCTGCGGACTCCGACGACGACGCCGACGACGAGTGGCTCCTGGCCGACGCCTCCACCACCAACGCCGCCGCCCGTCGCTTGCAAGACGCCGCCAAGGCGCTGACGCCTCTCACAGGCGAAGTCGCTCACGCCTGGCGTCGGAAAGACGTCCCCGAGTCGACGGCGCCTTCCCTTAAGAAAGACGCCAACGTCCGGCATGTGAACGACGTCACAAAGTTGTCGACGCCGCTCCCTTGTGAAGACGTCGCCGTCGCGCGCCTGAACGAGACCACCAACTCGACGACGTCTCCCGGGACGACTCCGTGTGACGACGCCGACGTCTGGTCCCTGAAAGACGTCACCAAGTCGACGACCCACCTCCTTAGCGACGACGACGAAGCCAAACGACTGAACGACGCCACAAAGTCGTCTACGGTGCACCCGTGTGACGGCGCCGACGACTGGCGCTCGAACGAGACCTCCAAGTCGACGACGTCCCTCAGAACGACGCCTCCCTCCTGCGTCGACGCCGACGAGTGGCGCCTGAACGAGACCCCGAAGTCGACGACGTCGGTCGGAACGTCGCCTCTCCCCTGCGATAACGCCGACGACTGGCGCCTGAACGAGACCTCCAAGTCGACGGCATCGGTCGGAACGACGCCTGTCCCCTGCAACGACGCCGACTGGCCCCTGGACGATACCTCCAAGTCGACGACGTTGGTCGGAACGACGCCTCTCCCCTGCGACGACGCCGACGACTGGCGCCTGGACGAGACCTCCAAGTCGACGACGTCCCTGGCGACGACGGCGCCCCCGGGCGGCGCGAGCTCCTACTTCGAGTACGAGAAGTCGGTCCAGTTCTACCAGGAGGAGTTGTCGAAGTGCCGCGCGGAGAAGTTGGAGCGGGAGCGGAGACTCGTGGCGGCGAAGATCTTCTGGACTCAGCTGATGCAGGTGCGACCTAGCGGGGGGAATTCAAACAATCATAACTAATTGTCAGGGCCCGAAGTTAAAACAAACAATGTACCATACCACTCTGCATTTAGAATATTGAGCATGACTAAGAAAAATAATTCTCTTAACAATCAAAACAAAGTTATATATCCCCTATCAGCCTCATGCTCAAAAGAAGTTGCGTCCGCAAGTAAATATTTACCGATGTCAGTCCTCAACACCACAAGACCGTGAGCTAATAATCTTATTGACGAAATCCAGTAGACTCTGGGGCACTATTCTAGAACTTTTAAATTCCCAATTCCACTAGAATTCAATTCCATACAATGTTATTCCTTATGGCCGTGACCGAATTCCATCAGGAATGGAATTGGAAAATCGTTCTAGAATAGACCTCCTGGTCACTTGCGTCGATAAATCTGGAAATTCTTTTGAGCATGAGGCTGTATATATATTAGAATTTGAGAAATATAGGGGCAGTGAAAAAATTAGGGACAATTCAATCAAATTAAAATTATCATGGTAGGTACGAATTACATGCAATAAAACATGATCTTAAAATACTCTAGAACGTTTATATCCTAGGCGGCTCCTTTCTAAGATTTTCAATGTTCTCATGCTCAAAAGTATTTCCCAGATTTATCGACGCAAGTGCCCAGAATCTTGTGGTGTTGAGGACTGACATCCGCAAATATCTACTTGCGGACGCAACTTTATTTGAGCATGAGGCCGTAATTATTAAATAACTTCCGAACTACCACGACGACGTGCAGGTGGAGGTGGAGGTGATGAAGGAGACCGAGAGGATCGCGCAGATGAAAGCTGACCTTGAACCTCTTCGTCGTATCGTCGACATGTGGAACTTGCCGACCGACGACAAACTAAACTTCCTCAGTCACCCCGCGCCGTCGTCGACCCTCCAGCGACCTCCCAAACCCGCGGGGGAGTCCGTCGAGCCCGGCGCGCCACCCTCCGACGTCTCCGTCGAGCACAAGGTGTCCGAGGTGTCCGTCGACCTCCGGGCGTCAACCTCTGGCGTTGCAGAGTCTCGGAGTTTTGCCTGAAACTTCTGACGTCCATGTTGACGACGCCGTTGAGGAGCATTAGTAGGAGGCCGTTCAGTACAGGAGGCGGTGAATCCTAATGAATGAAATACGAACTTCGAATAACTCACTTCAAAAATATTTCGGATTGTTAAATTCTAAATCTCTTATTTATTTTATAATAAAGAAATTATTTATGATTGAGGAAACCTTCATTTTATAAAAATGTATACACAAATAAAGTCTGGAGGCATCTTTAAAACGGGTAGACCTTAAGGGTATTCAAGTACTACCCCGTGACTTTATAAAATAAAATATTGACCTAACTACACTGTAAAAACCAGTAACCAAAACACTGTTAATCAAAAACAGTTTCATGAAGTGTTTTGGGTCACTTTTGGATGATAACATAACTATTGGCTACAAGACTCATCGCAACGGACATCGGGCCCTCTGCTTGTAAGGTACATGATTGCACTGCCCCTGGTGAGAGAGTTTGACACTAACACGTCGAGATGCGCGACTGCGACGACATTGCGCCTCGTCTGCGCATCTCAGGAGAAACTCTACTCTCACTCTCATGTGTCATCATGTGGTCAGGTGGTGACGCATCAGACTCTCATTCTGTAGCTCATCCGTGTGAAGTACCGCAGCTACAACCATCAACATAAGTCTAGAGGAGAATGACGGGACGGTTCCTTACTTACCACCTCCTTCCCACCAGTTGACCTTATCAACTTTAAATGAATATTTTTAAAAAAAAATATATATATATATATAAATGAAAAATTTAATGAAAATAATAGTAATTTAAAGCTAAATGAGCAAATCAACCATAATTTTTGTATAAATCGCGTTAAAATGCAATAAATTCTATACTGATCCAGAAAAATTTGAATTTCGAAATTCAAATTTTTCCTCACGTATTGTTGTGAGGCCCTGCCCAGACCCAAATCGACCAAATGTTAAAATATTTTACCTTATTATTACCAACCTATACTACTAACATCCATATCACACACTTGGATGTGCAACAATTAAAAAAAACGTAATTTAAATATGTTCACGGTATAGTCAACTAAAAAAGTAGGGGAGCCCTGAAAAATATCCTGGGGGCCGAAATCTGAAGTTGCGCCACTGTGAATGATTTGAACGTCCCTCACTTACCGCCTCCTTCCCACCATTTATCCTTATCAACCACAGCATGTGTCCCCCTAATCATTTATGCGATGCCAATATCGTGGTTGCAGAACAGTGCGACGTTAAAACGCACTAACAAATAAAATCATTAGGGTACATTTACCCCCAAGGTCATTTATGTCATAAGGGGCATTGACTGTGAGCCCAGAAATAACGGATTAATCATCAACAAACTGTCACAAATAAAGTCATTAGATAAACCCGGCATAAATTCAGCCCGTGTAATTACCATTATTGTGCTAGGTAAAGACATCTTCCTTTAAACAATAAAAGAGTTATTAGTTTCATACCAACTCTGGCAATAACAAATTGATGCAATGTACTGTCTCAGTTGTTAGAGGGGTTTCACTCAGTCGAGAGGCAAATGATGGGAAGGTTCCCTAATATAATAGGCCACGACCGCCTCCTTCCAATCGCCATTCTTCATCGTAATTTCATCCGGCGCCATTTAGGCACTAGGAACAGGTAAGGCTGAGTGGTAACGCTCTGAACTTGTATTCCGGAGGCCCGGGTTCGATTCCCGCGGCCGTCCTTCCTGACTGAGGTTTTTCGTGGTATTCCCTCAGTCGACAGGCACATGCTGGGAAGTACCCTACTAATAGGCCACGACCGCCTCCTACCCCCCTTCCATCCTTATCTACTCTTCACCATCATCTCCCAATCATCATCATAATCAATATTCATCCGTCGCCATTAGCCTCGCTGCAGAACAGTGCGACGTTAAACCCCAATTAAAATAAAAAGGTGAAGAACAGTGCGACGTGTTAAGTTATTGTCATAGTTTGCATGTGATGTCATCTCATTGTTGCCGCCGCCATCTTGATGGCGCGCAGAATAGCTGTGATTCCCTGCTTTTTTTACGATATTTTACAGTTAATGGCTACATGGGAAATTGTATAGGCTCCGGAGATATCTTAAATACGAAGAGGAATCACTCACATTACAAAAATACATCGATTTACCTCAATAAAGTTATAAATCTGGTCCGTCAACGTGCCAACAAAATGTCCGTCCTCAGGTGGAAAATTCAGTAATTTTGCATTGCTGATATAAAACAAAAGAAGTTCGTGCAAGCTATGATTTTTTTTGTCTGGGGCTTAACGTCGCACTGTTCTGCAGCGAGGCTAATGGCGACGGATGAATGATTATGATGATGATTGGGAGATGATGGTGAAGAGTTGGTCAGGATGGAAGGTAAGAAGGAGACGGTCGTGGCCTATTAGTAGGGTACCTTCCCAGCATTTGCCTGTCGACTGAGGGAATACCACGAAAAAACCCCAGTCAGGAAGGACGGCCGCGGGAATCGAGCCCGGGCCTCCGGAATACAAGTTCAGAGCGTTAACCACTCACCCAACCTGTTCCGTGTATGAATTCCAGATTTATTTAACATTGTCTATGGCTCCATGCAGCGTAAATCGAAACCGGCCTTCGTGTTTGTGTATTTTATTCGATTTCTCAAGATGTATTTATAGACCTGATGTTGTTGAGATATTGTCTATTCGTTTATTACTAGCAGGTGTTGTTGTTGGAAATTGGGTTTTCTCTTTTACCTTATTTCAAACAATATCGTAACCGGTCTAGATCTTCATGGAATCATTTTGTAGCTCTCAAAAACTAAAAGTCAGTGTTGAATCCAGACATTTTTCTCGGGAGGGGCACTTGAATAGTTGGGGGTGGCATATTTTTTTGGTACTTTTTGGATATTGGTGTTGGGGGGGGGGGGGGGGAGAGTTAATTTATGAATATGCTTGTAGTTGTACAAAGCACAAAGCAATTATTATTCGTAATATATTTTGATAGGTCACAGTGAAAAACAGGGGGTTCGGGGGCTTAGCCCCCGAGAAAATTTTTGATCAAGGTCATTTGTTTAGGTACAATTTTGAATCACAGTGTATAGCTATTTTGGGGAATTATAAATTGCAAAATATCCAAAAAATGGTCCAAGAGATTTAAGAATAGGTAAATTTAATAAACTTATTAGACTATACATGTCCGGGGCGCACAGCCCCGGAAAATTTTTGGAATTTTAATTCAATTCTAACCGTTTTGGAAGGTTTTAGACATGATCCGTCTATTTTTACGTGTTTTTTTCACATATTTTTTTGAAAGTATTTTGAATAGGTATTTGTGCCGGGGAGGGCACATGCATACCTCGGGGGGGCACTGCCCCCCCCCCCCCGAGGTATGCCTGGATTCAACACTGCTAAAAGTGTCGCTATTATTTTCATTGAGAACATTGACGCAGTGTTGAGAGATCCAGCCCGTCACATGTGACGTGAAAACATCTCAACATTATTCTATGTTTGATCTAAGCTGGAGTCGTAATCGTGGTTATGGCATTTAACATTGGTTACATTTTCAATCACTCAGTGGACTAAGCACTAAGAATTTCAAATATGGCATCTATTTTTTTTTAAATTATTAATTTCTTTAATTTGCATCATTGTTACTGACCAGATCCAACCTTTCAATAGATCGATCTGAAATTTTGCACACACACACTTATGTCATATAAACGGTCACCTGTATAGGTTTTGGACAGGATTGTGGTTGATTGAAAATTAAAACTGAACAATTTGACCAATCCAATTAAAATTGTGCATGTTTATTGTTACCAACATTCTAGGAGTTCTTGACAATTTTCAGATTAATCTATGGAGAAAAAGCTATTGCCATTTTACTGACGTTGTTTTGTAATATGTGTCTAATGTATTCAAAGAAATTTAAAATATTTTATCACTTCTGCTTTGTCGCATTTTGTTAAATTATCTTAAAATACGCTTCCAATTCTGCATGATATTAATTCGCATGCAATACGAAGGCTCGCTTATCAACGCGTTACCCAGAGCGTTTTCCTAAACAACATCCCATTGATCACTTACGTCCCTTCAATCCTGGCAAATCATCAAACACATCGTCCCTGAATACTCTTCCAGAAGATGACCTTGTTCTTTACCCTCAAGTCTCAACAGACGCCGCATTCCTAACGGAACAAACCTACAACTAAAACACACTAAATTGCACCCAAGTCCATCAAGAAAACACAGAAATCTAGATCCTATTCCTAACTCACTTTACTGTATTTTAATCGAAAATGATTCCCAACAACTAATGACTGCAATCAATCCTCGGTAGGGGAAAATCTCTTACAGCGTGACGTAGGCAATCGAGGGGAAATCTCTCGACGAGTTATGTTTGAAATGTAGGTCTCTAGGTGTATGTACTACCATTGGCCACGTCAGGTAGGCGAGGGGTAAAGAGGGGGGAGTGTTTTGGGGGGATTGACTCTTGGCTATGGTAATGCAAGGTAGAGGCTCAGTAAGTCAGTGGGACTATGGACTAAGGTTACTACACCTAACAGCTGTTTGTGTAGAGACGTACGTTTTAGATACATTTCTGTGGGGACTCGTCTGGTTGTGAACGAAAATAGTGGTTGTGTTTATTTTTATATTATTAATTGTGATTTTATTTATATTTGTGGTTTTTCGTAATTAAGTGAGTTTTTTTTAAGTGTCTTGACCAATTGGACATAGTGAAAAGTTACAATTTATTCCAAGTTCGTGTTTTTATCTCCATTCTGTAACTTTATACAAACTGATTGAAAAAAGCGTGTGAATTCATAGTGTGTTATATATTTCCAATTGCGTCTGGAGAGCAACGTGCGTGCAATACATTAGTACTCCGTGACATTCTTGATATGTCCACATAGTTCTTACAGACCAGTTCGCTTTATAGTTTCTATATTTACTGTGTCGATTTCAATCATAGAAGGATTTCCCGAATAGCGTGTGTGTTTTCCAAAACTACTGCCGGCCACTTGGGAAATTATTCAAGATCTATCTACAGGAAATAGCTGCCGATTGTCTAAGGTTTTTCTTAGTGGTAAGTCCATATTCATTAGTGTATTAATTGGTTGATTGTTGGATGGATTGGGAGGTTGCTAGACCGCAGCAACGTTCCGTTAGCCGGTGATTTCAATGCATGTACAGGCAATGACAACACTAGGTCGGAAATATTACGGAATATGGAGTTTATAGAGTGATTTTTACATAATATCTGTCTAATTATATGATAGTTGGAAATGTATTTTGTTATTATTTTTTTAAGTTAAGAGTTGATACCCAGACATAAATTAAATACATACCGCTTTTTTTAAATACCGTAATAACTTTGGTGCTATTCAAATTAGGTAATTACAATTTAAGATTAGTTAAATATTAGCAGGTTTACAAATACGATATTGGTTTCGTGCCTAAATAGTAGTTTATTTGATTTGGGCACAACTATTGTATAAAAAGTTGTTGATTGAGAAATGCGAGAACTATTTTTGTACTAATTGATCTGATCGACGATATTAAGAAATATTGTCTAAAATATTGGCCCCCGGGTCCAGCCGACCCTGAGGTTCCAACACACGCGAAGAATGCAAATTCTTTGGAACACATGAGACAATTAGCAACTATGTCTAATAAGAAACACCGTCTGGCACAAATTAAATAATTACCCAATTTAAATTATTTATGCCAATGCATTATTTTTTATTTCTTGCGTGCAAATGAGATAATTGCTATTTTATGTTCCTGTATTTCGAAACATGATTTTAAAAATCGAAGTGACAATTCTACGTTACAGTGAATATCGTACAAAAATTAAGCTACGCTTTGTACTAAGTATAGGTATAACTAGAGAATGGGAACATACGAATCTAAATTTCTCGAGATAATTCTGCTTTTTTACAGCTAGTTGCAAACAAATTCACTCCGACTTTTTAAAATGAACTTTAAAAAACAAGTTGTAAAAACTCACAAATTTCCCAACCAATTCTACTTAGGAGAGACGTTAATTTTCCTGAAAATTATAAATCGGAAAATTTTTGTCAATTTTTTTAATTTCTACAATTGTCTGGCATACCGTATTGTCACATCTCGACTAGTTATTTGATATTTGGAAGGTCGTAAACAGTAGAAAATAACTGTACATTTCCACTTGCCATTGAACAGTATTGGCAAGAAAATATACTGTTTAGAAAAAAATAATATAATTCTGCCGTTTAATTGAAGTAAACTTCCCTAACATTAAAAAAAAATCCGAAAAAAATATTCCTCAACAATTTTCCAACTGACATTTAGTACAAAAGTAGCAACATGCCCCCGAATCTGCTATTCGGTTTCGCATTCATATCATAAAACATTTATTGGCAGTTGCATATCCAAGACAATGTATTCCAACTGTATAATTTGCCATTAATCTTAGTAAACGAATGTGGAACACGACGTCTGTGATTTCTAACATTGTTGACAAGTTCTTGAGTGAAACCATGGCCACTGTGACTGCACATGAACAATGGATTAATTGCTGTGTTAATTGGTGTAATTAGTTGGTGTGTGAGTGCGGGTTTTGGATGGAATATGTTGGTCAGTGACCTAGGCCACAGTAGCATCCGTAGGACATCAAACACTTACTATGTTGTCAACAATAATATCACGTACATTGACAGTTGCTAATGCATTTGCGATATAAACATTTTACAATTTTGTTTAAAAGGTGATAAAATTATTACAGTTTATTGAGCTCTTTTCGCTCAGTCACTGTTTCTATTTTGTTGTTGTTTTCCGATTACGTCGCTCCGTTTCTCTGATCTAGCTGAAAATTAGCATACTTTTAAAATTTAACTTGTTTGGTTTGATGTATGTATGGTTTTTGAACGACGTTTGTGATTGGTTGAAAGTAAAAAGTATGGCTGATTGGTTGAAAATTGAGAATGTTCCGATCAAGTTGAAATTTTATTTGATTGTTTGACTTTATTAACCTGTCACGAAAGGGAGTAATCTTCTTTGAGCAGCCTTTTGGATTTTTTTTGTGAATTACAAGCTTTACAATACGTTGAAATAGCTTTTCAACTCACTTCAAATAGCTCTCTCTTACAAAATGCTCGTAAAGTCTTGTACCTTGTGACAAGTTCCAAGCAACATTTTTTGAATAATTTATTTATAAATTGATTAAATGAAATGGAATTGGCACTGACAGTACCGATTGGCATTTATTGATAGTGGAAATGCTATGGAAAATCCGATGAAGTGGGGCTTTTCCAGTTATGTGGAATTCACAGATGAATGATTTGACTAACTGGAACGATATTTTAGTCGAGTGTTTAACGTCGCACTGATCTGCAGCTATAGGCTAATGGAGACGGATGAATGATTAGGAAGAATAGGAAAGAATGGAAGGTGGGAAGGAGGCGGTCGTGGCCTATTATAGTAGGGAACCTTCCCATCATTTTCCTCTCATGAGTGAACAAGAAAAATCAGTCAAATCAGCCAACTTGTTTCATGCCTATTATATTCATTAGCAACAAAAAAAAAATTGTAGTTGTAAATGATGATTGTAAATATTGCAAATTTGCACAATTTCAGTCATAAAATGATTCAGGAATAACTTGGCAACAGCTAATATCCATAATAGCTTTTCGGTCATAAACTTCTTTGTCGAACCTCCATGATATTTACTGAAAATGATTTCTCGGAAAATATTTTATTCTTATGTCAAGCTGGTAATTAATATCACATAGTGTCGTGTGCACTCCTTGATCATGCACCGACTATAGGCGGTAATTACCAGTAAATTACAAGTCTGTGCCACGTTGTATTACGTCATTGTTACTCACGCCGTGCACCAGGATAGCCAACCTCAGCTCCGCATTCCGATGCCTGGCGTAACCTCGCACTCTACTCCTTGCAAGACATAATCACCCTCATTGCGATAGGCAGTAAGGTCGACGTTGTAGTGTTAAGTTGTTGGAAATTCACCCCTGGAGCGGAATGTCGTTAGGGTCAAGTGACTTCATTGATAATAAAATGTGTTATAAATAAATGTGTGCCTATAAAAACACATTTGGCATGTTCAGTGGATGATTTATTGTCGTTCGGCTCAAAATCTAGATAGCAAAATATCACACTTTCAGTATTAAAGGGACGTAATGTAACAAACAGAGAAAATATTGTATTATACTTCATATTTAATGCAGTGTTCTGCAAACTATTCAAATTACGATGGATTGGAAATGATGGTGAAAAAGGGGGAGTATGCAAGGTGGATGGAATGTCTAGGAAGTCGAAGAGCTAAGGAAATGACGTCAGCCATTGATCCGGGGCGCTGTTTAAAAGGCTCAAGGGCACTCTGGAATACAACGAACACCGTTACTCTCCTGGTGCGCGGCGTGTGTGCGCAGTAGACTGAGAGATGGCACGGCGTTGCAACACTGTAGACGAAATGTTTCATGCGGGTTGTCGTGTGGAATGTCGTGCGGAATGTCGTGCGATTTGGCGTGTGGAATGTCGTGCGAGTTGTCATGCGAGTTGTCGTGCGAGTTTTCATGAGGGTTGTCATGCTTTAGAGATGTTAAAATATTAAATTTCGAAAGATAAAATGTTGAATTTGCATTTGTTATTTTATAAAAGGCGGTCCATCCTTGCCTGTGTAAAATATTTATTCAAAGGTCACGAATATCCGTTATTTTACATTTCGATATTTTATTACTTACTCGCCAATTCTGTACATTTCTAGTTATATTCATAAGACAGAAATTAATATTTGTAAAAGTGCTTGATACGTATTTGGAAATTGATTAGAAATATTAGATTTTGGTGAAACCAGAACTTGAATAGCCTTAGGAAACAAAAGCCTAAATAATTAAGGCTTTTATTTCCTAATAATAACACGCCCGGGTCATATTTTGTACCGACTCAAAAATAATAACAAAATGACAACAAATTAATACCTACAACAATGTGAAATCAACATAAAACATAAAGAATGTACATATTAAAATAATATTAAAAGTTTGTCTGTAGACCTGCTCCTGAATCTTGCTCCTTATAAATCAGTCTCGAGACACGCAATTTATTTCCACGTCTATTTCCACGCAAGACATAATGTCTCGAGACACAATGCTAATATTTAATTAGATTCACTACATCTGATGAATTAATTCTGCCGGGCTGTTGTAAATGCCGGTAGCAAGGAATAAATTAATCAGGCAGACCAGCAGGATTATAGAACCACTTCGTCCTTACGATTCCACTTGACATTTGGATTAAGAGTCGTATCCACGCCTACGTAGATTCTAAAGATAGTGTCTCAAAAATATCATGGTAACATTCAAATAATTTATATTGTGAAAAAAAGCTATTGCTATTTCTTGTATCGACCTAAAGAATATTAACGCTAACTTTTAAGCCACTATTTGTGACCACTTGACGGAAATATTAAAACTGTTTTAAAGATTCTTGGCTATTCATATTAAAGCAATGAAATGTTTTGGGATATTTCGTCATGTTTATATATAAAATTATTTATTTTGTCAACGTTTCGATTTTAATATCAAAATCTTCCTCAGGACAAAAACTTATCAAATTTTCATCAAAAAAAATTTTTTGATAAAGATTTTTTATTTTATATTATAAATAATTATTTTGACATTTTGGTTTTGTTTCCGCCTTAGGAACAAATACAGTATTTAGAATTTGTCATAATATTATTTAAGGTCGATTTAAAAACTATCTAATCTATTTTTTTACATTGAGTATAATTTGAATTATTCCAAAACTATGACATGCCAAGGAAATATTATGACCGGAAATGACGTCAGGGTATATCAGACTCTTAATCTGGTATTCATATAGTTTATAGCTCCTTAATGTCGGTAGACAGATGCAATTACAGTGGTCATACGGGTGGATAGAGACTTTTCAAACTAAGATGCTTTAGTAGTTGAGAAATCCCGCACATATACCGCTTAATTGTGGTCTGATATGATACAAAAGTGCTTTAAAACTTGTTTTGAAACTTCTGGAACAATCAAATTTGGGAGTAGTTTTAACTTGACATGGCATAGATGTGCCAAGATGGTGGGAGGGGAAGAAGGGGGGGGGGGGGGGGGGGCAGGAGGGAGGGAGAGTCACGATTGACTATAAATCTGTACCTCAGATGTAGAAGAATTCTCGACTTTGTGTTGCACACTTTTGGAATCATATAATCAAGCTATAAATTGTAATTTGTCTGAAGTAAAAAAATACAGTATTTACTCAAGAATCATGGACATCGGCCCTTCTACCTCTGAGGTACTGAAATAAATTATCATTCGGGCATTTACTAATAGTCATTTTAATAAATCTCTTCATAATGGTTACAATTGTGTAGAGAAACGAAACCTCCAAAACATAAAGCCAACAAAAGGTTACCATTATTAATCACTAATTTCGCTTACATTGTGCAGTTCTTGAGGGACACTTCGACCTCACCTCAGCCACAATAACATTAACTCAAGGTCTAATATTTGAGTGACGTCTCGCAGATTGCGTTTCAACTGTCTTCAATATAACTCAAGGAATTTCACAAATTAATCCCAACATATTTTGGCAGTTGCTGAATTTACTGCTACGTTGCCTAATCGTTATTTTTAAAATGAGTTTCTATGGTCTGTTTGTGACGAGCTGTCAACGGTAAAGATTTATCTTGTACACAATGGACCAATGATACCAAGAGGTAATTACACCAAAAGATACAACAGGACTGTAATCCGTTGAGCGAGTGACACATTTTGTCATGTTTTTTTTGTTTTCTTTGTCCCGAGGCGCTACAATTTCAACTAGCGGTTCAATTATGGACTAACAAAAGGATGTAAAATACATCCTCAGGAATTCTACATTCTGTATTTTTATTTCTGTGTTACATTCAAGTGGGACAAGAATAATAGAGGGAATAGAGTTTAAATGAAAAGGCATAATTTATTGGGTTAATCAAAAAATTTAGTCAGGAAGTCTACTTAGAAACCCAGAGTGGAAATATTTATAATCGATTTTTTTCTTACCTAAAATTTGTTTGTTATTTTTTATATTTTATTTTATAATATTTTAAAAGCAATTTTGTTTTGTTAATTTTTGTTTGTTTTAATATTTTAAAATAAATATATGTTTAATTGTTTCACTTAGATTTCCGCCCTGTTAAATTTATCATCGCCAATCTTTCCTACATTCGTAAAATCGAATAAAATACCAATTAACGGGGAGTGTAGATTCTCATATTCGTTTTATTATGACGATAGTGTTTATAGACGGTTTAACAGCTAGATTGTGTCGCTATAGCTTCCCTGAATGATTGATGAATAATAGGTTAGGATGTTCAGTGGGAAGGAAGCTGTCGTGGCCTATAAGTATGGAACCTTCCCATCATTTGCCTCCCGACCGAGAAAAAACACAAAAAAAAGAGTTACAAAAGGAATTGGCAAGACAATTACGTCTAATACATATTTTTACTTGTTAAAGAAAGCTCGACAGAAGAATCGAACTACCCGAATGAGAATCCAGTGCTTTAACGCCTAAGCCAACCGCTCGATGAAGAACTAAATCGTTTTATGAAAATGCACTTTACTTGCCACACAAAAGCAATACGATGATGAGAAAACCATTAACAATAGAATAAAGAAATAAACTCCACTTTATTCCCCTCTACAAAAGTACGATTGATAACACCTCTATCGTGCCACGCTTGTATATCTTACATCGTGGCTGTGATATAAAACCGCCCTATCTCACGGGCACGATGAAAAAACTACCAACCAACCTACATAAGTCAGGTAACATAAACCATTAGACGTAATTCAAATACCATTGAATCCATTCTCACTTTTACGACTGCCATAATTCAGTAATTACTCATTCCATACCCACACCACGTAGCGTATCGCATCGGGTCACCCGATCGTCGCTATCTTAACGTGCGCGACGATCGGATGTCTCGGGCTTGAACCTGCTGGACATCGTGACAGAAATGTCTTGTCCGTCCGACAAATAATTAATAATATGATTTGGAATCGTGCCAAGATTTTTCTGAGTCGTGATCAGGACATTATGGTTGACCGTTTGCCAATTAGATAATTTATTGTGACACGAATGTATCGTGTTGATTTTATTAGCGACATATATTAATTAGTGTGGATTATCGAAATGGTGTGCATATACCGGATACGGCCTAGCCTAGAGGCATGGCCAATGATAGACCGTCTAGCTTGAGGGCATGGCATGGGATAACATTTCATCCGTAGAAGTGGTCAAAAGTATTTCCATGTCATTTCTCTTTCAAAGACCTCAACCGCAATTTATTATGTGTGCACTTGACCAATGTTAAAACGGTAATCGGAAGAAACGGATTGGCTGATGAAGGTCTGATGGCGTTATCAAATGAAGTCTATTCTACTAACGCGTCATCTAACTCTAGCTCTGTTTTCATTGATAATAACAATGATTGATTGTCAAGGAACCTGACCAGCAGCCAATCCGTTTTGAGTTCAAATACCGTTTTCACTTTGGCCAAGTGTACTTCAACACCTTATGTAAAATCTTCATTCGGGAATCTTTATTTTTAGGATTCCTAGGGTAGTTCTGGTAACTTTACTGATATTCATAAGCCACGCCTAATTCATTGGTCAATTGTTATTTAATTTTTTCAGACCCAATTCTTATTTGTTTATAATATCTACCTATTTACTAGTATTTATTTCAGTTACCTTATTAATTATCTATTTTATTGTATTATTATATTTTTTATATTTTTTTTCAGATGATTTTTTTCAGATGACCTCACCATATTTTTTTTATTTTATAGATATTCTAGGTATCTATATTATTATTATGAATTATTAATTAATAATATTTTACCATCAATTCATTGAAATTAAAGACAACTACAACTAATTTAAAAATTAACCCAAATTCAGTAGAATGCGGGGCATTAGGGGACAAATCAGTGGAATGTGAGCCACTAGAACCCAGCTGTGCTGCTCATCCGGGTTCGAGCCCCGTCTCTGAGGAACGGTTTAATTTGCGACATATTAATTACTGGCCCAGAGCCTGACCTGATTGTCCGGGTCATGGAGGTCAGACCTGTCTGAGAGAGACAGTATAATTCCATCTGGCCAGCGTGCCTGACCACGCGAGACCATGCCATGTCCTTAATAGCTCCTTAATACGTCCTTAATACGTCCTTAATAGGTGAGCGACTTTTTTAATCTTTTAACACGATCATCCATGTTTTTTTTCACCTTGTTGGTGACAGGTCACGCCTTTTCTCGGATCAGTCTGGAATATTGCAAACATGTAATGACCACTTATGTCACTGTGTTTGTGTACTGAAATTTAAAAAACAAATGCTCTGATTATTTTAAATTAAAAAATATGTTTTCTGATGGGTTGAAAAATAAATATACGGAATTTTGCAGACAAATATTTGTATAATTTTAAATATTTTTGTCAATATTTCAAAGCTTTAAATTTTTTCAGTCGACTATCACACTACACTTTCAGTTTGATCAGTAGAACATTTTATCTTTATCTGTCCAACAAGAGGAAAAATAATAAAGGTAGTGTCAAATTGAATAGAAATAAAACATATCTTAAAAAATATCTTTGAATATCTTTTTAAATAACCCTTGGTTTAGGATGTTGACCTTCGACTTATTGTTTTGGCAATGTCTGATATGGAAACGTCATGTTTATTACACAATGTCATAGGTTATGAAAACAATTTACATCATTATTTTATATTTATCGCTACTACAAATGAACTAATTATCTAGAACAAACTACAGTAATAAAAGCAGTAAGTACCTACAAGAAACTTTACCACCCTAGAAGAAAATATATTTAACACAACATAAAATATTAACTACCTACAAGCAGCCACAAATCTGATATTCCTACTTATAAATAAACAGTCATTTACAAATCCTTATTGGATGACTGGTGGAATGTTCCATGACAGATAACAACAAACTCTTAACTCTAAACACAACAAAGTAGAAAATCTGTGTCAAATCCTGCGTAAAAACATATCATCCATTCAATTACCTCCAGACAACTGCCCACACCATCTTGTACGTCCATTGCAACTGTCCGGTGTTCATCGCTGGGAGACATGATTAATTATGCGTCTGACTTGGCATTTGACCTACGTGTATATCTAATTCATCACCACACGGAATTATGCCGTATTCAATCATTCACGTTGGCACGTTGCCATCTGGAAATCGGATTTGTTCTTCGTGAGCTTGGAAGTATGAGTTTAGGGATTATAGTGTCTGGGGAATTGCTACAATCTTGATAAATAGGGATTTTGAGAATATAAAGATGTTTGGATCACGATGAATATGATTTTTTTATGTTTGAATCGTTGAAGTCATTTATATGAAAAGATAGAAACGATGCACCTAAGTAGCAGTTACGTTACGCCCAAGTGGCACTACTGTAGAGTGGATCTAGTTCATAAATGGCATGGGATATTTTCGACATGTTTGGAGCATATGTTAGGGTGGGCCAAAGCGGCGGATTAAGACAAGTCGGAAAATTGTGATATTTGTCATTGTTGTGATCCAGAGGTCCCAAAATTTCCGTAAAGTATATAGTTTGTTTTAAAAATTGAACCATTTGACCGAAAAACTTCAAATTTTACAAAGTCATTGAGACCAACATTTTAGGTATTTTTTAACAATTTTCAGACTAAGCTGACTATATCTTTAAAAGTAATTGACATTTTACAGAAATGTTTAGAATTATTGAGCGAGCGTAGCGAGCGTCACCACGGTACTCTTATGGCACTTTCTCTGTGTGTTTTTTTTGTTTGTTTATTTTTTTGTGATCACAGCCCAGGTCTAACCGCTCAAGCAATCGATCTGAAATTTTGTACACATACTAACGTAATCTATGAGGTCCCTGGGATCGTTTTTGAACGGGATGTCGTGATTGGTTCAAATTTTTTAAAAATATCTTTTGATTGGTTGTTCCGATCAATTTGAAATTTTGACAAGTCATTTGGGACCAATATTTTTGGAATTGTTGAAGATTTTCATACCAGTCTGTGACGAAATTAAAGAATTATTGGCTTTTAATGACATTTTCAATAGACAGAATTTCGGTTCGATGTGTTGCGCATATCCGTGCTCGCTCATCAACGCGTTACACAGAGCGTTTTAGTTTTAAAAATTTTTTTTTTCCCCTATTAGTTTGGATGTTAATTCAAAAATAAAACTATCCACAGAAATTATTTTTTATTTTACAGATTATTTTCACGCTTCTACAGAGGCGTGGACGAAATATTGATATGCAATATAAAAAATAGTTTGTGAAAAGTCCTAAAAGTTTTATTTTTAAATTTTTTATAATATTTTAGAAAATTTGTGATTATTTTTATCACTGCTACTTTGACGCATTCGTTTCGTCTTCCCAAGGTCTATAGAGCAGAAACTTTCAAACGTGCCACACGAAGGCTCGCTTATCAACGCTAATTGGTACATACGGATGCTGTGACCCCTGTGTTAATAATTGAGACGTCATCTCTCAGTGAGGCATGATACTGATGATAGGATGATTACATAGCGACGCGCAGGGGATAAATCACACGTGTCCGAGTGCATTGCGCATGGGAGCTGCGCAGGCTCGTGCGGAATGCAAGCGCAGTGGATTCAAGGAATACCGAGGTACAGAATGTCTCATGATTATGTCATTATACTCGTTATGGGAGACGGACTGAAGGAAACATTCTTTTAGAATACACTCGCTAGTGAATAGGCATCATTTTTGTGTTAACAGCTTTTAAGTTGTCAAAGTCAACTTAGAAGAAAGATAGCTATGCCATTCTGGTTTACTGCTCTTCAAAATGGACTTTTGACAACTTAAAATCTGATTAAAACATAGCTAAGACAGAAATGGACTCCATTTTTGTAGATTATATTCCGCTTCATTCGTACTCGAGATGAAAATTTTGCAAAATTCCAACTTCAATATAATTTATAGCGACTTCTTTTGACTTTTTTAACACGAACCTCTGTTTTTTTGTTATTTTGTTTTTTGTTTTTGTTTTTGTCTGTTACCTGGAGCAAAAGAAGTCGCACCGTTTCACCGATCGATCTGAAATTTTGCACACATGTAGAGCCAACCTTTTCTGTTTGCAGACCCTAATTATTTTGAAGTCCATTCTTTGGTTAAAATTAAATTAAACATCTCCTGATAGGTTGAAAAATGAAAATGGTCTTAGATAAATCCGATCAAACTCATATTTTGCATGGTCATTAAGACCAACATTGTCTCTCTTTTACAAATTTTCGTCCCAATCAGGTAAGTACGTATGAACTTATTGAAATTTTTAATAGCTGTCAGAAATGAAGTATCGAAATTAATGTTTCCCAGTGCCAATTGAATTGAATATGATTTGCTTTATGTACCAGGGTGCTTAGATGCTATTTTCAAGTTTCGACCAAGGGATAAGTTTGTCTTTTATCTAATCATAATACAAATTTCAAATAATTTCGTCAACCCATTTTGTCTCCAATCGTATCCAAAAAAAAGTGCCTGAAACACGCGGCAAAATCGCTCGCGCTTGCAGCAGCTTAAGTGTCACTTTTGGTTCCAATAAAGTGACTACACTTGAATTGACCAACCAAAAGTTGCTAGTGTGGATTGGACAGGTAAAACTCAGTCTGTATTCACGTAACTATACTTGTCTGAATCCGATGACAATATAAGCCGCGTGACATGCACATGATTAGGATCCCATTACGAACGAAGCAAACAACCACACCGCATCATTATCTGTCTTGTAGTCGACATCGAGTCACGGCCCCTTGTGTGCGTACAGCCGCTGCGTTGCGCAATCCAAGGTTTCACAACGCGATCGTCGCTGAGATCTGCATCGGCTGCACTTGTGTTCGCAACTAGGCTAATGACGATGCTAAGGACGATGGCAGATGATAGCATCTGGATCACGACGAGAGTAAATGGATGCTGTACAAAGGGCTGCGGCATTTAAGTTAGAAAAATGCACATTGCTTGTATTTTTTTTGTCGGGGGCTTAACGTCGCACTGTTCTGCAGCGAGGCTAATGGCGACGGATGAATGATTATGATGATGATTGGGAGATGATGGTGAAGAGTAGGTTAGGATGGAAGGTGGGAAGGAGGCGGTCGTGGCCTATTAGTAGGGTACCTTCCCAGCATTTGCCTGTCGACTGAGGCAAACCACGAAAAAAACCCAGTCAGGAAGGACAGCCGCGGGAATCGAACCCGGGCCTCCGGAATACAAGTTCAGAGCGTTAACAACTCACCCAACCTGTACTTTAATTAAACCCATTTGTGTAGATTCTATTCCCTCCAAACATTTTAAGGGTACAGGGAAAGAACGCTATAAGTAAATTTTTTTGAAAAAAATTGTTTAAGGTGTAATCTTGCAGTGATTTTTATGAGCTTTCAGAGTACACCCTCAGTTTTTAGAAAATATTGCCACAAAATCTTGAAAAACGCAATAGACCACATTTTAAATTATCTAGTTAGCTCTGCTTTTCAAAAAATTTCATGCAGTACCGTGATCCTAATATCTATTCATGATATGATCCATTGTTGAAAAACACTAATAGATATATGAGGATCACGGTACTGCATATGAAATTTTTTGAAAAGCAGAGCTATCTTGATAATTTAAAATGTGGTCTATTGAAATACCTATTGATTTGTATGGAAGATAGATACAAGTTTCAACATAAAACTTCGTTTATCTAAGTTTCATCCGAATGTGACTTACATCGTTCTTTCCCTGTACCCTTCATTTGCTTTATTTCAAACTAATTTCATAGGCTGCATATGACATTATATCATTGTTGACACCATCTTGATGGCACCATTTAGAATAGCTGTGATTCTAGATACCTATATGCTTTTTTGGTTATATTTGATAGTTGATAGGCCTGGGCAATAGGCTCCGGAGGCATCTAAGAATCACTCACATTACAAAAACACGTCGATTTACCTCCATTTATAAGTTAAATCTGACCCGTCAACGTGCCAACATAATGTCCGTCCTCGGGGGGGGGGGGGGGGGGGGGGGTTAATGTTTCTGCATTGCTGATATATAACAAAAGAATCTCGTGAAAACTATGAAGTTAATTCTTGTAATAAATTAACTATGTTCAACTATAAAGTTCACATCAATCTATGTGATTTATAGCATAGACATTGTATAGCCTTCTATACAATGTCTTGGTTATAGATACACCTGACTGACTATAGTGTCAGTATACTCCTACCCTCCTACCGACTACACTCTCCTAATCTACCACACGGAATCGGTTCACAATACACCTGCTTGTTACATAATCCGCCAATTAGTCGGTGCTCCTTGCGCCATTAACAGATCATTAAGCCGATATTAATTACACTTAGTATCGGCCAATCACGAGCGGCGTAGCGATCACGTGGTCTGGGATGACCAATCACAGCGCGCGCTCGAGTGTGATGGATATTGCCGATTACTGATCGTAAATCTGGTTTATTATCTTCATTGACGATCTAAAGACTTCCCGTGTTTTATATTTTTTTGTCAGGGTATATAAACACTTTCTGTCTAATGCTGAAATATTTTATAATGTCCTTACTACCTTTACACGAGGAAACTGGAAAAGAAGATACGAAGTACGTTCAATTTATTGCCTGGTGTACTTGTACTATTTTTTTAATTCTGAAGGCTTATACGTTTTAGGGAACATAAGCTGTGAAATGTTCTGTGTTTTCAAATGCCAATGTACTAAAGGAAAAGATACGAACAAACTGATAATAACAGAATTTAGGTAGAGATTTCTGAGATTGCTGAAATTAGACGACTCAACGGCTAACTGCTTTCACGTCTATGATGATGAATAGGAGAAAATGGCAGAAAAGGTGAGAATTGAATGGATCATTTACCTCTTGACTGAGGGAAATCATGAGAAAAATACGTCACACTTTAAATGTGTGCTGGACTGATGGTGGAATCGTACTCGTGGATCTCCGGAGTGCAAGTCCAGAGCGAAATGAGCGAAATTCGGCCTCATGCTCTGCAGAATTTGCGTCATTTGCGGCTGTTGTCCGCAACACCACAAGACCATGAGCTATAATCACTTGAAATCGATGTTTTTGAGGCTCTTACGGGCGGCCCCGACTTTTTTCCTAACCGGTTTTACCGATTGTCTTCAAAATTTCATTGATTATAGATAAATAGTAAATATGTGCCTCTAGAGGCCCAAAATATTATTTGATTTCAGGTCAGAGTTACCAAAAGACCCATATTGCCCATATTAGCACCTCCCCAACACAAGAAAAAACATTTGCTCTGATTTTGTGAAGCACTAGGGCACAGGTTTCTTTACCTCTATGCTGTAAACATTTGGAGACAATTGGTCAAGCCAAGAAAAAAGTAGGGTACTTTTTACGTTTTTTTGTGGTTTTCAATATTTGAATTTAGCTTACTTCACAGCAGTATATATATGCAACATGCAACAAACGATTAAATGTCACAAATGTATATAATTCATTTGCATGCATTCGTTGGATTTTTTTACAGCCGAATCGAAAATTTCGGCGAGTATTATCGACTCTTATAGACGGAATCCAGTAGATTCTGTGCACTTGCGCCTATAAATCTGGAAATTCTCTGAGAAACGAGCATGCGGCTGTTCGCAAGTATGTAGATCTCATGATGTGTAAGCGATGATTGCGATGGGATTCCGACCGCCGCAACGACTACCTGGCAATTACTTGTGCATTACTAAGCCACTTGTTGCTCGCCGGACCACGTGACCAGACATCTCGCCATTCATCTTCATTATCAGCTTTCTACTCGCGCTCCTCGTTTCTAAATCACAAGTATTTCCGATACAAGAGTCGAGAAGATGCTTTGGATACCCGGCTTCGATTCCAGCGTCCGTCAGTCGAGAGTAAATGATGGGAATGTGCCATACTAGATGCTACAGTCCATCCTTACATCATCATATCATTAATAAATCACTATTAGCAAAACAAATCGACGTTATAAAAATAGAAGTAAATGCAATAACACGGTATCAATTTCAATTATTAATTACCAATCACAGGATCTTGTTCAAAAACTATTCAAGTGACCACTCATGTGACATTAGTGTGTGTGTAAAATTTCAGAACGATGGTTGAACGGTGTGTTCTGTTCTATTCTGTTATATTTGTCCTGGACATTCTTAACGTTCTTAAATTCCTGAACGTTCATAAAAGTGTACCTCCCTGACCAATCATTTTTTTTAAATCATTAAAAAAAATCTCTTCACTTTTCTGTTTTTATAAGGATCACTATAGAAGGGATAGGAATATATAGAAAACGGTTCATTTTCTTGAGGTGTATTAATTTTACCATGATTTAAAGTTCCTAAAGTCCATTTAGAGTCGGTGTTTCAATACTCTTAAACGGTAATTCAAGGGTTGTCGCTTTTGTTATGGCAATATAGTCCTAATCAACTGTTTAAAATTAAGCAGAGTATCGAAAACATGTTCCAAGTAAAAAAAATTACTTTTGAAGCTGAGAAGGCCTCAAGAGTTCGAGCCCATTTGTATAGATTCTCCCCTTCCACTCGTACAGATAGTATTTTCCAGAACAGAACATTTTTCCATCCTAGAAACTCGAGTTTGATTGGATTTATTTCGACTGTCATTCCCTCCCTGCACGATCGCAACTAGCAAGTAAAATGAAGTGATTTTCTGTGAATCCATCAAATCTAACTTGAGAGCTGATACTCGGAATCGCCATGAAATCTCGCATATCACGTGACACGACCACTTGATGTCATTATATAGTAATTGGTGAGTAGCGAGATGATTTCACCAGGTGATGTTTCAACCTTGTGCATTGCCCGGCTCGCACGCTGTATAAACTATGTGTGATGTTTCATACTTGTGCATTGCCCGACTCGCACGCTGTATAGAAACTATGTGTGATGTTTCATACTTGTGCATTGCCCGGCTCGCACGCTGTATAGAAACTATGTGTGATGTTTCATACTTGTGCATTGCCCGGCTCGCACGCTGTATAAACTATGTGTGATGTTTCATACTTGTGCATTGCCCGGCTCGCACGCTGTATAGAAACTATGTGTGATGTTTCATACTTGTGCATTGCCCGACTCGCACGCTGTATAAACTATGTGTGATGTTTCATACTTGTGCATTGCCCGACTCGCACGCTGTATAGAAACTATGTGTGATGTTTCATACTTGTGCATTGCCCGACTCGCACGCTGTATAAACTATGTGTGATGTTTCATACTTGTGCATTGCCCGACTCGCACGCTGTATAAACTATGTGTGATGTTTCATACTTGTGCATTGCCCGGCTCGCACGCTGTATAGAAACTATGTGTGATGTTTCATACTTGTGCATTGCCCGGCTCGCACGCTGTATAGAAACTATGTGTGATGTTTCATACTTGTGCATTGCCCGGCTCGCACGCTGTATAGAAACCATGTGTGATGTTTCATACTTGTGCATTGCCCGACTCGCACGCTGTATAGAAACTATGTGTGATGTTTCATACTTGTGCATTGCCCGGCTCGCACGCTGTATAGAAACTATGTGTGATGTTTCATACTTGTGCATTGCCCGGCTCGCACGCTGTATAGAAACTATGTGTGATGTTTCATACTTGTGCATTGCCCGACTCGCACGCTGTATAGAAACTATGTGTGATGTTTCATACTTGTGCATTGCCCGACTCGCACGCTGTATAAACTATGTGTGATGTTTCATACTTGTGCATTGCCCGACTCGCACGCTGTATAGAAACTATGTGTGATGTTTCATACTTGTGCATTGCCCGACTCGCACGCTGTATAAACTATGTGTGATGTTTCATACTTGTGCATTACCCGACTCGCACGCTGTATAGAAACTATGTGTGATGTTTCATACTTGTGCATTACCCAGATGGAAACTATACCTATGTGTGACTCGGGCTGTACACTAGATCACAAGCGGTTTCGTCATAGATATAATTTTTGTTTTGCACATATTTTGACGTCCAGCTGACCAAAATCTAACTGGGGGACAGATACTTTCAGTAAATAAGTTATAATCATTATTTATAATAATATTCTCTCATTTAGTCGATACACAAACTATATTTATTTCAAATCTTAATATTTCACCTGCTTTACAGTAGGTTTCAACATGAATTTTTGACAGTTGTGACAACAAACAACTGTTAAAAAATCCTGATGAAGAAATAAATACATTTATTGTAAATAAATATAGTTTGTGAAACGTTCAAATGTATCTATATCCAAACTATTATTATCGAGGAACCAAACATTAAACGCATATAATTATTATCATTCTGGATATTATTTCATATCATTTCCACCCTTTTTTTAATTTAATATATTTCTTTCACAACTCTATTTAAAATACGATTAGGCTATTGAAAAATTGTTTGTCCCCAACAAAATAAACGTTGTTGAAGTCTGTTACCAGCAACACGTGAGATGCAACTACCATATATAATTTGTTATACATCCCATTGATTTTCTAAGATGATAATTGGGAGATGACGGTGAAAGAATGGGGAAGAAATGTGGGACGGGGGCGGTCGTGGCTTATTAACAGGAATTATCCACTGTAATTTTTCGTTACGATGCTCCCAAACGTCATCATGGTCATTTTTGAATTGCATCTTATGTACATAATTTAAAACGCTTTCTTGATTTCGACAGTTGAAAGTAACAATGATGGCATTGTTAAATAATACAAATTAATAATTCTGTTCAAAATCGTTGACTTTGTCACACAAGCAGGTCGATTATTGCGTTAAAACCTCCATGTTAAAGTATAGGCGCTACTATTAAAATCACTTATTCGTGCATTGAAATCTCCATGTTACAACAGGCTCAACGAAAATCATCGCTTACTCTAGCATTCAACTCTCCATGTTAAAGTATAGGCGCTACGATTAAAATCACTTATTCGTGCATTGAAATCTCCATGTTACAACAGGCTCAACGAAAATCATCGCTTACTCTAGCATTCAACTCTCCATGTTAAAGTATAGGCGCTACGATTAAAATCACTTATTCGTGCATTGAAATCTCCATGTTACAACAGGCTCAACGAAAATCATCGCTTACTCTAGCATTCAACTCTCCATGTTAAAGTATAGGCGCTACGATTAAAATCACTTATTCGTGCATTGAAATCTCCATGTTACAACAGGCTCAACGAAAATCATCGCTTACTCTAGCATTCAACTCTCCATGTTAAAGTATAGGCGCTACGATTAAAATCACTTATTCGTGCATTGAAATCTCCATGTTACAACATAGGCACTACGATTACAGAATATTGAACATGTACACAGAATAATATATTAAAATTACATTTATTTCGTTTAACAACGCCATTAGAAATAACGTTCCATTCACATTTATAGAACATTTACATTTATAGAACAAGAAACTTAACTTTTTAACGACTCCGGCTGCGGTATGAATAGCGCCTGTTTTTGCTACACATGTACAGAGTGTCTGAAGACATCTCATTACGTTGTGAAAGTTCTTCGTCTCGTCGCGCAGCGCCCCGGGCGCAGATGATGTGCTGAGAGGCTGCGTGGACCACGACACAATGCCGGACCATTGTCACTCGCCCGGCATTGTCCGGCGCCGGACGCGCGGGACAGTTTGTGGGTCATCGTGCTGACCTGGTACCGTTCTCGCGAGCGCATTGTCAATTCAGGATGACCACTTTGGTTCGATTCTATTTGCAAGTCTCAACAATGTGCATCAAACTGTAAAAATCTTCGTCGTAAAATTTGTTAAATTTCATTAAATTTATTTTTGGGACGTTTTTTAAACTGGAATGGGTAAGCGAACGGGACACGCACTGTTCCTCAAATTTTATTAAATTTTGTCTTCCCATTTCAGAATTTTAAAAAATCAGATAGTAGCGACCCATAACAGCGTAAAAGACTAAATAATGCCACAAACTGGAGTTCATTACGACCTCTGTGGTACGACCTCAAAGTGTTAAATACGTTTATTTATTTTTCGAGAAATATCGCCAAAATAATCGTGTTAAAAAGTGTTATAAAAAGTGAATAAAAAGTAATAAATAAAAAGTGTTAAATACGATTATTTTTAGAGAAATGTCGCAAAAATAATCGTATTTAACACTTTGAGGTCGTACCATAGAGGTCATAAAGTACTCTAGTGTGTGGCATTATTTAGTCTTTTACGCTGTAATGGGTCGTTACTATCTGATTTTTTTACATTATGTTAGTGTAAAGAAAATTTTCAAAAATACTCTCTGACGAACCGTGCGATTCCCGTTCGCTTACCCATACCTCTTAATGCTCTGTTAAATCATTTGGTAAGTTTAACAGTTAATTAGTGGTCGTTCCAGGAGTCAATGGTCATTTGCCATGACTATTGTTCTATAATCAACTGTATTATTTTAACAGCTGCATTGAAATACCGGCCCTCAAAGGCTCAAATGCATATAATTGGGCGTTTTGTCAGCCAATAACATTCTTATTGTTATAAACGCAGTTTCTAACAGAGATATTTAGTTTGATATTCTGTAATTTTTATGTTCAAATTACTGTCTTCTTGGTGCAAATTCTAGAGTACTGACACCTACATCTAACTATAGGCGACATACATGATTTAGGTGATAATGAACTTTATACACGCTCTACTGACAAGATAAATTATTCTTTATTAGTTATTTTAGGGTAATTATGCCACTTATACGCAAATTAACATATTAAGTTCACTCTGAAATATTGTGTTAATGATGATGCCAATATTTAATTTACCAAGAAAAATAATTTGAAAATTATGCGTTTTTGTTCATACACTTTATAGTCATAAATAGACGAAGTTTAATGTAGTGAAACCACATTTCCTATAATGATTATTAATTACGTTCTTGGAAGACTGGTGGTAATTGGTATATTTGACAAAGTGCTATTAGCAGGTGTGCATGCGATGCATAATAGAAAAATAGTTGCGAAGGCGTTAGATTACCTACTTCAACCGTTCAACACAGCTCCAGGCAAAACATAAAGAAAATTGACCGATTCATTCATAGCAAATTTTTTTAATTATCAACTCACTGATTGCTAATTAATTATTAATTTATCTTCCAATCAGTGTGCAAATCTCTCAATAGAATTATTACAATGAAGACACTAAGAAGAATGGACAGCGACAAAAAAAGAAAATATATATCGCCATCAGAAAATAATTACCACCAAAGACAAGAAAAGCTGATCAACACTTTGCGTCCTACCGTTACTTCAATTACTAAACGAATAAGAAAGCTACGTGACTGAAAAAAAACTACCGACGGATTTGTGCAGCGTCATCGTCAAATCCATCAGCTAGTCGTTTACTGCCAATAGAAAACGTACCTCACCAAAAAAACAACATTGTATTATATTTTGATATTGATTGACGTTTCTTGTTTCTTCGAAAACTAGTTCAAAAAATGGAACGAAATGGATAAAAAGCTAGTCGTGGTGTGATTAAAACGACGAGGAAATGGGTAAACAATAGACGCGTGTTTGCTGGACGTGTTGCGAGTGTTGAGCACATCCCTGCTTGTTTATCTTCGGATACAATCAGATTAAACACTTGGCGAGGGTTTTTGTTCGATCAGGTACGCGCTTGAGAATGATAAGTAATGACACGCGGCTTGTGGAGTAAAGACTTCAGTGGCTGTTCGGGGAAACTCGAAAACTGAAAGAAATAAACGGTTTTTGGAATTAGAAACTGCAGTTCTGTGTCTTCTTTTCTCTACTGTTATTAATGAAATTGTTTAAGAGGCGGCAGCACTACGAGTTAAATATTGGAGATTATACTTACTAAATTTAGTCCTATAAATATTGAACCATTCAAATGATGAAAAATTTGTAAATAAATAAATTGAGTAGATATATAAATAAAAGTTGTGCTCAAACTCGTGTCAAAGCAAAAATGTCCCTTTTTTTAGATAGTTACGCAATATTTTTTAAAATTTTAGTACAATAGTTATGTCTATATTTAAATTTAGCCAATGTTTACTTCGACTAAGACACTGTTTTGTAACATTGTTTGCTATAATCATAATCTACATATCAATTTCTTTCTCTATGAATATTTAAATTAATGTGCTAGCAGCCAATTACTGTTTTATTTTGTTAATATTTCGGTCAAAACACTAACTAATAAAAATAACTCTAATATGATGATAGCATAGCCTATATATTTTACAACCATGGTTTCTCCTTGAACTTTCCTATACCTGTTCTGCTCAAACCAAGTCGCACAAATTATTGATGGTTTGCTCGATCTTTATATAATTATGTCCTATTTAAATTAGCACAAATAAAAAATATAATAAAATAAAAATAAAATGATCGCTGGCAGCTATCATCATGGTCATCTTTTTTTGCTAGCCGGTTTCTGTCAAGTTTTTTATTTAATAAAATACACATCTTTTTCTCCGAATACATTTTTATTTATTTTTGACATATCCGTAACACCTCATAAAAAGTATTCCATTAAATTTTTAGAGCCGTCCAAGGTAGATAAAACCATAAAAATATTTACTAATCTTCTTATGACAAGCTTTTATGGAGTTTAAACACCTCACTTTACATATCCGGTTTTTCGAGTCCGTAGCAAAACACTCCAAGATCTTCGAATCTTATTCGCACCTCAAACAAAATGAAATGCGTTTTATTTCCTCGAAAGATCGGTAGCCATGTATCTTCACCGCCGCCTTGATCTCTCGTCCAAGGCCAACTTGACCCTAACTGTACTTGTGTTGTGTGCAGTGACCACGGTTCCCATAGCAACACTGTTGACTTATGTTACAACATCAAACATCTTGCAACATCGACAAGCGATTGATTGGCAATCGATGAGAAATGGCGATGTGTTTGTAAACAGATGGAGGTTTCACTTGATGATGTACCAAGCAGACAATGGAATAAACACAAAACTGGGACATGGGTTGGAAATATTGGGATTCGTTCACAGCTGGTAGTATTTCGAAATGATACGTTATATAATTATCTCAAATGCATATGACTACAATTGAATTGAAAGCATTAGGGTAAATTTACCTAAAGTAGAATTGGGTGCGGAATTTGAATACTTTTGATTTTGAACGTAAACCAAATGTTATTCATAGCTTGGCTCCATTACTTGGCGTATTTGAGCTTTCTGACAGCTTCTAAAGTCCAGTTTGAAGTTCAGTTAACCTAATGTTTCTTGCTATTTTGTTTCCAAGTATAGAGTGGAACTTTATGATAGACTTAAGTGGCAAATTAAAGATCATTCAAAGTATAAAATATATCCAATGAGGTTGGTATTTTGACCCTTTGTTGACTATATTTAGTATGTACATCTTTAGTATTCCATACAGTCAAGGGCGTATCCTGGATGAAATTTCGGGAGGTACCGGACATTATTAATATTTTGAGTGGTCAATAGGAGATTCGGGGGCGCAGCTTTAGAAAAAAATATTTGGTCAAAGTCATTTGTTTTGGTTAAATTTTGAATCGCAGTGTTGCTATTTTTCGGAAATAAATTATATATGTCAAAAAATTGGTCTGAGAGGTAAAAGAATGAGTACATTAATTCAGTTATTGGCCCCGGAATTTATTTTAACTTTAACACAATTCCCAGCATTTTAATACGTTTTCGACATGATCAGCATATTATTTTAAATGTGCTTATTTTTTAGGTGTATAACCCTAATTTCGGGGCCAGAATACGCCATTTTACGGTATAGAAATCCTAAATCAACATGAACTCAGCATAATATTGCATCTTAACTCATCGTACAACGTTTAACACATCTACACATTCTATTCGTCTCATAGAAAAATAAGGGCCTATAAGCAAAACTAAACATTGATTTAAGACGCATTTTTCCTCCTAACAAGAAAACTTATTTATTCTCTGCTTGCGATTCTCTTCATCAGAAACAAACGTTGCACATTTCCAATACCTGTGGTAATACATAATATTTGTTTTGCAAAACTCTGTTGTTTTTGTCAGTTATCATCACGCTGTTCGTAATTGCCACCAACAAAATCGGTACTCTTCCTTATTCTCCAAGTGCCAGAATAGAAAGGGTCTAATTAAATGTGACCAATTTCTTGAAGGTACCTATTCGACACTAAAAGTTGCATAGCGTTTAAAAAAAATTAATATCTTAGGTAAAAGGTATCAAAAGTACTTTCGAAATCCAGTAAGGCGAGGAACCCATTCTTGTAGAATATCTGTAGTACAGAGGTAGAAGGGCGGAAGTCCATTTCAATGATTCTTGATGTGAGTTTAAACCAGATTTTCTGGGAACATCCATCATATTTGTAATGGCGACATGAGTCATTGTGTAAGAGAATACTTCAATATAACTGTATATATTGACATATGTCAATGATGTATTTATTGATGTATTTATTGACAATGACAATCGTTGAGCTTCATAACATTATTTCCAAAAGTGTGCAACGCAAAATCGAGAAAATAAACTTCCATTCTTCTTGAGGTATAACGAAAAATAGCCATCTCCCCCCACTAAATTAAACAGAATCTTAGATCATGGTAAAAAAATGTTCTATAACAAGTATTTAAAAAAATAAAATAAATTATGTCGATATTTTCACTAGGTACCTACTACTTATTTTATTGATTACATAGTATGATCTCTTAACTTTAAAATAAAACTTGATTATACAGTATGATCTCTTCTGGTCTGTATTTCAACTGTAGCATAGGAAGAACCAACGAGTGTACTCTTATCCTGGCACAGATCATAGTGAATCATGTCCCCACCAAACCAAGTAACATGATACAAATATAGGAATTCGGCCTCCGGACTTCAACTTTTTTACAAGAGCAACATGTAGTTATAATTCGGCACAGTTAGAACCCTGTTCGCTGCTCATCCGGTTTCTGAACCGCTTGTTGCAGTGACGTCAGCACATCGCCGACCAGGAGGCGGAGGGTGACTCCAAGATAGGGCATTAGATGTTTTTTTGTCTGGGGCTTAACGTCGCACTGTTCTGCAGCGAGGCTAATGGCGACGGATGAATGATTATGATGATGATTGGGAGATGATGGTGAAGTAGGTAAGGATGGAAGGTGGGAAGGAGGCGGTCGTGGCCTATTAGTAGGGTACCTTCCCAGCATTTTCCTGTCGACTGAGGGAATACCACGAAAAAAAAACAGTCAGGAATGACGGCCGCGGGAATCGAACCTGGGCCTCCGGAATACAAGTTCAGAGCGTTATCACTCATGCCATACATGTTCCGTGGTATTAGATGCTTGATCATTAGTAGGGTAAATGATCGAGATGTGGCCAAAAGAACCATATGTTAACATTTATTACATGTTTATCAATCAATCTATTATATCTTTACCTCAGAGGTAGACGGTCGGAAGTCCATTTCAATTATTCTTGAGGTATGAGCTCAAAAACCAGTAATTCTGCCTTCATCCAAATGGTGTGTAAGAGAATACTTCAATAAAACTGTATTTGTTGACATCAGTCAATTGGCGAGTTGATTAGATCATTCCAAAAATGTACAACATAAAATCAAGAAAATGGACTTCCGTCATTTTACCTCTGATGCACAACGTTGTCTTATTTTCATGTTATATCAACCACTTTACTGTTTCTTTTTATTAATATAAAGAATATTTCTGAATACAAATTGCAATATTTCGACTGACATAATTCTGTTACATTTTGAAATTCTATCCACCGCCTTCTTGGTACAAAATCTTGTGTACTGACAGTTAATCTAATTTGACGTCATCGAATTAGGCGCATCCTGGTGGTTAATGATCTTGACCTATTATGAAAGTGGGTTGTTCTGTCTGTTGGCGAACAAAGCTTGTTGATTTTCAAGACATCCCAAAGTCGTGATTGCAGTTTTAAAACATGACAGCTTTTTCTCAAGGAAGCTACTAAATATTTACTCTGATTATCATTAGTGGTGGATAGGAATGGAGATTTTACGGATAATTAAATGAGCTAAGCGAGCGTTACCGTTTGACACTTTTGACTCGGATGTCTGTCTATTATTTTTTTCCGGTTTGATGCGATGCAGGTCACACCGTTCCTCCGATCGAGCTGAAATTATTCATACATGTAAACCCCATCTTTAGGGTTTTTTTAAATCTACTTATTAGGGCAGCATAAAAATATATTTTCCGATTGACTGAAAAATACAAAAAATATGCACATCGTCGACACATGTTTATAACATATTTTATAAATTGTCAGATAAATCGTTAAATTTTATAGTTCGAAAGAAATTGCTTGAGAAATTGAAAATGTTTAAAATTTATGAGAAATATTAAGAAATACATGAAACAAAAAAGTTATTTTTTCATATATTTTCCTGAAATAATATGTGAAAAATTACACTCTTTTTTCTTTAAATATTTATAAAATTTTCTCAATACTCAATAGTATTGCGAAAAATGGGTATCAAAACTCCTCGCCAAAAAAGTTGCATAACAGTGGAGTAAATAATGAGCCTTGGAGTGCGACTTTGGTATTTGAGGAAAATATGACGCAACCGTCAGTTTCCATGTTTTCTGAATGCTACGGAATTTCAGTTCGAGGTGTTGCACATACCGGTGCTCGCTTATCAACACGTTAAACACATAGCATTTTCCTCACATTAAGCCAATAAACAAACGGTTACAAAGTAGCACTTCGTGACGTATTAATTCAGAACATCTTAAATCATTTTACAATTGCTCGTAATTCCTATTATGACGAGGTATTCGCATGGAAAGCATTTAACATAATTACCCCACGTGATTAACATAGTACATTTGGTCCGCTTCACACGTCTCTGGTTTAATTGTTGTGTTTGTCGGCTGGGGTAATTAGTCGGGGCGGTCGAGTTCTGCCGTCGAGTTGCTGGAGCCTGCAGAGATAGCAGAACAAGTGCAGGAATATGTGTGGACCCATGCAGAGTGGGGATATAGATGCCAGAATACTGCTTACATTATTCAAGTTGGGATATGGGACTAACTGAGGAGCTAAGTTTCAAAATGCAACTTACCCATTTTGCCTTGAAGTGTTTTAAATCGATTTTTATCAATATCTTTTACCAATGTAATTGTTAACAAAATAAGGCTTTGTACGAGTATTCAGAACAGTTCAATGAAAATAATTTCATAGTTTGGAGTAAGTTATTAGTTTTATTTTGTCCAACAGATGTTTAGTGCCATAATTTTACTCATTTTCGGGCACTAAACGTCTGTAGGTCAAAGTAAATCTAATAAACAATTACAAGTTATGGAATTATTTTCATTGAACTGTTCTGAATACCCGTACGAAGCCCTATTTTGTTAACAATTGCATTGGTAAAAGATTTGATAAAAATCGATTTAAAAACTCTTCAAGGTCAAACTCAGTCAACATTTTTTGCGTTTTGATATTTTCCGTTTTTTTTCAATCACAAGTCTCCCTTGAGCGGTTTCTGGACTTGTGATTGTTCGGTGTAAGAAAAAACGGAAAACTCAAAAACGGTCTATGTGGACCCGGCTTAAAAGGTGAAAAACATGAAATTTACGCAGCCTGGTCCTCGAACTTGTAAAAATCACATTAAACCAAAATGTAATTAATTAATTATGTAAACACGGATTTCGTATCTCTTCCATTCTAATGTCAAGAGAGAATCGCGTTTATTGTTCAATGTTTTTGACAAGTTGCTTTTTAAATGTAGCTCCTCAACTATGGTGTACTTTTGTTGTGGATGAATTGTGGTTTTAATCGATTTGCAAAGATTTATGGAATTTTTATAATTTTAATAAAATTGTAATTTCATGATTCTTGACAGTCTTCGACTTGGCAACACATTAATGGCATCATATTTCTGAATTATACTCACCACGCCGTTCTTCTCAGCAATTGTCCCGTGACATTTAGATTTTGTTATGCTAAGGGAAGAAATAAAATATTAAATATTGGACAAAAATTTTGGTGAAAACTGTGATTGTCATAATTATGGTATAATGTTATCTTTATTATTCCTTTCTAATATTTTTACATACAAGTCAACTGGAATAAAATCATGACACAATTCATCAATTTTAAATTTATTTTTGTACCATGTATCAACAAAATTCGATTTACAAATGCTGGGAAGGTTCCCTACTGCTAGGCCAAGACCTATTGTTCATCATCTCCCTATCATAATCATTAATCTCTAGCCATTAGCCTGGTTGCAGATATGTGCGACGTTAAACACAATAAAACAAGACAAACAAAAACTGATTATCTCTGGGACTTTGTCAAACCGGACTTCAATGCTTTTGAGGTCAAAAGTTATTACTTTGTTGCGAGGTTTAATTTTAATCACAGCATGCAAAAACATGAACTGGACTAATTTATGTGATGATTTCATCTTTATATGTTCACTGCATATTCATAGAGTTATAGTTATCTTTGCCTTCACGGAAGCCGAAGGAATAGAAGAAAGTCGAGACTGGGAGACTTTGATGCACTTAAAAACTGCATTCGACAGATGTTTTTACATTTCTGAACTAAGTTTAGTTGTAAAACAAGAATGCGGTGATGGTTTATCTTGAGAATATTTTATTGACCAAGTCCTGATCTTAAATTATTTGTTAAACTATATGCTAGTCTGGATCTTGTTTCTGTCTTGTACCATGTCTTTTCAAACAATTCTGATTTTTTAAAATAATGATACAAAAAGGAATAAATGTAGTGATTTAGATTTGCAATTATTTGTCCTAATTGATCAATACACTGATATGACATGTTAAAACTACAAATGACAACATAATTGGGTACGTAGGTACACTTGGCCAAATAAAAAATTATCCTGGCACTAATTTGAAAGACTTCTTGTCATGTTGCCGTAACAATCAATGCTTGTTTTTCAAGTCATTTAGATTTATTGAGCGATCGTTTTTAGTTGTGTCAAGTGTACATAATAAATAAACACACAAACAATTAAACACATACCTAATTCAATTACATTGTCTACAATATCATTATCGTACATAATGACCATACAAAAGATTATCCGTACATTTTAGACATCGTCTTGATAATTTTGCTAATTTTGCTTTTTCCATCAGAAGAAAAAGAGAGAAGTGATATTATTTTTATAAAAAGTTACTGTATAATATTTTAACAGTTGCAGCTGTTAATTTACAGTCTCAGTCAAAAGCGCAAGCAACCATACCCATTATCATCAGACGAAGAAATCTGTTTTATTTTTTAAATTTCTTTTCACTTTCTTCATTTGATCTCCGCGTCGTGCATTGAAATCACCAGAGCTTCTCTCAAACTCTTGAAATACCCAGTACCTCACTCAGACCGGCACTAAGTTAATTAAAATGCTAATTAATTTGATTGTCGGTAATCAGAAATTCAAAAGCAAATCACAAATATATCTGATATTTATCTAGAGTAGGAATGTTTCAATGATTGTTGGTTATGGGATCGTCGGAGGGCAGAAAATTCCATGAAATTGCTAACTGAAAATGCAAATGTTGATCGTAAATAATGCATGTGTTTGTAAGAGGAAGTTGAAGGAAGTGGACTGTATGGGTGCGGGACTGTTGATTGGAGGGGGTGGGGGGGGGGGGGGGGGGGGCAAGGCTGCCTCGTGGCATCCACGAAATGAAAACTTATTTATCAAATATCAAAATAAAATGATATTTAACGGTATTTGAAAGAAACGGATTGTCTGAAATAGATTTGACGGCATCATCCGATAAAGTCTCTGCTAACTCGTCTTCTAACTCTAGTACCTAGTTGAGCTCTGATTTCATTGATAATTAAAAATGAATTATTTTTTATTTATCTTATGGCAGTACTAGTACATAAATTACATCGAGAATAAGGTTGAAATTTAAATTTTAGTTTAAAATTAAAATTAAAATTTAATTTGATTGTCAAGGAACCCTCAGCAGCCAATCCGTTTTGTTCAAATACCGTTTTATGTTTGTTGAGTACACAATAATCTAAGTAGTGGTCATGCAAGTTAGCACTCGTGTGCCGCAAAAGATACCAAAAACTCGAAAAGAAATTAATTAAAATAATATGTTTCATACACCTTTTAAAATAGCCAAGCCAAGCATCCTTAGGTATCAAAGCGGAATGTAAACTATAGATCAATTTTCCTTTAAAACCAAGACTGTTCTTGCTAGAAAGCAATAGGTAAACAAAGTGGATGATAAAAGAAACATTTTTGAAAAATTATCCTGATACATTAATTTGTTTGACCTATAATACGAAAAGAACACACGGTCAAGAAAATCAAAAGAAAGATACTAAAAATAAATAAATAAATAAATAAATAAATTATGTGGTATGAAATAAAATAAGGAAATTAAAAGAAGAAAGATAATGATTATCATTAAACGAAATATCGTGTATTTATTTTTAACTTGTTTATCTACTGACAATACCAGAGAGAAAAGTTCAAAAACTGTTTTTATTAATAATGATAACTTATGACGTATTTACTAAAATTATCCGTTCCCCAGTTAGACTTTTAGTCAGATAACACGTCAGAAGATATTGCTCCAGATACAACTCCCAGCTGTCTACCCGTCTATAACCACTGGGGCACGCTCGTGATTCTACCCACAACACCGCGGTACATCTCACCTCACATATCCGTGTTCCAAGTCCTACAGACCGACCGAGCCGCCGACGACTACGCCCATGTTGATCGTCTATTGCGCAAGCGCGAGCGTTATGCAAGGCGCACACACCCACCGCGCCGCGGGTGCGCGCTCGAGGACACCCGGTCGACGTCCTAGGTGACACACGCGCGCGGGGGTCCCCAGGAGATGAGCCTAGCGAGTGCGAGAGAGAAATCCATTGTTTTGCTGTGTTCGAGTGGGAACGGGTTTATGTGATTGAACAAAGTAAAGAAATTATTTGATTGAATTACTTTTAAGGCGATATTTAAATGATGTTGCATTTGTTTATTGCATGTGATGCAAAATGCACTTTACTCACTGGCAGTATTAAAGAGGCGTAAATGTAGTTATTACAATACGTCATATCATGACAAATTAGAGCGCCAGTACACAACATTTTGTAATAAAATTTGATGAATTTTAGAATAAATATTACACATTTTGGTCCAATTACTGCAATTAGAATTAAAAAAAACTTGTGGAACAATAAAAATGTAAATCGACGAAACAATATTATTAAGAAATTACTGCATGAAAATTGAAAAGAGGCAACGATAGAATTAGAAATGACTTTCCACTACGTCTTCAAGTTCCCATCTATTTATGGACCAAAACCTTTACTTTTGAAAATCACATGTGAAAAAACTACATCTATTCCAGAATAGAAAAATCATCAAAGTTACAGGAGGTCTTTATTTTGAACGGTTTCAGTATTGCAATTTAGTTAACTTCCAATCAAGAGTCGTTGTTGTTATAGAACTTCTTGCAGAATGTAGAAATTGAAACCAGATTTCCATCAGTCAACACGAAATCCGTCCACGAAATTCAGTTCTAAAATAACCACCAACAAGTTTCTATGCGCACGAGGGGAACTATTGGCACAGCTTGTCTCGCAAGATGCAAATGGACACACCTTCAGCCTGCATTCCAAGTGTAAACAGTCGAATAAGAGACGGATGCAAGCAGGTCGCTGTGTGGAAGTACTTTATGGTGGAAGCAATCATATGTAGTTGAAGGTCACGGCTAGTTAGCTCTGTGACATGAAGTTAAGACAAAGTTAAGAGCTTCACACACTCATTAGGTATAGATACAAGTTGGCTCAGGTAACTTGCACTCCAGAGGTACAGGGTTGCGTGAATTTTATTGGTAAAGCCTTTTAAATGGGAAGAAACATTGAGCAAGACAAAACCTCTAATATCTTACAAATTTAAACAAATAACTTTGGATACGTGTGTTCTTTACAGGAGATGCAATTTGCGTGAAAGATTGTGAAAGAAATTTGAGAACAAAATCTAGTTATATCATAGACATGTATATTTCACTTTAAATATGTTAAAACTTGAATTTTAAGCAATTAAAATTTTCTCGCATAAGAGAAGTCGTTGCCAGTCGATACCTGAGTCGTCCTTCCTACCCGACGTGGTTTTCCTCAGGAGAGAGGCAAATGATGGGAAGGTTCCCGGTAACCGCCCAAGAAGACAAACAACGTAAAGAAGAAAACGTAAATTTTTCATTATCAGTAAGCAGAGAAAAAATAAATTTTCTGGTAACATACCTTGATTCTTTGATTTCCTAAAAACGATGGGATATAAAAGTAAATCAGAGAAAAATTTATTCCACGGGTCCTAATTAAACGATCTGGTTGGAATTTGAGGTTAAAAAAAGTATGATGATAAACTTCCTAACCACCAATTCCAGAAAGCCAAGACTGAAATATCTGCTTGCCACTGTGCTCTATGAGTTTCTGCTAGTCATGGCGTATGCAACCGTCTTAAGGGAGCACTAAGGTTAACAGGGCGGCCAGCTATGCAATAACCATAAGAGCAAGTGGAACGTCGTGTGCGGTGCGCCTAACGAGCCGGACGACTTGTGCGGCTGTCGGCTAATGATGTAGGTGTAGTGTGACGTCATTGGGGCTAGGGGAATGATCGTCTTGGTGCGAGATGTTTGATGCACCTGACCCTTGCTCTCACGTCAGGCGTCAGTCTTGTTGGATGGATGATTAGCTCGTCGATCACCTAAATGAACAGAAGATTTGCATCAGGGAGGCGTTGGAACCAATGGTTTTTGTCTGTGTTTTTGCTTTCACTGCTCAGGTCAAACCGCACAACCAATCGATCTAAAATTTTGCACACATAAGTACTAACTTAATCTTATTTAGTCTATGCTTAATCTAAGCGGTCTCTGGGACCGTCTTTGAACGGGGTCCTGTGATTGGTTAAAATTTTAAAAAAATATTTCGATTGATTGGTCCAATCAATTTGAAATTTTGCAAAGTCATTGCATTGTCCCCAATCTTACAAAGTTTCAGCCAAATCCTCCCATTGGTCAAAATTTAAAACCATCGATCTTGCGATTGACCGATCAACTTAAAACTTCGCATGGTCATTGGGACCAACGTTTTAGGTATTTTTGCCAATTTGAAGACTAATCTGTCGTTATTTTCAAAAGTTATTGTCATTTTAAGGACATTTTATTCTATAATGTTGAATATTTGAAAAAATTCCACTATTAAGTGGGTATTGTATTACACTATACAATTCAAGTTGGGCAATTTGAAATTCTAGCCAATGAAATATTGTTTTGCATGAAATTCTGAAATCCAATTGGCTTATGATTGAAATTGACCAATCAATTGTCTATACAATTGTATATTGTAATACCCACTTTATCAAATCGGATGCAGTACGATGGCTCGCTCATCAACGCGTTACACTGAGGAGTTCTATAGTTTAATTACTATTCATGGGCCCTATTGATGGAAGTATTAATTCCCTATTCTGATTGAATTCGATTTCATGCCGTACTCATGTCCATGCTCCGGATTCCATCAGAATGGAATTGGGAAAACGTTCTCGAATGGACACCCCGTTGACAGATGTCCTATTACATAATGAGCAAGACACAATGTCGCTGTCAACTAATCAACCACATGCTCATGCATATGCAAGTGTTCTCTTTGAAACGTTTAACTATGTGTAAAAAGCCGGGCTCGATTACAACACTGCATGTAAATGACACTGAATTAGCACGTGCGCTCGGGCGTGTCGCGCTACGATCGGTGGTTTCTGTCACGGCTTCCTGAATATGATTGATTGGAGTTAGACGACGTGCAAGTGGATTCTCAGCATGCATTTTAACACATGTTTTTACATTATAAACTGGCTTACGATCTATTGGGTATTTGCAAGAAATGTCAAAAACCTCTTTGGACTTCACACAGATAGCTAAGGCTAAGGCTAAGAGATGGCTAAGGACCAATTTTTCGCTACTCCGCTAAATTTTAAACAGTTGATTAAGATATTTTGTCATAACAACACCAATTCCATTCTTTGAATGACCATTTAAACTAAACTAGCAACAGGTTTAGCAGGACATTGAAAAACCAGAAATATGTAAATTTGCGAATTCATTTTACTATACTCATATGTTACTATTGCGACAGTTGAACAAGGGCTGGTTGTACAATGATCATATCTGTATCTCAGAGGTAGAAGGTCGGAAGTCCATTTCAATGATTCTTGATGTGAGCTCAGAAACCAGGTATTCTGTCTTCATTCAGACATATTTGTAATGGTGACATGAGTCATTGTGTAAGAGAATACTTCAATATTTGTTGACATCAGTCAAATTGCAATCGATAGAGGACTACAAGTTTTAAAAAGTGTGCAACGCAAAATCGAGGAAATTGACTTCCGCCCTTCTACCTTTGAGGTACAGACATATTGTAGCATCACGATCATATTCTATGAGGGTCTATGAGGCTGTCTTTCTTGTTTGTTGCTATGGTAACCACAGATAAATCCTGCTACTAACTTTATCGGGACATTGTAAACTGGGCATTAGTGAAATATTTTTTATTTTGTTTGGATGATCAATAGAAACTAAAATGAATGGATGTTGTGTATATAGGAATGTGGAATTTAGGGTTAAGGTTAGGTTAAGTTGTTTTTAGCTCGTGGGATTGTTGTTAGCTTAATTACATGCTTTCATTGCTGTATTTAATAGTTTTACTGTAAACTATACCATTTAATCATTATTATTGAGCGAGCGAAGCGAGCGTCTCCTTTTGACTCTTTTGACACGGACCTCTGTTTTTTTGTTTTTTTTTGTTTATATTTTTGGCTGTTATCTGGAGCAATGGTAGTCGCACCGTTTCACCGATCGATCTGAAATTTTGCACACATGTAGAGACAACCTTCTCTGTTTGCTGACCCCAATTTTTTTTGAAATCTATCCATTGATTAAAATTTAAATAAACATCTCCTGATAGGCTATAAAATAAAAATGGTCTTTGACAAATGTGATCAACCTTATATTTTGCATGGTCATTAAGACCAACATTGTCTCTTATTTTACAAATTTTCAGCCAAATCGTCCCATTGGTTAAAATTTAAAAAAATATTTAATGTGCTTTTTGAAATTTAAACCAGAACCGTTTGACCGATAAACTTAAAAATTTGCATGATCATCGGGTCCAACATTATCTCTATTTTTGACAATTTTCAGACTAAACTGTGTTTAAATTCAAAAGTTATTGACAGTTTACGGATATTTTGCGTGTTGGCTGTCATATTTCTCGAATTTCACATTTCACGGCATCTTCGAATCTTCACAGAAACTTTCGAGCAGAAACTTTCAAACGTATATTATGAAACTGATATGACCGTTTAAATATTTTTTGAACTAGATCCTGTGATTTTTGTAAATTAACAAGGAATCGTTCAATCATAAAGGTTCAATCGATCAACTTAAAACTTTGCGTGGTTATTGGGACCAATATTTTAGGAATTGTTGGAGATTTTCATACAAGTCTGTGACGAAATTCAAGAATTATTGGCTTTTAAGGACATTTTCGATAAACAGAATTTCGGTTCGAGGTATTGCGCGTATCCGTGCTCGCTCATCAACGCGTTACTCATTGCGTTTTCCTAGTAGTAATAAACACCAATACTCATAAAAATGAACGTTAAAGTTGTACTCTCTAATCTACATTTCTCTCTTCTGTGTAACTTCTGCTCATTGGGCGCTGCGCAGTCTAGCTGACTATAAAGGGTGGACGAGAGCCATGGGTTTTCGTACTCCTCTCGTCGCTAGAAAAATAGTTGACAATGTGTTTCTTATAGAATTGTTACCTTCTTTCGGATAACCCAATGTAGTAAAATATATCACGGAACAGGTTGGGTGAGTGGTTAACGCTCTGAACTTGTATTCCGGAGGCCCGGGTTCGATTCCCGCGGCCGTTCTTCCTGACTGGGGTTTTATCGTGGTTTTCCCTCAGTCGACAGTCAAATGCTGGGAAGGTAACCTACTAATAGGCCACGACCGCCTCCTTCCTACCTTCCATCCGTACCTACTCTTCACCATCATCTCCCAATCATCATCATAATCATTCATCCGTCGCCATTAGCCTCGCTGCAGAACAGTGCGACGTTAAGCCCCTGACAAAAAAAGTAAAATATATCGCAACATTGGTATTATCGAGATATAAATATGTGTTTAAGACACAACATGTTGCAAATTGTAAAATTTTTTGGTTCGTTATATCTAAATTTTGTACGAATTTATATAAACTTGTAATGTAATGATCATTTTCACTTGATTACGATAATTAATAATGGAAATAATACGTTTTTGTTAAAATTCTTACTATAAAATGTAAGAATCTTTTCTGAAATTGATAGTAAAGTGTGTATAATCATGATTTAAAATTTACAAAACGTTGGACTTAATAGAATAACTACTATGTTGTTATCTATTATAAGAGACTAATTCTTTTCGGAGAAATTGAGACATTTGTGTGGGTCCTGTCGCCCGTTTCTCGTATACGTGAAACTGATTTATAACAGATCCATTTGAGAACACAAGCAAAAGTCATTAAAACTCTTTCACGCACAAGGCTGAAGAATGATCAACCAACACATCTTGAAATGCCAATCTTCCCGATCTCAATAATGATCAACACATCATTAGCAGCAAATGAAGTTATTCTATAAATGCCAAACATTCCTTGTCTCTCATTCATTACTTCCACGACAAATATAATTGCCAATTAATCTGAACTTGTTTTCACAGGTTCTCTTTAAAATCGATTTATAATGTGCGACAAAAATAATCTCGATCAATAGGAAATTCACAAATTTGTCACAAGAATATCGTCGGTATAAAACCCACTTAATTTAAAATAGAACTCGTTCCATTTCTCTCACATGATATCTTTCATCTTTGTCGTCGGTTTGAGCGATAGTTATCAGCTGAGCCAGCGTGGAATTCACGGCTATCTTGATCGCGTCTGTAAATCACCGTGGTGGCTCCATGCCGTGCTGTTGAGAGTCAGTGCCACTTAGATCGCGAATCTCTCCCAGGTTTCAGGAGGCAGTGACTTGCCGTGCCGTGCTGTTGATGGCCGATAACATTTTCTTACAAATCGCCGACCTTATGAGAGGGTTTCCGGGAAGTTTCTGAATGTGATCTTTCGAAGATTAGGAAGAGTAATTATGGTTTGAAATTATATGAATTTAATATCTATTCCTACTGTTACTGAATTATCAAGTCAAATCATCCATGCATATCAGATACTAAAATGAACTTAACTCATTCTATGACTTCTTTTATAGTTGTGATTAACGTCGCACTGTTCTGCAACTAAGCTTAAGACGGCTGGGTAGTGAGTTTGACCTTGAAGAGTTTTTAATCGATTTTTATCAATATCTTTTACCAATGTAATTGTTAACAAAATAAGGCTTTGTACGAGTATTCAGAACAGTTCAATGAAAATAATTCCATTGCTTCTAATGGTTTATTAGATTTACTTTGTCATACAGATGTTTAGTGCCCGAAAATTAGTAAAACTATGGCACTAAACATCTGTTGGACAAAATAAAACTAATTACTTATTCCAAACTATGAAACTATTTTCATAGAACTGTTCTGAATACTCGTACAAAGCCCTATTTTGTTAACAATTACATTGGTAAAAGATATTGATAAATATCGATTAAAAACTCTTCAAGGCCACGCTCACTACTCAGCCCTCTTAAGAAGGCGCCGGATGAATTATTTTATGATGATTGGGAATAGGTAAGGGTGGACGGTAAAAAGGAGGCGGCCGTGGTCTATTAGTAAGAAACCTTCCCAGCACGTGCCTCTCGACTGACGGAAGTTAATATTTTAGTGAAATAATTTGTATTTTATTTGTAGCAAATAAAAAATTTGCGTTATAAAAATGATACGTTTTCAACTCTTTATATTCATATTTCGTCTTCACTAAAGAGCAAAAGGTAATTTGTCCTCCGTCGCTTGCTGTGCTTTGTGTTCTAGCTGCGTGATGTCTGAAGACACTTTGAAGTTGTAAACGCTTTTAGACCTGTATTGTCCATTATGTTCCAGCTCATGTATGTGCATAGTTAATTCGTAAAATGTAGTCCTATAAAAAAGTCCTACAATGTTCTCATTTCACTAGATTTATGAATCTACTAAAATTCCAAACATTTTAACATCCATGCTTTTCTTAAGAGCTTCCTACATTTTTCGGTAGCCTTGTTGATTTGGCAACAAGATTGTCGCGAAAAGGGACTAAAAAGAGACCGAATGAGCGTTTAGAGTTGTTTCGTGTAGGTTGTTTGACTGACTTTCTATCTCGAACAATGTGGTCCAGATTCTTGTCAAGCTGAGCAAAAAGCAGCGTCCGAAACCTGATGGGTTTTAAGTGCGGGTTGGGCTGAAGTCGGTGTATTTGACGTGTGTAATTCTCAAGCAAGATTTGATTTACATATCGTTTTTACTGATTCCCTCAGTTAGGTGAATGTTAATAAATACCTACTGCAAAGTCGGTAAGTTGCTAACGCAGCTTATATTGGAATACAGCCGCTGCAATGTGAACTGCCTTGTAGAGCATCACAAGGCTAGTAGAGCATCTGACTGGATATCGGAAGATCGTGGGTTCGAGTCCCACTCGACGAAAATCTTTTCACATTGCAGTTGGTATTTATCAAGATTTGATTCTTGATTTGTTGGAAGAAGATAACGATAATTATATTAATACAAAATTAATTTATGCCAATCGGGCATGGTCTCAGATCTTCATAATTGTGTGTCTACTTACTGATAATCATGCCATAAACCACCTATCAAAAAAATAGTTTCTGAGATAAATTGAGTTTTCTCCCCCATGTTATCTTATGGCAGCCAAGTAAAATCGTGTCACATTTTGACTAATAATGAAGATCTAATTTTTACGTATTACCAACTTTGATTTAAAAAAATATATATTCTGATAGTTGGACATTCTACTAGAAAAAAATTGAGAACAATACCAAAGTGTGCTATTTTAAAAGTTATAAACCAAAAACGAAATGATTTCCCTATGCCTCCTGCGTTAAAGTTGTGTTCATTCTCGGAAAGCAATACATCGAAACCTCGCTATAAGACAGGAGTTGCAAGCTAAATGATGATTATTTTGTACTAAAAATAGTTGAAATGTTTGAAAAAGTAATGCATGATGGTCATTTCAAAAAATAATATTTTGGAATGTTAGATTGGTTGAGCCACGTGGAGGGACTAACAAAATAATCACGGTCTTCTTGACATTTCTCAAATTTGCAAAGAAATACGAATTTCTAGAAGACCGTTCCACAATGGCAACAGAATTTTACATGAAACTGCACCTTTTATGTGTTTGCTTGTTTTTTGTGTTTTTGCCTGCACTGCTCATGGTCAAACCGTTCCAACGAACTATCTGAAATTTTGTACACCACTAATTTCATACGAGCGGACTCTGGGGTCATTCTGAGTAGTGAGTGTTTTTAATCGATTTTTATCAATATCTTTTACCAATGCAATTGTTAATCAAATAAGGCTTTGTACGCGTATTCAGAACTGTTCAATGAAAATAATGTCATTGTCTGAAATAAGTTATTAGTTTTATTTTGTCCAACAGATGTTTAGTGCCATAATTTTACTAATTTTCGGGCACTAAACGTCTGTAGGACGAGGTAAATCTAATAAACCATTACAAGCTATGGAATTATTTTCATTGAACTGTTCTGAATACTCGTAAAAAAGCCTTATTTTGTTACCAATTACATTGGTAAAAGATATTGATAAAAATCGATTAAAAAACTCTTCAAGGTCAACTCATTACCCAGCCGTCTTAAAACTTTGCCGTCGTTATCTTCAAAAGTTATTGTAATTTTAATGACATTTTATGTTATGATCTTGAACTATTTACACATTTATGGCAATATATATCTGTAGCTCAGAGGTAGAAGGGCGGAAGTTCTTCTTCATGATATTCCGTAGCACACTTTTGGAAAGATGTAGTCAATCTTTATTAATTGCAATTTGACTGATGTCATCAAATATTTGAATATTTAAGTATTCTCTTACAATGACTCATGTCACCATTACAAATGATTGGAACTACAGAAAATTATTTTGCTTACCGCAGGAATAATTGGAATGGACATCGGGCATTACACTTTTGAGAGAAAACTATACATTTTAATAAACTGGGTCTTTACAGGAAAATCCGAAAAAACTCTCGCGTTATAACAGTTTCAGCAAATAACATCGCGACTTTAATTCTTCTGACAAATACCAGTCGCGAATCACAGAAGATCAGCCACCCATCTGTTTGTCCCCAATCTCTTTGCACTTGCATTGGGTAGGTGCAATGCGGTATCATATTTGCCTATCATTTAGTACACTAAAGTATGAAATTTCTTGTTCAAATTTTACCCAAAATACCAACGGAACAACAGAGTGTAGTAGTACAGCTGTTATGATAACACGTCGAGTATTGGGAAGAGACGAGTGATGCAGTGTAGTGGATGTCTTTCTACTCTATGAAACGAACGGCTAGCTGTATATAGGTATAAATTAAATTAATCTGTTTGCTTTATGTTTCAAAGTTTCCTGGTGAAATTTTGTCACACCATTGGGATAACTGTCTACTTCGTGACATGTTGAATCCCCAAGAAGTGAGGAACAAACTGTATGTCGTTTAGAATCAAAAGCAAATCTCACATTAGAAACAATTAAGATATGTCCTTCTTCAAACGAAGGCGCGTAGGAAAGGGGAGAGGGGGACTCGAAAAGTCCCCCCCACCATTAATTTTAAAATTGTAAGTTTTTCGCCCCTAAATCGCTTTTAAATTGTTTCAACTCTCCTAAAGGTGTAGCAGCCCTGTAGCAGTAACAAAACAGAAATAATTATTAATAACAATTTTACTGGATCCCTATTAGGTTTAAAACTTGATTTTTATTAAGTTTATCTTTCATTGTCCCTCAATGAAGTGTTATCGTGTTAAAAATACCCCAAAAAAATTCGGAACATAATGATGGCCTCCTATATACACACGCAGAAAATACACTAAAGAAGGGAATAAAATACACTCTAAAACATTATAAACATGAAATGGAGCATTTTTTGTGGATTATTCCTCATCTGTGTGTGAATAGACCAATTTAAAAATTATCTTGGTGGCTCTGTTTTCTAATAAATTATCGTACGCAGTTTGATATCTAGGTACCTATAAGGCCTTTTTCAACAATAAATAGGACAGGACTTGGGTACCTGAAAATCAAACTGCATTAGATTTATGTTCGAAAGCAAAGCCACCAAGATAATGTTAAGGTGGCTGGAGCGATCGAGGCATATTCGCAGATCTTTATAATTTTTTGTGTACTTATTGATAATCATGCGATACACAATCAATGAAAAAATTATACATTTCTCGTGTCTAGTTTCTGAGATTTTGAGTTTTCTTCCCTATGTTATCTTATGGCAGCCAAGTAAAATCGAAAAATTTTTAAGTTATAATAAAGTTCTAATTTTTTGGGACGGATAGATTTGAACAAAAAACTTTATTTCTTGTAGATATACTTAAGGACGTACTATTATGAAAAAATTTGGAACAATACCAACGTGTGCTATTTTAAAAGTTAGAAACCAAATTCGAATGATTTTACCATCTCTATACCAAGTTAGCTTTGCTCATTCTCTAATAACATAAAATGGAAACCTCACTTTTAGACTGGAGTTGCAAACTAAAACTTTATACTTAAATATAGTTGAAATATTGGAAAACGTTTTTTGAACTTATACTTTCAAGATTTTTTTTTGTGTATTATCGATCGCTCCAGCCACCTGAAAACGGTCTATTCTCACTCATTGAAATCACGGCCTACTGGGTCATGATCCGGAAGGCTGTGAACACCGCCCTCTGAATCCGACATCGAGAAGGCTGTGCTGGATGTAATGCGATCTGCACATGATCAGGCTATGTGATATGTGATAGGCACCTGATATGTGATGATTTAGGTGATGGAATCAGGTGTGATATGTGATAGGCACCTGATATGTGATGATTTAGGGGATGGAATCAGGTGAGCAGGAAGTCGGGCTTCGAACCCAGTGCGAGCACATTCAAGAGAGATGAAATAGCAATAATAAGACGTTTATCGAGGTTTTAAAAGTAAATTAATGTTTAATAAAATAAACTTATTGTGTTTCTGCTCTATCATATATAGTAATAAATTCTTACTGCATTTTTTCAAATATACCGGGTGGCCCAAAAAAACGTCCAATGGGCGAGACACCGCTGTGGAGAAACTACTACAGATATTAGTCTGAAAATTTCACATTATATAACAAACATACCAATGTTCAATATGTGAAAGTTTCAAAAACATTTATTTTTTAGGAAAAAAGTGACAGCTGTTTGAATTTGGTTGTCGAAAAATCGATTATACGGAGCTCAAAGAGCGCACATTTAGAAAAAGTCCAATGGCATGGAAACCTTTATTTTCGACACTACTTATGATATCAGGCTGAAACTTTCAAATGCTATTCAAAACATATGACTATCTATTGTGTGAAAATTTCAATACACTTGAATCAGTAGAACGAAAGTTATGGTATCTTGAAGTAGAGCTTAAAAACAGAAAATATGGGAGATAATTTCACTTCTAAAATTAATATGTGAAATAAAACTTAAGGAAATGATCCCTTGCGTATTCTGCTTTTTAAGCGTAAATTCTAGATAACATAACTTTCGTTACATTGATTCAAACTAATTGAAATTTTTACACAATCGATAGTAATATATTTTGAATAACATATGCAATTTTCAGCTTGATATCGTCAGTAGTTTTGAGTAAACAGAGTCCCAGCCATTGCACATTTTCTGGACCCGTGATTTTTGAGCTCCGTATAATCGATTTTTCGACAACGAAATTCGAACCGCTGTAACTTTTTGCCTTTAAAAGTTATGGTGTTTAAACTTTCACAAATTAGACCTTAGCATGTTTTGTATAATTGGTGTAGTTTTCAGCCCGATATGTGCAGGAGTTTCGTCACAGTGATGTCTCGCCCGCTGGACGTTTTTTTGGGCCACCCGGTATTTAGCAGACAAAAATATTAATGCAAATTATTGATTTCATATAAACTAAAATAAACCGTTTTATATATTTATATTTAGAAGTGTCATTAAAATAATCATTTTTTCTAACCATTTATGGCTTTGTGGACTTTGGAGGAGAATAATATATTTTATGTGCTTTATTTATTAAAACAAACGAACAAACAAAACCTTTACAGCTTTGCTTCAGTTTAGAATTCATAGCTATCTAACCTCGAGATAGAATACACATAAAAGTGCTTCGTCTAAAGTGATATTTGTGATTTGTACAATATTCAGTTTTCATGTATTTTTTTATATGGATTAATTCCCAAAATATGAAGCCCTTTTTGTGTAAAATGAATATAAATATATTTATCGTGTGAACTTCAATATTAGTAAAGTATGTTGACTTTCTATCCAAATAGTTGTAAAAAAACAAATAGAAAATACTGCATGAAGAGTGAAGACACAAAAATCTCTCGAAATTCTCGTAAAGTGATTATTTTTCCGTGTATAAATCTTGAACAACAAGCATAAATTTCTTCCGCAAACCGCAAATAATTCGTCTGTGGTCCACGAAGACCACAAATTGCCATGAATTATTGCCAAATTGTTGGCACATTTTAAGATCAGGAAAACCCAGAGCTGCAACAAAAGAAGTTAGAAATCATAGCTGTAAGTTGTACTTGGCTGAAATACTGACAGTATATTATTATAACCCGTATACACAGTCGAGTGTGTGTTTACCAAGCAAAGTAAAGAAATCGAATATTTTATCTCATGCCAGAATGCGTTAAAAAATTTCTAAACTAATTTGCGGTAATTTTTTTTTTTACCTATGGGTTTGATCTTCTAAAATTAAAAAATTTCTTCTAAAATGCTATAATTTGGTAAAGGAATATTCGTTAAAAGAATGAAAATGATAATATTGCAGATAAAATGTGACAAAAAGTTGGGCTTAAACCAACATTACGTATAGATTGAAGACAAAATTAAATGAGGAAGAAAATGTTAAACTATACGCACGTTGTCTGCAAGAAAATGTCACCAGAAGACTTAATTAAAATAAGATGTTTTCTATCAAATACAAAAACTTCGTGAAATTTTAGGTACTATTTATTTAGTCTTCCGAAATTGAAAATGTGTTCCTACATTTATTTCAGCACTTTTTAAAAATTATTCCAAGATTTTCAATGACGGTATAATATAAAAAAAAACTATTCTAAAATCTTAAATTTTAAAGAGTGTGCTCCAAATAAAATTAGACCACAACAAAAATAACTTCTTGCTGCACGATTCTCTACAATTAGTGTCTCTAATCTCCGTATATTCGGCGGGCCAATGCAATTTGCGTGCTGTAAAAGTGGGCAAGTGGAACTGCATTATGCATGTATTTAGGAAGCTCTAACTACAGTGCATGAAAGACATGCTAATATGTATCATCTAATTTACCATGCAGCTTAAGGTGGTTCGACCGAGATAGATTAAGTACTGTGTTGCTGACACGTTTTTTGGATACGATTGGAGACGAAATGGGTGGAAGAAATTAATTGAAATGTTTAATCATTTAAAGATAAAATAGTAAATACAAACTTAAGAGGCAAACGGAAGCGAACGGGATTCGCACGGTTCGTCAAAGCGTTTTTTAAATTTTGTCTTCCCACTAAATAATTTTTAAAAAACAGATAGTAACGACCCATAACAGCCCAATAGACTAAACAATGCCACACACTGGAAAATTTTATGACCTCTGGTTATTTACCTAAAAATATCGTATTTAACACTTTGAGGTCACGTACCAGAGGTCATAATGAACTCCAGTGTACGGCATTATTTTGTCTTTTGGGCTGTTATGGGTCGTTACTATCTGCTTTTTTTTATTATTTATAGTGGGAAGTCAAAATTTCAAAAAACGCTCTGACGAACCGTGCGATTCCCGTTCGCTTCCTTTTGCCTCCATTTTCTTTGTTTATTAGTCATTATTTCTTGTTATTTGGTAATTATTGTACATTTTATTTTCTTTCTGGGCGCATCTGGGCGCATTTTGGGCTGACTTTTTGTTAAGTCAGAGATACCTACACCAAATTATGGAACATTTTATCATTCTGAATTTGCTCCAAAGGCCGAACGCTGAAATCACCTTAATAATTTTCACATCCTCGTTAAACCTTGCAGCACTGCATTTTTTATTCAAAAATTGAAATTCAGACTCGGTCAGTTAAGATATTGCCCTCAATATCATTGACGCCCCCTACGGCCTGGGGGGCCCCCCGCCCCACGCACGCAAATGCAATGTTATTTGCATGTATTAACTCAACCATGGGCCGTATTGCTGCTCGATAATAATTGAAACCACGAAAATCATGTTTCCAAATCTCTAGACTGAATATATTGGAATATTTTGATCGATCGAGTTTGTGTACCCAATTATTTATGGATAATTTGAAATGAACTTTAATTCCATTGATGACAGTGTTCATGTTTTGAATCTTAAGATTCGAGATCAGGGGCCCTATTCTATAACTTCAAAATTGCCAATTCTTCTGGAATCCGATTCAATGTCATATGGATTAACGTTGCACCGCATCGAATTCCAGAAGAATTGGGCATCTAAAAGTTATAGAATAGAGCCTCTGGACATGTTTAACACTTCATTATGATTTAGGCTTATTTCAGTTATGACATAATTATTAATTCTCACACCAAAATGAGAAATTGTCACAATTTAGCAGTGACATTTATTTATATGCTGCAACTTTTCTACATGTACTTTCTCATGCTAAAGACTCACAGAACTGTTAACATTTATGACTTGAAAAATTACGGTGTTTTTGCGCTGCATGTTTTAGAAATAAACTATGTGTATCTCACATACCTAATGTATGCACATTTTTATTACATTTGTGGGAGGGGAAAACAAACTCCAATACTATAATTTGTAACTCCCAACAACACGAAGCAAGTTGGCTCAGACAGATCTGAGTTCCCCAGAGATACCTGAGGCCGTCCTTCCTGACTGATGTTGTGGTTTTACTCAGTCGAGCGAGGCAAATGATGGATAGGTTCCCTACTAATAGGCCTCGACCGCGTCCTTCCCACCGTCCATCCTTACAATTCATCATCCATCAATAAGGCAATGTCATGTGACGTTACAGCTGACCAAAATCTCACTGGGGGACAGATGCTTTCCGTAAATAAGTAATAAGTTATCATTGTCTTTCTTGATACCCTTATTTTATTTGATACTATTTTACGTCATTCTTTTTATCTTTCTTTCACAACTGTATTTAAAATACATACTATTAAACTATTGGATAATTGTCTGTCCCCCAGAAAAATATACATTGAGGTCTGTTACCATAGCAACCAGGGTAACACTTAAATATTTGCAATACCGATGAGTCAGAAATAAGTTCATACTAATAAACAAAATGTCGTATAAAGGTTGATCCCTAATAAACAGAGAAAGCGTCATAAGAATAACCATGGTAATCCTCGTTACTCTTAATATAAGATGCAAAAGACAAATGATGATATTTCCGCTGGACCATCACCTCGGCAAGATTTAGCGTGAAGATCGCAGCATCCCCAGGACAATGTATATCATTAACACTCGATCAAACCAAAGATTACACCTCCAAAACTTTCCCTTGCAAAAAACCCGTCGTATAAATCACCAAAATCCGCTCTAAACTCCACAAAGCCCACAGAAAAAAGAACACATCAGAAATCATATCAATTTTCTAATTACTAAAGACGCAGGCAATAATTATAATACTTGACGGGCGATAAATTTCGTGGTAGTCCTCACCGAAAAAAAAATTGTCCCAAATTGCAGTCTAATTGACAAAACGTTGTAGGTAATGTGTGTTCCATGGCATGTTGATCTTGTCGGATGAAACCAGGTCGACAGGACTGGTTGGTCCGGGCCGGACAGACCGGGTTCGAAGCTCGGCGGGGAGCGGACGATTAGGCGGAACGAATGCTGCACTTTATATGGGTGTAATCACTACTTTGTGTATTAGAAATGCAGTCAGGATGAGAGCAAATTATGGCGAGTTGTAATTTCGACACACCTTTCGGAGATGTATGACTACTATTTTTTAAGGAGGGACATTTGTTCTACATAAATTGCTCCAGTCTTGCTGTTTTCATACTTTTTAAATCACTTATAAGTCGTCAGTTATACCCAAGAAGTCTCAACCATTCAGTTTTACTGACTTTTAACAACTTTAAAAGTCTGCTAAATCGTATACTTTCTAAAAATGTAGCCTGTTTATATTATTCGCATTCATTTCACGTATGTATACCAACAAAAAGTTATCTCTGCACTGGCCAATTTATTATCAATTCAATTCAGATTTGAACTAAGAAATCATGTCGACATTAAAATTTGTACCGTCAACACTAAATATATATTGTTGTATTGATTTATTATTTTCAAATCACAGTTCATTTGTTGGCAGTAAGAATACAGTTAAGATAAAGTTCAAGCCTTTCGGCTTAAACATTTTGATGCCTACCTGACCTATCTAATACATTTAATAATTCTCGAAACATGCAATTTTCTACAATTATGCCAATGCCAATAAATATTTAGCATAATAAAGTAGGTAATTTGGTGAAAATGTTGGCTTCATAATAACACTAATTCCAAAAGAGATACTACAGAAGATAAATACAGAAATAAAATCTACAGTTTTACAAATGATCTTATTCGTAGAAACATGATCGTAATTAAATATAGAACAAGAGCAGAATTCCTAAACTCATTAAGGTAAATTGCCGGGTAATTATCACAAGCAATTAAAACCCCATGAACATGATTACATCTTCTTCTTCGGCCTTGAGGTTCATGTCGTTTCTTGGCAATACCGACTCTAATTATTCTTGCCAGCTTTCCGACTGTTATTTATTATTCCGACTGTCATTTTCCTTGACATCAGTCCGATGCTCATATTGAATAAAAAGTTTGCAAAAAGAATAAAATTAATCATGAATCGTTCCTCTAGCTCCTGTCAAGTCCAATTACTGAATCTCAATGTCTCAATATCTCAAATACTGTACAAACTGTCATTAATTTTTGACATTATTTGAAACTGACATAATTCTTTTACATTATTTTGCTAGTTATTTTCTTTTGAGATTATTTCTACTCTCATTGTTTGACAGACCGCCAAACAGTATTTGTTATAAGTATTGATTGCAAACTGCCACTATTCTTTAATTACTCTCTATTCTATAAACTTGACACAAGCTCTAACTTATTAGTCACAAATATATTTTCTAGAAAGATGTATTTACTATGAAATATGGTTTTTACTGATTCCCTCAGTTAGGTGAATGTTACATATTCACCATTCACCTAACTGAGGGAATCAGTAAAAACCATATTTCATACATATGCGCACTCATCTGCTTATGAGAAATCCAAGTCGAATGAAGTTAGTCAGTTGTCAAACGTGGATGAAATTCACGGTCTTCTGGCCCTATCTTCAAAAATCGGTAAGTTGCTAACGCAGCTTATATTGGAACACAGCCGCTGCACTGTGAACTGCCTCGATAGCTCAGCTGGTAGAGCATCTGACTGGATATCGGAAGGTGGGTTCGAGTCCCACTCGAGAAAATCTTTTCACATTGCAGTTGGTATTTATGTATTTACTATGTAATTGAAAAAACTCTGTGTTTTCGTTTGCGATACGGTTGAGATTTGTTGAAGGATTGTACTGCAGTCGTTAGAAGTGCAGAATTTTTGTGACTGTCGACAAGTGGTCAAAAGTGTTTCTCTTTAAACGATCTCAAACTTATAAATTATTACATGAGCACCTATCTATCTCTCGCCCTTTTTAGCACAATTTATACAATTGTATGTCCACAAAAGTATTTTCGATCAGGGGTGGGATTACATTTTGTATAATTTGTATGATATCTTGTATACAATCTTGTCCATTAAAAGTCAATTTTTCGGTGATTTTTATGAGCTTTCAGAATATGCTCTCGGTTTCTAGAAAATATTGCTACGAAGTCTTGAAAAAATGAATTTAAATATCGATTTGCATGGAAGATAGATACAAGTTTCAACATAAAACTTCGTTCATCTCAGTTTCATCCGAATGTGACTTAGGGTCAGTTTTTCAATGCCTTGCTAACTTTAAAACAGTCAATTAGGACTATATTGCCATGGCAACAACCAATGACAATCCTCGAATGATCATTTAAAACTTAACACCTGGTTTAGCAGACTATTGAAATACCGGCCCTTAGGGCCGATCTTTCAATACTCGGCTAAATTTTAAACATTTGTTTAGAACTATATTGTCATGGCAATAACCAATGACATTCCTTCAATGTTCACTAAGTAAGTGTTAACGTATTTAACCGAGTATTGAAAGAACGGCCCTAAAGCGATCTTCCCCTGACCCTCGTTAGACCAATAAGTCGCCTCACTAAATAAGACTCCTCCGCACCAATAAATCATCTTGCAAACATCATCCATCCGTCACCAGCCATCATCTAGGTTGCGTCTCTGCATTGTCTGTGTGTAGCAGTCCGTCAGTGCCTCAGCAGCGAGACGGGTCTAGGACCGGGGAAAACCCGAATTCTAGCCGTGCATGCAACTTCTTTAGCTGGCAATCTCACGCGGCAATTATCTGCCGTGTTCAGTTCGTCTTCTTCACGTCTTGAGATTATTCATGACTTCTTCATTCATCGCTGCGGAGGAGGATTGGTAAAGATGTCACGACGGCGTCGGAAATATGCGACGATCTTTTTTAGTTGTTTACAGTTTAGCGGCGCACTGTTCTGCATGTAGGCTGGACAACTATTAACCAGATGAACAAATAGTATAAATAGACAAATAACCTACAGTAGAACAGTGAGACCAAATAAATAAATGAAATGGATTGTATCTTTAGGGCTGACTGACTTGGATAAATGGCGACGAAGTAAAATAATATGTCGAAATATTATTTTCTTTTGTAGTATTTTTTACTTTAGTTGTCTTTAACTTCGTACTGTTCTGAAACTAGGCTAATAACAAGGAATTAATGATTATGATGATGATGATGGTTAGGTAAGGATGGACGGTGGGAAGGATGCGGTCGTGGACTATTAGTAGGGAACCTTCCCATCATTTGCCTTGTGACTGAGTGAGACTAAGAAACTCCTCACGGGAATCGAGGCGATGACCTCCGGACAAGATTTTGCGACACTTTGTTTTTTGGGAATAAAATTGCTACTTTTGGGTGAAAAGTGTGGTTATAAATGTAAAATGGATGTCTGGTAAAAAAGTTACTAATGTAAATAATTCATATATAAATCTTTAGTTGAAAGTGAGTGCAATATGTTTTATGAAAACACTGTCTAAGTAAGAGCCCAAAATGCTCATTATTATTGGGCAAACGCGTCCCTTGTCCCCTTCTCTCCCCTCATGAAACGTGTGCGGACTTAATGTTGAAAATGTCAGTAGATCAAGTGTTAAAATGCTACAGGTGCAGTCCCGTGCAGTGGAATTATGGATTGTCTTCTGAACTGGTTGACAGACAACTTAAACTGCTCCGACAATACCAAGTCCAAATGCAATCTCGAAGTGAAATGAAATTCTGAAGTACCTATGCGAAATTGCAGCTTAAGTTACATGGACAATACTTTATAGAAGCATTAGTACATGAGTTTATATTTGCATGACAAAACAAACCAGAAGCTACAAACTATGAAATAGAAATGAAATTGCAGTTTTATTGATACGGTAAATCAAGAATATTTTGGGACAAGCAAAATCGTTTTACATTATTTATAATGTAGCCACGAACTTTTTTATACAAGTTATTTCTGATTTTTTTCTAACATGTTTACACCTTTTTGACAGCTATTTATAATAATTATAATGAGTAATGGAGATGGTTTGACTTTGAATAATGTTGGAAAGAAGGGTTTGCCTTTTATTATGGAAACATCACAGTTATTTCTTTAATTTCTATCAGGAAAATCAGAGCTGAAAAATGGTACAATTCACATTTCAAATCTTCTAGAACGTTAATGAATATTTTGTGAAGAAATTAGCATAATCCGTTACTTTATTTGACCTGTATTCCAAAAACCACAAAAACAAGAAAAACAAACAAAATCGTGCCGTCAGTTTGAAATTGAGACGATCTCTTAATAATTCAATATTAAACTTGACAAAACCTGAAATTAGAACCCATCCATAATGCATAGAGACCGGACCATGGCACAAACTCCCCCCACGCTTCCATCACAGTGACCTCTTTTCAATCCACTCAGCGCAAAAGAAAGCCGAATGACCATCTCAATTATAGAACTTTTTAGTATAAAAGCAAAAGCCATCTCCATTATCTCTAATCACTCCATTTAAGAACCGCGGCACATTTTCACATGTCTCACAATGCGTCGACAGACTCTCGCGAGCTGCGAGATGGGATCTCGCCGTCTCCGTGGGAATGAATCAAGATGGACGGCGGGGTGTCATTCTGTTAGGCCATGCGGATATAGTTCCATGGCTTAGTATGGATTTATGCAGGTTGTAAACAATCAGGGCGATGGCATCTGTACAGTGTTAAGAGATTAGAGTACCCGGCTTAAATATAAGGATTTAACCTGATTTAATGTAATTGGAGAATGGAATATAATAAAAGTAAACGATTAATGAGCATTTTAAAGATGAGTTGGTATTGCATGATGATAGTGAAGTGGACAAAGTGTTATTTGTAAAATATTTTTTCGGGTGATTTAAAATTCTATTGATACCAATGAATTTTTCATTATAATAATTGAACATTTTGGATGGATATTCTGCAATTTTGTAATATAGAATATATTATCCTGATCTTGTATTTGTATACTTACTTCTTGTATACTGATAGCACATAATCTGGCTACAAAACAAACAACGACAGTTAGAATAAATAACACTCTGTGCTCCATTACTCTATTGTATAACATCCACGAAAGAACTAAAAACTAAATTATTATCAAATTATTATTTTATATTTTTTTTTTTCAAATCCATTCCAATTACTCATAAAATAAATATTATATTTTGAAGTCAAATGCGCAAAAGATTGAAGTAAAACTAGAATCAATCTTGAGGAGAAAAAATGCTTTCATTATTTACATTTCATTCCTTTAACTCAACTAACAGCATGATAATTCTTTAATAAAAGCAGTGTGTTAATAAAATAAAGCTTCGAAACTTTCTGAATAACATAGTGGACGCATTAACACTAATATTAATTGGTATATTTATAATATATGCAATTAGTCAAACCATGCCATTGAAACCTTGAAAATTAATCCGATTGTGACAAGAATAACGGTGGATGTACTCATAAGATTCATAACCCACAATCAGGCCTGGACAAACTCTTTGGCTGACGCATTGAGCTAACTTAAAATATGACAGAGGGCTAAAAATATAATGTTTTCCTGAAACATTATTAGTGGGGGGAGGCGTATAGAGAAAAAGCAGTGCGAGCTTCGGAAAACTTTTATTCCATTTCAAATGATATTAATTAGGGATGGAGAAAATATCGATATATCGATATATTGAAATATTGAAATATCAATATATTGAAATATCGAAATATTGAAATATCGAAATATCGATATATTGAAATATCGAAATATTGAAATAACGATATATTGAAATATCGATATATTGACGCCTTACCGCATGATACAATTATGTTCTTAATTGAAGTTTATACCTACTATGGCAAAATAATTCATATTTGCAGTGCAGCGTTTACAAGATTTATGGACAATTTCTCAGATTATTCACATTATCTTTCTTATCTGGCCGGTGACCCTATATTTTGGAACGGTTGTGTTATTTCTATTTACATTTTCTTTTGAAATTCCTAGCAGTTTTAGGAGCAATTTAATTAATACAATTATACGATATATCAATATTTCCATACCTATACATCTAAATACTATTTCCATATCAATATTTCGATATTTCGATATTTCAATATAACGATATATCGATATATCGATACTTCGATATTTCAATATATCGATATTTCGATATTTCGATATTTCAATATTTCAATATATCGATATTTCGATATTTCAGTATTTCAATATATCGATATTTCGATATTTCAATATTTCAATTTATCGATATATCGAAGTATCGATATATCGATATATATCGATATATAAATGATATCGATAGTCGATATCAAAATCCAAGTTCGCTCCATCCCTAATATTAATCCTCCTTTTGCATTCTAAAGTTTACCTATTTTAAATATTGAATGTATAACTTATGATTGTTGAACGTATTGATCTTGGAAGAAATTTGAGGAGCAAAATATCTATTAACACAGCTGAAGAAAGAGGGTTTGGGGGACATGCCGCCCAGAAAATTTTCTCTATCTAATGTTGTTTCAATTTTGCCATCCAGTACTTAGGATCCACTCAGTCCTGCCGAAGGAGCATTCTAATTCAGATAGCTGGACAGTTTGGCGAGACCTGCACTAGAGTGGCGTGTGCAGATCCTCAAGACGTGGTCAGCAGTCTTAAGAGGATCTTCCACGGCGATCTGTTTGTGTTAATGACAGCGTGGTTGATTATCTTCTTAATGAGTCTCTACCGGAACAATTACAAGTCTTCATGCAAATGACTTGGAGATTTGGAGCGATGCGACGCCAATCAAAACCCTCGGCTAGCTGAGAGGCTGTAGTCCAGTCGATCGCATTAGCAGAGGACTTGGTAGGATTTACATAACTTATGCCAGGAAGACGCTTTAAGAGGGCTGAGTAGGGAGCGTGGCCTTGAAGAGATTTTTAATCGATTTTATCAATATATTTTACCAATGTAATTGTTAACAAAATAGGGTTTTGTACGAGTATTCAGAACAGTTCAATAAAAATAATTTCATAGATAGGAATAAGTTATTATTTTTATTTTGTCCAACAGATGTTTAGTGCCATAATTTTACTTATTTTCGGGCACTAAACGTCTGCAGGACAAAGTAAATCTAATAAACCATTACAAACTATGGAATTATTTTCATTGAACTGTACTGAATACTCGTACAAAGCCTTATTTTGTTAACAATTACATTGGTAAAAGATAATGATAAAAATCGATTAAAAAACTCTTCAAGATCAAACTCACTACCCAGCTGTCTTAACACGCGTTGGTAGGCGAGCCTTCGTTTTGCATGCATGTTTTTGCATGCTGGTCTTAATTACTATGTAATATTTTAATTTGATCGGCAATAAACTGTCCTTCTTTTAATTTTCAACCAATTATAGGATCTCGTTCAAAAATTATATTTTTTCAAACTTTTAAATTCAAAATGTTATATATTTATTTGTATTTTTACATGCGTACATTGCATAAATATTATAATTTGTATACATAGACACATATTAAAAATAGCAGAGTTTTAGATAATGCTCATAATATACCTAGTTGTATAAATAATAAATAAATAAAAACCCACATAAGCAAATGCTCGTGTGTGGGCGCTCTTATGACATAAGTGTGTGTGCAAAATTTCAGATCGGTTGATTGAACGGACCTGGGCATTGAATACAATACAAAAACAACATGAGAAAGAGCCGCATGAAAATAATATACTACGTATTATCTCCCCAAATATTTCAATTAGCGTTCGTAATTATGCGCTAATTGGATAATATAAATGTGTAAAATAAATCGAGTTTAATTAATGTTCTGATTAATTAAGATAAAAACATTGATCCGAAATGATAAGTTATGATCTTCATCAACATCATTATGTTTAACAACATAAAAGACATACATTCGGCGAGAGAAATATCTCTATGTTTAAATGTCCTATTGTTGCAACTTGAACATTTAGAATTCTAATCGTGGCAAAGGTTTTTACTACCTTCTAACTGTACTTAGAATCACGAGCTCATAAATGTACCGGCCTGGGGGTCAAGTGCATTTAATTTGCCCAGCAGTTAGGACACTTTTTGGCACTTAATTCCCTGTTGTTTGACGATGTCTTGAGGTCAGACCTAGGTCAGACCGTTACCCTGATCAAGATGCAATTTTGAACATATCTAAACAAATGAATATGAATTTTGTGTTTTAAATAAAAATGGTAAGAGGGCTAAGTAGTGAAAAAGAGCCTTGAAGAGTTTTTTAATCGATTTTTATCAATATCTTTTACCAATATAATTGTTAACAAAATAGGGCTTTGAACGAGTATTCAGAACAGTTTAATGAAAATAATTTCATAGCTTGGAATAAGTTATTAGTTTTATTTTGTCCAACAGATGTTTAGTACCATAATTTTACTAATTTTCGGGCACTAAACATCTGTTGGACAAAGTAAATTTAATAGACCATTCCAAGCTATGAAATTATTTCATTGAACTGTTCTGAATACTCGTACAAAGCCTTATTTTGTTAACAATTACATTGGTAAAAGATATTGATGAAAATCGATTAAAAAACTCTTCAATGTCAAACTCACTACCCAGCCGTCTTAAAACATAGAGGTTGTTCATAAATCATGTTCGTACCGTGTCAGCATAGTTTTATTGTCAATAACTTAACAAATGTGCAGAAAGTACACATGATTGATTTAAATACTAAAGTTCTTTAAAAAGTCTTAGTCACTTTGGATAACTAGGTACATAAATCGCATTTGTTACTTCCTGTGTTACAACTAGTCAAGTCAAACTCATAAAGAGATTTATTTCCTCGTAAAATTTTATCGCTTTAGTATATTTAACACTATATCTACAATTGTGGCACATACCACACGGTAAATTTAACCTAATTATTTGATATTTGTTATTACATTAATCGTAGTATTTTATGATTGAAAGGTAACAAAATAGTATTAATATGCCCTTGATTGACAAGCAAGGATTGGCAAGAAAACACACATATTTTTAAAAAATAATATAATTTTGTTGTATTCATATAAAATGCAGTAATTACTTTTTCTCACATTTATTTTAAAAAATAAAATAAAAAAGGTAAAATTTTCCTGCCGGAAAATTCCCGACTCACATCTTGGAATCTTGTTGATTTTCACAACGATTTCGTCAGTTCATCCAGCAAATATTGAACCAATGAGTCTAATAAGTGTTTCTGTTTGTTCCCCAGGTCACGTGGCGGCGGGTCTCGCATGGCGCATGCGCAGAGCCCCTGCCCTGCACGGCGCAGCAGCTAGGCGCAGCGTCGCTCCATCTGCTGCCCTCTAGCATGGCGTCCAGGTAAGCTTCAATCACAAGTCCGGATGCATAAGGTCGATATTGCAGTGCTATGCTACTCGAAAATCACCCTTAGTGGTGAATTATCTCTCAGGACATATGACGAATAGTCACATGAAAATATGCGAATACTTGGTTGTTTCCGAAAACGTAATAGTTTTGAGATGATTTTAGGCGTTGTAAAATTCTGTTGGGAACTACGATTAGAAGATACAGAAAAATAATGTATAAAGTGTTGTACAGTCAACAAAAGATAAACGGTTTTCGAAAGAAACGGATTGGCTTATAAAGATTGATGGCATCATCCGATGAAGTGCTAACTCGTAATATTTTCTAGTAGGAGCTCTGATTTCATTGATAATAACAAGGATTGATTGTCAAGGAACCTGACCAGCAGCCGATCCGTTTCGCTCAAATACCGTGTTATGTTTTGTTTTTGTGTACCACTTACGAGCGACTCCTTTTGACTCTTTTGGCACAGACCACTTTTTTCTGCTATTTACCGATACACAGGTCGCACCGGTTCACCGATCGATCTGAAATTTTGCCCACATGTAAAAACAACCTTCTCTGCTTGCAGGCCCGAATTTTTTTGAAATCCATTTATTGGTTAAAATTTAAATAAATATCTCCTGATAGGCTGAAAAATGAAAATGGTCTTCGATAATTCTGATCAAACTCATATTTTGCATGGTCATTACAACTAACATTGTCTCTTATTTTACAATTTTTCATCCCAATCAGTTAAGAACGTATGAACTTATTGACATTTTTAATAGCTGTCAGAAATGAATTGTATCGAAATGAATGTTTTCCAGTGCCAATTGAATTGAATCTGATTTGCTATTTTTACCAGGGTGCTTAGATGCTATTTTAAAGTTTTAATGAAAAGCATATACTTTTAATATGTTGATATCATATTTCAATTCAATATGGAGGTATATGTTTTCTGTGCGTTGTGTATGCATTTCCAGTTCGAGAATTTGCACGTACCCGTGCTCGCTCATCAACGCGTTACACTGAGCGTTTTCCTAGTGTATCTCTATGGTTACGACGACTAGTGACACTTGCTGACAAGGCTCATTGAGTGACACTGCAAGAGGTCGGCGGAGGCAATCGTGCATGGAGTGGAACCTAATGCCAGACGGCAGCGATGGAGGAAGTCTTTCAGAGTGGGTTTTTGTCGCTGGTTCGACAATCAGGAAGTGTTTTGACAAAGTGTTAATTGTCGAACTCGGCGGGGAATTACAAACATTTATTATCAAACAGTTGAATTTTGATTCAACTTTACTCGTTTTCGTGAAGGTTATCTACAAAGAACATGGAAAGAGAAGAGTAATACGTAACACAATATTCGGTTCTGTAGGGGCGACATTTTTTACCTTTTCCTTATAACAGCTTGTCCGAAATTGTCTTAATAATTTGGCAGGTTATAGATAGAGTAAATGCGAGTCTCCATGGTCTGAAATAATCAATTTTTGTTTTTGCTGTTTCGTTAGGTGTGCAAAATACCCATAAATTTAACCAATTTGACCCTTGGCGAATATATATTTTTGTTGTTTTTTAAAACATTGAGACAAAGATATACACTTTATGCATTGAAAATTTTAAGTCGATCGGTTTAGCCGGCTTAAAAAATTCAGTAGCAGAAGAAATAATTATATATTCCGTTTGCAACATAATTATTTTTCTAATTGGTAATTATTTTTGAAAAAGCTTTTACAATATTTTCCTGTAACAACATTCTACTTTATTCTTAGAATACTATTTTCTGATAGCAAACTATTTGTGGAACATTTTTACAATAGTCCTGCACCTAAGTTACAAATCCTTTGCATCGCACTGTATAATAATAGAATATGGCTAAACCAAATTATCTTCAAATAAACAAATTGCCTACACAAAGCCGCTTTCTGGGGTCCATTTGCTCATTGAATTGAACTAAACTCGCCGCACTTAAAAATAATAGAATCTGCATAACCTTATTTACTAGACTACAAAACTCGTGAATCATAACACCTATTTAGTGAAAATTACTCTACTACTCTAAATTACTAGATTTTAGCGGTATTATCAGTCGAACCGCTCTACCGAGTGAGTATAATCAAAGTGGATTATGCACAAGTCGAATCAAATTCATGCTGCAATGCGCAAACATTAGTTTTCAAAGAGTTAATTACAGTGCCGAATATTCAGTGTTGCCAAATTTAAAAGGATATAAAATATGCACTACTTTAGCGGAAAAAATTCCCTACTTAAAAGTAATCGGTAAAATGTACTACTATTTTTGCTAAATGTATAAAGTAAATTCACTAAAATTATTAAATTACTAGAATCGTTCGATAGGTTAAGGTTAACAATAATTGTATAAAAGGAAAATCGGTATTTATTTTAAAATGCAAATAAAAACAGGTACTATAATTCTTTATACAAAATATTATGTAACGAAAAAATTTAATTTCAAATATTTTTTATATAATACTTCGGATTTTAATTAGTTTTCTGATATGTTCTAATTTATTTTTTGAAGAGAACAAAAGTGTCTACATTCACTCTCAAGATATCGTCTACAAAATGTCAAAAATGCGTTAATTTCAACACAAAAAATGTGCTGATTTCTGACGACAAAAATAATGTGTTGATTTTGCAAAAATCAACACAAATTTTGTGTAGTAATCAACACACTCTTTTGTGTTGTCATATATCAACACAATTTTGTAGACGATTTCTAAAGAGTGTTCTAACACTTTCATGGCAGAATTCCCTAAAAGGCATCAGTTATAGACTAAGACTCCCTAGGTCTGGCAACACTGCAAATGTTGATCAACTTTTCGTCGCGGAGGGATAACGACGGTTATTTCACCACGAATCAGTCCGCGACGCGCATGCGCTATTCAGTTGACAACCTCGCTGCGGTTTACAGGTATACGACTTTGACGACGGGGTTTTTTTAGCCGTCGCTGGAATTTGCGTTAAAGCGTGAAATTTTTATGTTTTTTTAATGAATTTGGATGATCTTGTTCGGTTAGTTTTTGGCGAATTATGTTAACAGTTGTCTAAAGAGTTATTGAATTTAGTCAGCCGTGAGAAGGAATTAGATTTGGTTCGCCAGCCGAGCTTGTCATGTTTCTAGTTGCCTGTTCTATAAATACATTAGTTTGTCGATTGTCGTACATTCGAAACAACTAAGTCATGTAAATAAGTTTGAGAATTCACACTCCATCGCCCGTTTTCTTCAGAGTAAAATACAAATGATAGAACAGTGATCATAAACAACTACATTATGAAGGCTATACAATTCCTCCCCACCCCCCACCCCCATCACCTAAAAACTTATTTATAATACTTGTACTTGATTTGTGCTCCTCTAAAACCAAAGCTGATATTTATTACCATGTTTTTAACCACATATTTAACACTAAAATAGCCATTTCCTACGGGCAGAGCTTAGCCCGGGTTTGACACCCCCCCCCCCCCCCCCACCCACCCCCCTCCAAAAACGTCTATGGTTTGGTTCATATTAGATAGCTAAGATGTGAAGAAAAACATATTTTATATACTTGTAGCGTGTGCTTTAATTTTATACAGTTTTCATGCAAAAGAACGGTCTTCTGACAGAGAAGTTGGACAGCATAAACTCTGTAACAGCATTCTCTTGACTGGTATAAATGTTACTGACACCAGCTTCCTCAAGATGCAATGTACATTTTCTTGGCCCAAACTAATACTTTTTTACTATCATTTTATCAGGATTAATGATTCTAACTTAATTAGTTGAGCCAATACGATCGATTAATTAAATCATGACAGTTTGTATAATAGTCAATTAAGTTCAAAATGTATGAAGATTTTCAATCAATTTTTTCCGGTGGTGTGTTAATCTACTACTTCATATTTGTGAAATATGTGAAGCTAAGAGTGAAATCAGAGCTGTGCTTCTTAAAAAAGTTAATTAATAATAATTCGCAATTAGAACGTATTGAGGGATTTTCCCATCATATTCCTGCGATCTACTTTTGTGTGTGCATTCATTGAATTTTTTGAATACAAAATCAGAAATAGAAATAGAATAGCTTTTTTTTAATGGAAATCAAAACTTTAATTTGTCCCAAAATTCAAAATTTTCACTGCTACGCCTAATCTATACGTGGTTTTTCACAATTATAGGTACATAACGTCAAATATCCACAAGACAACATTATGAACATGCTCTTAGTATGATGTTTGGCTGTTCTCTAACGATGCTTCGGTATCTTTCAAAGACATTGTTGCTACAGCAACCCATTGAAAGGTATTCATAGCTTGCACGTACTTCATTTGTTTTCAGCAATGCAAAATCATTTAATTTTCCACCTGAGGACGGACATTTTGTTGGCACGTTGACGGGTCAGATTGATAACTTTATTGAGGTAAATCGATGTATTTTTGTAATGTGAGTGATTCCTCTTCGTACTAAAGATATCTCTGGAGCCTATACAATTTCCCAGGTACCAATTAACTATAAAATATCGTTAAAAAAGCAGAGAATCACAGCTATTCTGCGTGCCATCAAGATGTAGCAGGCAACAATGAGATGACATCACGTGAAAACTATGAATAGATAGTAACAAATCAGAATTTTTTCGAATTAAATACTAGAGTTTTGTTTTCATTGTTAAACTAATTAAAAAAAGATTCACTGATTTAGTAAAAAAAAAAGTGTGTCATAAATAATATGATGAGAAATCGCCAAAAAAAAACACGCCATAATAATAATTAAAAAAACACTTCATTAACATTTTAACGAAACACTCAAAAGATTTCACTCTTGTTCTTCAACTTGAATTATACGAAGACAGTTCAATTTTAAAAACTGCCTTCCGAATGACAGATTGACAGATTGACAGACTGAGTGAGTGGGCGAGTCGACGTGTCTAACCCAGTTCTGTCCGTGCGGTCACGTCCCTCGAAACCCACGCACGTGCGTGCACACATTGCAACATCACGCATACCAACATCCAAAACCCACCGGGACGATGGGCATAAATTACCCAATTATTAATCAGATTTATCAGTAGATTAAAACCACTTAATCTTAATTAGTCTTACAGTATGCGTTCTTTGGCGCTGCTTTCCCCTGTTTGTAAAATTGATGATGCCATAGAAAATGGAGATTAGATTAGGTGTTAATGTTCAACCAAATCCAGTTAAATATTTCACACACTGAGCCAATAATTATTTTTTTAACTAAACTAATAATTGGAAAGACAATTAGGGGCATAGTTATGACTTCCTGGTACCGGTAAATAATATACTTAAGTCTTAGAGCAGATAATATGTGTAATTTATAGTTTCAATTTGTAAAGCATGAATTACATTGAAGAGTTTTTTTAATCAATTGGCTAAAGATCTTTTAAGTTGAACTAATGGGATACATGTGTTTTAAACGAAACCTTCTAGTATGTTGTTTTCACTTCATGCATTTGTAATGTTAATATTCATTTCACTTTGTTGGCTCGTATTTGTTATTAAAATAGTAAAAGAATAACATTTCTATCTTTTAATAAAGCATTTCACACAAGGAATATCTAATATATACATTTGGGAAGGTGGCGCTCTATTTTGTCGTGGCAGTTCTCAAAACTAATCACAGTTCAAAAACGTTCTAAATGCATTCAAATATTAGTTCGTCTCTTCACCTACTGAGCGCCACCTCGCCAAACATGGATTTCAAAAACGTTCCAATTCTCCACATTGGTCATTGTATCAGCAGAAAGGTTCAAGTAACGCCACCTAACACTATGTACTTCAGAGGTAGAAGGCCTCATGTCCACTTTAATTATCCTTGAGTGATCTCAAAAAACAAGTAATTCTGTCTTGATCCAATCATATTTGTAACGGTCTGGGGCTTAACGTCGCACTGTTCTGCAGCGAGGCTAATGGCGACGGATGAATGATTATGATGATGATTGGGAGATGATGGTGTAGAGTAGGTAAGGATGGAAGGTGGGAAGGAGGCGGTCGTGGCCTATTAGGAAGGTGACTTACCAAATGCATTTGCCTGTCGACTGAGGGAATACCACGAAAAAACCCCAGTCAGGAAGGACGGCCGCGGGAATCGAACCGGAATACAAGTTCAGAGCGTAACCACTCAGCCAACCTATTCCATATTTATTTGTAATGGTGACAAAAGTCATAACAATATGTGTTGACATCAGTCAAAAGGCTTGATTATACAAAGTGTGTTACGGAATATCGAGCGAATGGACGTCCGGCCGTCTACCTGTGCGGTACAGCAGTGTGAAGTATGTTCCAAGTCGAACTTGTTTCCGAGTGGATTTGGTTTCAAGTAAGCCGAGCTCTTGGTTCTCGTCCGGTCTGGGAATCTGTTCAATTCCTCGCCGGAATCAGAGTGTGACGATAACCGGCAGGCAAGGTGAACTCTGACGTCACTGCAGGGGTGGAGCACGTGGGACAGTTAACTCTGACGTCACTGCAGGGGTTGAGCACGTGGGACAGTGAGCTCTGACGTCACTGCAGGGGTTGAGCACGTGGGACAGTGAACTCTGACGTCACTGCAGGGGTTGAGCACGTGGGACAGTGAGCTCTGACGTCACTGCAGGGGTTGAGCACGTGGGACAGTGAGCGCTGACGTCACTGCAGGGGTTGAGCACGGGGGACAGTGGGCTCTGACGTCACTGCAGGGGTTGAGCACGTGGGACAGTGAGCTCTGACGTCACTGCAGGGGTTGAGCACGTGAGACAGTGAGCGCTGACGTCACTGCAGGGGTGGAGCACGTGGGACAGTGAGCTCTGACGTCACTGCAGGGATTGAGCACGTGGGACAGTGAGCGCTGACGTCACTGCAGGGGTTGAGCACGTGATACAGTGAGCTCTGACGTCACTGCAGGGGTTGAGCACGTGGGACAGTGGGGTCTGACGTCACTGCAGGGGTTGAGCACGTGGGACATTGAGCGCTGACGTCACTGCAGGGGTTGAGCACGTGGGACAGTGGGCTCTGACGTCACTGCAGGGGTTGAGCACGTGGGACAGTGAGCGCTGACGTCACTGCAGGGGTTGAGCACGTGGGACAGTGAGCGCTGACGTCACTGCAAGGGTTGAGCACGTGGGACAGTGAGCGCTGACGTCACTGCAGGGGTTGAGCACGTTTTTTTTTTGGCTGCTACCTGGAGCAATAGAAGTTGCACCGTTTCACCGATCGATCTGAAATTGTCACAAAATGTAGTATCAAAATTAATGTTTTTCCACTGCAATTGAACCTGATTTACTTTATATCAGAGTGTTTAGATGCTATTTTCAAGTTTCAATGAAAAGCAGATACTTTTATGGTGATTGAGTGGATCATATTTCAATTCAATATGGATGTATATGTGTTTTCTGTGGGTTCTGTACGCATTTCGGTCCGAGAATTTGCACGTACCCGTGCTCGCTCATCAACGCGTTACACTGAGCGTTTTCCTAGTTTAAAAAAATAGATATACGTTTAAGAGGGGTGGGTAGTGAGCGTGGCCTTTAAGAGTTTCTTTAATCGATTTTTGACAATATCTTATACCAATGTAATTCTTAACAAAATAAGGCTTTGTACGAGTATTCAGAACAGTTCAATGAAAATATTTTCATAGTTTGGAATAAGTTATTAGTTTCATTTTGTCCAACAGATGTTTAGTGCCATAATTTTACTAATTTTCGGGCACTAAACGTCTGTAGGACAAAGTAAATCTAATAAACCAATACAAGCTATGGAATTATTTTCATTGATCTGTTCTGAATACTCGTACAAAGCCTAATTTTGTTAACAATTACATTGGTAAAAGATATTGATAAAAATCGATTAAAAACTCTTCAAGGTCAAACTCACTAAAATGTCGTACAGAGAATCACTCCACAAGCATATCATCTCACCCACATGCAACTAAACACTGCAATGAACGAGATGAAATAAGTATGATTACAGCCCACGCTTTATGAATCTCATACACGCAAAGTCAGTCAGCCAAGCGTGAAAGTGCGTCAGAACAATTAGGAGGGCCGCACAAACCACACAAACAACTACAAAAATAACCAACTTACACCTGGTTCAACAACCAATTAATTAATACCTACATTAGAAAATTATTAAAGCGGTTCTTGTACCAGTATGTTGTTTTTTATTCGTGAACAATTCGAGACTGCTTCGGGGCGTCCTCAAAGTAGGTTCAACTGGTGACGTAATGGGTTTGATCCAAGGTGTTAGGACCGGGTATAATTTAGGCGGTCGTCTCATTAGAAATCAAGTTGAGTATTGAATTCTATCAGATCCGGGGTTAAGAGGCGATGCACTCGGAGATGGAATTCAGTTTCAACAAATTGCCGGGGATTTTGAATAATTGCTGTTGTTAACCTCTGGGCGAGATTCACAAATATCTTCGGTTTGGTAATATATTTTTATCGTCTATTGTTTAACACATCGATTTTGGTGTTAAATCTAAGAGTAAAGTAATATTATAATTTTTTGTAATCCCTCCCCCCCCCCCCCCCCCCCCCCCCACAAATGCATTTTTTGAAGATTTTCACATAATAATTGTTAGAGATAAAAGCCTCTTAATTTAAAAAATTTTGTCTGCAAATATCATATTTGTAAAAAATATTTAAATTACGCCTTATTTTGCACATTTTATCCGATTTTTGTGTTTAAAACTCGAGTAGATATAATTTTTTAGTATTACTTCCTTGTTTTTATGTTGAATTCACCGCCTTTTTGGTGCTAAATTTTGTATACTGACAGTTCATCTAATTGTCCACACATCGATTTAGGCGCATTCTATAAAGTTACCGACTGAAATTGAGTGAAACCTGCCATGCAACTTGCTTTGAACTCGTAATTGTTAAAGTGTAAAGTGCAATGTTATAAAATCACTTGGCTTAATTAAAAGTAAACACCACTTTGATAATCTCCCATGAAGATATTTTTCACAAAGGCACCGCCGTCTTGAATACAACCGAGGTCAATCCGGTGTTGGTTTAATGGAATAGCCGTTACAAAAAGAATAGCGCAATTAAGTTTATTTCCGTTCGATCATAAAAGTGGCTGATTTTATTGAACAACCAACCACATGTCAAGAAATCAATACAAATGTTTTACTTTCGTAAAAGCTTTATTTCTTCCTTGATTGGGCGAACAAAATGAGGAAATGGTTCTATATTATTTTTAATGTTATAATTAATTAATTAATTAAAATAATTTATTGATTAATTAATTAACGATCGAAGAGAGTGTGTCAAGACAACTTTTTCACTGTACGTATCTTATGAACACGGAAAGCATAAAAATTTATATTACAATATAATTTTATTGGTCATGATTTGTTGGTTTATGTTGTGTCGTGATTTATAATGCATTATACCTTTCCGCAAGTGCAGGTAATTCAGTTTAGAGAAGGAAGTAATAATTTTCCCTTAAAGATAATTAAATTAGATTATTTATCACAAAATTCAATAGCCGATTTTACTTTCAAATACATTGTGTTGAGTAAAAAAATAAGTAAAGAAAGTAATTTTATTGGTTTTATTGGATTGGACATGATGTTAATCAATTAACTTGGATTGAAATTAGTTTTGTATAATAATAAAATGTTGTTTAATTTTAATTTCCTTCATGTGAAGTTTCAAAGTTTCAAAGTTTCAAACTCAAAAGTGTCCTCTAAGAAAGTGTAAAATATTGTTCAGCGTTTCTTTACAACGTTTTCTTGTCAAAAAATTCAGTTGAATAAGAAATATAAGTAAAAGATTTAATACAGATTAATTAAGTCATAAAAGCCACATAATCTCTTCCCATTCGAGAGTATTTTGATAAAAGCGTTAGTAATAACATAATGTTAATGGAATGATTAAATGTGCTAAATAAGTGAAATTTAATTTGTTTATCGAATAAGATATACCTATATAGTTTCATGCACATGTAGCAGAAGAATCATCCCATCTTGAAAAAGTTCCAGTGTGAATGTCTGCAGTATTTTATCGTCTTGGTTCAGCTATAACTCGCTCCTGGCCGTGGATTATGTCTCTGCACTCGCTACTGGACCTTGTTTATCACCGTGTTATACCGCCATGCATTGCGCATGTGCGCGGGGCATTGTGGGAACCGCAGTGGCAATAGACAGACGCGACGCGGGGCATTGTGGGAAGCGCAGTGGCAATAGACAGACGCGACGCGGGGCATTGTGGGAACCGCAGTGGCAATAGACAGACGCGACGCGGGGCATTGTGGGAAGCGCAGTGGCAATAGACAGACGCGACGCGGGGCATTGTGGGAACCGCAGTGGCAATAGACAGACGCGACGCGGGGCATTGTGGGAAGCGCAGTGGCAATAGACAGACGCGACGCGGGGCATTGTGGGAACCGCAGTGGCAATAGACAGACGCGACGCGGGGCATTGTGGGAAGCGCAGTGGAAATAGACAGACGCGACGCGGGGCATTGTGGGAAGCGCAGTGGCAATAGACAGACGCGACGCGGGGCATTGTGGGAAGCGCAGTGGCAATAGACAGACGCGACGCGGGGCATTGTGGGAAGCGCAGTGGAAATAGACAGACGCGACGCGGGGCATTGTGGGAAGCGCAGTGGAAATAGACAGACGCGACGCGGGGCATTGTGGGAAGCGCAGTGGAAATAGACAGACGCGACGCGGGGCATTGTGGGAAGCGCAGTGGCAATAGACAGACGCGACGCGGGGCATTGTGGGAAGCGCAGTGGCAATAGACAGACGCGACGCGGGGCATTGTGGGAACCGCAGTGGAAATAGACAGACGCGACGCGGGGCATTGTGGGAAGCGCAGTGGCAATAGACAGACGCGACGCGGGGCATTGTGGGAAGCGCAGTGGCAATAGACAGACGCGACGCGGGGCATTGTGGGAACCGCAGTGGCAATAGACAGACGCGACGCGGGGCATTGTGGGAAGCGCAGTGGAAATAGACAGACGCGACGCGGGGCATTGTGGGAAGCGCAGTGGAAATAGAGAGGGAGGATTGGCATTAGTAGACTGCTGCAGGTACCCACCGAATTTTTAGAAGGCCTCTAAGTTACAATATTTTTGGTTATCGCTAGAAAGCATGAAAGATAATTAAGTATGGTGAAAAGTTACATACGTAAGTCGAAAAGTATCAGTTGAAAAGATACTCATAACTAGGAAAACGCTCAGTGTAACGCGTTGATGAGCGAGCACGGGTACGTGCAAATTCTCGAACAGGAAATGCGTACACAACGCACAGAAAACATATACTTCCATATTGAATTGAAGTATGATCACTCAATCAACATAAAAGTATGCTTTTCGTCGAAACTTTAAAATAGCATCTAAGCACCCTGGTAAATATAGCAAATCAGATTCAATTCCATTTGACTCTGGAAAACATTCATTTCGATACTTCATTACTGACAGATATTAAAAATGTCAATAAGTTCATACGTTCTTAACTGATTGAGATGAAATTTTGTAAAATAAGAGACATTGTTGGTCTTAATGATCATGCAAAATATGAGTTTGATCAGAATTATCGAATACCGTTTTCATTTTTCAGCCTATCAGGAGATATTTATTTAAATTTTAACCAATGAATGGATTTAAAAAAAATCAAGGTCAGCAAACAGAAAAGGTTGTATCTACATGTGTACAAAATTTCAGATCGATCTGTGAAACGGTGCGACTTCCATTGCTCCAGATAGCAGCCAAAAATATAAACAAAAATACAAAAAAAAAAAACAGAGGTCCGTGTCAAAAGAGTATAAAGGAGACGCTCGCTTCGCTCGCTCAATTATTCAGATTGATCTTTGCTGCAAACGTGACGTAACATTGTAAGGAAAAAATCTAAATCAAGTCAAAACAATTACTTTTTCGATTTCGGGTTTATAGTGGTGGGGTTGACCCTTCCACTTCCGGCGCCAAAGCTCATTAGTAAGCAAGAGTTACTAATTTATTAATACTTGTATTTTTTACGATTCAGTAGGCGAATCTTTTGGATTGGAGCCGTAAACATTTTTTGTGTCTTATACATAATGAAAGCTGTTTTGCACTTGTAGGGAAAACTCGATTTCTGCCGACCAATCAGAAATCTGCCTCCGATAGAATTGTTCCTTGATGAGCGAATTCCGGCGACATGATTGGTCGAAAGTAAGCCTGTCCAATGCATGAAAGCGCCCTATAGTTAAAATAAAATTCGCTGCTATTGTTGGGTGCAGAAAAACCTGTTAGTGTTAATTAAAATTTAAATGACATATATTTGGTCCTCTTATAATCATTTCTTTGAGAGCAGACAACTACCTTACAATTTTAGTTCAAAGGTTGCAAATTTTTCTGATTAAAGAACAGTACTCCGTTTTAAATTACACAATAAGGATAAAAGTTGTTACGCATCCAGACAATGGTCTGCACCACGGTCCGTTGAATGGCGGCAGATAATGACACTGGATGGAGATCTAGATGGCCGCGGGCGGTTTCCATCAATACAAGAGAAACTCTGCGGGTGGCCTCACTCCTGCCAACACAACAGTAATCATAGCGCGCACTACCAACACTGCAACATTATAGTGTGACACTATACTATTGCCAACACACGGCAGTCGACAACATTATACCAACATACCAACACTGCAAAGAAATAAGACGGTCGTCGTGAAATAAAACGATTTGTATTTTATTATAACTACAGATGTTTTTAGCCAAACATATGTTTGATATTTCTATAATTGTCTTTAATATGTGTCTAAATTTCTCCAGTTTCATTATTCATAGATAGTAAATTAGTACTTGCCTCACTTTCTTCTCAAATGTGTCATCTTACTTAAACCTTAAAAATAAAACCTTTAAACGTTAAAGCCCTAAAATATAATCGCCTTTAATTCATCAAAATTATCATTTTGAAGAGCACGTTAGCTCAGTGATAACGCACTGGGCTTGCACTTATGAAGCCCGAATTCGATACCCACGACCGTCCTTCGTAACTTCTTTTCTCTTGGAATTTCCCCCGTCATGGAAATGAAGGAAAATCCGTCCACCCACACCCCATTCGTACCCCTTCAACATCATCATCCTGACAATCATATGCAATTATCCCGGTTTCTGCGACGTAAAACGCAAAAACATTATTACGTATGGATATTGAAGTTGGTCGACGCGATTGAATCAATCTTCAAGAGATGTTTCGTAATTGAATCATGACTTAAAGATCCGTGAAAACTCTCGCAGCCCCAAACAAGAAAACAAACACAAATCCTCCGAGACCCTCTTGACCTCGCGTAGTAAGCCGAACACGTGACTGTATTTCAATAACCTGCGTACACTTCTCAAGTTGCTAGCCAAGTCACAGCGGGACGTTGCATCACGGTCACTCATCTCGCACGAAATCCTTTAATCCACTAGAATTGCTTCGTCCTAATCCGTCACCCCCCTCTCCCTCCCCCGTGGCGCGCATAACGGCGTGTATTGTTCCGCGGAGTCCCTCAAGGTGGCGAACTATGACCCCTGCTAGTCATGCTGTATGTCGCGACCTTGTGCGAGCGACGCGCCATCTAGCGGGCGTCCCTCGAGTGTGCGCCGTCGATGCGGAAGTGTTGACGGAAATGAAGTTTGGTTGTTGTCACGATTGTAATGAGTTATTGTAAATGGCTATTGTGATTAGGTACTTGTTTACTACGAGACCAAATGTAGATACTGATGAATCGGTTTCGAAACATTTTATTCTGCGTCTGAGGATTGTGAAACATTCATCAATTCGCCAATTTATCTCGATCTTAATTGAAACATTTCTTTTAATATGATTGTAATTTAATACTGATTTGAAGGCGTGATTGAAGTAATTAAACTAATTTGCAGATCCAGTCTTTAGATAGTCGTCAAGCGAGGCAAGGAAACATGCAAAAACTTAGTTTTGTACGACTCTACAGCTAGATAATTACCTACACGTCTCAGAATGATTTGTGAAAGAAAATTGATAAAGTCTATGAGAAACCTTTCACGTTTTTGCCTCTTGATTGAGGTGATAAAAAAAGGCGCGTAGGATGGGAGGAGGGGATGGGGGGCAGTCTGACCCCTCTATTTACCTGACAAAATTAGGTTTAGTGTCCCAAAATCAATTCTAAATTATTTTAAATTCTAAAAGAACGTTATTCGGTGTAACAATTAAAAGGTTGATTGCTTAAGTTTGTCCGTTTAATAGACCCAGAATCACTTTTAATCACTTTTCAATTATTAAACTCTAAAAACGTCCCGGGAAACCCAAGTCAGCTGAGTTCAAGTCCGCCTGAGCCAAATTACTCTGTAATCTGCCTTTTAAACAAACTACTTTTTATAAATATATACTAATATGGTTGGGTAGAAAAAGTAATTAAGGTCAATTCGTAAACAAATTAGATCAAACTGTAATTACAGCCATTATATCTAATTGGGAATAAATTCAGTGACCCCTCAGAGCTTCCTCTACCGAAACAAATTCAGCGTGACACAAACTTGAAACCTGCCGGTTCGAAGTTCATAATATTAATTCAAAGTACAGCCAACATGTCACCAACAAATGGCTCTTTACTTTGTTGATAATCTCTAGAACGAATAAAAGTTCAGGTGTATTTAAATTTTGATTGGTTCAAGCGACAATTCGGAACGGAGTCCAAATACTTTTCAGCACTTTTGTATATTACTTAGTAAAAAGTAAGATAATAAGAGCGATGGGTAAGAAAAGAGTATGGTAGGTATACTCCTTTAACGGAGAAGATATTAAATAAGAATGCAATAAGATAAAAGAACTAAGTTGTCCAAGGTAGTCCGAAGAAGATAGTAAGAAGATAGTATCTACTATTGAAGATAGTATTTTCGAAATCGTCATAACTTTTAAACCATTCAAATCATTAAAAAATTTGAAAAATAGCTAACAGATAATTTTTTAGTATATCTAAGCCCATTTTTTAAAGTCCTATTATTTTTGCCCAAACTCGACTCAAAAAGTAAAAAATGTCACGTCGAATTTGGGTTATTGTATTTATAAGTTGTTCTGTTGTCAACTAAGGTCGGCTGTAGAAAATTAGAAAGGTTAATTATTTGTCACAATATCGGCCAGTTTTTCAATACTCGGTTAAGAAAAGAGTAAAGTTCAAGGAATTATTCAAGGAATGTAATTGGGCTATGACCATTCAGTCCTAATCAACTGTTTAAAATTTAGCAGAGCATTGAAAATCCGGCCCCAATATGAATGGATCCAAAGTTATGACTATATTTATAAAATATTATCTCGAAGCTGACTTTAAAATGTCAATTGATCACGAAGTCAAATGATCGCTACGATGTCGCTGCTTCAAGTGTCGGGGTGCAAAAGATCAAAGGTACAAGTTATCTCGGACCACTTCTCAGCTCCATTAATCCATGTAGCCGTGTTTACAACTACTTAAGCACACTTAACACCTTGCACTTATCCACAGTTTGCCTACATCTTCAGTGCATTATGCATACATACGTGCTGGACCCTTATGACCTGGGATACATGGTTACATGGCTTAACTTCTTAGCGTCCGCTGTCAATAGTCGCTATTCGAACAAATAAGCGATACGTGATGGTGCCACTTCTGGCAGAACACTTTTTAGATGCAATTTTTTATTTTTATATTCGTGTTTCCACAGAGAAGTAAGGAGAAACAATTGCAATTTAAATTTAGTGACAAGTCTAATTTTTCAGTCATTACAAACAACTAAAGCAAATTAATTATTAAGCGAGCGGAGCGAGCGTCTCCACTTGACTCTTGCGGCACTTTCTCTGTGTGTGTGTGTTTTTTTTTGTCGCTTCAACCCAGGTCGCACCGGTCAACGTATCGATCTGAAATTTTGCACACACCTTCATCTCATACTAACTTAGACCTGTATAGTTTTTGAGAAAGATCCGTCCATAAATAAAAAAAAAATCGTGTTTTCCCATATAAATAGCATTGTAGGTTCGAGGAGTCCGTTGCGGCCGCTCGATGCACCCCATTCAAAACAAACTCGGAAGCAGTCAGCTGTCTATAGATTATTGTTAGAATACGTTTTACGGTTAAATAGGTATAGTTATAGCAATACCTGCGAGGTTATAGTTTTTATTTTATTTTAACCGATAGTATAGGTATTTATTGTTTATAAAAGTTTTAACATGCAGTCTTACTTTCAATCCTTTCAAATGCTAAGCAAATTATTTGTAGACCGGCGAAATGTCTGCTTGATTGTAGAAATAGATTGGTTAGTTGGTTGATAAATGAAATTACGTTTATGAATTATTTTATTTATTCAGTCACGTTATATTTATAGTTACAATACAATGTGTTGGGTAATAGGAAATTGCTCTATTGTACGGAACGGCAAGTAACTGTTTGAATACTATTTCTTAAATTATGTCATGTTGCCTATTTTGTGAGTTTCAATCTCTGTATATATCTGTATTGTTTATTTATCTGTTTTGTTTCTGTAATTATTATTTGGAATAAATCCCTTTGATACACACCTAAATACTCCAAAAAATACACATGAGTGTGTGTCTGTTACTAACTTGCAATGAGACACAAATGCAGTTATTTTTTATATAATTTAGTGAATCATGCTTCTAGCCTTCAGTATATTATTGCCGTGTTTTAAGGAATTATGGTTCGAGGTGTCGCACGTATCCGTGCTCGCTTATCAACGCGTTACACAGAGCGTTTTCCTAGTAATATATTATAATGATATCCTCCAATATTCCCCTTATGGCTAGTACAATAAAGCTATAGTACTAAAGACTCCACCAGAGGTCAGTCGTGTTCCTTATTTTCTCGAATTAGGTGACAAGCTGGCTTGTCACCTCAAAGTGTTAAATACGATATTTTTAGTAAAATAATCGTATTTAACACTTTGAGGTCGCACCAGAGGTCATAAAGTACTGCAGTTTGCGGCATTATTTAGTATATTATGTTGTAATGAATGGGTCGTTACACTATCTGATTTTTTAAAATTATTTAGTGGGAAGACAAAATTTCAAAAAACGCTCTGACGAACCGTGCGATTCCCGCTCGCTTCCGTTTGCCTCTTACGACCCCCATTTTTACACATTTTATAAGTTTTGTCGAAATCGGCTCTAAATATTGAGATATTTTCTAATACACGTAATTAGAAAAGAGATTAGAGTACGAAAATTATTTTATCAATAATATATACCTAGACCTAGTTTTAATTAAGTTTGAACTTAGTGCATACTACAACCTACCGAGCATGGTTTTGACCGACGATTTGTTAGCCGAGTTCTGTAGAGAAATCCAGTCAGACTTAGCAGAAGAGTGACACATGCGGAATATTTATCTTTTCACTGAGTAAACGTGGTCTAGCGTTTGTGTCACCTTAAGGCAACTGATTTAAGAAAAGAAACTCCCACAACACGTGAGGATCGAATCATAATTTCAAAATCTCAGATAGATTTATCAATAACTTAATTTTGGTGTAAATTTGAATTTTATGGCCTGTAATTGGAAAGTAACGACGTGTCAAAATTGATTATTTATTCATCGGCTAATAAAGTGTTTGGTCCGCTGTCCTGAAGGACTGGTCAAGCCCAGAGCGGTAACTCTAATGTTAATTCATTTAAATTACTCAGCATCCATCATCTTAATCCGATAGACAGAAGTTTTAGACACGATCAAGCCTCATGGCAAATGTTATCTCAATATGTACACTTCATTATTTTACTATTTATACCGCGAGACAAAACAAAGAATCCACAAAAAAAACATAATGTATCATCTTTTATGCGTTTTCAGAGCTTTGTATACAAAAACAGGAAAAATTGTTTATCTGAGTTTTAATTATAACTTTTGACACCTTTGAGTTGTAAACGAATTAATAACCCAAGGAAGAGTCGCTATGTGGATTTTATTCCCCTTCTGTAGTTCTAGTTATTTAGAATTCACCAAAAAGCACCATTTATTAAAGCTGGGTCTACATAGACCGTTTTTGCGTTTTTCGTTTCATTTTTCTTACGACCAATCACAAGTCTAGAATCCGCTCAAGGCAGACTTGTGATTGGTCAATAGAAAAAAAACCGAAAACGCGTTTTCAAAGAAGTTAAGTTGTCAAAAACAAGACATTTAGCTGAATTATAAGTACAACTGGGACCATGAGTTGTAAACGAATAAATAGACTAAGAAATCCGCCTATCCGACGATCATGTGTTCAAATTTTTATAAATTTTTATAATTTTTATTCATATACTAAACATTAATAACGTTAATTGGGTAATAAATTTGCAAAATAAAGTGAGTAGAAATGTATTTTACAATCAGATGAATAGATTGCAATGATGATTATGGTTGAGATCCACAGATAAGTGGTCTTATGGCATTTAACAGGTAAATAAGGAGGAATTATTCCCCCCCCCCCCCCCCCCCCATTCAGTCCAAGAATAACTTATAAGTTGTTTAAATAATTATAAAAATAGGTACTGCGGGGCAACAATAGGCGGATGTTTGTTGTAATTTGAGCAGTTCAGCATCGCAGAATCTTTTTTAAAATTTTACATTCGAAAAAATGCCATCCGGGGCAACAATTGGAGGAATGCCTACTTCAGTTTGTGCATTTTAGAGCCCCAAAATCACTTTTAAATTCTTTAAAATCCTAAAAAAAACGCCCTGCGGGGCTAAAACTGGAGGACTTCGCTCCCCAGACCCCCCCCCCCCCCCCACTTCTCGGATGTCGTAGTCGCCCCCATTATGAAATTAATTCCCACTCGCCGTTAAAAGAGTGTTGATATTGTATAATTTTTTTCTTAAAAATAGAAAAAAAAAAAAAAATTAAAACTCTTTTGGCCACTTCTGGTACGGCGTAGGTAAGAAATATCAACCCATCTTTTATAACGCCATTTTAAACATGTGTCGTTTTAGTCCAATAATCTGCAATTGGGTTACCCTCAAAGCATGACAAACAGGAAATCATAATAAATTAATACCCTCTTAATAAATCTGCGAGGTTTTTGATTTCACCTAGTTCACCTGCCACGCTTGATCGCTGCTTCTAATAACACTGGCACACCTGGAGACATAAAAACCGCCCGTGCGCGTCGGCGAACTGAATAATCTACTTAATGACGTCACAATACGACTCTATCGCACGCCAGAAATCGATAATCAACGATTCTGATCGGATAATAGAGCTCGAGATATCAGAGATAAATTATGTGAGACATGTTAAACAAGTGACATTCAAGAGAAATTGCATTAATGTAGAAGATAATAGCTATACTTAGAGTTGATACTATTAATTGAAAATATTTTTATGTTAGTAAGATTTACTGGTAATTTAAATGGTACTTGTTTGTGACTAGTGATGTGATTACTTTAATAGAAACATAAATTCTCGATGTGGTTTTATAAGATTTAATCCATTTTAATATCATTATGTATCGTGTATATATTTTTGACAAGATCCTGTGACTATGTTGAAAATTGAAAATGGAACCGTCTGACCGATTGACTTAAAATTTTGCATGGTTATTGATGGGACGACCGTTTTATGTGTTTCTGACAATTTTCAGAGATATTGGTCAAGAACTTCAAGAGCATTTGCCATTTTACTAATTTTATGACTGTTTTGATATGTTTAAACAAAAAAATCATATGCGATTAGATAGATTGTCTTTCTAGCATTTCCAAGGTCTCTTAGACTTTAGAGCAGCAACTTTCATACGAATATTAATTCGCATGCAATACGAAAGCTCGCGTTACACAGAGCGTTTACCTAATTTAATTCACAATACGCCAGTATTTTTATTGGATTTTTTAATTATAAACTTGTTTATTTTCTTTTTTAATACTGTTCAGCTCTGGATTTATAGAGTTCATTTTGAAAGTGAGGAAAGTATTCTTATTAAAATAATACACTATAGTATACATTTAAAAAATAACAATTATTTAGTGCATGCAGTTAATTAATTCAAATTAGATATCACACTGCACATACTTTGTATTATGCTTACAATTTCCTCTTGTCTAGTTACCCAAGTATATATTTAAAAAGTTAATTCTCCAGATCTAGACTAATAGTAAAGTAGTGGTAACGGTTGGCATAGCAACGCTATGGTGGTCCATCCATATATTCATTATTAGTACACAGGCGCATAGGAAGGGGGGGGGGGGTGCAATCGAGCAGGCTGACCCCCCCCCCCCCCCCCCCATTCACCATACAAAATTAAGTTTAGTGTCCAAAAATATCACTTAAAAGTTGTTTAAATTCTAAAAAAACGCCCTGCGGGGCAAAAATTGGGAGCTATTTGTTGTAATTTAAAGAGTTTAGCATCCCAGAACAGATTTTGCGCCATGCGCGGCAAAAATTTGAGGGTTTTTGCATCAGTTTGGGCATTTAAAAGCCCCAGAATCACTTTTAACTGGTTTAAATTCCAAAAAACACCCTGGGGGGCTAAAACTCCCCCCTTCCGGGTATCGCAATCCCCCCCACGATGAAAGTAGTTCCTACTCGCCTGTTAGTACACCGGACGGTCCCAACTGCATCCAACCGTTTTAATTACATTTGTTCACGTTAATTAAGCCACATGCGATGGACTTGACATTCTTGTCTACCCATTTGAATACACACCTATGGGTCGAAACCTTTTGGCCACGCGAAAACCTGTATACTGACGGGAAAAAAGTAGTTAACATTATTATTATTCTGAGGACCCGGAGGTGTGTTCCGAAACCGATTCTGAGTTGATCAGGCGTGAATGATGATTACAATAATACGATCCGCTTGGTGACTTGGAGCGATGCAACCGGTCGTAAACTATGTGTAAGTAGCAGCTGGTGCACTTGCATGTATGTACATAGCATTACATGCAGCTAGTTGTAACGATATGGACCATTTACGGTACTCTTATGGCTGTATGTGTTTGTTTGTTTGTTTTTGTTTTTGTCTGCAGTGCACAGATCAAACCGTTCCACCAATCGATCCGAAATTTTGCAGACACTCTAATGTTACAGGACGGTCTCGAGTATAGTTTTGGAACAGAATCCTCTGCATTTTTGAAAATTACAACGGGAACGTTTGACCGATAAACTTAAAATTTTGAATAGTCACTGGGACCAATGTTTTAGGTAATTTTGTCAATTTTCAGACTAATCTGCTGTTCTTAGTAGGTAGTTATTCACATTTTACGAACATTTTATGCGTATAAGGAAATTTCTCTATACAGATTTGTTTGAAAATTGTCAAAAACACCTAAATGTGGTGACTATGCAAGTTTTAATCCAGAGATATGTTCAGTACGAAAAGAATCACTCACATTACAAAAATACATCGATTTACCTCCTAAAGTTATAAATCTGACCCGTCAACGTGCCAACAAAATGTCTGTCCTCAGGTGGAAAAATCACTTATTTAGCATTTCTGATATAAGTGATATAAGTGACATTTCTGATATAAACAAAAGAAGTTCGTGCAAGCTTTGATTACACAGGTACAGCCTCATGCTCTGCAGAAGTTGCGTCCGCAAGTAGATATTTGCGGATGTCAGTCCTCAACACCACAAGACCGTGAGCTAATAATCTTATGGACGGATTCTCGTCGATAAATCTTGAAATTCTTTTGAACATGAGGCTGGTAACAAATAACATATAATTTGTTCTTAACCAGAGCCACCCAGACAGTTTTCACCGCCATCTGGATCGCTCAATGACACAGTAGCCACGGCCCAGTACCTGCACTGTCTGGGTTGTGTCTGCTGGAATTAATTGCATCGTCACACACCGCAGCGCTGCAGACGCCGCGCTCTGTAATCTGCAGAGTTTACTGCGAAAACAGTAGGGGTTTCCTGGTATTTATTACCATGCACTGCCTTCTCAGATGGAACCTACAAACATCATAATAATGCAGTAGGCTGTGATTAGAACGTCTTAGGTTGTTTCTTAATTGTGGCTTATAAGGAGTGGGTGGTAATGCTGTTGATTCTATACTCAGGTGGCTCGGGTTCGATCTTTCTTTATTCATAGCTTGCGCGAACTTATTTTGATTTATCATGCAATGTACAAATATAAGTTTTTCCCCAAGGACAATTTGTTGGCATGTTGACGGGTGACGGGCCAAATATAAATTGAGGTAAATCGATGTATTTTTTGTAATGTGTGAGTGAAATTCTTTTCATATTAAAAATTTCTCCGGAGCTTACAATTGCCCAGGGGCTGGATTCACGAAAATTACTATCTGCTAATACCTACGTATTATCTTTTGATTTAATATACCAATAACACAAATGAAAGATAATTCCAAAGATACGTGTTAGGAGATAAAACTTCTTTGTGAATCCAGCCCCAGGTACCTAAATATTAAAACTATCTCGATAAAAAAAAAGATTGACAGCTATTTGGTGCCTTCAAGATGGTGCAACAATGACGGATTTCTCGTGCAAAATATGGTTTTATGTTTCCCCTGCAGTTTAGTACCATTGTTGGGAAGCAGATTTCCTCTATTTAGGTCAACAAAAAATAAGGAAAGAAAGAACGAGAGAAAGAGGAAAAGAGCTTGAATGAGAGAAAGAGAGAATTGGAAGAAAATAAGAAAATAAAGATAGAGGTCGCGAAAAACGATTGAAAATTATCGTTTAATAATGGGTAGGGCTAGGATGTTAAGGACATATCCTTTTTTAGTTTTTTGTTCAGACACGTCTAAAAATGATATACATAAATGTGTTTCATTTTGCCTGAAAATGCCTTTATCTAATTTTTTAATGAATTCAGTCCTTTTCTTGCTATTTAAAGGTCTTTTTGTCTCTTTTTAAAATTATTGTAAAAAATAATATGAAATGTTTGTTGCAACCTACAACAATTTTATGAATTTTGGTCTAGACAACAATTCATAAAATTTTCATCCACGTCATTTGGATGGCCATCAACAATTGACACTTGATACATTGACACATTCATACAATAATTTAAGTTAATTTTAATATTTACTCCAAGTCTAACTCCTATACCAATAAATCGAATAATATGTTGACGAATATTAAATACCATAAAATTTGATTGGTCCTTTTTCGGGATTTTGTGGTCCTTTTTTGGTACTATTTTGGACGTTACATAGGTCCTAAACATCCTAGCTCTAATAATGGGAAAGATGTGTGTAACATGTGAATAAAGGCCCGTGAACCAAGCGTCTTATCTCTGCAGATGCATGACGCATGAATAAGTCTAAGAATGCCACTGAAACTGTGCAAAGTGACCCGCTATTTGCATCCTAGCAGAGACGGCTAAAAAGCGTGCAGCAAGTGGGTCGTCGCGTCGCTTAGCAACCGACAACAATGGGATTCTGTTCTCGAGATTATCTTCGAGCGGCGAGTTTCTTTCAATTCGATGTTTTCACGCAGCATTCCTCACGACTGCAGACCTTATCGGCCAATCAGAAACAAGATTAAACGCCGTTCAGGGAAATTCTGGTATACTTTTTATTTTATTTATTTTAGTGGTGTTTTATGTTGCATTGTCCTGCAACTAGGCTAATGGTGACGAATTAATGATGATGACGATGACGAATCATCAAGTAGTAGAGGTAAGGATTGACGGTGGCAAGGAGACGGTCGTGACCTATTAGTTAGGATCTCCAGAATTTCAACAAAAACCAAGGAATCTAAAAGATACCTACAGTTTCTCGCAATATTAAAATATTACCATTTTGATTGTAATCTTAATGACTTTTTCCCCCCAATTTACTCGTCTTTTATTTTAATTTTTATTGAACAATGCAGATATTTTCTTGGTAGTTCTCGATTTGTTCTAAAACATTTCATTTACAGTTTTTATTTTACAGATATAAATTGTGATTTACAACAATACTCTACAAAACACGAGAGAAGGGATATAGAAGCCACACTAAAGGCTCAATTTCCACTTCGAATACTGTTAATTTCTTTAGACAGTAGACAAATTACTGTCAAAAGTTCATACAACAAGAAATAAAACCTTTGCGAAAATGAAACACGTTCAATGACAACTAAATAAAAATGTGATAAATTCTCGCACGTGTTCAAATTGGCCAATCAGTCATCGTGAACTGCAGGTGCATAATGCGCAACTGCATCCGCTGCACTTTCAGCGTGCATCGCCCGCGGTGCATCCTCCTCGACTGGGTTCGAGCCCGGGTCCGGTCGGTTGCAATCAGAGCGTGGTGGACCGGGCGTGGGCCCCAAACACGCCACACTAGTGATATCTGGACTAGTTTGATGAATTTATGCAGTGGTTTTGTTGGCTTTTGGCGAAGGTATCATGCTAATTATGTTTGACGATTTCGGGTGTGAAATCTAAGAGTATATTCTCCTGGAGCAGAATGCATTATGCATATTTGTTGAATTAATTATTGGCGTTTTGTAAATTAAGATTCGGATACCAAAATACGCAGAGCTTATTAGAGAATTTAAATACCTACCTATCCTAAAAGTGTCATCATTTTCACAAGTCATAAAATTGAAAACTAAGTGGGAGTTTTCATGTTTCAGCTATAGGTAGAGACAAGATTATACATGGTTTTAAAATTGCACAAATTTCGTTTTATAAATATTGGTAATTTCGCGTTTTGGTGGTTTTAAGATATAATTTCTCTTAGTTCTATGTTAATCAACACAAATGATATAAAATCAAATATTTAAAGCTTTACAAAATGTTTGATTTTAAAGCGAAATTTCGTGATTAAAAGTGATAAAACCATATTATAATCTTGGCTCTAGCTATAGGACATTTTAAGAATTATAATGTTAGAAAATTAATAATTATTGTTAATTTCAATAAAAACTAAGTGGGTTTTATACAATTGAAATTGTGATATTTCAATCATGCTCATCATATTTCTGAGTTTCACTAAAAACTGATTTTCATTGGCTAGAAATTTAAAATTGCACAATTTAAATAATTGTGTTATGCACTTTTTCGAATAGCAGCGTTTTTCTTGTAAAGGTGGGTAGATAAAAGAAATAATTCATGTACTATTAACATGAGGTCAAAATGGAAAAATTCTAGTCTTTCCCGTTTCTCGAAATAATTCTAAGTCCTGAAGTTTAATTAAACACAATGACACCAAACTCATGTTCTTGAAATTTTAATTTATAGTCTTATCAATGCAATTTACATTAATTTACATTTTAAAAAATTGCCCCGCGAAAGGGCAACTTTCTGATGACGAATAACAACCGAAAATGGCTATGATTTCATATGGCCTATTTCACCATCTTTAAATCACCGTAATTAATAATTAATATAGTGGGAGGTTCTGAACACTGTCATTTGAAACCCTAACACTGAGAGCATAATTCATAATCCGAGGAAAAAACATGCTAAGATGCTGATGCTGTATTAATGAGGACGTTAAATTACTTGAGAATCTGAGTGGGCGATTGTGTCGGTATGCAAATTCGATTTCAGGTATTTTGATGGCATGTAAGCGGGCCAGAGTGTGTTTTTTTTGCCGAGTGCACCTGGATTTTGGTCTTGATTTGTTGCTTGGAATGTGATTGGAGAAGAAGTTGTGATTTTTGCTCGAGCTGTCAAACTTACTGGCACATGCTCTTGTGTGGAAGGGTATTTTTAAAACGAAAACTTAAAAAAATTAAGATTTACTATATTTGAGCTAGGATAAGTGTTGTGACTTATAGATAAAATAATGTAGATAATTATCTAGATATTTTTTTATCTATTATCTTTTCTAGTTAAATAATTGATTATCTATGTCATTGTATGATAAAAAATATTGTTTTCTATATTGGAATTTATCTAGATAAAAAAATATAACATTCAAAATGCATTGTGTGTATGAACATGCACGAACCTCAAATGTCAGATAAAAAAGGAAAATCAACTCCATTTAATCGCATTAGTTGGCTTGTTTTGATGGCCCAATTTTTTAAAATCTCGAGTTTCGAATTTAGGATTCGAAAATAATTAGGGAACTGTAGTATTTGGTAGAAAAATGATCTATTATCTACAACAATTATCTAGATAATTGCACTCTCGATGTTGCATTGCACACTTTTGGAATGATGTAATCATCAATTGCCATTTGACTGATGTCAACGCAACTACAGTTATTTTGAATTATTCTCTTACACAATTACTTATGTCACCATTACAAACATGATTGGATGAAGGCATAATGATTTTTTATGAGCTACTCAAGAATCATTGCCATGGACTTATGGCTTTCTACCTCTGAGCTACAGAGATTATTTCTTTGTTTTGCTCAGTCGAGAGCCAAATGGTGGGAAGGTTCCTTGCTAATAGGACACTACCGACTTCTTCCTTCCGTCCATCCTAACCCATTCTTTTCATCATCTCCTTATCATCATCATCAACATTAGCAGTTGCAGAACAGTGCGACGTTAAACTTCATCAGAATCTCAGAACAAATCTGTACCTCAGAAGTAGAAGGCCTGTAGTACATTTCAATAATTCTTATGAGCTCAAAAACCAGTAATTCTGTCTTCATCCATACATATTTGTTATGATGACATGAGTCATTGTGTGAGAGAATACTTCAATATAACTGTATTGGTTGACATCTGTCAAATATCAATTGAGAGCTTGATTACATAATTCCAAAGAGTGCAACGCCGAGGAATTCGACTCTCGCCCGCCCGCGAATATTTTTCTGGCAAATACTTCGTAAATGGAAGAATGAAATTAAAATTCCAGTTTTAACATTTTTGAAGTGAAATAAATGGTTGATCCGACTAGATTATGTTTTCAAATGTCATTCACGATAGTTCAGGGATGAAATTGGGGTCGTGAAAACCCTCTAGATTAAAAAAAACGTTTTTTTTAATTCAAAATAGAGCATATTTAATTTTAATATATCCGTCACTTTACTGATGCAATAGCTGTCAGAACACAGTATACTTCTAAATCATAGCTTTATTTGTATAAATAAGTAAGTTATTGGAGTTTTTGTCACAGTCAATTTACGTCCCATTTACGAAGTCTTTGCCAGAAAAAATCTCGCCTCCCGCCCCTCCTCTGAGGTACACCCAACAAATCATAAAACGGTATTTGAACGAAACAGATTGGCTGCTGGTCAGGTTCATTGACAATCAATCCTTGTTATTATCAATGAAATCAGAGCTCACCTACTAGAGGTAGATGACGAGTTAGCATAGACTTCATCGGATGATGCCATCACATTTATTTCTGACAATCCATTTCTTTCAAATACCGTTTTATGAATTATCGAGTCTACAGTGCTGTATCAATGTGTATGCAAGAGTCATGCTGCACGGCTCGCTGCCAGTGCTGTACTGGACTCCCGCCCCTCTACCTCCGAGGTACAGTGCTGTATCGATGTGTATGCAAGAGTCATGCTGCACGGCTCGCAGCCAGTGCTGTACTCGCACAACTCGTAGTCACGACGTGCTGAAACTGGGCCAAGTTGCAAACCTCGCCTTCGACGAAATAACTGAGTCGCGCCCGCAAGAACGATGCACCAACACCCTCACATCAGATCGCTTCTCCCAACTCTCTCTCTCCAGCGTCCATCATGAGAGGTAGCACCAGAAGACATCAGACAGCCGGCATCGAGAGAAGTTCATGGTTAGCTTGAGAAATCCCTCGTTGTTGACACCAACTTGAATAGCTGTGTGTCTATGACTTTTTTGGCGATGTTTTTAAAGATATTTTTTAATGGTTTTACGAGCAATATAAGTTACGGAATCATACTTTTTATCAAATTACATCAATGCCAACATAAAGTCTGCACTCGGGTTTTTTTTTGGCAAGTTTGAGCGCGCAAGTAGATATTTGCGGATGTCAGTCCTCAACACCACAAGACCGTGTGCTAATCTTTATGGACGGAATTCAGTAGCCTCTGGGCACAGTCTTGCAGACTAATATCAAAATATTTTTGAGCATGAGGCCTTATTTTTACCTGACACTGAATTCGCAAGATTTCCAACCACAGTAACCATAAATGGAAATTAAAGAAATAAATGATTTCTTTCAAGAAATTTCTTTAAAAGTTTTAACGCAACATTGGACCCTATTCTAAAAGTTCATTTCTGATTTTGTGTCATTGTCAATCAATGCTTCAAAGTTCAATGTGTATTAACATCTTAAGTCAAACTCAATCATATCAGAATCCGATTCCATTCCATCGGAAATGGCTAACAAGATGGCTCAGAAGAGTATAGAATTAAAACAAAAAGAGTGCCCATCGGGTCCCACCCCTTACAGGCGAATTTATCTCATTCTATTCGTCACAAAAATATACATATTTACAAAAATATACATATACATATTTTTGTGAGTGACAAAATCCTGGAGGCTTGGCTCATTTCTCCTGCTAAAAATTGAAGAATGTTGTTTAATGAACAATCTTTATTTTAACGCTCATTTTATGTACGAATAATTTACAAGCAAACTCGTCTTGGCACGTACTAAAACAACGTCCCAACGAAACAGACGAGCAGCTTGATTTAAATTTTATTGTGTGCCTCGCGAAACGGGTTTCAAATTTAATCGAATAATTTGTTCGAAAGAGTTTTGATATATTAATTATTAATGAACATCCTTTTGAATAAAAACTGCAACATAAAATATGGACTTTGGAATATTATACTTAAACATTATAAGTTATGTGCCAAATCAGAAAGTTTAAAAAATTATTTTTCGCTCATTTGTAACCAAGTTGAACTGTCATTATTTTGCTGAAAATTGATATTATTTTTCCAACAATTTATTCTTGTTTCGGTAGAGTAATTTTAATTGAAATTCCTATGTGTCCATCAAGTAAACCCTAGTCTGGTTTTTGACATAAACTTTCTTTTAATTACTCCTTATCATGTACCTGTCAATTACCCATCGGTCTAAAAGTAATTTGATCCAATTTAGCAAATATCTTGTATCAAAGAATGTGACTAAGTAGCTTGATATTGACCCACTAATGTGACTTTGTTAAAACAATATATTATTTTTAATATCTTCTCTAATTATTTAGTACACACTCTGCATATTGAGTAGGTACCTAATTTCTTCTGCATTGCATTTGAAAATTATGTTCTGTTTATATATAGGTCCTGCAGGTTGCATTTTTTTTTAGATGAAACCGCATGCGAAAATAATTGACTATGCGAAATCAAGTATAGCTTCTTTCGTTTTTTAGTGTCAATTTAGTTGCATCCATTGTGCAGTGGCACAATTCCGTATGGAGAACATTTTCAATAAAGTCGAGAAGTCACCCAGAAGGGCATTCTTGAGTTTGTTGAAAATGTTCGCTATGCGGAAACGATCCACTGCACAATGGATTCAGCTAAACACAAAAACACACAAAACAAAACAAAATCACTCTATTTCGCAAACCTACTAACATTTTTGCATGCAGTTTCATTCAAAAATAGACACCCAGGGCCTCTCGAAACAGTTATCACGTCATAAGTTATGATGACAAAAAGTCATAATATTAACATGGTGAGAGATAGGACAAACCTCATTATGAAATCATAACTTGGAGATATGACGTGATAACTGCGTTTCGAGAATAGACCCCCTGGTTTTAACTTCGTGTTTAAATAACAAATAAATTATAATAACGCATACAAAAAAATCACTGATAGAGTTTTGTGAATTACCATGCATTTTCTTTACATGCCATTTTAAAAGGCAAAGAAAACAAATGAGTTTTTTCGTGGTTTCTCTCGATGGGGCGATGCCAAGCTAGGACGACAGGATCGGCCACTTTGGCGCTAGCGTCGAGGCTGTGCTTTTCAAATCAACGTATTTCTTACCCCACACTCCGTATTTTCATGTTATATTATAAGAATTAATGTTGATATTTGGTTATTTACCGAAAGAGTGGATAATTATTAGAAATGATAGTGTAATAACAATATTTTGATCATATAATGACAGCTCACAGAAATATTTTTGTTTCCAGTGCTTTCTTGAACTGACTCACGGCACAATGGAATTTTGTAACTTTCTATTAAAACAATTGAGAGGGTGTCGCTTCAGATTGAAATCGAATTTGCTTAAGATATTGCACTATCTTCTTATTTTTACACGTTTTATTATACTAGAGTAAAAAATATATGTATCTAAACAGTAAGTACATCTTCTTACGCCTGTCAAAATAAAGTTTCGCGAGTTTTAATTTTGAGTGGCACGAACAGCTTACTTCAAAGCTTACTTCACACTTCTTACTCACTCCCGATGGCAGCGCTGCAGCACAATAGCGGGAAAAAGTTTGGCTAGTGCCCTATCGCGAGGCAAATGATGGGAAGGTTCACCACTAATACTGCATCGACCAGCTCCTTCCCACCGCACATATCATAATCATTCATCCGTCGCCATTACCCTAGTTCAGGGGTCGGTAACCTGCGGCTCCTTGGTGGTTCTTAAATGGCTCTTTTTAATTTAGATGAAGATATGGAATCGAAAAATTTTGAAATTTGGAAACGTTCATTTTAGAGTTTCAGAATCACTTTTAAATGGTTACTGTTCTAAAAAACCGCCCTACGGGGCAATAATTACCAATTGGAAGTTTATTTGATTCTATTAGTTAATTTTAGAGTCCCAGAATCACTTTTAAAAAACGCTCTGCGGGGAAACATCTGGGTGGCTTCGTCAAAATATCTGAATAAACAACTACTTCAATTTATTATTTTCGATGTTTGATTGCCTCTACTGCGGCTCCCATTATTGTCTAATTTATTAATTTTTGGTAAATTGGCTCCTTGACCAAAACGGTTGCCGACCCCTGCCCTAGTTGCAAAAGACTGTCCCATTAAACAGATAAAATCGCCCTCTCCGGGATTCGAACCTGCCCGAGTTCCTCGCAGACAAAGCGGCACCTGAGATTTCCATATCTGGTTTATATAAGTCACTCTGTGGCAATCGGCGCAGCAACAAAGGTTACAAAATGCAGATTTCTTCATACTCCTAGCGTTGTTTTGCTCGACCACTGCTGTAAATGTAAATGCCGTAAATGCCGTTATGTAAATGCACGCGGAGATCGAATCGGATTTGGAAACGTACAAATTGTTCACGGGCACTTTGCCGACGGTTTCCTGCCAGTAAAGTGGACGGCTGCTTGTTTTCTTTGGTCCCTTTGAGCGCGGTGTGATTTGTGACTTATGTAATATGCACTTGTTTCATTCTGAGTGGCGAAATCGACGAATACCTGGGCTTCAAAGTCATTTGGTTTGAACCCACTTATTACAATAATCATTACCAGCTGTTGCAATGTAATATTATTTATGCTTTATTGTTGTCTGTACCTAGTATTCAAAAATATTCTCAAACCATTTTAAACTATAGATATTTTTCAATACTTCAGCACATTAGCCTAAGGGCAAAGGATGAGGTACATTTTGTGCATAGACAGAAGTGTCCTACAGCAAATACATTTTTAATATCCAAAGATTTGGGGAATCTGAATAATTATTAAAACTCACTTTTTGGTCAATTTGTGACTGTTTTGAAAAAATTTGGTACATACTTTGGTAATAACTGAGACAAATTATCGCTTTTATATACATTTTCATACAAATCATGACACACATAAAATTGACAAATTGAACAGAGAAAAAACAAAAAGAAGTACAAGAAATAAAAGAAATTTGGCTTCCTAAAAATACACAAAAATCAGATTAGTCTGAATGATACATAGGTACATTTTCAGTTATGTTGAAGAAAACCCTGAAATTACATTTGAATACATTATGTAAGGAATTACTCGAAGAAACTCTATCTAGGATGAAATGTTGCTTTTCGAGGAAACCCGTTTGAATGAAATATTATTGAAAATAGTTTGACATAAGTCTTCATGTATTCTTACTCTTCGTACGCTTCAAAATGATTCCAACACATAAATTATCCTGTTCACCGAATCCGCAACTAATTACCATGTCGTCTCCACTAAAGAGGCCACAATTTCACACTCCGCTCATCTCTAAAGATATTTGACATCGCAACGTCTTCCGCTTCTCATCTCAACATACAGCCTCCGCACTGGAGCCGGTTGCCTAGCGACATGTCTGAACACTTGCTCTCTCACGCACCTGTTCGCTTTCACTTGTGGCGCCCCCGGCGCTAGCAGATCGCAGCTAGAGATCTTGGAGGCTGTGGATCTTATGACTGAGCGAGATGAGGAGCTTTTAGCGAGTTGGTGTCAGATTTTATATGATGGGTTTCCGGTAAATTACGTGTATGACAAACGTAATCATCGGAAATAATTATGTCGAGTAGATGAACACTCAACGAATCATGAAACGGTATTTGAACGAAATGGCTAGGTTCCTTGACAATTAATCCTTGTTGTTATCAATGAAATCAGAGATCACCTACTGGAGCTAGATAAAGAGTTAGCATAGACTTCATCGGATGATGCCATCACATTTTTCAGCCAATCCATTTCTTTCAAATACCGTTTTATCATTTGTTGAGTGAAGACGATTTTCTCTCTACAATTATTCTTGAATAACTGCAGTTCAAGACATAAAACAAATTAAAACAAAACAACAGAATTAAACATAAATTGAGGAATTTAATGAGTGAAAAGTACAATAAAATTGACAAATTTCGATTAAAATACGCTATTATGTTTCAAAGATTTTTCTGACGACTTTCTTGAGTTTTTAAAAAATACATTCAAATATGAAATTTTGTTAAAATGTAATTATGTCTTGAAATTCTTCGTCGACTTAATCAAAATTAAGTTATACCTAAATATAATGGGTATAATTCACAAATGCAAATGAAGAAGGGGTGCCCCCCACCCCTGCTCACCCCCCACAGGGTATGGTGATGCATCATCGGCTAATTTCGAACTGGAGACCAGTTATTCTAATTTAGAATAAGTTTTAATATTCCTAGAAGCAGTCCATCTGGGATAGAGGTCAAGAAAAGAGATATGATGACCAATAGAGTTTAATTGGCGTGGTTCATTAACCTGCCATAAATGTGAAGTCCACCTTACATAAATAATCAACTATCGTTTCTCCTCTCTTTGAAGAATATAACTTTTTAAATCAGTCATTTTACTGTACACATATTTTGACAGCTAATCATAATAACATAATGTGTACCAAGAGAGAGGAAATGGATGGTCAACATAGTAAGGTTAATTTCTTGATGGTATTCAATATATTTTAGCACTAAGTGTATAAAGACTCAAATAATAGGCACAAATTCAGGTTTCACTGACTTAAAAATAAAATATTGACAACGTAAAAGTAGTTTAAATTCGTCGTACACCGCAAGAAAAGAGGTAATTTATCAGATATTTTCTTATTTCTTGGTATACCTACAGCGTTTACGACAATACTTTTCTTTGAAGAGTACGATTATTTCAAAGTCATTTTATTTATTAATATTTTGATCGGGGTAGGTATAGGTACACTCCCCCAAATAATAAACGGAACTTGGTACAAAACGTATTGGCTACTGGGCCGGTTCCTTGACAATCAATCCTTGTTATTATCAATGAAATCAGAGCTCACCTAAAAGAGTTAGATAATGCGTTAGCACTGACTTCATGGGATGATGCCATCAAACCTTAATCAGTCAATTCATTTTCTTTCGAGTACCGTTTATTATTTGGGGGAGTGTACATTGTAAGAATATGAGCAAGTTACATAGGGTTACGTACTATGTACACTTGACCAAAATAAAAACGGTATTTGAACGAACTGCTGGGTACACTCCTGGACACGGAAAATGGTCCGCAGTCAATATTCACTCCACTCATATGAAGTATTTATTAGTATTTATTACTAGTATTAGTACTAGTATTTATTATTTATTTAAAGTAATTTTTCGGCCCTAAACTCACACTAGCCATCCGGTCTTTATGCCAAAAATTACATCATAATAAATGTTAAATACTAGCATTAGTGTCACTTGAACGTTGACCGCGGACCAATTTCAGTGTCCAGGAGTGTACCTTCCTTGACAGTTAGATGACGCATTAATGGATACGCCATCAAATCTTTTACAACCAATCCGTTTCTTTCGAATACCGCTTTTACTTTGCCCAAGTGAACATGTATGAAAACTTTAAATTCAAACGTCAGAATGTTAATCTGGAAACTGTTGACAAGAACGTTCACAAATTTCAATTAATTTGACAGTTGACAGTCGCAATCTCTCTATACAAGACATGACTGCTTGGATGTCTAGAAGTCGTCTGACGAATCTCAAGAAGTCGTCTGACGAATCTCAAGAAGGATCGAGTTTCCCTGTAAACAAGACCCGAGACTTGCTAAGTGAAATTCAAACAACGACTGATGCTTCGTATTCAAACCCGCTGTTGGAACGTTTCACTGAACCAACATGGGAAATAGACACAAGTAAAACGGTATTTGAACGAAACGGATTAGCTGCTGGACAGGTTCCTTGACAATCCTTGTTATTATCAATCAGAGCTTTCGGTTTTTTCGCACTTTTTTCCGAAATTCAATACTTGATTTCGAAACCCAGTACTTTATCAATAACGTAATACAAACATTTTTATGCCTGGAAGTAAAAGACCCTGATTTCTTTATTAGTTTCTAAGTATTCCTATAATTCATTTTTTCTGTATGTATGTCAACTGTGATTGTAAATCCATGTACATGTGTAAATAAAGATTTTATAAAAAAAAAAAATCAATCAGAGCTCAACTACTAGGGTTAGATGGTACTTCATTGGATGGTGTCATCAAATATTTATCAGCTAATCATTTTCATTGGAATACTGTTTTTACTGTTGCCAAATCTCATAATGGTCAGAATTTATGCCAAAATATTCGATTATAGATCAATAGCAATGTGAATTAGAATATAAAATGTCCAAAATAATGTGAGCTAAATATATTTTACGAATCTGTACCACAGAGCAGGAAGTCGATTTTTCGTGTAACACTTTTGGAAAAAGCTTCTATCAATTATTGTCATTTGACTGATGCCAACAAACACACGGTTATATTGAACACAACTCATATCTCACAATTACAACTAAGATTGGATGAAGACAGAATTGTTCTTTGGAGATCACCTCAAGAATCAACAACAATGTATGTAACAAAGTATAAAAAAGTAACAACGTATGATCCTCAAGAACCGAAAAATATGAAAAGACTTTTGGCCACTCCATCATCAGACAGGAAGAACAAATCCTTCCAACTTTAAAATAATTAAAGTACTAAATCTAATCTCAACTACAATTAACAAGTTAATATAACTAGTTAAATGTGAAACCGCGAATATTCTTCTGTTAACACAACTCAAGAATGAGTAGACAAAGTGTTTTGACGCCATTGTTCCGACCACTTGTCGACTTTTCAAGAAGATTCCACTGCGAAGTGTAATTAGTGAAAACATCAAGGTGGCCGTGTGAGAGTTAGCGGAGAACAAAACGAGGGAAGCAATTAATATTGTTGCTTTTTACGTGGAATCCCAGAGACAGACTTGCCGCATGTTTATGGTTTTATTAGCGACTCTCATGCTGTTTAATGCAGGCCAGATTGAGTGGATGCAGTTTAATTGCAGTTATTAGGTTCGTTGGCTGAGAAATGCGATCGCAGACGAAATTGTAATGGAACCGGAGAAACTACGGTAGTCGCAGAGTCTTCCTGAAAAAAAAACTAAGAAGAGTAAAAATGTGAAAATAAGGAACCCGACTGACCTCTGGTGGATTCTGTGGTACTAGTTCTAGGGGTGGAACAGGGGCATATTTGTATAAAAATCTGTTTGAGTTGTTTGGCTCAAAAAGTAAACTTGTAACTAATTTCAATTTCAATTGTTTCTCCTTTTTCCCTGCAGCAGGAAACATGAACTGTCAAAATAAAAAGTTGCATCTATAGTTTCCATAACAGCCTTCTTGTCAGATGTGACTCCATCACGTATCACAACTATTTGCGCGAATTTCTAATAATACAGATTTTCTCAATAGACAACATAATAAATTATCTAGTTAGCTCTGCTTTTCAAAAAATTTCATATGCATTACCGTGATCCAAGTATCTATTATGGTTTTTCAACAATGGATCATAACCATAATAGATACTTGGATCACGGTACTGCATATGAAATTTTTTGAAAAGCAGAGCTAACTAGATAATTTATGATGTTGTCTATTGTAAAAGTTAAATTTTTTCTCATCTCACTTTTTTCAGGATTTTTTCTGCATGAAACATTTTTAATTACAAAGTTAATTAGTAGTGGAGACAAGGGCTTAACTTTAATTGCATTTTAGGTGAAAGTGGTATACATATCAGTATTTCAGAGGTAGTAGGGCGGAAGTCCATTTCAACGATTCTTGATGTGAGCTCAAAAACCATGTACCTAATTCTACTTTATTTTTTCACAAAGTGTTTTCTCAGTAGCTATATTGATGAGGATTAGGATGCTTTCATGTTTTTTTGTTTGTCATCGTTTTTAGAAACTATATTCAAAAATTTGCTTCATTATTGATCATGGCTATACATTTTCTTATGAAACACTTTTATATTGTTTATGGAGTAATAATTTATCAACGGAAATCAAATACAGAACAATTACCACCTGTGTTACCTCCCAGTTCAACATATTCCCACTAATGTCGTTAAACACTGAATTACACACCTAGTTTCCTAACAATCATCGCCATAATCATAAGACCGAGTCATAAAACCATGCACCGTCTTTAACTTCAGTCTATGATTCAAGTATAAATCAAAACCCAGACCGGAACTTCACAAAGTAGCTCGCATTTGTTCTTCTTCATGTTTACACTTTATCTCGACAAGAATCTCGTGCAAAAATCAATCCATCCAGCTTACCTCGCTGATGTTCCCACAATACATTCACTACCGTATTGTTTTCTCGGACAATGAAAACCATTTTCAAACTGAATCCGAAGCGATCGGTTCGCACGAAACCGTTTCAGAAGCTGGAAAAGATTTGCATCTCATCATTTTGTGATTTAGATTTGTTTAAATACAGGATACAGTTTTTTCCGATTGTATTTGTGTTGTTTTTTTGGGTGCGTGCTGGGAATCTGTTTAATGTTTTCTACGCAGAGTTCACAGATGATTTGGGTTCATGAAATCTGGACTGATGCGTGATGTCTGAAGGCTTCGACTTGGATCAAATCATCCATGCGTAGAGGAGTTTAATATGAGTTATTACTGGCTTGTGTTCTAGATTTTCAAGTTCTCGAACATCGTGGGCGAAATTCAATAGAGTACGTAGTTTGTAAGTTCGAAATTGAATTGAAATGTATATTCTCACATTTATCTTTGAAGAAAGAAGCAGATTATTTAATTGAAATAACATCACCAGATACCAAAAATAGTTTTAAGGCCAGTCTTTCAATACCTTGCTAACTTTTAATAAGTCGATTAGGACTATATTGCCATGGCAACAACCAATTTACATTCCTGGAATGGCCGTTTAAAACCTAACTACTGGTTTAACAGGCCGTTGAAAAACCGCTTCTTTGCTCATATTTAAAGTGACTTTTGCAGCTTAAGTCTTGTTAAATTACGTATACATAGCCAAAAAATGGAGCTTTATTATGTAGATACTAATTGAGTAAATACCCTTCTATCGGGTACAATTTTGTGTCCTAGAGGTAGAATGCCCGAAGTCCATTTTTCAATTTTGCGTTGCATTACTTTTGGAAAGACTTAAGCAATTTGTCTGAAGTCAACAATTTTATATAGTTGAAAACATGTTTGTGACCTCAAGATTATTGAGATCGGCTTTGGGACTTCTACTTCTGGAGGTAATAATAAATTACAAAGTTTTGACACGCAGCCAAAATGTAGGTATCCAGAAAATGTTCTTGAATTCAAAAGATTCTTCACTAATGAGTTTAAAGACAAATTAGTGGCTGCAAATCACCAAAACATTACATAAACCACTCGCCAAGTTACCAACTGTGGGAACATTTTTGACAAATTGGGTGACGTAACCCCAACATTAAGAAACCTAATCCTATAAACTCTTGAAAAAAAAATTACCCTATCAGTTATGCCAGACATGTAAGGAAGGCGGTTGCAAAAAAAACCGCAACGCACCAACCTCACGAAGACAAATATGCTGTCAGATTCTCTCCAAGTTCGCCAACCTAACAACAAAAGCACCAAACCGTCAAGCGTGTAATTGTTTCTGCACGCAGGCCTACCAACTAATAAGCGCAGTGATTGATGGATGGAAAGTTAACTGAACTGTTGTGTTGGCAACTGGGCTAAAGAACCGACCAATGGCAGGCGAGGATTTGAAGCTAGTGGCAAATATAGGTCAGTTATCTACCCAGAGATCTTTGCGGCAGTGACCTTCCTAATATTACACTTAGTAGGCTGTGATTTGTAGCAACAATAGGACTTAAATTAGAGATCATCAACCAGAAAGAACAGATACTTAGCACTGTTGTAGAAATAAAATTGGCATCATTGTATTTTATTATTTTATATGTTGTGTATAATTTATAGTAATAGTTAATTAGTGTATTTTATTGAATATGATAGAAAAACGCTCTGTGTAGCGCTTTGATAAGCGAGCCAATTCGTATTGCATGCGAATTAACGTGTATGAAAGTTGCTGCTCTATAAAAGCCAGGCAGAAGATAACATGCGTCAAAGGAGCAACGATAATTTTTTCTTTGAATTTCTTAAATAAATGTGACAAATATTTCAAAGAAGCATAAAATGCCCGTTGTTCAGATTTTGAATTATCGACAGATTGTCATAAAAATATTCAAGAACTGCTCAAGTTAAATATTACAATTTGAATTTATTCGGTCATACGGTTCTTAGCTTCAATTTTCAAATCACAGGATCTTGTCAAGAAAACTATACATGTGTCATATGACATGAGTGTATGTGCAAAATTTCAGATTGAACGGTGTGACCTGGGCAGTGCAGGCAAAAACAGACAAAAATACACACAGAGAGAAGAGACTATCAAGTAAATCCCGCTACGCTCGCCTAAAAACAGGAAATATTGAAAAAAACACGGAACAAATTTAAGCACAAAAAATCACCAAGATTAATCATTAAAGAGATTTTGAAAGTCGAAATTGTCGTAATAATTAGTCAAAACATCTGTAACATATGTTTTCTACGAAATCAAAAAATCTTCGATGAAAGTTTTTTTCAGTCTTGAAAAATTGAAGTACCTAACTCTCCTGTCATTCCAACTTAGTAATATATTTGTTTTCCACACTTTTTTTAAACTTGAAAGCCAGACTAATATCTTCTTTGCACGCTGACCCTCCGACACTACAGGGGCCTTCAAACGGGCCTCTTTATGATGCATAAACCCTCATGCCATATGGTGGCCATCCCTTTGCATACTTACTCTATGAGTAATGACCAATACACTAGATTTTTACAACATACCGACTATATTTTATAGTCGTTTGATAAAAAAAAATCTCCGAGAGTAATATTGAAGTAAATATACGATTTTTTATTATGTACCATCAGAGCACAATTACTTTTATACGCTGGTCACGGTTGTGCAATTATTGAATTGCAATCAATAGGTGTAATCAATGGTAGGATTATGGCTTGCAATGAATGTACGTCATTTAATTGCTGATCTTCTATCATCCATTATAAATCGATGTGTTACCAGGAATTGAACAATTGCTGTTATACGAGTGAAGATCTATTGTATACAGTAGTTTGAGTCTAGAGATTTTCTATCACAAGAGTGCACCTAATCGATTAAGGCAATTAAATAAACTGTCAGTAAAACAAAAAGGCGGTAGAATCGATATTAAAAATATTACAAAATGTCTGGAAAATATTTCAATTCAGAGCTTTGCACGAACTTCTGTAGTTTTATGTCAGCAATTTGCATAAAAATAACTTTTTCCCTCAAGGACGGACATTACGTTGGCACGTTGACGGGTCAGATTTAACCTATCAATGGAGGTAAATTGATGTATTTTTGTAATGTGAGTGATATGTTCTGAATGGTGCCATCAAGATGGTGATGTGTTTAATTTAATTATTTAATTATTTATACTTTTTTTTTTTTTTTTAATTAAAGGTAAAACTTTACCTTTTTATGTTTAGTTTAGAGAGTTTCTATGACAATTTTTGTAATAAAACTTTTAATGTGTCTGCAAACAAACCAAATACAAATACAAAAATGTCACCAAGCTATGAATTTTACTGTTGAAATGTCAAAATAATGTGAGTTTATTCTGCGAATACGATATTATCTAGATTGATGCACACGATACATTTTGGTTTGGATCTTCCAAACAAAAGGAACCAAAAGACACGACAAACTTTCTGCCACTTGTCGATCATGATCTGTCAACCCATGACGTCATACAGTGACGTCACATCTCACCGCCACCTTGCCGGAACTGTCATCCATCATGTGATCCATAAACACTCGCAGTTGTAATTAATTCCGCCGCGGCGCCAGCAGTCATGCTGCGCGCGCATTCACTACTCCGTGAGTCAAGCTGACTTCTATCTAATTTACAACTCTACGGAGAATCGTGAATCTGAGATTACAAAATGATTTTTTTGTAGTTTCAGTGAGTAAATCTTGGAAATCTTGTGGAAATCATGTTCGACGACAAGTGAAGGACTGAGACGGTGGAAATTGTGGTCATAAAACAGCATGGTTTACATTTAATAAAGGCGCTTGATTGTATGGGTTTGAAAAATGAACAGGTAGCTGTTGTAAAGGAGTAATAAATATTCATGTATTCCGAAGTATGTTTTTTCTTAGTCAGTATAAATGAAGACATTACTATTTAATGAGCCTCAGGGTAAAAATTAGTGCAATTTGCGTGAAATGTAAGCACTTGGGGAGGTTATTATTGTACTGTTACGTATATTTCAAACATAATTCTTATATCCATTTTTTTCTGAGAGTCAAGGATTGATTTTCACAACGTGGTACTTTCAATATGGTGTACCTATCAAGGTATACATTTCTGAGGGGCCCGGAAATGTTTAGAAAGCATCGTGGAGTTTGGGGTTGAAAGTGTTTTTAAAAATTCACGTTTCTATTATTTAAAACTTCAGCATGTTTAGGGAGAACCGAATATGCAATATGCAATTTGGTTTCAAATCGTAAATTTCAAGATTTTTTTTCTCCTCTTCGAAAGATTTGGTATAATTTGACGGCATAATAAATTGGATTTTGTAGAATTTGAATTTCCAACATAAATCTGTTTGTTTAAATTCTCTGTATGCCGTTAATAAATACAGAATACTTTTTTTGGTGCAATAATAGACAGTAAACTCCAAGAAGTCTGATATAAATGTACTCATTCAAAACTCGAAATTTACACCTTATTTCTAGATTAACTCATTTTAAATATCATCATATCTTTTCATCACATAACTCGGAAGCAACGCATGATATTTATTTCTTGTGGACATTATGTCCGATCTTTCACGTTCTTAGTACTGGTCTGGAGCAGTGTTGTGACTTATCTAGATAAAATTATCTAGATAATTATCTAGATAATTATCTAGATAATTATTTTTTATCTTTATCTTTATCTAGATAAATACTTTTCTTGTTATCTTTATCTTTATCTAGATAAAAAAAATCGTTATCTTTTGTCTTTTATCTAGATAAAAAATATTTATCTATTTTAATTTTAAAATACCATAATGTAAATTAGAATTCATAATACCGGGTGGCGCAAAAAAATCACCCTGATTGAGAAATAACTATATCGAAACTATTATAGATAGGATTCTGAAATTTGTACACATATTAGAAAACATACACAAATTTAATATTTGCAAGTTTCAAAAACATTTCTATAGTAGGAAAAAAGTTACAGCTGTTCAAATTTGGTTGTCAAAAAATTGATTATACGGAGCTCAATTAGCGCTCGTCCAGAAAACTTCCAATGGCCGGGACGCTGTTTCTTCAAAACACCGTAAGATATCAAGCTGAAAATTTCAAATTATATTCAAAATAGATTCGATTCGATTGTGTAAAAATTTAAATCAATAACAATTTATGTAACGACAGTTATTGAATCTTGAAGTTGAGCTGGAAAACAGAATAGTGGGGAAAATATTCATTTTTTTAACGTTAGAAAATTAATCTACATATTCTGATTTTACGTTAAACTTCAAGATTTCATTCCATTCATTCAAATTGATTGACATTTTTACACACTTGATCTTATTTCAATATAATTTGAAATTTTCAGCTTTAGATTAGATTAGATTAGTTTGGTTTAACGGCGCGTCAACGACGAGGTTATATTGCGCACATTAATTTTATATTTAACTTTGTTGAACATAATTGGAGGACATGGGGAGGGGACGACCTAACGGGCCCGATCCGGGGGAGTCCAGCACTGGTGGAAAGGCCAGGCCGGAATGGGGACAGACCGGGGGGGGGGGGGGGAGACTTCGGGCCGGTGGGACCGATTTCAGGGGAATCACCATCTCGAGGGGGGAGGCCGGCTCGAGTGGCCCGCGAATTTGGGAAGGGCATGGGACTAGGTCGACCCTGGACTGCTCTTAGTTGGGACCAACACTCGTATGTGAGCCGGTCCCTTAAGCCCCACCACCACGTCAAAGTGGCAGTCCATTGGTGAGGTTTCAGCTTTATATCGTACTACGCAGTTTTGAAGAAACATTGGAAGTTTTCTGGACGCGCGCTATTTGAGATCCGTATAATCCATTTTTTGACAACCAAATTTGAACAGCTGTAACTTTTTTCCTACAATTCGCGAAAACAAGGAACATCACTGACCTCTGGTGGATCCTTTGGTACTTGAGATAGGGTGCATAATGGAGGTTAAAAGGGGGTTATTTATATAAATAAATTATATTATATTTGCTTTAAGTTGTTTGTTATGGCTGAAAAAGTAAAATTGTAACTTATTGTACATTTCAATTGTTTCTCCTTTTTCACTGCCCTATGGAAGCACGAACTTCTAAATAAAAAAGTGCATCTAAAAAGTTTCCTGTCAGAAGTGGCTCCATCACTTATGCAAATAGGAATGTTTTTGAAACCTGCACATATTAAATTTTGGTATGTTTTCTAATAAGTATGTGTACAAATGTCAGAATCCTACATAATAGTTTCGATTTAGTGACTTCTCAATCAGGATGATTTTTTTTTTGCGAACCCCGGTATATTAAGGATAGAAGCTATTATGACTTACAATTTTATACTGACTTACATCATCGTTCCTACAAAAATTCAGTATCCTATCCCCCAATACTTTTCAAAACATTTGTTAGAAAATAATGTTATATAATGAAATCGGTGATTGACCTGTGACGTTTCCAAATTTACGCATTAGAAAATTAAAATTATAATCCCCTATAATAATAATAGTCCCTTCCCTTTCAGTAAATTTTAATCACAGGCAGTAGGAACATCAATAATCTGGTTAGATATAAAGTTGGATAAAGTAACTGTTTGTAGATATACCTAATAATAATACGTGTAAAATTAAATTAGACAAGATTTTAGAAAATTATCTTTTATCTTTTAATATTTATCTAGATAATTTTTTTTTATCTTTATCTATTATCTAGATAATTATTCAAAATATTATCTATTATCTTATCTAGATAAATTTTTGGCAGTTATCTATTATCTTTATCTAGATAAAAATAAAATTATCTAGTCACAACACTGGTCTGGAGTTGTATGTTAAATCATTGGAGATTTCAATGCTGGAGTAGGAATGAATCATTGGAGATTTCAATGCTGGAGTAGGAATCAATCACTGGGGATTTTAATGCTGGAGTAGGAATGAATCACTGGTGATTTCAATGCTGGAGTAGGAATGAATCACTGGAGATTTCAATGCTGGAGTAGGAATCAATCACTGGGGATTTCAATGCTGGAGTAGGAATCAATCACTGGGGATTTCAATGCTGGAGTAGGAATGAATCATTGGGGATTTCAATGCTGGAGTAGGAATGAATCACTGGTGATTTCAATGCTGGAGTAGGAATGAATCACTGGAGATTTCAATGCTGGAGTAGGAATGAATCACTGGGGATTTCAATGCTGGAGTAGGAATGAATCACTGGAGATTTTAATGCTGGAGTAGGAATCAATCACTTGAGATTTCAATGCTGAAGTAGGAAGAAATACTCGCTATTTTCTTCATTGTTCCGTCAAACAAATAAAATAAAATCATGGACATGTCACAGAAATGTAATTAAAGCTGAAAAGCCTTTAATAGAGCGACAACAAAAGGAAACCAAATTTAAAAAAACTGAGTATATAATTTAGAGCGGTTTTTAGAGGTTGCCAAATTATGTCACCCGGATAGACTGTCCATTTCGGCCTTAATGCTTTCAACTTGCAAATGTCTCCAAAACAATATCAATTCCAAACTTATCTTTTTTAATTTATCTTTTGTAAAAGTTTAATTCACCTTGCTCTCTTGTCACAAATTCAGTTTCTACCGCCTTTTTAATTACAATTTGAGATCTAATTCGATTTCGTTTAGTTGGATTATTTAGGTCGTCTATTCTTATGCTATCACTGCCTTGTTGATTGTCACTTGCGATCCAAGAATGACACAACAATGCATGCCACATCTAGAAGCCTGTGGTTTCCACAGCAAATTGTTGCCAAGGCAACCACGGATTATATTATATTAAAAAAAATCTCTTTTGTGTTATTCTTTTTAATGTGTACGAGATTAGTACTTGCTAGAAGGCCGTGAATTTGCAAAGATATTATAAACTATTGCGAAAGATTACGCAAAGCGATTGAAATTATCTGATCGATTGTAGTTGATTTTATCTGCAATTGTATTAATTGACAACATGGGACTTGACAATGTATTGTTATTGGTAATGACTTTACTGGAAATAAGAGCAAAATATTTATCAATTAATTGATATAACTAATTAAAATCGATGACCAAACGTTTTATTTGACGTAGCAATGTTGGTAATGAGCAAATAGTAGCATATGGTCCACTGTGTTTTGATAGGTGGGTGGTAGTAACTGACGATTATGTAATTTAAATCGTTTCTTAAAAAGCATTCGCCGACGTATTACACAAGTTAATTTTTTTGATTAATTTTGAAACTCTTCAAGCGGAAATATAAGCAACATATTATTTTATGATTTTATGATTTATCATTTCAAAACGTTCCGTCAAATGGTCAATCACTTATTTTTATGTTTGAAATGCTTACTTGCAATACATTTTTCTTTAATTTTGAATCAAACATATTTGTTGAACTACCGATTTCACCTAACAACATTGAATTATTTATATATTATAGATTCAAACAAGTTGTTAAAGTTAATTGAGTTGGTATTTTTAATAAATCTTAATTTCTCTTCTTATGACCTCATCAAATCTCTTTTCAGCACCGAACACTAACCTAGCTTGTTGATGAAGCTACTTTAAGTATCCAATACAATTACTAATTAGTAATCAAACTGCTCGTATATCTTCTGTGTAGTGTTTTATTGCCAATCCATTTAAATTACTTCTGCAGATTCAAAAACAGTTAGGTACTTCGTATATTTATTAGTACCTACTTACTATACTTCCATAGCTGATATGTTAAGAATACGTATTTTTTCTTTTATTTAATTGTGACAATATAATAAACATACAAAATTGCCAGCAATAAATATAGTGATACACTAAAACTAGGGCAACGCTAAGGTGTAACGCGTTGATGAGCGAGCACCGGTAAGTGCACATTTTCGGATCCGGAATTCCGTAGATAACGCAAAAAATCATATAAACGTAAAAGTGTATGTTTTTCATTGAAACTTGAGAATAGCCATCGATGACCTCTGGTTTCCCATTAATTTTGATAGGTATACCTACTACTTTTCTGACAGCTAATTCATAAAGCTAAAAATCTCAATAACTGAATTTACATTCTTGCCTGCGATTATGGGAAAATAAATGATAGTATAAATAGCAAAATGCAAAAAATTTGAACTCGATCTGACCATTTAGTTTTCTGCCAATTAAGAGAAATTTGTCATTTATTTTAATTTCAACCAAAGAACGGATTTCATAAAATTTGTGTCTGCAAACCGCAGAGTTGGTCCTTACATATTCTGTTCAAATTGTCTAGACTTTCGCTTCATATGCACTTTTGACATCGTAATGCTGTAAAAATCTCATATAAATTTTAATTATTGTTTTGTTTAACTGTCAGATTTTAGACGTATCTAAATATAATCAACCCATATCACCTCAAGACACAATAAAATCAATTACCAATGTTATTCTTAGTTTGAATCGTGGTTTTGTGTACAAATCTCCTCCTCCTTTGCACTCGCCTCCAGCGCCTTCTGAATCACCTGTGCGGATAACTGTAGTTCCAGTGTGCAGTGGCTGCCTCGGGGCACGGCCTAGTGGTCTCGCACTTTCTCCTCATCTAGTGGGTGGTGAAACAGTGGAGCATAATGACCATACAACTGGCAGTGACTTCTACTACACGTTACAAATATATTGACAGCAGTTGCTTGAAGAAGTAGGAGGAAATGGGGATATCTGTTCATAGATTGCACGAACGTCTTTTTGTTTTATATCAGCAATGCAAAATTATTGAATTTTCCACCTGAGGACGGACATTTTGTTGGCACGTTGAAGGGTCATATTATAACTTTATTGAGGTAAATCGATGTATTTTTGTAATGTGAGTGATTCTTCTTCGTACTAAAGATATCTCCGGAGCCTATACAATTTCCCAGGTACCCATTAAAACTATAAAATATTGTCAAAAAAGCAGAGAATCACAGCTATTCTGTGCCATCAAGATGGTGGCAGGCAACAATGAGATGACATCACGTGCAAACTATGAATAGGTTTTTATTCCAGCTTTATAGAATTCAAGAGATCAAGGTAGACTTTTGTTACTGAATGGCATTTTATAAACAAGAACTATTTTGAGTCGTAAATGGCATTGTCGACTGACAGTTAAAATATAATAAAAGCGTTTTAAAAATATTTATATTGTTGATATTAATATCTGTTAACTGTAAATAAACCATAAAAACATTTTATTGAAGTTTGTGACTTACCTACTTATTGTTACATGAACCTGAGACTATACTTAAATAGGTAGCTTTAAAGTTTCAAAAGTTAGAAAAGCTCAACCACTTCTAAGAAATTTAAACTTTAAAGATGTTAAAACGTATACCAACACCTAATGGAAATGATTTATTAATCATTACCTATAGTATGATGTACTTACTCTTTGAAGTGAAATATTTGAGATAAATTTATATTTTTAGTTATTTTTAACGTCGCACTGTTCTGCAGCTAGGCTAATACCGCCGCATTAACGTTTATGATGATGGTAGGGAGATGAGGAAGAATATAGGAAAGGATGAACGGTGGGAAGGATGCGGTCGTGACCTATTATTAGGAAACCTTCCCAGCATTTGCCTGTCGACTGAGTGAAACTCGAAAAATGAACTCTAGACCTCAGTAGTATATTCAAGGAGTTTTTGTCAGTACTATAGAATCAGAATTCCGATCGGCAATTGACTATAAGTGATATCCTTGGTTATGATTATTACTCTTGTAACTTTACGATCCTTAATATCGTTTCTTCTCCATTAGAACACGTTCCTAGCAATGAGTCGTCGATCGAGAAGTGTAATCTAGTCGACAGAAGCTATTAACTGTCGCTAGCGGTCTGTAATCTCGATGCCGGTGGAACAGGCGCCTGCATGACCGGTAGTTGCCACCACATGGGATATATGATTGCCAATCAATAGGCCTTGGGCATGTTGGAAACAGAACGAAGAATTAGAGATACATCTGGCGGTCGCTTTCCAGATTCACTCTGATTTCGATGTTAGAAATTATTGATCGTTCTTCGACTTGAATTAAATCTGTACCGTAGTTTGCGGACGTAGAAGTTTCGATGTTCATTTCGATGATTGTTGAAGTGAGCTCACTCAAATACCAGTAATTCTGTGTTCATCCAATCATATTTTGTAATTGTGAAACCAGTTATTTTGAAAGAGATACTTCAATATAACTGTATTTGTTAACTTCAGTCAAATTGAAATTGATAGATCTTGATAAGGGGCCATATAACCATTGGTTTAACTGAACTAGTTAACTAACTAGTTAACTAAATTAAAAAACATTCCAAAAGTGTGCCTTGCAAAATCTCAAAAGTGGACTTTGTGCCTTCTTCCTCTGATATACAGCTAAACCAGTCCATCAGGGGATTTTTTTCTTAAGAAAGTCACCTTAAATATTTTACTGAAAATGTGAAAATAGGCACAATATGGATACCCAATGGAATACAATAACCCAAAACACGAAACATTCTGTGTGGCCCTATGACTAGATTATGGTGTAATTTCAAAGTCCCAAACAAATGATGTTTCCATGGTGATGAAGACTTTGTTGACATGGCAATAAATTACGACGTCAATGCCGATATTAGGTAGTTTTTCAAAACAAGTCAATACAATTTAAATTTAGAATATTTCTATCAATTCATCCCACAAAAAATTTAACTCTGAGTTCATATAAAAACTCTTCCGAAATTTAATTTAGAAGGGACTTTTCTAAAGTCATTTAGCTTCTTTCCCCAGCCCGCCTACAAACTGACATTCGTGAAAAATACGAAATTAAATAAGGGCAAATTCTCGCGATATATTTCACATAAAACACGACCAACCATATTTACAACCCGTTCTAGTATCAAACCCATCGTGTAACACGCAATTCAAACATTTCCACTCGTTTTATTATTAATGTATTACTCTTTAATGAAGGTGTGATTAATCTCACTGTATAAGTTCCGAAGACGTGACAAGAAAAGCAGAATCCGAGCTCAACACTTTCGAGCCAAGTATATCAAATCCCTCACGAACGATATGGAAACATGTTGAGACTGCCAAGTGATCGAGCAACAGGTCAGACACCACGGCCTTCTGAACAAGTTCATGAGAGAAATACTCGCAGACATTTAGAGCTTGATTAAATGATTCCAAAAGTGTGCATTAATCGCAAAAGTGGATGTAAAATAATTCCTAAATATTATGCATTTGACGTGGGCACGTGACATTAGTAACATTTCATCGTGTTTGCATGTTGCATATTCGAGAAAATAAGGAACAGGACTGACCTCTGGTGGATTTTGTGGTACTAGAGGGGCAGATCAGGGCCCATATTCTCGAAACAGTTATCACGTCATAAGTTATGAATCATAAAAAAGTCATAATATTAACATGGTGAGAGATATGGACAAACCTTTTTAAATCATAACTTGGGAGTTATGACGTGATAACTGTTTCGAGAATAGACCCCCATGGACGGATATCAGGGGCACATTTATATACAAATTTGCTTTAATTGTTTGTTATGGCTAAAAAATTAAACTTGTAAGTAAATTTCAATTCAGTTGTTTCTCCTTTTTCACTGCATATGGAAACACGAACTGTGAAAATAAAAAAGTTCTAATAAGTTTCCACTAGCCATCTTGCCAGAAGTGGCAACTATTAAACTGTAAACTGTAAACTGTAAACTGTAATAATTTAAGTGTCATTTTACACCCTTGCCGAGAAAAAAATCAAAGCAAAACAAAAAATAAACTCTTTCGACTATAAGAACACAAGATTTACTCTTTGTCTATAATCTGTGCAATTTGAAGACAATCGGTCAAGCCGTTTAGAAAAGTAATGGCTTTAAAAACATAGATATCATCAAGTATTATAGACTCTTAAATCTTCGATGACAAAAAATCGAGTTCGTCCCGAAGTAAAAGTATGTGAGCAATTAATTGAGCTATCCGTGCTTTTAAGTGTGTCTGAGCGGATTTATGGACGTTAGACGTGGCTTAGTCTAAACGTGGTTGATTAATTACGGGATTATATACCTTAGGATTTGATTCGGTCGGCATGAAAGTAGCCAGAGTTCATATGTCTTCAATTAGAGTCTAAGAAAAATGCGTTCGTAACTGTAAAAAAATTAATTAAATATATTTTACGAAATTATTATGGAATTTTGCACATGTTCTGAATTATAAGTATTGGATCAACAAAAGAGAACATAACCAAAAGACATGAAACACTTTTGGCCACTTCTCGATCGTCACGCTTTTACCAACTTCTTTGACCCCTGTACCTACATAATTTGAATTTAATCAAGTATGTATATTATTTTACATAATTAATTTTCGGTGCCACAATGAACAAGAATCCACTCAAAGAGGATCCTAAAACCTTATCCTGATATTTAAGTTGAAGTTTTAATTTAGTTAAATGTGTTATTTTCCTAAGAAATTGGGCTTTTTGTGTGGATTCCACTAAGCTTCTATCGAGGAACGGGAAGTTAGTAAAACATATCAGGAAATGTCATAATTTTAAAGAATTTGTGTGCCATTTTATTAATTAACATACCTAAATGTGCACAAGATGTATAGCACGTTTTTGCAATTTTTCACAAAATTTACACAGAATTACAAACCTGACCTGTCAAAAACATGAACCTATCCATATAAATATTTACATCGACCAGTAAAAAAAAGAGAAATCGTAAAACTGTTTCGTCCTCCGACATAACTTTGTGATAGAAATTCAAATCCAAATCAGCTCGAAATAATCATTCAGTTTAACATCTAAAAGTTTTCTTTTCGATTTCACTACAAACTACATTTCAAAACACGTCTTAACATTTAACGATGCACCACGGCTGCATTCAACTGCATAAGTGCATCAAGATACACAAGTTGCATTCATTTCTTTCCACTTCAGTGAGCATACGATGACAATCAAAGAGTCTAGGAAAACTCAAACAAACAGTCGTAAAGCTAGACTTATTCGCTCCCTTAAGGCACGTATTGTGACGTCACAGCGCCCTGCAAGGCATGTCGTGACGTTTCGATGGAACTTGCCCTTTGCAGAAGTTCAATGAGGCGGCCTTGCCCTTTAAGATGATGCTAAATAGTTTCAATAGATCACTTGACATAATAAAACCAGACTTGACGGCTTTTACTTCAGGAGTCTTCAAAAGAGTTTAGCCTATCAGTTAACATCAGGTATTTGTAACTTACTACACATGTTTTACACAGATTTAATGACGTCATTATATTTATTGTTTATTCTAATTGCCTTCTTTCTCAGTAAGGAATGTAATTCGTGATTTCTAGGCGTAAATTAACTATATTCTGAGGTACACAGAATTTTCTGTTGTTTCCTTATACTTTACATTGGATGTGTCAGAAACGCCAATTTTTACACTTTTTCTCACAAATACCATAATTCCCAACACAATTTTTTTTAATATAAAACATATAATATGGAGGAAATGTAAAATGGTACGCAATTCTGTCATGAAAATGTCACCAAACTAATTACAATAGGTCAGCAATTGAAACTAAAATATAGCTGCAACACTAGTCAAAACACCCATAACAGTTTTCTCAACAACAAAAAAATGCCTTTATGAAATGTATATCTTTATTTATTACAAATTAAAAAATGATTTCTGTTCTCTCCTTCCAATACAATTATAAATTTTTTTAAAATGAAATTCATTCTTCCATTGACTACAGAGGTATAATATCAGCATTAGAGCAAGTAGAATGTGAGGCAATAGAGCACACGGGGCGCATAGCTATTGCCACACCAATCGCCTCAGCTTGTAGACGTGTAACGCCCGACCTAGTGGCAATTAGTTCCACTAATAGCTGTCAACTTCTGGGACCGCCACCGCCTGCTGTGCCACACCAACCGCGATCACTACACTTCTACAAGGCGGTGATTTGTCAGACATGCGCATAAGATGTTCGAGCCGTGTTCCAAATCAGTCATCTCGTTTACAACGCAAACATATGCAGCGAGTACTGGGGCCCTATTCTAGAACTTATAAATTCTCAATTCCACTGGAAGTCGAATTCATCCTATGTTAATCCTTATGGCCGTGACCGGATTCCATCGGAATGGAATTGGGAAAACGTTCTAGAATAGGCCACCTGGTCAGAAAACAAGATACAGAATCATAGCTCAAAATCTGAACTTTGGAAGTTGAGTACATTTTCTCGGTTTTGAGTTACATTATTAGTATCAGGTAATCATAGCTCAATTGCAATTTGACTGAAGTCCACACAACGTCGTATTGGAGTATGCTCCTACAAATTGACTACAAATGTGATCTATTAGTTTTAAGAATCATTGAATTAGACTTCGGGCCTTCTTCTTCTAACGAATAGAAAGCTTGTTATAAGGAACCTAAATGAATTATGAATATGAATTAATAAACAGTATATAAACTTTCATTTTGAATATTGATTTTCGTTATTGAGCAAGTTGGCTCAGTCTGTAACACTTCATTACCCGGTTTCCGTTGGGAGGTAAATTATGGGAAGGTTCCCTTCTAGTAGGTATACCTTAATACCCCCTTCCCATCATCCATCATTATACATTCGTCATCATCATCTCCCTATCATCATCATAATCATTCATCACTGGCCATTAGCATACTGACATTTTAAACTGCTAATCAATCTGACACTGACAGATTGTGCGAAAGTAATTAGTACCAATATTTCAGCATTTTGTCTGACAACCACCGGACAACATTTTATTGCGCTCAGTTTGTTATTTGTCCTCGAACATTAAACGAAAACAGATCTGTGTTTCAAGTTTAAAACTAGACACGCATTAATTAAACGCCAATTATTAAACAAATCGTGTTTTAATACGAAAATAACATATTATTCTCTATACGTGCCAAACATCAAGCGTAAATGCAAAAGAAGTGTAAAGATAAACCAGTTTTCTAAGCCGGTCCATATCAAAGGGATGGTCAGTAGCCATAACTTCATGATGATTTCAGAATTAAATTTGAATGTTTTATCTGCATAATTTTTATAAGTACGTTACTAGAACAGGACACTTTTATATATATTTTATCCCAATGTGTGCGTACATTAAATTGTGTCACCCACGTATTTGTAATGAGTAAAAATAAGTATGTGCATGTATAGAAAATGTGATAAATGTTCGCCACTTGATCAGCGTCGTAATGGTAAATTACTTACATCGCCAAAACTTTGCCTGACCCCTTGACCGTATTGACCGTCGTGTTGAATGTGAATGTGTCTAATTAATATCAACTGGTAATTTAAAAGATCGGTCGCAGGGGGGTGCGAACTACTGACCTTTGTCTTGGCGATAAAGAGGTGACCAACTGCACTACGGCGACCTGCAATTTAGACCACATCGGAAACTATGGCTGGTTCTGGTTTTAAAATATTTCAAGCACTTTTGTTTTACATCTAATTGTATTTTTTCTACTTTTAAAAGCAGAAAACACTGAAGATTGGCGGACATACAAACTTGTTGACGCCTCGTTCAGAAGGCCATGATCAAAAAAAGTGTTGTCTGTCAAAATGCTGCTTTTGGTGAATAAACATCTAGTTTTTAATGGAAAATGAATTAATGTTGTACTGAAATATGCCGGTATTTGATTAGACACTGAATTTATGTTATTTCGCTGTTTAGTATAACAAAAGTAATAACTACTTGCATTTCCATCTCGACCATGCCAACATCATCTGTCCATCACCCCAAGATCATAATTATTGCCACTTTGTGGCGTACTTCAACTTTTAGTGATAAAAACAGATAACAACAAAAAACATTTTGAAAATAAAATGCATTTAAATTTTTATTAAAAAATCTAAAGTTAATGGTTCATGGTTTCATGGAATCCATGGTTTGCATGAGCTTATTTTATTCTATCTTACTAGCTTCAGCCACTCAACAATTTATGATTTAAAACGAATTTTCAATGAAGTGAAAGAAAATATTATTATTACATTATTCGAACAAACAAGAGATACGTGATGGAGCCACTTCTGACAGGAAACTTTTTAGATGCACTTTTTTATTTAGAAGTTCGTGCTTCCATAGGGCAGTGAAAAAGGAGAAACAATTGAAGTTTTGATTTAGTTACAAGTTTACTTTTTCAGCCATAACAAACAACTTAAAGCAAATATAATATAATGTATTTATATAAATATCCCCATTCTACCCTCCATTTTACACCCTATCTCTAGTACCAAAGAATCCACCAGAGGTCAGTCGTGTTCCTTGTTTTCTCGAATTGAGTGGATAGCTCATAAACAAACGATGAATTTGCAGTGATATTATTGATCTAGATCTAAGAGGCCCTGAATTGATGATGTCAGAAGACCGTGGAAATTATTCAGTAAGTGTCACGGTAGCCAGCGTTTTCTTTGAGCGAGCTTCTAACAACACTTCTAAAAAGCTAATGCACTGTCAATCAAAGATAAAAAGTTAAATCTGCAGTACTGGTTTCCCACAGAGCCGCATTGTAAGACTGCATTTTGACAGAGCAATTGCTTTGTAATTATAGAGTTTAAAATTCGAGCCATTTGGGTCAATATCGAAAAGCAGCAATTGTTAAAATATAGCATTAAATGTAGTTTATTTTAGTAATAAATCATTTTCAGTCTACTAATTTAGAAGCGTTTTTCAACATTTAGGGCCAGTCTTCCATACTCTGCTAACTTGTAAACTGTTGATTAGGACTGTATTGTCATGGCAACAACCAATGACATTCATAGAAGGACCACTAACTAACCGTTAAGAGCTAATTGGGACTTTAGCAGAGTATTGAAAGACCGGGCCTTAAGGTTAATGTTCGGTTCTATAAACTTAAAGGGTTGAGGTCAAAGTCGGCTTGTGACATAAAAGTTATCAAAAATTATGAATATCGAAAGAAATTGAGGCCATATTCCCATCGCAATTGTGTACAGATAAGCTGGTAAAATAAATTGATTACAGATTTTTAAAGAAGTAGAAGTAGAAGTATTTTATGTTTTATAGACGTGTACATAATTTAAGTAAAATAGTTTTAAAAACACGTTTTGAGTGAGATTATTTGACTTCATTCTAAACTTTTTTCTGCGCATTATTAGGCATTTTGAATTAGGTACGCGTCTAGGTATATCAATTGCAGTCAAATTGTTAGAATCAAGTGTTTCGAGTAAGTGTTTTGCGAGAGAAAAGTCTCGTCTTGACAGTCAAGTGTTCGATCAAAGCGTGCAGATCGTATTCTCTGCGCATGACCGATTCGGCTCCAGCATCACTTCTTGTTCTTCTTCAGGCCAGCTGGTCAGTTGGTCAGCGCTGACCCCTGGTGACCTCTGGGCGGCGCCCGCGGCCTCAAACAACACCTCGGACTCGCGGACACTAATGACCCGGTCCGGGTCCGTCGGCGACACCCCCCCCCCCCCCCCCCCCCCCGTCGGCGGACGCGAATATTTTTTTGGCAAAGCCATCGTAAATGGGAGAAAAAATACTTTTTCAATTCCAGTTTTAACATTTCAAATGTCATTCAGGATAGTTCTGGGATGAAATTGGGGTCGTCAAAACCCTCTAGAGTAAAAGAAAATCGATTTTTTTCATTCGAAATAGAGCATATTTACTGTTAATAAATCCTTCATTTTACTGATGTAATGAATGGCTGTCAGAACACTGTATGTATACTTCACTTCTAAATCAGAGTTCTATTTGTATAAATAAGTAAGTTATTGGAGTTTTTGTCACAGTCAATTTACGCCCCATTTACGAAGTCTTTGCCAGAAAAATTATCGTCCCCCGGACCCACCCGACTTGATACGTTAGATATTTGATTACAGAGATGTTTCCTAGCCAATAGGTACAGAGAAATTTGTAGAATGCGATTGTGCTTATAACCCATATTAAAGCGTAAAAAGTACAATATCATACAATTTTTTCCAAACGACAAAATTCGGTGCCGAAAATTTTAAAATGTAATTTAACTTAGGTGTCTGGGTATTTTCCTAGGGCATTATTCTATAACATTTGACTTCCCGAATCAAACAGAATCCGATTCACAGCCATATGGATCTACATTGAAGCGAATCCGTTTCTCACCGAATCGGGAATTTTAAAGTTATAGAATAGGGCCCTGTAACACACAATAATCATGGAAAATGCTGTCATATTTTGTTAAATTTTTACAACATCACACTGTGTTGCAACTAAGATAATATGGATAATGAGGGATAAATGATTATGATGATGAAGAATAGATAAGGACAGACGATGGAAACGATGCGGTCGTGGTCTATCCGAAGGGAACCTTCCCATCATTTGCCTCTCGACTGAGAGAATCCATCCAAAATCTTTCAAACTTCCAACTATATTCCTCAGTCGTGTGGCAAATTCTTAAAACTCCCCATCCGTCATCTCCATCCTAATCTTCTTCATAATCGAAATGACCTAGAGGTCGTCTTAAAAAAAAGAACACGCCATTAAAAAAGCAATATTTCAAGTAATATTCACTGAGGCCTGACAGAAGATGCAGTTCAGTCCAAGTACTTTGAGTTTAAACGCGGGCATTAGCGATGTTCCATATAGATAGTTGGTGGAGATGTTTTGTGTGCTGTGCAGACACGAAGCTTTCACGGTCGATTAGGCTGGTGACGTCATTGCATGGCTTTTGTTCCAGCAGACACGTGACCTGGGTGGCTTTTCAACTCGAAACTTGCAGTTTGTTGCATTGAGATGCATGTGTACTTCTTTGTAACGTTCCAGGAGACATCGACGTTTTAGATGTCTTTCTTTAATTGGAGCAAACGATTATTTTTCGTCAACTTCAAAAACCCGAAATTTCATTTCATCTAACTATCAACAACCCTAAAAACTTATTTCTTCTTGAGTTAAAACAACCTTATGAACTATTAAGATACAAATTTATATTATAACAAGAAATACACGCAAATATATCGTAATATAACCAACATCAACAAATTTGAAGCTTTCAAAACCTAAAATAAGCCCCCAGCTCAATATATACTTAAATCGTCAAAAATTACATTTTTCTTAATTATTAACTGCTCTAACTTCAATACTTCTTACTTCTGTCTGCTCTAACTTCCAGTTCCCCTAATTTTAATCTGCCCTTACTTAAAATTTCCCTAACTTCAATTAGCCATGTATCCTATTTCCATGTATTCTGTACTATACGTATTCATGTATTTTAATTCCATGCATCCTAACTTTCTGCTCTGACTTCCAATTCACTTAACTTCCATACAAGAACATACATTCTCACAAGTCACGAGCCCTGATTTCTATAAATGCCGGTCCCAACTGATTGACTACTGACTAGTAGTGAACTAATTCATTTGTTTTCCTCTACTTGCAGTTCTCGGAGGCGCAGCAGCCCTGGTGATCCATTACGCCGTGCACGTGACATCACCTGGTAAGTTAGAACAAATGACAAGCGATGTTTGGACATCATGCTTGTCTGTAATCAAAACATACGTCAAGGCTTTCATTGAGTCTTGGTAGAGAATGTGCATAAGGTTTTTAATGCTGTTAAAATATTTTTTAAATAAATGACAACATATTTATTAAGTTAAAACACTATTTTCACACTCAAAAATTTAAATTTTTATTCATAATATGAAAAGGGTATGAAACAGGTATGGCTGAGTGGTAACGCTCTGAACTTGTATTCCGGAGGCCCGGGTTCGATTCCCGCGGCCGTCCTTCCTGACTGAGGTTTTTCGTGGTATTCCCTCAGTCGACAGGCACATGCTGGAAAGGTACCCTACTAATAGGCCACGACCGCCTCCTTCCCACCTTCCATCCTACCTACTCTTCACCATCATCTCCCAATCATCATCATAATCATTCATTCGTCGCCATTAGCCTCGCTGCAGAACAGTGCGACGTTAAGCCCCAGGAAAAAAAGTTTTCTTGACGAGTGGTGTCATATTTATCGTAACCATGGCAACATCATTGTTGGTATAAATGACTTCACTGGACGAGAAATACCGTTTTCCCGCCAAAATTTCAAATAATTTAAATTTTAAATTTCCGAATGAAAATTTATACTTTTGAGTGTAAAAATAGTTTTTTACCTAACAAATGTTGTTATTTTGAAATATGTTTTTAATAAATCCATCTCTATTGATGTTTGTACATCATGTTCTGTTTAATCAAAAAAGCACATCAAGGCTATCATTGACTCTTGGTTATCGTTACGAACTGTGAGAACTAGTTCAAAAATCACGTCGCTCCACGATCAGCATAGCAGGGGATCAGAATCAAACCCACACCTTCTGAGAACGCGCAATGAAAACTATTTAATTCGTGCTAATTAAGTTTGAGATTTCAGAAATGTAGTTCAGTAATTCGGCTGGTATTTCACGACCGGTGTTTCGTTTTAATAACGCCAAATGTTCGTGCGGTGCGGCGAACAGGGTCGCGAAAGTCACGACCGCCATCTTGTCTGGACATGCGCAGTGGACTGCGCAGAAGCTCGGACAGCTTTTACCCTCCAGTCACAAACACGGTGAAATACACATTGTAAACTGTCCAAAATATGTTTGGGTGATACAAGCGCTCGGCCGTTTTAGCAAATTGAGAGAGAAAAATTGTTTCATATTGGGGGTAGCTTTGATAGGATGTTCACATGATCAGTCTGAGCATCTTTTCAATTTTTGCTTTGTTAGGCGCCGGTTATTCAACAAAACCGAACAAAACGGTGAAATTTCCTATACGATTGGAGACTAAGGCCGTGAACCAATTGATCTCAAATTTTAATCATGATTAGATAAAAGATTAACAATTGTTATCATTGGCTCATTTTTTAAATTGTTTTTCATACGACACCCAGCGAGATAAGGTAATAGTCAATTTTTCACCAAAAATCAACTAAGGTTAAAATTTCAAATCATTTCGTCAACCCATTTTCTCTTCTCCAATCGTATCTCAAAAAGTGCCTGCAACAAGCGGCAAAATCGTTCGCGCTTGCAGCACCTGTTCTGCAGCTAGGCGAATGGCTACGGATGTTTGATCGTAGAGAGATGATGATATAGAATTGGTAGGGATCGGTGGGAACAAGGTGTCTGTGCCTATTCTGCCGTACCAATAACCATAGAGAAACTAACGTTTATGAAATTATAAACAACATGCAATTTTCTAACTATTTTGCTCGTTAAGAATTCCTTAAAAGTTAAAACTTGTGTTGAAGTTTTGACTTTAACCCGTGGCAAAGCACGCTCTAAGAAATCGTCTACGAAAATGTATTGGTTTAAGACGACACAAATTTTGTGTCGATCTGAAATCAACAAAAAAAATCTTGTTTTAAAAATTTTAAAAATTCTTGTCTTTGGGGATTCATGTTAGGAGTGACCTTCCAATCATTTCCCTCTCTCCTGAGGGAAACGACGACAAAATCACATACCCATGGTCGACAAACGAAATGCGTTTACTGAGCCAGCTTGCCCGAGCCATCTTTAAAATGCAAACAAGTTGTTAGTGGGTTTTCGCTGTTGACAGCATCACACCTGGAGGTCTCCAGACAAAGACCGCATCTCTTCTGATAAACAACAGCATCCATTTAGTATCGTAGTACCAACTCTTGAGTCCCACTCGTGAACTGAAACCGAGGTGTAACTTCGGTCAAAGAACACCTGACAATCGGCGAAATCTTCTCGAAACCCACCTACTAAATTACACCGCTTGTGCAAAAAATAATACTTGAGAAAAGTCTGTTAAAGCTCGAGGTGGAGTGGGTTCCACTTCCCACATTACATCCACATTAACATATCATCAGAAGAATGTTCTCTTCAGGATCAGCGTCATTCTTGGCGGAGTGTGATTGTAATTCCTTTTGATCGAGAAGTGGCCACAAGTGTTCTCATGTCTTTTAGTTATATTCTCTTTGAAAATTCTCAACCATAACTTATCATTTTTATGCGCATCGATCTATACGTAAAAATTATTTAAACTCCTGATATTTTACATATTTTGAGTAACTTTTACATTGTTATACACACGTATTTTACTTGATACAAATTTGTATATCGATGGGAAATTGACGGAAATGCTCCCTGATGATAGGTCATGACCGCATCCTACCCAACGGGTAATTTCCCATATTTCGCATCGAATTCGCTTCGTTTTCGGTTCGCTTTTGCAAAATGGCTACCTTTTAACAAAGGAAATCGTCGATGTTTACATTCGCATGTTCGCGTGTTCGGTTTCGTTTCGGTTTCGTCAAAGTTAAAGTTGGCTCAACTTTAACGAAACTAAAACACGCGAACATGCGAATGTAAACATGGACGATTTCCTTTGTTAAAAGGTAGCCATTTTGCGAAAGCGAACCGAAAACGAAGCGAATTCGATGCGAAGTATGGGAACCCAGCTTTACTCTTCCCATAAGCATCCATACTAAAATTGTTTGGCTACAATTTTCCATATATAGAAAGGCTCTCAACTGTGTAACTTCAACAGAGCCTTGAAAACCGTTCCTAAAAGGACTTTCGACAAATAAAAAAGCATTAATATCCTATAAATTTTTACCTCAGAGGTAGTATGGCGGAAGTCCATTTCAAGATTCTTGAGGTAAGCTTAAAAACCAGTCATTCTAGCTGGTCCAATCATATTTGTAATGGTGCCATGAGCCATTGTGTAAGATAATAAGTCAATTTAACTGCATATTTGACATCAGTCACATAGCAATTGATCTAGCTTGATTACACCATTCCAAAAGTGTGCAACGCAAAATCGAGAAAATTCACTTTCGTCCTTCTCTCTGAGACAGCAATTCAGATCTTTTCCACTTTTTCATAGAATGGATATTAGAGTATAATAAGACATTCATAATAACAATGCGTGTGGGCGTATGCACGCACTTTAACGCATGAATTCGTCAGCCAAACACCTTCACATCACCATCATCATCACCACATGCTGCCGGCAGCCACGCATGCGCCAGACATGTGTAAACATCATCACGAGTAGCAATCTGTCATGATTTATAACCAGCGAAAAGTGTAATAGTTTGATTAATGTCCGCGGTCACTGCGCCCTAGTAGCTCAACGGCGGTCCGCTTTTTTGCGCGCGCAACCAAATTAAACTCTGGAGCAGATAATTGATTTTTCGTGGCTTTTAATGAGCGGTTTTGACTGACTTTTTCAATAACTCAAAGCGTCTTGATGATTGGGACTAATGTTAAGAACGGTTGCTGAAATGTGCCTTCGCAGGTTTTGGGAGCTGCTGGTGAAACTTGGCTTCTGCCGAGGTAATTATGTTGATGAATGTAGGAAGGCAGTGAATATAATTTCTAAGTGGCCGTGAGCGATTATGCCTGGATTTATGCGGAGGGGGCAAATTTTGGGAGGTTAATGGGGGTCTGGAGGAGGGGCATTTAGTATTGGGGTCCGGGTCATGTTGCCCCAGGGGATTTTTTAATGAGTTTAAGGGCGGAGCCTAGAATGAGGATTTAGTTAAAATTAAAATTATTAGTGATCCATTGTTATTGGTATGTACTGTAATTTAAAACAGTTAAAATATCGCCAGGAATGCATTGAAGCTAATACAGTGGAACGAACAACACTCACCCTTTGAAATCCGCATCCCTTGGGCAACTTTCATTATATGTTCTGGTAGCTAAATATTTACTTTTGCGAACATATATAAAAAGTGTTTATAAAAGTAAATATATCGCAATTATTTACTCATCAGTCAAATTTCAATATTTAGATTCTATTAAAGCTGACAGAACACACTGTGTATACCCTCCAAATGAGTGTGAAACTGCTTCTAACTTTTATATCTTTGCGAAACCCAAACACAATCAATTTCTGTTACTCAGAAGTAGAAGGACGGAAGTCAATATCAATAATTATTGAGGTGAGCTCAAAAATCAATAATCTGCATTCCAAACATAAGTAATGGTGACATGAGTCATTGTGTAAGAGAATACTTCAATATGACTGTATTTGTTGACATCAGTCAAATGTCAATATCAATAATTACATCATTCCAAAAGTGTGCAACACAAAATCGATAAAATAGACTTCCTACATCTGAGGTACACATTTGAAGTAACAACACTTTGACAAAAGTAACGGACAAACAAACTACGCATTTTCCCTTTGACAGGTCCAGAAATCGAATTATTTCATCCATGGGTGTACGTCTTCCGGTAGCAACTCTCTATCATCCGTAGGCGTTTTAATATAACTTCTTACCCTACGTCAAATCAACGTCTGACATGTTAATTACTTCGTTGAGTGTGGAGCTCGTATGAATGAAATGTTTTGACAAAGAAAGCACCTAACATTCTCGCAGAATGAATCCACACATCTGATTAACATACAATGCGCTTGATGCATGGCTAACCAAACATTTACTCTTCAATATCACAGAACAAATATTTTCACTCGGGGAGAAGAAATGGCACAAGGATTGTTTATTGATACACACACCTTTAACGTTGCCACCGATACTTAATAATAGAAATATTATTGACACTATCCACTTTGTAATGGAAGATAATCCAAATAAAAAGTTTCATTTACTGGAGTATTTTTTACGATTTTACAGCTTGTATGATTGAGATAGTTCTGGCAATAAGGCTCAGCCAATAGGGAAGTCTCTAGAAAAAAATATTGTACATTTGTATCAACACACATTTTTCACCGGGAAAAAATAATTATGTTCGTGAATAAATTATCAAATTGAAATTTCATGTGACATTTTGGCGGTAAAATCTGGTGATGTCGTTTTTAAGTCCACAACAATGTGTTACCATGATGAATACTTTGTTGCCAAGGCAATGCTGAGTCCCATAACGATATCACTGTTTTAAAACAGCTAAATATATTTTAAAATTAGGAGATTTCTTTCAATATTTCTGCATTACTTGAAAACTATTAATCCCACAATAACAAAGTTTTGTTTGTCTACATCCTAGACATTGTATACTTTTAATATCTCACGTTTTTAATCCATTACCATTTTACAACTATAGAGTGAGTTCCCAATTCACATATTCCAAAAACCTTTTAACGTTGAATTTCCTAGTCTTTGAGGTGAAGTTGCGAATTGCAATATTTTAATTCATCTTCGACTGCGAACTTGCCAAATAACTCTCTTGAAAAAAGTGCAAATCGTCCGTCTGAAAATAGCGCAGTTGCATTTACTTGCACGCTAGACACTTAACTTCCACGCAGTTTAGCTGCACGTTATCTGCCGTTTAGCTGATTAAAATAATCATTATCATTAGCGGCGTGGTCAGATGTGATCGCCTCCAGCTGGCGGACCCGGGTTCGAGGCCCGATTCACAATACAGTGTTGTCAGGTGTGGGGAGATTTCCCTCAGAGTGGGAGATTTCCCTCGGAGTGGGAGATTTCCCTCGGCGTGGGAGATTTCAGAATTTAAGGGATGATATTGGACTACGAGAAGGGATTCTTTTTCATGTGATTTTAAATGGGTTAAAACCTACCAAAAAAGACATGGACTAAAATTTTCCAACTTTTCTTAGAATATGGCCACACATTTATAACAATATTAAAAATATAGATTATTTGTTTGATGTCAAATATACTACAAAATCAGTTATATTGTGTTATCAAAACTATGGGTATAAATGTATATGAAAATATTTGTTAACATGTTCCAAATAATACGCTAAAAATATGGGATAAAATGTGTCGAATATATAAGAAAACAGAGCAAAAATGTTTTCAAAGAAATACATTGATATTTCCATTGAACTAAGATAACACATTTCGGCCGATAAAGGGATTTTTTCGAGCCAAAACGAGATTTTAGTTTGTGCTCATCTGGCAACACCGCAACACACACGATCAACTAATGATTGCAGCTGCATGTATGTTCAACCACCTTCGTTACAGATGATTTACAAGCTCAAGATATTAATTTGGGTTTAAAAGAGGCGTGGCCAGAGTTCGTCATATTTATTTCACTCGCATTTAAATATTATTTCAAGTTTATTTAACTTTGCTCTGTCTGCAAATAGGCAAATGCTGACTGATGATTTAGAATAGGACAGGAAACTATATGGGAATGTTATTGGGTCAAATAGTAAGGAACCTGCCCATCATTCAAACCACTGGACGGAACAGGTTGGGTGAGTGGTTAACGCTCTGAACTTGTATTCCGGAGGCCCAGGTTCGATTCCCGCGGCCGTCCTTCCTGACTGGGGTTTTTTCGTGGTATTCCCTCAGTCGACAGGCAAATGCTGGGAAGTTACCCTACTAATAGGCCACGACCGCCTCCTTCCCACCTTCCATCCTTACCTACTCTTCACCATCATCTCCCAATCATCATCATAATCATTCATCCGTCGCCATTAGCCTCGCTGCAGAACAATGCGACGAAAGAAACAGATAAATCACTCGTGAATCGAACCCTAGGACCTTCGGAACTTCCAGAGCATTATAGTCTGAGCCAACTTGCTCCATCACGTAACTCAGTAATTATAGTATAAACTATGAAAATTATACTGCAACAAAAAATCGATTTGAAAAATGATAAAATAGATTGGTATTTTAATTGATCATTGTAATTGAAAAACATCGTTCCTTATTTCGTTGAGGAAGAGTTTTTTTTGTTGTTAATAATTTGACGTGAGACAAATGGATCGCACGCAACGTTCAAACATGGCGCCAAGATCTTACCAAGGGCGGGGGGGGGGGGGGGATGTTGATATCATTACTAAAGCGGATATTACATAAAGGAGCTGACCCAGAAAACATCAACTATTTGGCTGGGGTGTGGTGCAAGTTGAGATTTTAAGAAACTTGTTAAAAACGAATTTTGGGCGTTTAAAGGGTATCTTTTGTTTATAATGTATCTAGAAAATGTTATAATTATGAGTATGGCAAAACAGGAACATAATGTTTCTGTGATTGACTTCAGATTCATATAATGTACAATATAGTTTGAGTAATAAATTTAACTTGTAAGATATTCGAACAAATAAGCGATACGTGATGGAGCCACTTCTGGCAGGAAACTTTTTAGATGCACTTTTTTATTTTGATGTTCGTGTTTCCATAGGGCAGTGAAAAAGGAGGAACAATTAAAATTTAAATTTAGTTGCAAGTTTACTTTTTCAGCCATAACAAACAACTAAAGCAAATTCAATATATTTATATAAATATCCCCGTGATATCCTCCATTATCCCCCTTATGGCTAGTACCAAAGAATCGATCAGAGGTCAGTCCTGTTCCTTATTTTCTCGAATACAGATCACCCTTTGGGGTGGTGACATACCTCGATCTTGTTTACTTCCTGCGGGACAAGCATTCATTAAAAATATATATATACAGAAGTGGTATGCAATGAAGTAAGGAGATGAAACCAAGAAAGATGATGACTTATTACTTATTTACTGAAAGCATCTGTCCCTCAGTTAGATTTTGGTCAGTTGTGACGTCAGAAGAGATTCCCTTCCGCCATGTTGGATTCATTGACACACTGCCACCTGGATACACCAGTGTGTAGTGCTTCCAGTGGGCCGTGATTCTGTCACTGCCGCCTGGACACACCAGTGTGCAGTGATTCCAGTGGGCCGTGATTCTGTCATTGTGATTCCAGTGTGCAGTGAGCTTGATCAAGAACTTGATTTTACTGCAGGTGCTCACTCGCCAAGCAGAAGATTGATTCGGTGATAAGTTTTAATAGGATGTAATAAGAGAGACTGTTAGTCCTGTTTGGAACTCGGACTTTTTAACTCTTGAAAACTACCAAATTGACTTGACACATTACTGCCAACTGATTGGTATATAATTATAAATCAGTATTACTGAATCATGTGCAGTTTATATCAACATGTTAAAAGGTTTAAATTTTATTGCATTTTCTGCATACAATTTAATTCAAATATCTTAAAATTATCTTAAACTGTGATACTTAAAAGGTAATATGTTAAGTGCTATTGCCTGTTTGGAGATGAATAAACTTGGTCGGGATATAGCCACTATAAGATCGTATAAAGAGGTTGTGTGGAGCGTATTCGTTGGGGGTGTGGCGAAGAAGGAACATTGAGGCATATACTAAAACTATTTCCCAATTCCATTCTGATTGAATCCGGTCACGGGCATAAGGATTAACATTGCATGGAATCGAATTCTGCAGTGGAATTGGGGATTTGAAAGTTCTAGAATAGGGCCCCAGTACGCATTTGGCGGAATAATATAAACACATTTTTAAATGGCCTTTGTATATAGTTCTGATTTGAACTTCTCTCACTTTTTAGCCGAGAAGAGTGAAGAAAGTCTAGATAATCATGAGAAAACATTAGAGACAAAATTATCACTTAGGTACAGTAATTATGCAAAAACCTTGCTTTTTATACAAAGAACGTTTTAAATTCGTATTTCTCGCGCCGAATCACAGCCTTCTAAAGGAACGAAGAGACGTCTAGAAGGCCGTGATCCGAATTTACTTGTAATCTGAAATTGGCCAATTTAAATTGCAAGCGGAGTCGTGTACCGCAACGGCGATTGAAATTAATTCCGTCGAAATCGTGGCTCCGAGAAAAACCTGATTCATTTAGAGTGAAATCCCACGCCTACGTCCTTCCGGAAATTCATATCCATCCTTCTTAGCCATCCTTCTTAGCCGTCCTTCTTTGCCGTCCTCCTTAGCCGTCCTTCTTAGCCATCCATCTTAGCCATCCTTCTTTGCCGTACTTTTAAGCCATCCTTCTTAGCCGTCCTTCTTAACCATCCTTCTTAGCCATCCTTCTTTGCCATTCTTCTTAGTCTGCATCTTTCCTTCACCAGGAGGCCAATTCTTGAGTTTTCATGTTTTTAAACCATGTGTGGTTTCATTGTTTAAAACGTAAAAAAGTTGACAACTATTGCTTAGTCTTCAACTTTTTTACGTTTTAAACAATGAAACCACACATGGTTTCAAAACATGAAAACTCAAGAATTGGCCCCCAGTACATAATAACATGGACAATTGTGGAATGGGTAGGGGAAGGTAGGCGACAAACTAAAAATCTGATTTGCCAACAGAATGTGCCTTATTGCTGGTTGAATCTAGATCAAATAACAGACAATCAGTGTTTTAAAAAGCAGCCAAACTCCAAGGAGATAAAATCTAAAAATTCAACTAATATCGGTAATTTTATAGAGATATTAATATTGGAGCCTACTTTAAGTCAACACGCTAATTCAAACATAATTTTTAAGAATTAAACAGTACTTTACGCAAAATATACTATAGCAATGAGACGCAGAGATATTTCAGATTCTGGACAAGTGATTTTAGACAGTATTGATGAGTTTCATCAAGCCACTGATTCAAATACTAATTGATTATTGTTTCGAATAATGCTGGCTTCAAATCAAACAAAGTTGTCGTCAACACACTTGGAACATCCTGTAATTAATCCTCGGTGGAGGTGCCGGGCTAGTTGTTTGGTCCTTAGGCGTGAAGCAAAGTAGCAAAATCATATTATAATTCAAACTTAGTTCTCAGATTGAAAGTAACGACTAATTGAGATAAAGGCAGTGATTTAGGATTATCTGAAATGAGAAGTATAGACGTTCGGGTGAACTCTTTTAATTTATCCAATGCACACCAAACGAAGAGTAATTACAATTTAATGAACTTTTAATACAAAACACATTGTAAGTACATCTTAAATCTAGAAATCACAATATTTATTGATACTTTCTTAAGAGGGATGAGTAGTGAGTGTGGCCTTGAAGAGTTTTTTCATCGATTTTTATCAATATCTTTTACCAATGTAATTGTTAACAAATTAGGGCTTTGTACGAGTATTCAGAACAGTTCAATGAAAATAATTTCATAGTTTGGAATAGGTTACTAGTTTTATTTTGTCCAACAGATGTTTAGTGCCATAATTTAACTAATTTTCGGGCACTAATTACATCTGTAGGACAAAGTAATTCTAATAAACCATTACAAGCTATGGAATTATTTTCATTGAACTGTTCTGAATACTCGTACAAAGCCTTATTTTGTTAACAATTACATTGATAAAAGATATTGATAAAAATCGATTAAAAAACTCTTCGAGGTCAAACTCACTACCCAGCCGTCTTAACACTTCCGGTTAGTAAAACAGACTGAATTCTATTTGATTCTATTTCCCTCATTGTTGTTCAGCCCCGGCCTCGGTCAGAAAAGTGGCAACATAGCAATGCTTGTTCTTCACAGCAAGCAGCAACGGCTTCTCATCCCAAGTGGTCTTGGCATTTAGTTCAGCCCCTGCGTTCACCAACCACACAGCCGTATCAAGTTGCCCGGACTCCGCAGCATAATGGAGAGGCGTGAACTTCCACCTGTCCTCGACATTGACTCCTGACTTGATGAGGATCGGGATGACATTGTGACGTCCTGCATATGCGGCCGCGTGTATGGGAAGATACTTGTACTCGCCGCCCTGCATCATGTCTGCTCCTCTCTCCAGCAGGAACTTCACAGAGTCCTCACAGCCACTCTCAGCAGCGACGTGCAGGAGGGTGCGTGTGCCGTACTTACTGAGGACTGTGTTCACCTCCAGCTTGCACTCGTCCACGGCGAACTTCAGTAAATGATAGCAGCCAGCCTTAATAATTGAGCAACAGGTTTCAAGATCGGTGTTAGAAATTCTTTTCTTGACATTATTTATTAATTTTCTCATCTCGACCAAGCCACCAGTGTTTGCTCCATTCTTCAGGAGATGTTCCACTTTGCCCCACAACTTAGTTTTGTCTGCGTATCTCGGAGGAGTTCCCTGCAGTATTCTGTCAGTCAGGCTAAACTCGGCGCCATGGGTTATCAACAGCTGCATGATGCTTGCTTCAGAAGTGATGTCAAAACCAAATCCAGTTACACTGTCATTGTCAGGGTATGAAGCAGACAGATGGAGTGCTGATCTTCCGCCCTTGTCAAGACGGTTCACGTCAGCGCCAGATGTCAGCAAAGCTTCGACTTGTTCTCTGTCAGCGCTCAACACTGCGTTGTGCAACGGGCAATCTCTCACAAGGATTCGGTCGAAGAACTGACGGACTGTTACAAAGCGAGGTTCAAACAGGTGCTGCGCGATGAAATCTTTGCTCGACAATATATTCTCTGACAGCCACCAGGCCATGAAGAACTCTGCGAAACATCGATGAATGAAGATTGGTTTGCCATCCACCATTCCATCAATCAATCCCGTCCATTCTTCAGCACCCACTGCAAATCTCTCTGCTACATTCAATGATAGTTTGTTTTGGTTGTCGACCTTTAACACCTCTATTTCTTCATCTGAAAGAAGCAATAGTATTGCAGCATTGGAGTGATTTTCCATCATTAATTGTTGTTCCCTTTTGCTTTTAGCAATTTCTCTTGGATTAGAAGAGTCTTTTAGATCTTTGCCTTCATTTAGTATGTTCAGTTTCTCCGATATGAATGTTTCAAACAACATCAGTAAATCCAGCTGATTTGGAAGGAGAAGTTCACTCTTTTTAACATTCCCAGCAAACATTTCGCCCAGCATCATGCACTGCAGGGGAATCCCTGTGAACTCTCTGTCTCTGTCACTGAACGATTTGGAAGCCTTTACTAAAAGATTCTGAGCAAATTCCCGTGATGTATCGTTGATTTGGATGGAATGCTTATCGTTCCAAAACTTGACAAGAAAAGTAATTTGATCTTCATCGGTAAATGGTTTCATGGAGTAACAGATTGAGGCTAGCTCACTTTCCAAGTGATGTCGCATTACATTTCTAGATGTCAGCCAAATCTGTCCAACTTTCTGTTTCATCATGCTCTTGATCATATTGGTGACTTTGTCATTGTAATACGGACTAATCTCATCGAATCCGTCAATGTAGATGCGGACGTTTCCCGTTCGAGTCAATCGTGATCGGAGAATTTCATTATCAAGTTCACTACTTCTCATTACACCAGTTAAGAAATCTATGCAGTTTACATGATTGGTAAAATACTGTTCTGTGTGTTCTTCTAGACTTCTTGTAATGGAATTCAAATTTATCCTAATTGCCCACATTGAGTTGTCTTGTGCCTTAGCTACTTGGGCCACGTTGTCGAGGTAAGTGGTTTTACCCATCCCAGGTTCAGCAGCCACGAGAACAACTCGCTCATTCACGTCTTTCCAGTCTTTGTCCAGGATTACTCTTTTCATACTGCTGTCAATGTTCTTCTTTATAACATCCATATTGTTAAATGATTTCTTCCAATACACAAGGTTGCTCTGGTCCACTGACAACCAATGCACATTCTGGCCTGGAATCTTCTGACAGAATCTTGTAAAGCTATCTGCAGTGAACGAGCTATCTGTCCAGTAGAAGTGATGGGAAACTTTGTCTTGGTTTTCATCGAAACTGTTCAGCCGCACGCAGTAAGAATCCTCCAAACTTGAGACATATTGCTTTCAACGTTGCTGATGATAAAATAATCTTCCTTGAGCTTCGGATCAAACGCTTCTTTATTTATGTAATCGCTCCTCTCCAAGCTGCGAGGGATGTAATACGAGATATTGTCGGGGATCTTCTTTCCAAATGTAAGCTTGGAGCTGGAAAACAGTTGTTGAGTAACGAAATCTCCAGTTAGCTCATGCGTGCAGTGTTCCCCCACCACCGACTCGAGGCTGACTTCATACCCTTGGAAGTACACTGCCTTCTCTAGAAGCCAATTCTGTGACGTCACCTCAAGTTGGTCCCAGCTGAAGCTGTCCTGGAGTTGCTGGTAACCTGGCAACGCACTCTCTGTTAAAAGGACCAGCTTCTTGCCTGGCGATACATTGTTAAGCTCGGCAGCTTGTGACACAGCATCAGTGCTGCACTCGATCACCAGCACGTCACACCACACACTCTGCCACGCGCGCAGAACCTCGGTTTCCCATGACAACAGAGATGATTCGTAAATGAAGATGAAGCGATTAGTGTGATACTTCTCCAGCTTGTGACACAGCATCAGTGCTGCACTCGATCACCAGCACGTCACACCACACACTCTGCCACGCGCGCAGAACCTCGGTTTCCCATGACAACAGAGATGATTCGTAAATGAAGATGAAGCGATTAGTGTGATACTTCTCCAGCTTGTGACACAGCATCAGTGCTGCACTCGATCACCAGCACGTCACACCACACACTCTGCCACGCGCGCAGAACCTCGGTTTCCCATGACAACAGAGATGATTCGTAAATGAAGATGAAGCGATTAGTGTGATACTTCTCCAGCTTGTGACACAGCATCAGTGCTGCACTCGATCACCAGCACGTCACACCACACACTCTGCCACGCGCGCAGAACCTCGGTTTCCCATGACAACAGAGATGATTCGTAAATGAAGATGAAGCGATTAGTGTGATACTTCTCTTCAAACTGGTCAACTGTACATGTGGTGACGTCACGTTAATCACAAGACAGCTGGACAGTGATTGGTTGAAGGAGTCGATCTCTTGGTCAGTGAAGCTGACGTCCTTCCTCTTCACATGATTCGAGTTTAGATGAGAGACAACGATATCACCCCACAACTGCGCAGTCTCAGTCAACACTTCTGAATCTTCTTTCCTCTCCCACCAACACTGCATCTTCTCCACAAACACCTTCGCCATCTTGACTGTATCCTCTTCATTTGTTCCCAAGGCCATCTTGATCTCGTCTTCAATGAGAGCGTCCAGTTCATCCTCCTTCGCTTGCTGAGTGAACCATTGCAGCCTCCCGAAGAATTCCTTCAACTGATCATCACTGTCGATGGCATCATAAAACTCCTTAGAATCTTTCTCATTACTCTTCTTCTGCATGTGCTTCATCACTTCCTCCTTCATTTCATTGAATGCGGTCTCCTTTAGAACAGTCGGTTGCGTGTAGCCGTTCGTTCCCGTGGAAAATATCCTAGCTCTCTCCTGAACTGACGGGTTTGTTTCTGAACTCTCAGCCGGCAAATTACTGTCAATGATAGCGTTCGTGTAGATAACAAAATCACACCTCTCAAAGCTAACGTCAAGTAATACACTCTTCTGATATTTCGGATCTCTAAGATTACTCTCAACCTCACACGAAGATTTGTAATATTTGTAAACACTAAAACTGCCCTTCGCATCAGCTAGATTTTCGAGTAATATTATTTTGTTACATTTTACTCTATGTTGACATTGTATGAAGCAAGTTCTGTATTCGACTTCGCCCTTAAGTTTGTACTTAAAGAGTATGTCATCGAACGCGCCTGCGCCGGCGACGTTGGTCCCCAAGAAGAATCCGGCCGTGTGGTTGACGCCGCGCAGAAATAACAGCGACGCCATTTTGAACTCGTACTTCTGTCCTGAAATGTCGGCGAAGCCATCGGTCTTCTTGTAGGACAATCCGGCAGTGACATTCCTTATATATATTGTGAGTATTTTACAGCACAGGCCGTTTCTCACACCCCAATCGCCACCTCTCCTTGTCCATCCAACCATCTTCCAGCAAGTTTCTTCTCCCCATTGCCTCCTTTACATCTTCTTGCCATTCTCTCGGCGGTCGGCCCCTTTTCCTCCTCTCTGGAGGGGTCCAATGCCATTACTTCAGGGGCCACCTATGGGGATCCATTCTTCTTAAGTGTCCATACCAGCACAATCTCCTTCGCTCTATCTCCTCTACCACTGTTTCTTCCTTCTTCATCCATCTCCGTATCTGTTCATTCCTAATATGCTCAATTCTTGACACCCTACAACTTCTTCTGAGCGCATCCATTTCAACCGCCATCAACCTCTCTTTATCCCTCTTCGTTACTTCCCAGGTCTCAGATCCGTATGTAAGAATACTTTGTACAATGCTGCTATAAATTCTATTCTTTGTAGGCTTCTGCAGTTGTTCAGACCACCACATCGAGTTCAGCTTCTGAACCGCTTGTCTTCCCTGGATTATCCGGCTGCTAATATCTCTCCGACTACTTCCCTCCGATGAAAAAATAGATCCTAAGTACTTATACTCTCGGCACTCTTTCACTTCCTTCCCATCCACGTCCATGTCATTACCTTCTCCCCCTACCACCAAGTATTTGGTCTTGTCAAAATTGATTTTTAAACCCCATTTTTCGTATGTTTCTGATAATTTCCGCATCATATAATTGCAGTCGTCCTCGTCCAATGCAACCACTACTTGGTCATCAGCAAAGAGAAGGGAATGCAGGTAATCTCCATTCACAGGCACACCCATCCATCTACACTTAGCTTGCCATTCTTGCAAAACCTTATCTATATAGATTTTGAATAGAGAAGGTGAGAGGCAGCACCCTTGACGCAAACCCTTCGTAATCTCGAAGCTACTGGACATGCGATTTCCTACTTTCACTACACTCCTCTGTCCTTCATACAGGTCTCTTATGGTGTCCACATAAGACATTCCTTCAAACATAGAAACAATTGGAACAAAGATCACCTCTGCTCTTCAAACTAGCAATGGCCAATCAGAATGCACAGTTCCAGGAGTTACGAGGGAACCTAAGCTTCTGATTGGCTGAATACGTAAAGAATCACGCGTCTTCGTATACGAGTTGCTTAATTTGTACACCCACTGTCAGAAGAATTGACTAAGTTATTAATAGCTACGTTGGAGCTCGAATTAGTTGAATGGAGAAGTAAATATTATTAGGTATGAGGTTAGTTCTTATAATCAAACCCTTCAACCTCAATCTCAAATGCTCTGTGCCAAGTTCAAGTTTTGGTAAAGGACTTGAATTTCGCAAGCAATTTATGAGTCCGCGGGTGTATCGGGATAACAACGATCACTTGACTTACATCTCGGCTTTATCTTGGGACTTATCTGCTTCATGGCTGCTTATTTCTTCTGCTGCTGGAATCAAGTGCAAGTTGTGACGTCAGACATCGCGTGTCCTATCTCGGACGTCAATAAGGAAAATATAAGTTGAGTTGATTATAAATAATTGTCGGTTACAATTATAATAATTGTTCTAAGGCATGGTGCCATAAGCTTCTGTCGCTAGGCGAAACCTGATTGGATTAAAAAAACATACTGTTTCAAATGTGATCAAATGTGAAACTACAAACCGCAACGGTTTCGCCGCAGCGGCAGATGCGTCGAAGATATTATTTTATTGGGTGTGAAAGAACATTTTTTTTTATTGAAATACACTTTTGGCAGTAGAAAATTCGGTGTAAATCTTAATTGAAAATAAATCAAATTCACCGTTGTGTTTTCTAACTCTTGCAATGTGTTCACACTTGACGCTCGATTATCAATGTATGAACTACACAGTCGTGCTGGATGGGTCACAACTCTTAAAACTTAATCATCTGGCGGGGGAAAATAATCAAACTTTCAAAAAATCTACAAAAATAATTATTTGCCTGGGTCTGAAAGCTGGTATTTGGTAGGCTGCCAAATCTGATGCAATGTAATTTTGAACCTTTTAAGCCCCATTTACACGGTGCAATTTCTTGTACAACTTCTGTACCACACTTCTGTGTCACACTTCTTGAATGGAAATTAAATTAGAACATGTTTTAAGTTCTGTGACAGAAAGTTGCGTCGTGTAAATACAAAATTGTATGCAAAATGGGAATGTGACACAGAAGTTGTTCAAGAAATTGCACCGTGTAAATGGAAATTTCTGTTGATTTTGCGGAAACTGTTTGAACAGTATATACTTAAAAGTTTAGTAGCAACTGAATGTAACTCACCCTCCATATTGCCTTGCGCTGAAGAGTGAAGCTTGTGGCATCAGTCACGTCAAAGCTCTGGCGATGTTACCAAGAATATGACAAACAATACGAGTAACAGAGATAACACGAACAGTCACGTGACACTCATTCAAGAGGCGCTGTTATCTCTGACACTGACCTTGAGGATTTATTTGCAACCACAGCCTTCTTGATGTCTTCTACAGGAAAGGAGGGAAACGTATCAATAGAATGCGCTAGTAAAATTAGATGGCTGAAGAAACCAGTCAATATGCCGCTTTTGGTGAATAAACATCTAGTTTTCACAAGAATTAATGCTCCCTGAGTATGGATGAAATATGCTTATGAAATATGTAAATTGTATTTGATTGTTGACACTGAGGTACTACATACACATCAATTTCTGTTAATTCGCAATGTAGTTCTAACATTTACTTGCACTATACCTTATTTAAAGATGTTAATATTTTAGTTGACGCTAGTTAGGGTGACTCCAACTTTAGTGTCGAATTATCTCAACGACTTCATAGTAATGCTCCCAGAGTATGAATCATATTTATGTAGACTATTCCCCTTCTCTCTTTGCAGTAATTAGTCGTCAATTACAGTTTATTATCTCCCATTTCATGTAGCTAATTCAACTAATACGTTCCTTAATCTCTAACTCTGGATTTATCTGATACATCCGTTCGTTTTATTGCAGAGTTAAAACGTAATGATAGTATTTCACTGCGCCGTATCGATTCAGACAGAAGTTAAATCTTTCCCTACACGACTTTCATTTGCTTGTTATGGTAATGGAACTTGTACACTTGACAATCGCATTAATAGAACGTTTCGAATAGTATCTGCTTGACACTTGTTTATTGAGTGAGCAACTCATTCATTGGCTTCTTGCACGGAGAGCAAATGGTTGCGGGCTAAGAATAATAGGTATCACTTCTCAGATGGATATGTAATTGTAAAATAGTGTATTGATAAATATTGTTTAAGCTGGCGTAGCGAGCGTAACCACGGTACTCTTATGGCATTTTCTCTTTTTTTGTGTGTGTGCTTTTGAAGGCACTGCCCAGGCCAAACCGTTCAACCAAACGATCAGAAATTTTGCACACATACTAAAGTAATCTAAACGCATCGTATAGATTATAATCTATAGATTTTGGACAAGATCATGTGATTTTTTGAAATTAAAACTAAACCCGTTTGACCGATCAACCTAAAATTTTGCATGATTAACGGGACCAACTTTTTAGGTGCTTTTGTAAATTTTCATACTAATCTTGTCGTAAACTTCAAAAGTTATTGACATTTTGTGCGTGTTCAGAAATATTTTTAACACGTTTCGGCTCTTTCCAAGATCTATAGAACAGCAACTTTCACACGTATATCAATTCGCATGCGACACGAATGGCTCGCTCATCAACGCGTTACTCAGAGCGTTTTCCTAGCTTATCACTTATCGAAATCAAGTGTACAATGTGTGATGACGATCTGTCCTGCATTTCCTTTCTCTAAACTGCAACAATGTATTTTCAACGACAGCTGAAGGCCGCTGCATCTACCAGAATCCTCGTGTTAATTACAGATCTCAGAAGAATATTGAATTAGTTTTATTGCCTTCATTAACATCAATAAACTGCTAATGATCATGCTATCATGTGGATCTCGATGGCGTCGCGGAGTGGTCGTGAGACGGGGTCGTGATGCGGGAAGAAATAGATCGTCTTCGTGACGTGAACTGGAGCGATCACTCCGCCAGGATCACTAGGACAGAGTTAAACTGTTTTTTTCTAGGTCTTGCGATGACCAGTGTCCAGAGTTGCTCTTGTAGATTGTTATATACACTTGGCCAAACAAAACTTGAACGTTCAATAAATCTGATTGGCTGATAAATGTTAGATCGCACCATCAGAAGTCAGTCCAAGCGATCTCATTGTCTCACTCTAGTAGGTGACCTCACATTTCAATGATAATAACAAGCTTTGATTGGTTATGGGGCATGACCAGCAGTCTTTCAAATTTGTTCAACGTTCAAGTTTTGTTTGGCCGAGTGTACGTCAGAGGTAGAAGGACGTTGTCTTTATCCAATCATATTTGTAATGGTGACATGAGTATTGTGTAAAACTTAAGAATACTTCAATACTGTATTGGAGAAAAGTAATTACGGGATGTGAACCAAAAACTCGAAGTTTTCAAGTTATTTTTATTTACGCAGTGGTGAGAGATCCAGCCCGTCCCATGTGACGTGAAAACATCTCAACATATTCTATGTTTGAGTCTAGTTGGAGTCGTAATCGTGGTCTTATGGCATTTAACATTGGTAACATTTTCAACCACTCAGTAAAAACAAACAAACATTAAAAGCCGAGGATGGCAACAATGTGGTATTTTGTAATTTTTGCGTTATGCATTTTAACAATCCCTTTTGAAAACCGGAAACTGGAATTGTTGAGCTTCCTGTGGTCTATACTGCTTTACCAAGGAATGGAGCCTTTTTATTTTCATTATATTTCCATCTGTTGTGGTATTATGATAATGATTGCAATGATATTGCATCAAAACCAGTAAAATAGTAGCGAATGATTCTATTACGCTTACACATGTATACTCCTGAAAAAGAGTATTCATTAATCCTAGTCCTAAAAGATTATCAGAAAGCAAAGACCAAGATACTTTGACTGACGTGACCGCTCACTTGACTTCGAAATATCCCTGCCCTAAAACCGATCAAACCTCCACTTGGCCATTTCTCTTGTCAAAACAGACCTCCAGGCTTCAATTTCACTGCTCCGAAATATCACCACAATAACATGCATAGAGACCTGACTCAGTTATGTACAGAAACACCGGTCATTTACATTGTCATTTGCAAGTAAAACAAGAGTTTGCAAAGCTGATCATACCAGACATGAGCATAAATAGATTAATTGTCAAGTTATATTGTTACTTTGTTGACTTGTTGTCTTTTTGGTTTGAATGTGAAATTAAGAGTCTGGTTGCCTAGATCGGTCATGGCTTTCGCTTCCGGTTTGGCCGCCATTTTGAAATTTGTATACCTAATATTTTTCTTCTAAAGCTTAGCACACAATTTGCTTATATCGTTTATACAATTCTGAATTGGAAGGCATATATTGAATTTAAATAAAGGGATTAATTTTAAACATGATTTAAAACTTGAAACAAATATTTGATATTATTTTCACCAATAGCTTAAAAAAGGACAAAAGACCTAAAAAAAACAAGAAAATTACTTAATTAAAGAAAACATTTTCTGGCAAGATATAACACTTATTTTTGAAATCAGGAACACATGAAACATAATATTTATGTATCTACTATTGATTTTAGACTAGACATGACGTCTGAACAAAAAATAAAAAAATGTATGTCTTCAACATCCTAAGTCCTAACCCTAGAAATAAGAAAGTTGCATTTGTAGTACTTGTCTGATAAAATGTGTAAAACAAGATGTGCTTAACGAATAAGACAAATAGATTGATGCAATTGTAATATGTGGTTCATCTCTTCCAAAGAGAAAAAAAACCAAACGACTTGAAAACACTATCGGCCACACATCGATCATCGCGCAACTGCTGCAGAATCATCATCTCATCTTGACACTGCCCTCGTGACCGGTCCTAACAGATCGAGTGTCAAATCGTCTTCACATATCTCAATTGTCCGCGGATGCTGTGCGATCTGTAACCATGGCAACTGATTGGCAAGGACGCATCCGGCAAGGCTGCAAGATGAATCTAGCACGCGGTTCCTATAGCACTGACATGAGATGAGAGATCGAGATGCTGTCTGTACCCCTGTGTTACGTCATTATAGCCAGACAAGTTGGAAGAGCTTTCGAGATTTGAACGGTTCAGGAAAATCAAGTAAACTTTTTAAAACAAATTGATAAATTAATTTTTTTTTCTTAAATTTTTCAATTTTAACAATTTGTCAATTTGTTATGTTTTTTTTTTTACTTTTTCCAATCATTTCGTCAACCCATTTTGTCTCCAATCGTATCCAAAAAAGTGCCTGCAACAAGCAGCAAAATCGTTCGCGCTTGCACCACCTTAAAACGTTTATTTGCATCGTTTGTTGCAATTTATCGAAAAAGAATGAAGTTAACTTTGGCGAAAGAATTGGTGCGCAGTTAATTCGTTAAGTATTTTTATGTAGTTGGCAAAAGTTTTAAAATGACGTGATCATTTTAACGACGGCACACCTGTACATTTAATGGACTTGGGAAGAAACTACCTTTTGCTTTCATTTACTATAAGAAACCCTATAAAGCTGTAAAGCAATAAAATCGTTTTAATTATTATGCAATAGAAATCACCACGATTGCCGTATAGAATATTGTTTCTTTTTGAAATTGCCATCTGACCGACATTTGTATATAGGTAGATTGGTCACGGTGGAAACGCAAAGAAACATTTCCGAGAAGAGAAAAGAGTCGAGATATATTTAATTCCTGTATATGCAACGACTGGACCACTCACGGAATACTCCCCCCTGCCACTCCTCTAATTGCTGGGGCGAGGTAAATATTGCACTGGCTCCGTGCGCAAGCGTAATACCAATCGTGACTGAAGGATTTCAATATCCCGCTCTTTTGTCCAGCGATCCCACAGCCTTCTTGCGCGGCCCGCCACCGCCTTTGAGACGATTAATTGTACCCAGCCTTGCTACTCCCTGCCTATGTGAGGTTAAGGTTTGGTACTACTTTTGAAATTACACGGTTACGATTACTTTGTAAGACCTCTCTGGAATTGAAAGTATGAAGATTGGAGTTTATGATACAATAAACATTGTTTTGTGACGTCTTTGAATGTCATTGGAGAATTGATGTGAGTATTCTATTGGTACCTATAATACTTGCAAAATGTTGGTTGGTGTCTTTGACATCAACGTCACTTTCATGCTAGGTTAACCGTTATTACTATTATTATCTACACAGTAGTTAGTAATGTAGCTAACTAAGTTTACGATGTGGATGTCAATTTTTAGTTTTTACATAATATAGTTACTTTTTGTAGCCCTACAATAATTATTATAATGGAATTTATCATTAAATATTACTCAAATATTTGAAATAAGTACCTAATGGATTATTTATAACAATCGAGCTGGCTAACAAATAACCTGAACCCTTCCACACCGCCATATGATTGACGACATTCATTCTTTTGTTTCTATAGTGATTGATTACTTTCATAAACAATATTAGAGTGAATTTCGTCAGTAAAGGTAGCAATTTTTTGTAGAACGAGACGCATGAGTAATGAGGTAATTTTACCAATTTAGGTATCTTTCACAAACGCCGTATAGATTTAACCTCCAAATGAGGGTAAAAGTGCTCTCTTACGTGATTTCCAATCTGTACATTTTTACATATCGATTTATTGGCAATTCACAAATAATGACAAAGTACCTACCATTCAAATATACTCCTGTAACTAATTTGACTGTAACTAAAAAAACATATACCGCATTGAAAGTCAAATTAGGAATTTGACAAAATCTAACGGAGACAAAATTATATTATTAGTGAATTGTAATATATTTTTTGACCTTCATTTCCGGATTAGAGCCAGACCTCGCCGTTACCCCCCCCCCCCCCCCCCCCCCCCAGCCCCCCTCCCCAATACACCACCGACGCACTCCATAGAAAGTGCATGGCTTCATGTTCGCAATGATATTAATAAATCGTTGTGAAATCGTCGAATAAGAGGAAGCCATAAGTCCTCGGGAGAAACGGTGCGAACATTGTGGGCCAGTGATTTACAAATTACAAAGTCCCAGGGGGGTCGACCGGTCAAAATGGCTCGTTCACAGATATTTATTATTAGGGAAGTATTTGCATGCGGTTATAGTTAACTGATCGGTGTAACTTATTTGTTACGTCTTCGTTTATTGCGTTGCCCACAACTCAAAATGTACAAGACCCGTGGAGAGAGATGGCCCAGGATTCAGGAAGCAAAGTAGCAACGGGGGGCGTTTTGGGTTGGCCCTAATAACTTGAGATTCATAGCAACGAGTAAAAGGCATAATACACGTAGGTATTGCCCATTATATTGCTTATCGTTTTCGTCATGAAGTCCAAGTTTTAATACCGTCACTAGATAACCACCCTTATCGGCAATATTCTTTTACGTCGAAATTATACTGAAAACCACCCTTATCGTCGTGATGCCATAATTATAGCAATTGGAAATCACCCTTCGAGGGTATGATAAGGGTGAAAGTTTCTTTCACCGATAGGGCATGTGCAAAGCGAAACAAAGTGCATTTTGTGCATTCATTCGAATTAATTTGAAAAATGGTGCTTTCCGTCTAATAACCACACCATTTCCTTGTTAATAATAGATAGGTATCTACCCACACTGATGATTTCCAATGATTTTAGGGTAACAATGGAACTTTAAATGATTATTTACTAGGCGTGGAGTTACTTTAGATCGAAAATTTTTAGCTACACAGGTTTGAACTGTCAGCTGTCAAGCTGTCAACAAAATCAGCTGAGTGTAGTCCAAAGATACTGAAACCAAAGAGTTTCAAAATAAAGATGAAACACTTTCCCACAAAACTCTCATGACGCTTACGGTGGACAATTTATCGTCCTATCTTTGGCATGCCTTATTGATATGATATGGAAAAGGGGTCTTGGATGACTTTTGCCATGTCTGATTCAGAAAGACGATAGAACTTAGAAGCCATCATGTTTATTGTGCGAGTGTGGTTTTGAGAACTCACATCACAAGATCTGACTCAAGTTACCATTAGGTGCGGAATGAGAATTGTAGGGAGATGATGATGAGGAAGAGGTAACGATGGACTGTGGGACGGAGGAGGAACCTTCTCATCATTTGTCTCTCGACTGAGGAAAACAACGAAAGACAGGATTCAGGAAGGAAATCGACGGAATGTAAATTGTCCGTCCTCCGAAGTGCAAGTCCAGAGCGTAATGAGGGATTCTGGATCCTCCGAAACCCGAAATAAGTGACACGATATCGGTATTCTGGTACTCGGGCACCGGGCACGATGTATTCTGGCACCCTGGCACGATGTATTCTGGCACCTTGGCACCCTGGCACGATGTATTCTGGCACTTTGGTACCACGCACGATGCATGTATTCTGGTTGTACTTATACTCGGGGTGGACCCCTGAGGCTGCATGCAACAGGTGGGCGCAATGTTTCATCATGATCGGAGACACTCTGGCACCGTACACGATGTATTCTGGCACTCTGGCACCACGCACGATGTATGTATTCTGGTACTTGTACTCGGGGTGGACCCCTGAGGCTGCATGCAACAGGTGGGCGCAATGTTTCATCATGATCGGAGACACTCTGGCACCGTACACGATGTATTCTGGCACTCTGGCACCACGCACGATGTATGTATTCTGGTACTTGTACTCGGGGTGGACCCCTGAGGCTGCATGCAACAGGTGGGCGCAATGTTTCATCATGATCGGAGACACTCTGGCACCGTACACGATGTATTCTGGCACTCTGGCACCACGCACGATGTATGTATTCTGGTACTTGTACTCGGGGTGGACCCCTGAGGCTGCATGCAACAGGTGGGCGCAATGTTTCATCATGATCGGAGACACTCTGGCACCGTACACGATGTATTCTGGCACTCTGGCACCACGCACGATGTATGTATTCTGGTACTTGTACTCGGGGTGGACCCCTGAGGCTGCATGCAACAGGTGGGCGCAATGTTTCATCATGATCGGAGACACTCTGGCACCGTACACGATTTATTCTGGCACTCTGGCACCATGCACGATGTATTCTGGTACTCTGGCACGATGTATTCTGGTACTTGTACCTACTCGGGGTGGACCCCTGAGGCTGTATGCAACAGGTGGGCGCAATGTTTCATCATGATCGGAGACACTCTGGCACCGTACACGATGTATTCTGGCACTCTGGCACCACGCACGATGTATGTATTCTGGTACTTGTACTCGGGGTGGACCCCTGAGGCTGCATGCAACAGGTGGGCGCAATGTTTCATCATGATCGGAGACACTCTGGCACCACGCACGATGTATTCTGGCACTCTGGCACGATGTATTCTGGTACTTGTACTCGGGGTGGACCCCTGAGGCTGCATGCAACAGGTGGGCGCAATGTTTCATCATGATCGGAGACACTCTGACACCACGCACGATGTATTCTGGCACTCTGGCACCGGGCATGATGTATTCTGGCACCACGCACGATGTATTTTGGCACTTTGGCACCACGCACGATGTATTCTGGTACTTGTACTCGGGGTGGACCCCTGAGGCTGCATGCAACAGGTGGGCGCAATGTTTCATCATGATCTCGTAGCGCACGACTGACCCAGTTCCTTATGCTGCACATTGCCATGAGTGCGAGAGGGACAGACACACCTTGTCTTTGCAAGTGCAAGGGAGACAGAAGACACCCCTGCACATTGCCATGAGTGCGAGAGAGACACGACATGGCAGTTCCCTGTTGTCCGACAGAGACAGAAGACACCCCTGCACATTGCCATGAGTGCGATAGAGACAGACGCACCTTGTCTTTGCAAGTGCAAGGGAGACCGATGAAGAATGCACGATGCATCCCAGACTGCAGTTGCAAGCTGCAACTATGTATTAAAGCAGGTGGCAAAGTGCATAGAACTGCCACTTTTAATGAAGCAGCACTGTCTAAATTATGATTCTGGACTGTGTTGTGTTGCAGAAGTCAAGATGTGAGCAATAATAGAAGCTTTTGTTTCTCTGTGACGTCATCACTGCCTGTGTTACACATTTATTCGGTAGTTTTTGTGATTTAAGCAACTGCAAAAGAATGGAAATATCTGGCTAATTCTGGATAAATGTTGTTGATGTTTTCTGATGTTCTTATTATAATTGCTTATCTTTTGTTTACTTCTTGTGTCGTGAACAACAGTATACAAGAACAAGAAATGTGTGGCAGAGGACAAGAAATAACACCATTTACTCCGTTTTAAATGACTACTCCTATTTTAATATTTTGTAAATTTTAAGTGCTGTCAATGGTATAAATAAAATGAAATAAAATGAAAAATGACGACACGATATACCACGTGACTCTCAATACTCACCCTGACGGCCATTTGCAATTTACAACCAATCAAATTGCACCGCTCAAATGAGAAAATCGAACAGCATTTGACATGATTGAAAAAGCAGTGACAGTCATGAAGCATGTATAAACCTTGCCGGTGGCATGTCGCAGGGAAATGTGTTGAGGTATTGATTCCACTGCCAATTAGATGACTGCTAACACCTGTCCTGTCACTATGTCGATCTAGTCACGCTACAGATGACTCATCTGCGCTGGACCAACATGGAAGCACGGGTTTGTCCCCGCGGGAAAGTAGAAAAGAAGAGACATTGTGACAAGTTGTTTCACTAGTTGTATTGTACAATACCACGAGAGAAGGGGAATGGAATCTACATAATAAGGTTCCATTTCTTTGGGTTGTCTTCGCGAAAGTCCTCCGAGAAGAGAAAAAACTCAAACAAATCCGCTTTCAAAGAGGGATTCATAAATGAAGCCTATTTATGTGGATGCTTTCTCCACATATCGATGAATTACAGATAGCAATATTCCAAATGTATAAAAATAACTAGGAAAACGCTCTGAGTAACGCGTTGATGAGCGAGCACGGATACACGCAACACCTCGAACCGAAATTATGTTTATCAAAAATGTCATTAAAAGCCAATAATTCTTGAATTTCGTCACAGACTTGTATAAATAGCTCCAAAATTTCCAAAAATATTGGTCCCAATAACCTTGCTAAGTTTTAAGTTGATCGATTAAACCTTTGATTGAACGGTTCCTTGTTAAGTTTCAAAAATCACAGGATATCTTTCAAACAATATACCTGGGACCACTCATATGATATGATATTACTGTGGACACAATATCAGATCAATCTGTTAAACGGTCATTATTAGTTTCATTTCGTTTGAAACTTTCTGCTCTAACTACCTTGCCTTGAACTAAAGATTCGATGTCGCCGTGAATTTGACAGCCAACACACAAAATGTCCCTAAAATTACAAAAACTTTTGAAAATAACTACAAATTAGACTGAAAATTGGCAAAAATACCTTAAATGTTGCTACCAATTACCATGCGAAGTTTTTAGTTGGTCGGTCAATCGGCAATACCCGCTGCACGAGAGCGGGTATTGCGTTGATTGTTTGAGTATCTCCTTGCAGCAGTCTGGTCGGGGGTCTCTTTGCTCCTTGATGCTTTATTATTAACGACATTTTGTTTCAACCTTTTAGATTTAGCTTCGTCAGTTTCTTGATCTTCAATTTCACGCAGACGCTTTTTCGCCTTTATGGCTTTCATTCTAGCAGAAGTCTTTCCATTTTTCGGCATGTTTAAATAGGGATAAGATAGGTAATGAAAAAGTAAGAAGTAGAGTACCTACCTAATTAAAGTACAAAAATATTTGTGTGATCAATGTTTGAAATGCACGAAATGTGTGCTCAAAGACGTAATGTATTCAATGTCGTAATGTTACGAAATGAATCTTGAACAAAACTTCGCAAATATGAAAATAAAGTAATCACCTTTCAACTAATAAGCGAAAGGAATCAAAGTTCCACACAAAAAACGGATCAGGTAAAATAGTAACTACCTAGTTTAGAAACGGAATGAATCCAACGTTCCACAATTAAAATAAGACAACGTAATGTTTTGAACTGAATGAATCAAAACTTTCAAAAAAAATAGCAACCTTCAAGGAAATGTCAGGCTAGACAGAAGCTCAGAAACGGAATAAATCCAACGTTTCCAAGAAGAAAATAATTTGAAATAATCAATCCCCTGGACAAAAACTGTAGATACCTAAAATCTATGCTTTAAAAGCGATTCAATTTTACTAATACCTTCACAAAGTACACCAAATTGCCAAAATTATCAACGAAAAGAAGCAAAATGCAGGAGAGATTTGGAATGACGTGTGAACGCTAGAAGAGAACAAACGCCACTCAATGATATTATTGAAATGTGAGCTTATGTTTCTAATCCCTCCTGGATGCAAAATCAGCCAAGTAGAAACACGGGAGGCACGGCCATTAGAACTACGAATTGACGAAAAGACAATCAAGGTCCATAAAAACTCGAAATGATTTGTTGGAAACTATGATCCAAATTGAATTATTCAAATTTGATCAACTCAATAAACATAAAAATATCTGCTTTTCACTAAAAAACTGTACATACCATCAAAACACTCTTGTACCTAAAGCAAATCAGATTCAGTTGCATTGGAAAGACATTCATTTTCAATGTTTCATTTCTGACAGCTATTAAAAATGTCAATAAGTGCATACTTTCTTGACAGATTCGGCTGAAAATTTGTAAAATAAGTGACATTGTTGGTCTTACTGACCATGCTAAATATGAGTTTGATCACATTTCTCGAAGACCATTTTCATTTTTTAGGCTATCAGGAGATACTTATTTTAACAATGAACCAATGGATGGATTTCAAAAAAAAATTGGGTCTGCAAACAGAGAAGGTTGTCTTTACATGTGTGCAAAATTTCAGGTCGATCGGTGAAACGGTGCGACTTCCATTGCTTCCTTTAGCATACAAAAACAAAAACAAAAAAAAAAAAAAAAAAAAAAACAGAGGTCCGTGCTAAAAGAGCCAAATGGAGTCGCTCGCTTCGCTCGCTCAATAAATAGGTATTTTATATGTTTCTCTGAAACCAGTGGCATACTGTTTAAAGGACCTCTTTTTCATATTTTACAGACCTTTTTTTACATTTTACGAATTTTTGTCAATACATTACAAGCATTTCTGTACATCAGAGGTAGAGGGCGGAAGTCTATTTAAATTTCTTGAGGTGTGCTCAAAAACCAGTAATCTGTTTTCATCCAATCATATTTGTAATGGTGACATGAGTCATTGTGTAAGAGAATACTTCAATATAACTGTATTTGTTGACATCAGTCAAATATCAGTTGAAAGTTTGATTAAATCATACCAAAAGTGTGCAACACAAAATCGATACCGTGGACTTCAGCCCTTCTCCCTCTGAGCTCCAGTTTCCTCATTTCACGGGCCCCTCCACTTGTCTATCCGGGCCCGGGCCCTGCAACATGCAACTGCACCAGTGACGCATTCAAAACCAAAGTCCCACCCATTAGTTGTAACAACAATGTCCACGACAGCTCTATGCAATCTCCGCCATTGTTCCCCGTCGCAACAATGTACCCAAGGTTCGATTCGACACTTCGATAGATCGATAGCCAGATCGACAGCTCTGTCACGATATATTCCGAACAATAGATTTCCACCAGTCACGGCGTACTCGATTAATAATCGAACAATAATAATAAATATTTAGAGCTGAAACTTATGATCGTGGTCGGCTATTGTGCTGGGTAATGCATTGTTGCGTAATGTTTCCAAAGAATAATGGAAATCAATTTGGAGTGAAGTTATTTTTGCATGACCATTATCTCCGGCTAAAGTGCATGACTTTCTATAGAAAAATTGGCGCAAAGTGGCTGTAGAGATTTAGCCGTTATGGTGGACCTTGTCGGGATTGATTAGTAATTTGTGTACCAAGTGAAGGGGTTTGAAGTACACATAATTAGGCTGCATTTTATGGGAAAACACTTTAAGAGTATGATATTTTACATACTTTAATTCGCCTATTGTCTGGTTCTCTTCACTAGTAGATGTATATTCAGTTCGAACTGGTAAAATTGATATGTTAATTTTGGGGAAATTTTCAATTAAACTTACAAAACTTAAGTTACCCTAAATGATAATGTAATTTTGCGTACTGAATGATAACCCACGCCTCACTAAATTACATGTAAATGTAGCATCTTTCATTTTTACAGTGTAACTACGATTTTACAACTTTAAGGTATTTTGACCACATTTAAAGTTGAAAATAGCATACTATTCCAAGAAAAGGAGCCTTTTTATATGAATTCAATTCATATTCTCTTGCGGTACAAATAGTGGATGATTTTGAAAGAGATCGAGTATTTTATAATTTTGTGTATTATGCGGTAACAGAACATAAAATCATACCTTAAACATTCAAGAGATAGTGACAAAAATGTGAACTGTACCTAAACTATGGTGATACACGTTCTATATTGTTGTTTACAGTACCTATAGTCTAATATCTGGTACAGCTATTACGATGACAAAGAAAGTATTTCTCACAATAAAATCAAACTCACCCATGGGCCAGACTTACCATCTGAACCCTTATAACTTTCCCTTATAACTTATAACTTTATAACTTACTCCATCATCATGTTACCCCTAGGTAGTTCTACATGGTGTCACAATATTGTACAGAATCATTAGTAACGATGCATATTTGTGAAATTAGCAACCACCACGTCTGATACACTGTGCAAGTACCATTTCCCTTTCTAATGGCTGACTTCTACACACTTGGCTTGTAGGTCGAATCCACATCGCAACTATCGACTCCGGCTGATTTATCGATCGAGGTGTCAGGTGGCGGCGACTTCGAATAATCGATATATTTACACGATCGATTATTACCGCTTCATTGAACTTCCTAGATGCCATTGTATACGCGCTATGGAGAAAGTTTTTTAACTTTTTTTTGTTGTTACACTAGAGCATTATGTTGGATAATAGAAAACAAAATTGGAACGATTTTGATTTAGATTTATCGGACTATATCGGGTGTTGCGGATTTCTTGTTTGGAGAGGGGGGATATAATCTACATAATATGGTTCCATAGTGTGCCACAAGATTCTTAGAAACAAAAATGGACTTATCTGAATTCAAAGTGGAATTCCATTCATACCAAGGAAACATCATTTGTGTAGATTCCATTCCATTTTTCTCGTGGCTTGCTTTATGTCTGAAGGGCAGCAAAGCAAAATTGGACTGGCCTTGTGACATCTGTGCTTTAGCTATAAAATGTCATAGTTTTTGAAAGCAGCAAGATGACCGTATGGTGTTTTTGATAGTTTTATTTAATTAATAATTTTCTAGTGATGCTTAACGTAGCACTGTTCTGCATGAGATGATGCGTATTCGAGAAAATAAGGAACACGACTGACCTCTGGTGGATTTTAAGTCGTTTGTTATGGATGAAAAAGTAAACTTGTAACTAAATCTAAATTTCAATTGTTTCTCCTTTTTCACTGCCTATGGAAACACGAACATCAAAATAAAAAAGTGAATCTAAAAAGTTTCCTGCCAGAAGTGGCTCCATCACGTATCGCTTATTGTTCGAATATGGAAGGACGGTGGAAGAGCTGATTATAGTAGGGAACCTTCCCATCATTTGCCTCTCTACTGAGAGACCACGAAAAAGCAAGTCAGAATGGATGCTTGAAAGCCCAGAGTCAATTAATTGCTAATTTTTTCACTTCCCATTGATAAGGCCCAAGGGCCGGTATTACCAAAGTTAATCTGAGCCGGATTAACTAAATATTGGACTAAATTGGCGGCACAGCCAATCAGATACCACAAAATGATTGAAAGAGTTGAATTTAATCCAAAAGTTAGTTAATCCAACAAATTTAACTTTGGTAATACCGGGGCTAAGTAAATCACATCTATAAACTTGAGTACAAACAGTTCACAATCCGAAGAATGCCAAATAAAATAATTCACATTGTTAGACATGTACCGAGTAATTATAAATATGAAGTTGTTTTGAACCGATAGGTACTACGTACTTGTCGACCTCAACTGTAATTATTCTCCAATTACTCTGACGTAAATGTTATGGTTTAAAAACTGCAATTATTCTCAACACCGAAGATAAACTCTTGCGATTTGCACGAAATAAATAGCCTTGGTCGAATTTCATCTGGGTCTTCGCCCTCGAAACAATATCCATACGTATTCACTGCCTGAAGCTATGCAGATATTGTAAGTGAACATTGCAGGACGATGTGTTACGATTATTCACATCTCAGTTGAAAAAATCATACCTGAATTACCACTAATTTAGACCAAAATCATATGGAATATCTAATTTTAGTAACTCCAGATTCGTTTTCACGCAGTCTGATTTTCTGGATCTAGTCATTGTTTGCAATTCGAGAAAATAAGGAACACAACTGACCTCTGGTAGATTTTGTGGTACTAGGTAAATGGCGGCTATCAAGGGCGCATTTGCATAAATATTAATACAAATATTTGATATAGTTGTTTGTTGGCCAAGAAAGTAAATTTATAGCTAAATATAAATTTAATTTGTTTTTTGTTTTTTCACTGCTTTATGGAAACACGAAATGTAAAAACAAACAAATTAATATGTGGATCTGATAGTAGCCATCTTGCCAGAAGTGGCTCCATCACGTATCACTTATTTGTGGGAATAGGTAACAGAATAAAATGATTATTTCATAAAATGTTACATTCCTAATTCTGATAGAATTCGATTTCATGCAATGTTAATCCTTATGACCGTGACCGGATTCCATCAGAATGGAATTGGGTAAACGTTTAAGAATAGGGAGTACAAAATAAGATGTACCCAAATTTAAAAATATAATATGTGACTACGTTTACATGACTTAATTTAAAGTGACTCCGAAAAGTAAAAGGTGCAGAATAATAGAACAAACTAAAAGGTATCTATTTTAGTTGGCCCTGCTTTTTACAAAAATTCATATCAAATTGATGGGAAACCGAACTGCTTTTGGCATTTTGGAAAATACAGAGCTTACTGGATAATTTTTAACATGGTGCTTCAAATAAATTGAGCATTTTTGTGGTCTAGTTTCCTCTTCTATAGGTAATAAATTGAAAGTACCTGTTTATACATTTCAAACTTAATATCCTAACCTTAACCTCACATTACAAATAAGAATCTCTCTGTAGAAGAGAGGAAAGTACGTACAATGATCTTGCAGTGCGCTAGTTGTGCATCCATCCGCTAGCAGCGCTCCATGTGATCAATTACTCAGCAAAACGCGTCCAGATTGTTCGGAAGTGTTCTACCGTGGCAAAGATATGCCTTAATCGCTGTGTTTACACATCGGTACGAGAGCGGCATTCGATGAATCGACCTTCACGTCCTCGAAGAAGAATTCCGCAATTAAGGAAATATTTACTAGTTTGTAAATAGTTTGCGAGCGTGGTAATGTGGTTTCTTGAACAATAGTTCGACGCCTTGACAGTAGCGGGGGTCTGACGCACAGTGTTCCGCTTTTCTAGGGATTAATATGACTTTTGTTTGTAGGTTAGAATCGGCAAGGATTGTTTACGTTTCTGGTTTCGAAATTTAAAATCCAGAACATTCGAACGTATGAATTTACTTCGTGATGCGTGAAAATGCAACATTTGTTTCCGGAACAATGAGATATACACAAGATTTTGCACCAAGAAGGCCGTGGATTTGAGGACGGGATGTCTTAATTTGATTATTATAATGTGCAAAATATGTGAGTTTTCATAATATAAGACATTTTCATATAGAGTTCCAAATATAAGTATTCTATTTTACATTTACACAATTATTTGAAAGTCACTTTTTAGTAACTTCTTGACCCACGAGCAGAACCAAGTTGATGAACCAAAAGTTGCTAGTCGATTTTTTTGTAAAAGAAGAGATTTACAGTTTACACGTATGCCAAATTTATATTGCCAAAAAAAACATTTACTAGAACCATTCAAAGACGTGTCAACAAAATGGCGGCTCGCAACAGTGACGTCGAATGAATGAATGACATTCCGTTCCAACAATATCAAATCAATTTGGCCATAAAATGTGCAAAATAACGTCGATTTAAATAAATTCTAGAACATAAAAGTTATGGTCGAGATCACCATAAAGAACACCCAAAAGTAAAACGCATACTTTTCTCAGAAAAGAATCTGACACAATTGTTTTTAATACACTTTATAAAATAGCTATTAAGAATTGATCATGGGAAAATCAGCGAAATCATGATATTAAAGATAAAAATCTCTTCAAGGAAAACTTAATGCACACAATACCGGACCTTCAATATAAAACTCCTTTTTAAATCAACAACGATTCGTTCCATATAATCCTAAAATCGATCGCATGGCATGTTGGATCTATTATCGTTAACAACAATGCGGCAGCCAATTGGCCGTGACATGTTCCATCAGCCCCCACGATTAGCGCGATAAAAAGCAAGTGTTTCCGATGAAAAACACCGCAATCTGCGAGATAATGCCAGTGCTCGAAACCGAGACGCCGTCAGAGATAAAGTCAAGTCTGGGAGAAAACGAGACACAGTTTTGTGGTTGGAGGAATTCTACTTTATTGGCGTAAAGTTCGGTTTCGTTTAGATTCAATTGGGCTGAGAAATGAATAAGAAGAGAAGAGGGCAGCACTATCGGTCAGGCTTATTTTCGAACAAATAAGCGATATGTGATGGAGCGAGCCACTTCTGAGGCCAATTCTTGAGTTTTCATGTTTTGAAACCATGTGTGTTTTCGTTGTATAAAACTTGAAACAGTTGACAACTATTGCTTAGCCTTCAACTTTTTACGTTTTAAACAATGAACACACACATGGTTTCAAAACATGAAAACTCAAGAATTGGCCTCCTGGCAGTAAACATTTTAGATGCACCTTTTTTTTTGAAGTTCGTGTTTCCAATTCCATCGGGCAGTGAAAAAGGAGAAACAATTGAAATTAAATTTAGTTTTACAAGTTTACTTTTACTTTGGTAGATGACCTGGCGCGTGTTCATCTTTAAGTACTTGGCCGAGAGGTGCGAACGCCCCACTAGATGTTGACTCTGCAATAGCATGTTTGAATAAATTGCATTTCTCGTATAGAATTCATACCGTGTGGGTGGCAACTGAGATCGAACCCGGGATCCATTTGAATCGTTTCGCAAGTCACTTGTGATAATCGTTCAACTGGTTAAACGCTTTCTATTCAATTCGTCTTCTTGTAAACGATTTCCTGAGTCTTTCCTCAACATTGTCATCAATATTCAACTCTTCGGTCGTACTTCGTGGTTACGTTTGTAACAATAAAAACTTACTTTGACGGAATATGTGAAATAGGATGAATTGAAAAATAGCTTCCCTCAATGTAATGGATTGATGTACCCGTGGTCAAATAAATTGCTTGCAAAATTCTAAGGCCGTTGTACGATGTCCTGATAAGTAAGATAAAGTTCACTTGAGCCTAAAGTGGACTTTAGCGGTCTAGATGGCTGTGTTTCATTGGCTGTTGCCATGGTTTCACGATAAATCCTTTATCGGGACTTGGTACAACCGGGCCTAAGAGTCCTGGGGACCACTATGGAAATTGAGGGATTGTGTCAAATTTTCCCACTAGGAAAACGCTCTGAGTAACGCGTTGATGAGCGAGCACGGATAACGCGCAACACCTCGAACCGAAATTCTGTTTATCGAAAATGTCCTTAAAAGCCAATAATTCTTGAATTTCGTCACAGACTTGTATGAAAATATCCAACAATTCCTAAAATATTGGTCCCAATAACCACGCAAAGTTTTAAGTTGATCGATTGAACCTTTATGATTAAACGATCCCTTGTTAATTTCCAAAAATCACAGGATTTCGTTCAAATTTTTTTTAAACGGTCATATCAGTTTCATAATATACTACGTTTGAAAATTTCTTCTCCAACAACCTTGAAGTGAAGATTCGAAGATGCCGTGAAATATGAAATTCGTGAAATATGACAGCCAATTAACACGCAAAATATCCGCAAACTGTCAAAAACTTTTGAATTGAAACACAGTTTAGTCTGAAATTTGTCAAAAATACAGATAATGTTTGACCCGATGACCATGCAAATTTTCAAGTTGATCGGTCAAACGGTTCTGGTTTAAATTTCAAAAAGCACATGAAATATTTTTTTAAATTTTAACCAATGGGAGGATTTGGCTGAAAATTTGTAAAATAAGAGACAATGTTGGTGTTAATGACCATGCAAAATATAAGGTCGATCACATTTGTCGAAGTCTATTTTAATTTTTCAGCCTATCAGGAGATGTTTATTTAAATTTCAACCAATCTATGGATTTCAAAAAAAAATTGGGTCAGCAAACAGAAAAGGTTGTCTCTACATGTGTGCAAAATTTCAGATCGATCGGTGAAACGGTGCGACTTCCATTGCTCCAGGTAGCAGCCAAAAAATAAAAAAAAAAAAAAAAAAAAAAAAAAAAAAAAAAAAAAAACAGAGGTCCGTGCCAAAAGAGCCAAAAGGAGACGCTCGCTTCGCTCGCTCAAAAATACCTATGTCTCCCCAGGCTCATTATTCACTCCACTGTTATACAACTTTGGGAGGTAGTTTTGATACCAATTTTCTCGGAATACTATTGAGATATTTTAATAAATACTTAAAACAAAAAGAAATATTTTCATATTTTTTCTTGAAATAGGTTTTTTTTTTTTTACTTTAAACATTTCTTAAATTCTCTCAATAGTATTCCGAGAAAATGGGTATCAAAACAACCTCCCAAAGTTGCATAACAGTGGAGTAAATAATGAGCCCTGGGGAGACTTAGGTATTTCGGGAAAATTTTACACAATCCGTCAGTTTTTATAGCGGTCCCCAGGACTCAAAATTGACGGTAATTCCAGCTCCAATTTACCGTCAATTATTCTGACCGTGGGTGTAGTACATGTAATAAATGATAAGTTATGGTTGAGAACTTCCAAATAAACTTTGGCACCCATCTTTGTCAGGGTTTGATTTTGTAATTGTTTTACTGTGTCTGTTTTCATTATAAACACATTAAAAATTGGTACAAGATAAACGCTTCACTGGCATCGAATTCCTTGTCCTTCCGGTTTGAGACCGATTACGATGCGTTCTGAATCTCCACCTTGGGGTTCACTGGGTGAGCTGAAACACAATTAACTTCGTCACGACCGCGATGGACCTGGCAGATCTGAGCTGTCAAATTAGTCGGCCGATTACAACTCTTGCAGTCCGTAATGGAGGTCGGAGAGAAGAACACTGGTCGATACGACCTGACAGTACACGCGTTATTACACGCACAGATCATGACACAGTACTTGTAGAGGTTACACAGTAGGTAAAGGAGTCGGAAGGGGCATTTTTACGCCACTGCTGGGATAGTTAGCGTAGCCTTGAAGAGTTTTTTAATCGATTTTTTTCAATATCTTTATCAATATAATTGTTGGTAAAATAAGGCTTTGTAGGAGCCTTTAGAACAGTTCAATGAAAATAATTTCATAGTTAGGAATGGTGTATTAGTTTTATTTTGTCCAACAGACGTTTAATGCCTGAAAATTAGTAAAAATATGGCACTAAACGTCTGTAGGACAAAATAAAACTAATACACCATTCCAAGCTATGAAATTATTTTCATTGAACTATTCTAAAGGCTCCTACAAAGCCTTATTTTACCAACAATTACATTGATAAAAGATATTGATTAAAATCGATTAAAAAACTCTTCAATGTCAAACTCACCACTCAGCCGTTTTAATTTCTGTTATTTTGATGGTTTAATTTAACTTAAATTGAACTCTCTAACATTTCCATAAAATTATCGTGCCAATGAATATATCGGTAAAACTTTTGTCCCTTGGCAGAGTGCTGCTACTTTTAGTGTCGAATGAACAATTCGTACTCTAAGCACTAGACGGACCCGTCATGTAAAACATGACCAATGCGTACCAGTGGATGCGCGCGACGGCGTTCCCCACAGACAGACAGACAGACAGACAGACAGACAGACAGACAGACAGACAGTCAGACAGGCAGAAATAACTGGTTAACTTTAAATAAATGGTTTTTTCGGTCTTCTGGGATATTAAAAATGGAAAATCCAATTGTTGCAGAATTGCAGCTTTTCCTCGAACTTTTTGGTATTTTCTGCACATGCGCATAACCAAGTTGGCTCCATGATGATCCACCCTACTGTGTAACCACCTTGATCGCTGCCTAGCCTCATAGATGTTGCTGAAGATATGATGTCCAAATCCTGATCTTTCTTTATACTCCGCCATTGACACACATCTGTCATATAACTTCTGATGAGAACCATTATAAAAAGTCTATAATATCCATCATTTCAACACCGCAGTCATGTCGAGATCATTAAATACACGTGAGATTCAGCCCGTCATCCAGCGAGCATCTTCACTGTGGACTGGTCATTCGCGATAGAGTAGAACACCGGCCATTACAAGACAAACACTTCGGAGGAATAAAAGTATGACCTGAACGAGATAATTCTCAACCACTAAGGGGCTATGTTACCATTAGTTTATCTTCAGTTTAGTTAAGCTCCACTTCGGGAAATGTGGTGTATCACCACTGCGTCATAGCTTTAAAAAACTGCAGTCAATGTCGGTAAACTGAGTAAATAAGCTCCTAAATTAAATTGCAGTACAGTACACTTAGTTTTCTGAAGTGGAGTTTAAGCTAACTGTAGCTTAAACTAATGGTAATATTAGCCCTAAGCCAACTTATTTCGAAGAACAAGTTGGCTCAGTCGATGATGCTCTGAACTTACACTCGGAGGTCCCGGGTTCGATTCCCGCGGCCGTCCTTCCTTGACTTTTCGTAGTTTTCGTCAAGAGACAAATGCGAACTCCTCCTTCTCACCATCCATCCTAACTTATTCTTCATCATCATCTCCCAATCATCATCATTCATCCGGCGCCGTTGCAGAACAGTGCGACGTTAAACAACATTAAAAAGATATTATGAATTGTCATTGGAAACTCCATTTGCCCAAGGTACTTATAAACATTAACACTCCTTAATATGACGTGAAATGCCAGTGGTTAAAACATTCATTACAGTTTTTATCCATCACTCTAACAACTACTTGTTTTAATTCTCAGACTAGATTATAAAAGATAATTAGTCATCTGTCAAATTTTCGTTGGTGTAATTTGAAGAAACTTGTACCTAACATTGTCTAGAATATTTGCAGAACACAAAATTACCAGAAACTATTTAAGAGTCCTGGGGACCGCTATGGAAACTGACGGATTGTGTCAAATTTTCCCAAAATACCTCAGTTTCCCCAAGACTCATTATTTACTCCACCGTTATGCAACTTTGGGACGTAGTTTTGATACCCATTATCTCGGAATACTATTGAAAAAATGTAAGAAATATTTAAATAAAAAAAAGTTTTATTTTTCACATATTTCATGAAAAAATATGAAAATATTTTTTGTTTCAAAAATTTATTAAAATATCTCAAAAGTATTCCGAGATAATGGGTATCAAAACTACCTTCCAAAGTTTATAACAGTGGAGTAAATAATGAGCCTTGGGGAGACTGAGGTATTTTGGGAAAAAATTTGACACAATCCGCCAGTTTCCATAGCGGTCCCCCAATACCACTTAAAACCTTGATAAGGAAGTTTTGGCCAACCAACTATAGTTGACCTGAGAACTAGGTCTTGCGTTGACAACTGGCTTGCAATCATCTATCACCAGAGCGCACCCACATCGGTTGGCGCCTCTCCCACCGCCCTCCTAGCTCTCTACCCAACATCAGCAAGGCGGTGGATCTGTCATCACATTCTCATCAGCCCACTCATCTGTCAGATTCAAATGATATTATTGAGTTATGAAGAAAATAACGTGTTTTTTGGTGTGCATTTAAGTGGACATTTATCAATGTCATGAATGATGTATATTCGGACTAATGGTGGTTTAATATGTGTCTGTGTGACTAAAAAGAAACGACATGTAACAAATGGACAAGGGGGTCAATTGGTTTAAAAAACAATCTCCCACATAATGTCAATATAATAATATCTGCTGACATTAGGTGGGTATAGATTCAATACTAGAGGAAAACGCTCTGTGTTACGTGTTGATAAGCGAGCACTGATTTATACGCTTTGAGTGAAAACAAACCCCAGTCATTTGCGACTGATCAGGGTGCGGTGCAAATTAATTTATCGATATATCAATTTTGACGTTAAAATTTCAATATCTATTGAAGTTATAGGCAATGACCGTGGAAAATTTCAACTTCATCGGCCAAAGGAGTTATTTAAATGTTTAACTATTCGGAGGACTTTGCTAAAAATGCACACTTGGCAAAATAAAAAATGATCTGTGAACGAATTTGAATGCTTGCTGGTCATGTTCCATGACACTCAATGCTTGATACTATCATGGAAATGTGAGGTCACCTACCTAGAGATTGCTTGGACTGCCTTCTGATGGTGCGATCTAAAAAATTCAGTCTTTATTAAGCGATCATATTTAGTTGTGCCAAATGTACCTATACTGCACGTTAAAATTAAATTTGAATGTATTCAAAATTTTAGTCATATATTTTGATCGGTGTTACCTGAGCTTGCTAGCAAAAAACATACAGAGTAAGGGCTGTAAGAGTATACCATACAGTAACGTTTGCTACGATTTATTCTGCAAATGTGGATTCTACAACATAACGGCTGTACTACTACACTATCGTCTACACGATGTCCAGATGATATTATAGGTGAAAGCTGAAGTCCAACTAAAAACGCTCTTAAAAAAGAAATCAAATAATAACTACATATCTACCTAGAAGTCAATTACAATTAAAAATAATTGCAAGGTTTAGTCGATGGTGTCGCCAAAACGCTGCGAAGTAGGTCCTTTAATTCGCCGATGAGTTGGAAAGCGGGGCCCAGTAATTGCATCTTGCAATTGCACTGTTTGCAAGTGCACATTTTCTCTGGCAGAATGCGGCCTAGTGCAGGACCAGTTCAGGCTGGACGGCGTGGGTTCGAGCCCCGAAATTAGAACCTGTTCTCAGACAAAAGGATGTTCAATAATCGATTGAATTGATGCTAACGGAGCGATCGTTATTGCCAAACTGTTAGGGTTTTTCATAAAATACTGCGTCCTAATGTGTTTTCGTTATTTTAAAAATTAATAACTTGTGCCACGAGGAGAGTAATAGAATCTACATACAAAGGACCCAGCGAAATAGATACCATTGACTTATACAGATTGTACCTTATAAAATACTATTTAAAAAGAAAAAGCGGTCAACCATTTAGATGAACCGTACATTTTTACAAACCTTATGTTCGTACCACCACAGAAGGTGCATAGAATATACATAAAAATTACCAATTTTTTTTGATAGATTACGCTTTACAGGGCTTAAAATCAACCATTTTAACACCTAATGGAGCCCGTTTATTTAGATATTATTCTTCTGTGTATTGAGAGTATTTTTTAATATTGAACTATTGGTAAAATAGACATTGTAAACTAGAAAATAGTTCCCATTTAATTTGATCTAAAGTGAGTAGGTCATGTAAGTATTTGACTCTGGTTGCGTCCTATTTGTTTCACGGCCCTCTGGCACGGCGATCACAGTTGCCGTGACTGATTGTCCGGCTAACCACTGCCTTCTTGATGTATGAATGCAGTATCAAAGAGAGCGCTAACAACGTCAGCACACACTGAATTCAATGCACCTGCAATTATGCATTATCCCTATAAGGCTAATCTTATTTAAATCTAATACATAAGTCCGTGTCTGACTTGGAATGCCTTTCCAGAGGACCATTGAGGAAGATAATTGGACACAATGTGCCCAAATGTCGCCAAATGTAACAGACCATCTTCGTCGCCTTTTTATTTATTTCTGTGACCGTTGCAAATTATAATACAAGTCAAATGCATTGCCAATTTCTTTGTGCAAATATTTTGAGTTAACAACTAGCAATTTAATTGAATAATTGGTGGCTGCGTAATACATTGCAACATTGTCGGTGATTTGATTGCATAAGACTGGGGAAATCTAAAATCCATTGCCACGAACGACAAAAGCGAAATTAATTGAACTGAAATTGGGGTGTTTATGTGTAATTTCACATCTTTAAATTGGAAAATGGCCCCTTTGAATTCAAGAATTTTTCAACTGTTTTCTTCTGTTATAAAATTTCTAAATGCCTTTTGACAAAATTAACTGAAATTTTAATCATAATAGTCAAATAGAGGGTATTTACATGGTCCAAATTGGTAAAATAATTGCTTGATTTTTGGTGAAAATTGTGGTTTTATTTTCTTGTTGGGCGCCTTTTAAAAATTAATTTAAAAAATGTTGCAAATTAAACAACCATCAGGACATTCATGATGTTCATCATATTAGTTGTTTTTCACAGAATGATATAAATACTAATTTTCACCCTTCGTGCAGCTGTGTTGAGTTGTTTGTTTACATTTGATCGGTTGCTAGGTTACGACCAATGAGAGATAAAACATTGAAGATCTTCACCTGCAAAATTGCCAATTTCTTTCACTAGTGGCTCTAGGGGTAACGCAAGCTGCAAACGGTCTTTATACCAAGTACATTGATGAGGATGGTCTGGAATTGATGCTTGGGCCACCTTTACCAATTTCAGCGTGATCAGGGGAAGGTTATGACCTTAGCACGAACATAAAGAATACAAATATCGAGATGTAAGTCCAAGGTGTCTAGATGGCGCCACGGCTGATTCTGACGGACCTCGTTAAGCTGTTCGCCGACAGCATCTTGTTCAAATAATATTCTGTTGACGTTGAAATAATTAATGATTTTAATTAAATTCCATGCAAAGATAAGGCCTCGTGATTTACGACATTGCCGACGTCGTGACGGCGGAAACCGGAACTAGTTCCATCGTGACGGGCGGAACACGTCATAACGCAAACATGAGGGGGGGGGGAGGGGGGGCGTGACACTTTCACTGTGACCCCGAGACGTGACCCCAGGACAAGTGCGGGTTTGTGGGCAGAAGACCCGGGCCAGCCGGGATATTTCACGTGCTCCAGTGTTGAATCCAGGAATACCTGGAGGCCCCCCCCCCCCCCCCCCCCCCACCCGGGGAAAATATTCTATTTTCGTACATTCTTCTGTAGGTACTTCTCCCAATTCACAAATAAACAGATTTTATGTCTCAAATTATGGGTCGTGGTAGTGAATTTCTATGTACGATGCAATGCAAATACCCTCACTACATTTCATATTCTTCAAAAAGTTTTTCAAACTCAACGTTTTCCCCTATTTTGACACCTCTATAGTGCCATGTCAATCTTGTCATTCTAGACCTCCTTTAGATTGCAGATGTGACATACCAACATGCTCTAAAATAATTTTAAACTAATCTAAAGTAGAATGTAGGTTTCTTTGGAATACTTCCATGGAATCAGGATGTGTTGTGAAAAATATCCGACCGAACCGGGGCTCGAATCCGAGACCTCTCACTTGCCGGGCGAGAGCTCTACCAACTGAGCTACCCGATCGGACGGACGGACATTAGACACAACACACTGATGAGGGTTAGAGATCTCCAAGGAGAATGTATAGTGGAGTTTTTCTCTCTATACCTATTTGAAAGTTTCCATTGATTTCAACTCAGAATTTGCACAATAGAGCTTGACTAGGAACAAGTGTTTGTTTTGGCAGGTTGTAAATTTTGAGATGAGCCAGGTATCAAGTCAGGAACACGGAGGGCGATTTTTCCTTAGCTGTACATTGATGCCAAATACCACACATTTGAGAGGTAGAGAAAGATGTCCTTCCCCTTTCCATATTTTAAGAAACATTTGACCATATTTGACAACAGGGGAGGATTGGGATTTGGAGATCATAAAACATGGCCTGTAGCCGAACCTGTAGCTTGTTAGAAAGTGTCATGTTTTTGAGCTATTGACAATGGATGAATGGCCTTTGAAAAGATACCGCGTTTGCCGATATAGGTATAGAGAGAAAAACTCCACTATACATAAAGTAGTAAATTTTCAAAAATTTCACTCCGCGGCAGATTCTCCCAGACCCCCTATTGAGTCCAGAACTCTTTTTTTTTGCATAATAATTGTGCCATCCCGGGCTAAAATGTCTGAATTCAACACGTGATCTAATTCGGACAAGCGATGAATTTGTCGATCAGAAAGACTGGCAAAAGTTCAGGAACGCCGGGAAAATTCTCCATCAGCGCGCACCAAAAAACAACCACAATGCTACTCATAATTAACATACAAAAGTCTTTCAACGCTATCATCAAGATCGGAACCCCCTGCTGACAGATCATTGCAAAACACAACGGATTACAAATCAATTGTAATCGTTAGCCAATCAATTAGTGAGTCATGCACATGCGCAATGACACTACAATACACATGTACGAAGTAATGCAACCTAATTGAGTGAGTTGCGAATTCTACCGAATCTGCCTTGACTAGTTCGGCGTGGGTGATGCGGCCTTGACGGATTGGATATCTAGGTGGTCAACATTGACCTCCGATTGACCCCTGCCTCAGTGTTATTGGCATGGAATTAGACACATATTCTGACCATGTATGGAATCGGGAATGATATTATATGCTAATGTATGCAGCTGGATGTGATATGTACGTTTTCTTGATTTGAGCTCGGCGTTTGGAAATATTTGTGAGGCGACACGATTTGCAACGGGTTGAAGAGTTCAAACACTTTAAAACTCTTTTATGAAATGCAATGAAACAGATTTACAATAGGTCTGTTTGTTTACGGTCAAAACCTGCCGCAAACTGCCACAAGCTACACCTCCTCGGGATGGTGTGTAGAAAGTTGAAGGTTTTAGCAGTTTGTGGCAGATTTGGCAGAGTATAAACGAACAGACCAAAAGTGCACGTACTACGAGGTGGAATGGAACTACTTCGAAGAGAACTTTGAAGTTCGATATGAAACAAAATGGTTGAGCTTTTTTGTTGCTTATTGTTTACGTAAAAACGAATAAATAAAAGTATACCCATATAGAATCCACCTATAATTCTATTACTTTTCTCTCAATTTTTCCTAAAATAGTTTCAAAAAATAACTTAATTTGATGTATTATGAATATTTTACTTCGAATTCTTGCTTGAATCTAGTTTTTTCATCAGTGATTATGGTGATGGGTAGATGATGATGATGATGGTGATCAAAAGTTAATGATAGAATACGAGAAGGAGGAGGGGGTCCTATTTAAAGGAACCTTCCCATCATTTGCAACACGACGGAGAGAAATAACCAACTGGAAGAAAGGACGGCCACTGGAATCGAACCTGCTTTCAAATAGTGTCTAGACATTGTCGTAAAAGAAGAGATAAACAGGTACCATATTATCTAAAGTTCAACACGATTTACCATCACACAATAATCGATAAAAACAATCGATATCGCAAATAATCTCGATGTATTCTCGCGTGTCATCTCCTAATGACCACCTGTAGCTCACCTACACGAAGCACCGTCCACTCACGGGGGGAACTGGAGCGAATAAGCGAACACACGCTGCGGCGGCAACATTCAAAAACAAATCGCATTCGAACGAAAAAAACGTTCCTTTTCATGAAACATTCGAATCCGGGACATGCAGTCGAGATGCAATACTGCTTGGTCATCGGAGAGGCCGTGGACGCACTCTGGTGATAAATTGCGCAATTACAGACAGAATCATTAGAACCGGAGCAGACGTGGAAAAACTTTTGATTTGTTCTTCTTTTGTTTAATGGATAGTAATTTATAAATGTCAAGGTACTGCTGCTTGTGGCAAAAAGTAAACAGAGTTGCAACTGTGTTGTGTGATTAGAATCTTCCGTGCGTTCAGAAAGAAGAGTACAAAACATCGCTGGTTGTTACCGTGTTTTGTGTTCTATAGCCGAGCGGTGATGAATACAATGTAGATATTATTATAAAAACTTCCTATTAACATTATTTTCTCTTTTAATAAATCTACTAACGTATTCGACCCTAAAACATCTATGTAATGCGCTCTTTAAATAAAAATAAAGAATCCCGTTGAACAGTCTTCTTGACGCCTCTTTCAGAAGGCTGTGATCAAAACAAGTGGTCAAACTGCTACGATTTTTCGCAAATAAATAAATAAATAAATAAATACCTATATGCTCTAATGAAATATGCCAATTGTATTAGATTGATAGACACTGACGCATCAATTTCTGTTCTTACTCATAGCTTGCGGTTGCACGAACTTATTTTGTTTTATATCAGCAATGCAAAATTATTTAATTTTCCTGCTGAGAACGGACATTTTGTTGGCACTTTGACTGGTAAGATTTTATTGAGGTAAATCGATGTATTTTTGTAAAGTGAGTGATTCCTCTTTCTACTAAAGATATCTCCGGAGCCTATACAATTTCCCAGGTACCCATAGCTATAAAATATCGTCAAAAAGCAGAGAATCACAGCTATTTGCGTGCCATCAAGATGGCGGCAGGCAACAATGTGATGACAACACGTGCAACCTATGAATAGTATTTTGTATGTACACCTGTATATACTCTGGTTCTGCATAAGTGGACTTCTTTAGGACATTTTAAGATGTAATCCTGTTTTACTTGTTACTGTGAAAACCATTACAAGAAGCCATCAGTGTGACTAAAATCAAGTGCATATCGCCCACAAGCGTCCCAACCAAAACAGACGAAAACTTCTTTTCACCACAAGTCGCTGAAATAACTGGACACAGCCGGAAGAGATGACCGGACCGGTTTAATAAAAATAAAAAAAACGATGATATCAAGAAAAAAACTAATGTTAATTCAACGCTACGTTTTGGTTTTGTGTAAAACTTTCTTCTGTCAGTCTTAGCCTGAGTGGTGTAATTAGACGTTTAATTAACTGTTACTGTATGAGTCGGTTTTAACCTAGAATTTCTCTGATTTCGCTCATTTTAATCCCTGATGGGAGCGACTGGCATTGAAACGTTTACGTCCCTTAAAAGTACGCAAATAATACCTGCACAAAAATGCAATATGTTTCTGGATTATTGAAGCATTGATTGAAGTTGGAGAAAACCAAACCAGAAAAAAACACTCCGTGTAAAAAAGGCAGCCAAGTCTCTTTACTTTAAAAAAATTCAACACCGAAAAGGAGTGATATCAAAAAAGGAGCCAAGTCAATGACATTTCCAAATATTTAATCGTATCTTTGAAATAAAAGTATAAACACCGAGAAATACTTTACAAAAGGACTTGGCGCATCGTTTTTTTAAAGACATCATTCTATCCTAAAAGTGGAAAGAAATTTACAAGTAGGTACATTTTCCTCTTTCTATTAGAGCCAGAATCTATGAATCAAGCTACTTTTAGTAATGACTATTTTATAGTTTTGTCAATGGCGATAGAAGCATGATTTTATGCTGTAATATATAAGTAATATAAGGGTGAAAGAATTACATAACAATTGGAAGTGGTGAGAATGTAGGTTTCTTTGGAAAACTTCCATGGAGTCAGGAGTCAGGATCCTCATCAGTGTGTTGTGTCTAATGTCCGCCCGTCCGATCGGGTAGCTCAGTTGGTAGAGCTCTCGCCCGGCAAGTGAGAGGTCCCAAGTTCGTGCCCCGGTTCGGTCGGATATTTTTCACAACACACATCCCTTCATATCAATTGGAAGTGGGCTCATACATATTCTTGCAGTACTGTTAATATGGCGATATTAGACTGGTATCTTTTCATAATTTGATCTTGACTGAAGGAAATCATGAAACGTTGTCAAATAATTACTAACTAATGGAACACAATTATATATTTTTGAAGTGTCAAGTGTATAAAGTTAAATTTTTTAATAGAAATTCAATATGACTGTCTTCTTTGTGAAATGTATTTTTATAAAATGTGTATTAATAGAAATTGTTACATGATGTGAAGGTATAACGCATGATGAGACTTAATTATATTCACCACGAAACAATATTACGAAGATAACTATTGTGTATATTTATAGAAAGCATAGACAACAAGTTTCATAGCGTATATATTCATATAGAAAATATTTTATAGAAGGTATGTATAATATGTACCTAATTGAAAGATGTTTCCCTATTATTCTAAACATTCAAAATGACGGTTGTATATAAATGGCACATGCTTATGAATAGAAAAATGTCTTTAAAAAAACGATGCGCCAAGTCCTTTTGTAAAGTATTTCTCGGTGTTTATACTTTTATTTCAAAGATACGATTAAATATTTGGAAATGTCATTGACTTGGCTCCTTTTTTGATATCACTCCTTTTCGGTGTTGAATTTTTTTAAAGTAAAGAGACTTGGCTGCCTTTTTTACACGGAGTGTTTTTTTCTGGGATATCACTTCTTTTGTTAGTTTATTCATACAGCTTGTAGCACAGCTTGTGTCCGTGCAAGAACTTATTTCTTTAAAAAAATACGCCTATGCCGATTTGGATACTTAGAAAAGTTGCGTTTGGTATATAAGATTAAAATAATTATCCAAGAAGAATAGCTTTAAGTTTCGTTACAATCGGTCCAGCCGTTTTCGATATATGACGTCACTTCCGGTTTTAGCAATGGCGGCCGAAAATAATGTCGTCTTGAATTCATAATTATTACTCCTACACATTTCCAAAATTTGGTTGCAATCGGTACAGCCGTTTTTGATATATGACGTCACTTCCGGTTTTAACAATGGCGGCCGAAAATAATGTCGTCTTGAATTCATAATTATTAGTACAACACATTTCCAAAATTTGGTTGCAATCGGTACAGCCATTTTCGATATATGACGTCACTTCCGGTTTTAACAATGGCGGCCGAAAATAATGTCGTCTTGAATTCATAATTATTAGTACAACACATTTCCAAAATTTGATTGCAATCGGTACAGCCATTTTCGATATTTGACGTCACTTCCGGTTTTAACAATGGCGGCCGAAAATAATGTCGTCTTGAATTCATAATTATTAGTCCAACACATTTCCAAACTTAGGTTGCAATCGGTACAACCGTTTACGATATATGACGTCACTTCCGGTTTTAAAAATGGCCGCCGAGAACACTGCAACCTTGAATTTATAATTATTTACAAAGTACGTTTACTTATATCTGTTTTAAAGTATAAAGTGGTGAATTTAGCGTCATTTAGCATATTTATGACGTCATTTCCGGTATAGGTCATAAAATGTGTGACGTCATTTCCGGTTTCGATATTTGAATCATCAAATATTACTGATTACATAAAGTTGACCGTCTAAATCGTTTAGCGCTGGTTTTGTTCTAATCTGTTTAGCCGTTTTTGAGACATGATGTCACTTCCGGTTTCAAAATGGCGGCTTTCGGTTGGTTTTATAACAAGTCAAATGAAATATCAAAAGTACAAACGTTACATAAATATCAAGACAATCGGATCAACAGTTGTTGCTGAAATGCAAATCGATGTATTTCAAATTTCATGACGTCATTTCCGGTTTATTTAAAATAATGTTCAGTCTTTTGATATTGATAATCCATATAGATGACCGTCTGAAACGATTGGCGCAAATTTCGTTCCGATCGGTCCAACCGTTGACGAGATATGACGTCACTTCCGGTTTCAAAATGGCGGCACAAAAAATTCATGGGGACAAGGTTAAATCAGACGCCAAAAGTGCACACGTGGTAAAAATGTGAGATCAATCGGTTCAGCCGTTTAGGCTGTGGCCTGTTTACCGGATTTTAGCTCCAGCCTACTACTACTACTAAGATTATTATTATGAAAACCGCCCTAAAACACTGTTTTCACGGCCCTCTAGCGCGCAAAGGGCGTAAACTATTGTTCCCAAATTTGGTTTATGTTGTAGGGTGGGCCATAGCTCGAAATTAAGATATTTCGCAACAATGTGAGATTTCTCAATTTTAAGATCCAGTAGGCCGAAAATGCCACTTTGATGCTTACAGTAAAAGTGGGTTTGCTCCAGCCTTTATATGAGAGTGTGCGCGCGCCGTACGACTTGGCTGGCGTGGAGCGACCGCTCCACTAGATCTATAGCAGTTTCTAGCCACAAATATTCACGAAAATCAATTCACGTAGCTGCAATTATAAAATATCATCTAGGTATGCTTCTTTACTTTTTTATACCTCTATAGTTTTTATAAAATATTGCCACAACGTCTTGAAAAACGCAATTGAAATATCGATTTGTATGGAAGATAGATACAAGTTTCAACATAAAACTTCGTTTATCTCAGTTTAATCCGAATGTGACTTAGAGCGTTATTACCCTGTACCCTTCACATTGTAACTATCTTGTAGACTTAAATATAGGTTTAGCTCTAAATAGGTTAGAGGTCTAAATAGGTTAGAAATAGGTTAAATTAAGTTGCTCTAAGTTAAAGTGGTCCCACTGCTCCAGCCAAGGTGCTTAGAATTCGCCGTAATTCATACAAATCTATGATGAAATAATACCTCAAACAACAGCATAAAACAATTATATCTTACAGTGTGCTCCAATTATATGTTTTTAATTAAAGTTCCAATTAAACTGTCCCAAAATAATTCATATTTGTAGTGCAATGTTGCCAGATTTATGGTAAATTTCACACATTGTACACATTTTCTTTCTTATTTGGCCCGTGACCCCATATTTTCAAACGACAGTCTTATGCTAAAAATTATTATCTTTAATATGAGACTATTTTCAATAATTTGTCATTCCTCTTGCGATTTTAGGAGCAATTTAAGGCCAATTTTCCGGGACGATTTCATGTCTCCCTGTGTTATCTTATGGGGGAAAAGATAATCTTCAATCAAGAATATCTAATTATTTCATACCGTAAGGGGCAAATATATTTTGCTAGTTGTATGTAATATGGTTTCATTAATCTTTGGTGTGAATTACAGCAAATTCTCATTCCTATGCCGTAACCGTGGAACCCCCTTAAGCTCTAAATTCTAAATGTGAGATTCGTGGGCAGGTATCAGATTTTTATCCCCCAATACCTTCCAATAGGTTGCTATGGCAACAATTCCTATTGGAAGATGCCAACTATAATGTCTTCGCTTGCTGAACTGTTGACCCCAAGAGCGCAGGTCATGGCAGGGGCTGGGTAGGCGCGCCCGCCACGCAACTGATCATTAATGACGCACGCTGCTCCACATAGCGCGGCAGGTGGGCGTGACGCAACTGATCATTAATGACGCACGCTGCTCCACATAGCGCGGCAGGTGGGCGTGGTCAGACACTGTATCGCAGTCATGGTGACAGATTGCCACATCGGTAGTCGAACCAGGGACCGTGCGGAGAACTACGTCAGAAGCAGTAGGCCGGAAGTACATTTCAACGATCCGCGAGGAGACCTACACGCTAAATTTGATTGAGTGAAAATCGCTCAAAACTGAGTTAAATCCACTAAAAAATGTTACGAAATTGTTTATTTTTTGAGTGGATTTAACTCATTTTTGACTGATTTTCACTCAATCAAATTTAGCGTGTAAAAGCCAGTAATTCTGCTTTCATCCAATCATATTTGTATACTAATGACATGAGTCATTGTGTAAGATAATGTACACTTGGCCAAACAAAAATTGATCGTTCAATAAATCTGATTGGCTGATAAATGTAAGATCGCACCATCAGAAGTCAGTCTAAGCGATCTCATTGTCTCACTCTAGTAGGTGGCCTCACATTTCAATGATAATAACAAGCTTTGATTGGTTATGGGACATGACCAGCAGCATTCAAATTTGTTCAACGATCAATTTTTGTTTTGCCGAGTGTACATCACTAACTGTATTTGATTTGTTGACATAAGTCAAATGGCAATTATAGATCTTCATTAGACCATTTCAAAAGTGTGCAACGCAAAATCGAGAAGATGGACTTCCTGCCTTCTACCTCTGAGGTTAAGATAATGAGCGAGCATTTGAATTAGTTCAATTAGTTGATATGAAGTCCTCAAGAAGATTTTCTATTGCCATTGGCCATCTTATTGCTAATTGACATCGTTGAAACAGTGGACTGTGAGCGCTCGCTGCGCTCGCTGAATATCTGGCCTCTTGCTGTCAATCACATTGCTCTATAAACATCAGTACTAATTACCCCGCCCCCTGACAAGCAATCGGCGGAGACAATGAGTAAATAGCATTCTGATGAGAAGCTTGGTGTAGTTAATTACAAGTTTTCTTATCGGCATTGTTCCGAGAGTCAAACAAACACGAGAAGAAGACATGGAGAAGTGGCGTGGGAGATCCTGGGCTCGAACCTAGTCGTCGTCGCAGTTCATTAACATGTGCAGAAGGTGATGAGTGAAGTGGCCACAACAGTTGACATGGCGTTTGACATGTCGCAAGCATTACTTGGCTATTTATTCATTAAGTTCGTTCACTGTTTGAATATTTCTGTCGTTCACGTCGTTCATTGGTCGTTCGCGTGAACACTGCCCTGTCAATGGCAAGACTTTCTTCTTTGGATTATTGAAATTGTATAAATTATGTGAAATATAACATTTTTAATAGTAGAAAATATTACAAAAAGTTAATAAAATAGATTTATTTGTATCTACAGTCGTCTACATATTTTTTGATTATTGATATATACATGTGTAGGTATACAATTGTTCGCTAGACTACAGTAGTACACGACCGCCATTACGGATCATTATTCTTTTTAGTTTGCACGTACACTTTAAAAACAAGAAGTTTAACAGGGAGAATCAAAAAGAGTTCCTGTGTATTTTAGGTTGAATTTTGCTTGAAACCGCTTCTGAAATGAGCCAAAACGGCTTCATGAAAATAATAGCCATTTTGGCTCTTATTTTAGGGGCTGTTTCAGGAAATAATCGACGTAAAATACACCTAAATTGGCTACTTGGTTTTAGAGTGTACGTCATCTCATTGTTACTATCATTCAGAATAGCTGTGACTCTGTGCTTTTTGCGATATTTGATAGTTTTAATGGTTTCTGGCAAAGATATTCATAAAAAATCATTAGTCACTAACTTCACAAAATGCATCAATTGTCCTCCATTTATAAGTCAAATCTGACCCGGCAACGTCCAACCTCGGGGGAAAACAAATTTTTTGCATTTCTGCAGATGTAAAACAAAAGAAGTTCGTGCCAGCCTATGAATATGTAAATATTTGGACCCACATTCTGTAATTTATCAGATCAAATCCAACGCACGGCATTCCTTGTGTAATCTTGTTTGCTGACAGGCCATCTAATTTGGACACTTATCGATGCATATTCCGTTGACGAATTATCTAAATAGTTGACCAAACAACCTAACCAAATTCCTCCGCTATAACTTTCCAAAACAAACTTGCACTATCATATCCTAGTAAATTTTAATAGCACCAGATTTCAAATAATCCTTTAGTTAATTATCATGTCAGTGGACAAAAATACATAAAAAATTATCAATCCATATCCGCCAAGCCCCTCCAATTTTGAGTTTTAAATCCAAGACATATTGATGCTAAGTCGGTCGCCTTCTACCTACACAGTTGACAAGTGCATAATAAATCTAGATGGAAGTGACATGGGCACGGTCTCTCGGAGTCTAAACCCACTGCCTTCTCGAGTGTGCTACTGTATGCTCAGCGCTCCAGGCAAGGTGTAAAGACCAAGTCGTAAAGCAAACTAACCTAACCCAACCAAACCGGCATCTTTTTATAGAAACAACATCGGGTTTTGATAAGTGGGTGCCTCGAAAACTTGGAACAGGATTCATGAAAAAAGAATCAAGTTTTATGCTCACCTATTTATTACTAATAGCATGTTGTATCTTGTTGTATGCAATCCAAAGATGATAAAGTAGTTTTTTTTTATAATTCGTTTTTTACTGCATGGAATAAAGACATAAAGATGTTAGGAAATTCGGTTTGGATATTTTATTATTTTTTGCGTGATGATGAGTATTTGATATTTTCAAATGTTGATTTCTTTACGTATTATTTGACCTAGATTATGGTACTTAACTGAAGAAGAAGAACGTGATTTTGGACGAAAGGCCAAGATCATCTTTGTCCCGCTGTTTCTTTGCGGCGCCATGAAATATGGCAATTCCAAAATATATCTGACTAAATAAATGTCTTTCTGTAAGTTTTCTAGTAGGCCTGTCGACGAGATAATAAATTAATTCTATTTTAGTTTGATGAATAATGTTGAAGCTGCATTTGACCTAACCCACAAGGCAAGATATGCTAATGTTCGAAGAAAAGACGAATTTTAAAAGTGGTTTTGTGAGCTGTCGTCTGTTTTTAGATTTTAGAAATCGCGCTAGGTTTGGTGTAAAATTATTGAGGCAGGTTGCGTGCTCTCCATTAAACGCTTGCGGCTGTTTTCAATTATAACTGACAGTTCATAGTCAAAATACCAATTCAGAGTCACAATTAAAATTGATTATAGAGCAGGTTGAATATTAAAATTTAGCCCATTGTAAAATATGAAAAAAACGAACTGAAACAGTTTTTTTCCTTTGTATGAACTTTTAAGCAAGGAAACCACTCTGGGTAACGCATTGAAGAATAAGCACCGGCATGTGCAGTTAGCTCGAACCGAAATTTCTCTGTGATTATGGCTTATAATTAAATTTTGATCAGACCAAAACACGAGCGTGAATACAACAAAAAATGACTACAGATTATTGACCGTACTCTTGACTACAATCAAGATTATCTGTAATAGTAGTATATTTACAATTTCTAATAATTTATACTGTGTCCTTGAGGCATCCAATTGATAATGGCAGTGTTTTCAATAAAGTTCTCTCTACTTGATTTTGTCTGAAGCCTTACAAATTTTTTGTTCCTAAATCACTAACGGTAACGGCAAAGTATGTTATTCGGAAAAAAAATCCTATTTTTAATATTTGTGAACCGATCTTGATCAAAACTACACACGAATTTGATAAATGATAATGCGTGCGAATTTCAGATAGTTAACAGACAGAGTTTCGAATGATTTTTAGAAGATTTTATCTGTTTGACTGGATGGTTATTATAGGTACAAAAGAGTAACGAAAAGGAAAAAATGCAAAACAATATATACCAGCGGAGAAAGTGCCGAAACGGAAAGAGTAGGTGACATAGAACTCGTTCTACATACTTAATACATCGTAACTAATTCAAACCAATCGTAAGTGAAATTATACAAAACCTCGTAAGCGATATTTCCAGAATTCTTGACCTATCTTCAAAGAATTCCATAATATTAGACAAATATCCATCAATATTCCCATCAAGAACACTCAAAATATCACGCCAGAGGTTTTAAAGTTTCACTTACGACGTCACACACTGTAACTTTGACCGATTCGGATTACCAAACTTCAAATAAAACTGTTTTGAAGTTTGTATATACTTCAATACGCATTTTGTATGTACATTCAAACAATAAACATGTGCCAAGCTGGCATAAATGTTTGATAAATGACAGCTTGTCATCAGTGAAGCTATCTTAGAGTTAAATGCAATTTGAAAATAAGTTAAAGAGTAGTGGACTGATGCTCGATCCTTGTGGAACTCCAATCTAACGTCCCCGTTTCTTCTGATTTCAGCTGCAGAGAATGAAGTGAGCCCCACGTCATTCGCACACCCCACGCACTATACCGGCACCACCGACACTCCCATCTAGACTGATACCACTATGTAGCAGTCCCACCGGGCCAAGCAGACTACAGTGTTTTTCCTTCACAAGTGATCTTCCACAAGCACCCAGTGATAATGGATTTGACGGAGGCGTTCCGCAACGAGGACATTTCAAAGACGGACTTCTTCGACTTCGTCGTGACGCCGGACGTCGCGGACTCGCAGCAAACCCTCCACTTCAACCGAACTTTGAAGTCGATGGGGATCTTCATCGACCACCAGAACAATAACAATAATGGAGAATACCTCCAGATCAAGGAGGAGCCGAACAACAACTCCACTGCCTCCATGATGCTGCCCGAACACGGCGACAACAACATGGACGGCCACTTCTCCGAGCACGCCTTCTGGAGCGGCGCGTCGTGCGACAAGGAGACCGTGCGCCTCGAGACAGCCATCTTGGAGGACCTGAACAAGTTCTGCTGGAACCAGGACCAGGAGATCATCATGAACGGCGCCGCCGTCGTGACGCCGCCACCCCCGACGTCGCTGTGTCACAAGGACGGGAATACAGATGGCGCGATCTACACCCTCACCGTCCTCAACGGGGACCACACGACGGCGACGTGGTACAGAGCGCCCGACGCGCCCGTCAAGGAAGAGGAGGTGCAGATGCAGATGAACAACGCGCACCAGAATCTGGATCTGGACTCGATTCTCAGCATCTTCCCGCAGAACAACGGACACCAGCCGTTCGAGACGCATCTGGTGACGACGATGAACGGGGATCTCATGTACGACGACAGCGGGTACGCGACCAAGGACTCGGGGATCACCGTCGACCCGCTCGGCGAGGAGGTGGCGCCGTTCGACAATAACAATGACTGGAATCTGAAGAATAACAATAACAGCAGCGCGGACTCATTGCTACGCAACGCGCTGCAGGGGAAGTCCTTCCTCGGGAGGTACGCGCCGCCGATCAAGAATGGCGTCAAGGTAACACGAAACTCAGTAATTCATGTTTTAGAATCTGTACGTCAGAGGTAGAAGGTCCGAAGTCCATTTCAATAATTCTAGAGGCGAGCTCAAGAACCAGTAAGGGTCGCCCCTCTTGCTAAAGTTCTTGAACGGATCAAGTTAGCAAGCACCTCTAGAGCCACCTTCTACCTTCTACCACTGAGGTACAGCTTTGGAATTGTGAGTCGATCGCTTATACCATCCCGCCATACAACGGAGATCGTACAGTGGTATACCAGCGCTCCGTTGTATGGCGGGATGGTATAAGCGTAGGGATGATCGACTCACAATTCCAAAGCTGTACAGAAAATAATTATCTGTACAATTTACGTTTACATTTTACAACCTTTTTGTAGAGCCATTATGGGCTGTGCATAAAGGACGTCACGCTTCAGGGGGGGGGGGGGGGTGCACCAGTATCGGACACAGTGTGACAGGGGGGGGGGCTACGTTTTAAGCGATCTGTGAGACTTCTTTTGGCACTTTATGTGACAAACACAATGTCTATGCAAACACACATGTGTATTATGTGTTTTCTCTCAGCTTCCATATCCCAATTTTCACGCCGTATAAACTGTGTCGTTTCATTTATGCATCGTCGACAGTGTAGAATATGTTGATCCAAGCTTCCAACCAATCAGAGCAAAATGCTCATGTGGTTCTCAGCCATATTTTGTGCGTCATCCTCTTTAAACATTGTTCAGAACATAATTCCCCCATTCCCAAGGGGTTATTCATTATGTCACGCCTCAGGGGGGAGGGGGTGGCTGAAATACTGTACAATCTGTGACAGGGGGCGGGGGGAAGGGGGGAGGGGGAAGGGCGGACAAGCGTGATGTCACAGTTTGTTGTATCTATTTTGTGATAATTTGTACCTATGTTTCAGCAAAAAGAAAATTATAACATTTATTAGTCTCAACTAATATCACATTTGTTTGTTTTCTCATTCATTGAATGTATTTTTTCTTTGCAAAACCAATAACTATAATGAAAATGCATTTTGTGTTTTTGTGGGGGGGGGGGTCTGGTCTGCAGGTGTGACATACTTTTAGGTGTAGGGGAAATGTTAGAAATGTGACAGTTTGAGACAAGGGGGGGGGGAGGGTAAAAAAGTGGCATATTTCGCGTGACATACTTTATGAACAGCTCCCGCCAAGATAGTCTATCTTGACTCAAAATGTGGAAATTGATACCTAGTCTTCAATTTGTCTGTATGTTTGTCAGTATTATTTCTCTGTATGGGGAATCCCCACCGGTTGAGAACTACTTACTGTATCTATTCTATTCTATTGTATCTATTTATCACAGCCTACTAGACACTAATGCTTGCTTGTTGTCATCAGATGAACGACGGCCACGTGGAGCTCCGTCGCGCTCTCAACTCGGACCCGAAGACGCCGACGCCGAGCTACGACGACGACGAGACGGCCGGCATCTTCTCCGACAACCCCTCCTCCGCGCACAGCATGGAGGACATCCTCCTGTCCCAGCTGGACGCCGCGTCCTATCCGGAGGACTACGAGAAGATCAAGCGGATAGCCAACGAGGTCGCCGAGTCCGTCAACCACTACTGCAGCATGGAGACGAACTACATCGGCGACATGGGCCTCCAGGGGTCGCCGATCACCCCCGTCGCCAACACCAAGACGAAGAAGTACAACCGGAATAAACAGAACGCCGCGATGAAGGCGTCTAGCCACGCGGCCGCGACCGCGGCGGGTGTCCGCAAGGAGCGCTCGTTGCACCACTGCTCTATCTGTTCGAAAGGTTTCAAGGACAAGTACTCGGTGAACGTGCACATTCGCACGCACACGGGGGAGAAACCGTTCGCGTGCTCGCTGTGCGGGAAGTCGTTCAGGCAGAAGGCGCATCTGGCGAAGCATTACCAGACGCACATTGCGCAGAAGAACGCGGCGGCCGCGGGGGTTGGCGCCGCGGGTGGCGCCAAGGCGGGGGGAAAGAGGTTCGCGAAAACGACGTGAGAAGAAACTGAGTTTTGATGTTTTGTACGTTTTATTCTCCTTTTGTCACGTCAAAATTTGAGTAGTTCCGACTTCTCATGTGACCCATGCAGGAAGATCGTAATTTCAAGACTGTCAAGTATTTTTATGACATTATTTTGGACGGTATCTTCGAAGAAATGTTTCGATAACATATTTTTTGAAAATTGTTGATGACAAAATAATAAAATTCAGTTTTACATAATAAAGAACATGGACAAGCTTCAGTAGGTCTCTACTTTTGTGTTGACAAAGGGCACTATTTCGAGCCCGATGATCCAGAATGTATACGAGTTTGTTACGCGGTTGTTCTCTGATGATCTTACTCAATGTCAGACCATTTCTCTATGATTCAGAGTTCACGGTATTTATGTAGCGAAGGTTGTGTGATTCCTCATTTGTTAAGATGATTTAAAAATCGTCGCAGATTGACAGTATTCACTGTCAGGTACAGTGAATACAATGTAAATGTAGGATTTATTAAAGTATAAAATGTGTGTGGTTGCTACAGGACTCAAGATTGGGCAAATGCAATCGATCATTTGTTGTTAAACGCAAAGTGAATGACAATATGATTATTCCTGAATGATATTTAATTAATAACGTAAAAGTTATCAACTATATTTTTCTACCTTTTTTAATGAGTTTGAAGCTGATTTTTGACTGACAATTCAAACCTTACTAAAACACATTTGTTAGGAGATCTGACAAATGTGATGGAATGATCACATTATATTACTTAATGCACCACGATTGAAGAGGGAACTTATATACATAAAATGGATCCAGGAAATGGAGCATTTTTATGTATATTATATTCCCCTTCTCTTGACGTGCAGAAATAACTTATACTGCAGCTTTCGTCGACCTCTCATTTGTGTCATTTGTTTAATATTAATATTTTATTTCACGATATTTTTTGTGCACAATGATATCAGATAACATCCCAATTCGTATGATCTTTTGACTAATTATTTTGTTCCTATTTAATAATGTTTGTAAATTTATATTTCATGCGCTGTGATTTTCTAACATGATTCTTACTTTTGAAATTTCGGTTTTATATGAAATTCTACTGAGTAATTTACTAAAGCATTGTCTTGCCAGGTGTTTTGATCATACAATATGAAGCGAAATCATTTTGTTATTAATTTGTTTTGCGATTTTCCTGGATAAATACTCATCCTGTTTTGCTCTTCAAAGGATATTTAGACGATTTATTTTGTGTAGTTTATGTGTAGCAAAGTTGGGGCCAAATTGATTGCCAATACTAATTAAACAACGAAATAAAACACGGAAAAGTTTTGTATTCAATTTTGTATTGCAATTTTTTATATTTACGTAAGATTTTACATATTTTTTACACTATATAGTTAGAAATGTAATTTTTTTTTGTAAAAGATTAATATATTTATACATTTATATCTCATTGTTAATAATCAGGATTTCCATTTTTTATTACATGTTTTTTATTTTATGAATATTATTCCACTACAAGTAGCAATAGAGTTTATTTCATAAGTAAATTAAAACCTAATTCTATTTACAGACTGAATGAGAAAGAGTTGGATTTGTTGGATTTTTATACAAGGATTTCGAGGAGAAAATTAAATAAAGTTTACTTTCCAAGAAAATATTTTTTATTGTTGTTTCCCCTTCCTTGATTCACCAAATACTAAAACATAGGTACCTACTACTTTTACTCCTCTGTATTAGATTTTAGAATAACTATTATGTAGAGATATTGTAGAGATGTGCCTAAAATATCCCAGAAATTATAATATTTGTTGTTGTGGGTTGAAGTTTTGAAAGGTAATCGATTTAAATTGATTAATAGAAACATTCGAGCTTTAAAATAAATTGGTTATATTGGTTAGTGCAGTGGCGTGCCGACCTATCTAAATTTGGTGCTATAGCAGTCACCTTTGGGGGGGGGGGGGGGGGGGGAAAGGGGGGGGGGGGCATTCATACAGGATTTTACACACTGTTGATTTCAATAAAACAATTAGTTATATTGATTTGTATTGGATTTGACAAGCGGGTGTTCGCGGGTATGCCGACCGTCTCATCCACTCATTGACGCTCGGTGGTCCGATTTCACTGCCTCCTACATGACTGGTCGCTGACTGCATGTCCAGCTTGGTTCCGCGGACAGACATCCACCAGGCCGATATCCAAGATGGCCAGTGTTAACAAACAAAGAACTGTCAGAAAGTGTTTTGAATGATATTTCACGCGAATTTTCACTAAAATACATGTGCTTATGAATTTGAAACATAATAAAAGTGTTGTTAGTGTTTTATTCGATATAAATCAGTGTAAATATGATATAATCGTTTTGATAAAAACACTACAATTGAGAAAGTGAGATAAGCTGTGGCCGTCCAAGCATTTTCCAGGCCCGTTTTTGGACACTATGGAATCAATTTTAAGACGTTATGAGGCGTATTTTTGAGCGAGCGTAGCGAGCGTCACCACGGTACTCTTATGGCACTTTCTCTGTGTGTTTTTTTTTTTTTTTGCCTGCACTGCCCAGGTCAAACCGCACAACCAATCGATCTGAAATTTTGTACACATACTAACGTAATCTATGCGATCCCTGGGATCTTTTCTGAACGAGATCCTGTGATTGGTTCAAATTTTATAAAAATTATCTTTCGATTGGTTGGTTCGATCAATTTGAAATTTAGCAAAGTCATTGCAACCAACATTGTACCCAATCAAAAAAAATTTCAGCCAAATCCTCCAATTTGTTCAAATTTGAAACCATTTTTCCTGTGATTTTTGAAATTTAAACTGGAACCGATTGACCGACCAACTAAAAACTTCGCATGGTCATTGGTACCAACATTTAAGGTATTTTTGCCAATTTTCACTCTAATCTGTCGTTATTTTCAAAAGTTTTTGTCATTTTAGGGACATTTTGCGTGTTGGCTGTCAAATTCACGGCGACTTCGAATCTACAAGGCAAGGTAGTTAGAGCAGAAAGTTTTAAACGATATGAAACTATGAAACTAATAATGACCGTTCAACAGATTGATCTGATATTGTGTACACACACTACATATCATATCATATGGGTGGTCCCAGGTATATTTTTTGAACGAAATCCTGTGATTTTTTAAAATTAACAAGGAACCGTTCAATCATAAAGGTTTAATCGATCAACTTAAAACTTAGCAAGGATTGGCACCAATATTTTTCATTTGTATACTTAATTTAAAACGGCCTATAGCCACACCACCATTTGACCTATCAAATGGTCTTCGATTAATCTGATCAATCAGACTCATATTTTGCATGGTCGTTCAGACCAACATTGTCTCTTATTTTACAAATTTTCAGCCCTACCAGTCAAGAACATAGATGCACTTATTGACAGTTTTAATAACTGTCAGAAATGACATTTCAAAACAGAAATTCCACTGCATTCTGGGTTGCTCTATGTAGAAAAGCAAAGTTTATAGATGGCTATTCTCAATATCAAGTAAGACAGATTCTTTTCTTAGTTGATCATATTGCAATACATAATGTAGTCAAAATGTAATGTAGGTATTTCATATACATAGGTATAGGTATACCTTATCTAAAATAATTTATTTTACGATATGGATTGTGTTGCACAGTTATGAAAACGACGTTTTGACTAGATAACATCATATTTTACACATTTCCAGCCCAATCGGTCAAGAATTACAGACTTATTGCTGTTTTAAGTGTTTGAATATCTGTCCAAAGAGATTGATGGAAAAATATCAGTACAATAATCTGTTATTTAATTGATCCAGGACCCTTACCTAATATCGCGAAATGGTAGGACGGTGCTAGTTAGCACGGTGCTACCTATCTTAATAACCCGTAGTAGCACCGACCTTGAACTCAGCACCATCGTAGCACCAACATTTCGCGATATTAGGTAAGGGTCCAGAGTGTTTATGAAAAGTTGCAAGGAAAATTGGTAATAAATAATGTATAGTTAGTTATCTTTGATTGAATGGATCGTGCTATGATTGGCGATGTCGTGCGTGTCGGTGCTCGCTCATCAACGCGTTACACCGAGCGTTTTCCTAGTATTAAAATATTCAACATATTTTATAATTTGACACTTTAGGGTGGTGGAGGGCATGGCACCACCTTGCCCCGCAGGGCTTTTTTTGGTTTTTTGACACTATGAAATTAACTTTTTTGAGTTTTTTGCTTACGAAATGAAACTATAGGCAGCGTGTTTAGACAACAGATGGCACTGTAAAAAGTACATACAGAGTCACCTAATCTGTGGGAAGGAAGCTTACCTTTTGGCAAGGCGTCCAAGTCGCTGCAGTTATATGTTATGTTGCTGCACATATTACGCATTATCAATTCTTAAAATTTACACATGTTTATCTAATGTTTATTCGCCTACAAAATATTAATAATAAAGTGTTCACAATTTCACTGAATCTGATCACAATATTAATTTGCGCGACTTAGTTTGATTCCGAAATATTTTGAGTACATTTGTTGACATCTGATCGGTTGCTAGGTCACGGCCAATGAGAAATAAAACAGTTGACGATCTTCCCACAAAAGTTGCTAATTTCTCTCACTCGTGGCGAACTCTCGGTGCCTATAGACGTAAAACAACACACAAATTTTAAGTATTCCTTACATCTTCACTCTTCAGCAATACTATTTTTTTTAGGTATACGGCCACCCGCCCGCGTTTACCCCTTCTAAGTTTTTGGGTATACTTGCCAGTGAAAATACTTTTTTAGGTATACGGCGTACCTATACCTGCGTATACCCTCGACTTCACCACTGCTGGTTCCAATATATTTTGGGTCAGGCGGTACACTAACCAATATAAACCATTTGGATTGCTCTCCTCATTTTGAGTCTTCACTTGGGAGCAATAAAGACATAAATCTCCCTTCTTCACTTCTTTAGATACTAGAAGTACTCGGAGATAGAAAGCCCGATGTACACTTGGCCAAACAAAAATTGACCGTTCAATAAATCTGATAGGTTGATAAAATGTATAAGATCGCACCATCAGAATTCAGAAGTCAGTCTAAGCGATCTCATTGTCTTAATATTTACACGGCCACATTTATTGAACAACTTCTGTGACACAGTCTTTGACAAAGTCTTTGTCACATTTCTTGAAGGAAATTAGAACATGTTTTAAGTTCGGTGACAGAAAGTTGCGTCGTGTAAACACAAAATTGTATGAAAAATGGGAATGTGACTTCTAAGTTGTTCAAGAAATTGTACCGTGTAAATCGGACTTTACTCTAGTAGGTGACCTCACATTTCAATGATAATAACAAGCTTTGATTGGTTATGGGACATGACCAGCAGACATTCAAATTTGTCAACGTTCAATTTTTGTTTGACCGAGTGTACATGTTTTATGAAATTTATGTTAAGTACACACTTTTGGAATGATTGATCTAATTAAGCTCTATCAATTGTAATTAGACTTAAGTTAACAAATAGGACCTACATAATTATATTGAAGATTCTCTTACAAAATAACGCCCCCCCCCCCCCCCCCCTAGATGTCAGGAAAACTTTAAAAAATCTGGGGTTTTAGGTATAGATTCATTTTGTAACCAAAAAACTAAATAAAATTGATTTCAAAGTGTCAAAAACCCCCAAAAATGCCCTGTAAGGCAGGTTTGAATATATCTGTCCCCTCCCCCCCCCCCCCCCCCCAAAGTGCCAAATTTAAAAAATATTGAATATTTTAACAAAATGCGTGCACGGCTTATGAGGTGTATGAGGTTACGTCTCAAAATTGATTTCAAAGTGTCCAAAAACCAAAAACCGGTGCGGGCAGGGTGGGGGGCACACACCCCCACTCCCCCCTTAACCCATAGAATTTTGTTTTCCTTGCCTTGCCCCCCCCCCCCCTCCCCCCCCCTCTGGCAGAAATCCTGCGGACGCCCAATGGGTACTAACTTAGAACCTACCAAGAGATGAACATTGGCCTGCAAGTTTTAAGTAGAATGTAGGTAGCCCTGACACAAGTTCAAGTAGAAAGTGGTCTCTAGAGCACACGAGATCGTCTGATCATCCACCAGAATGTGCCTAAATCATTGTACCTACACAAGTTTCTGCACAGCATAGGCAGTGGATTTGATTTCAAAAAATTACATGATAAAGAAAAATGCGGTTGTAAAAGTGAAAATTAACTTTGTTTCAAGATTAAAAATTAAAATTAATGATATTTCTCCATTGCTTGATTAAATTGCATAAAAAAATAGAGTTTAAGGAGCGATGCCCAAGTAGATTTTCCGAAAATATGTTTTGTTGAAATTTACAATTTTTATTAATTTTTTCGACATTTTAACTAACATAATTTAAAAGTAAAATCAAATGTCTTGTAACTTGCAACTCTCGACTTATATTGAGTTTTCAATATGATGCCTTCAGAAAATGAGGATATTTTAACACAGGAGGTATAGGAAAATTATTTAGAATTTGGCGTCTAACTTTTAAAAACTTTTCTACAAAACTTTTTTACTTTCTAAAAACTTTTTTTAACTTTTTTAGGTGTATATATAAAAATCTTAATAAATACCATATTGTCTAATATACATTATATTAGTTTTTGGAAAAAATCTATCAGTGGAAAATAGTTTAAATCTAATATTTAGAAGGAAAATTACTGTTTACTGTTTTTCGACTTGCCATGTTAAAGATAGGGCTAACTCAAATTTATAATGTGATATAATATCTTGGAACTTAGTTCGGCTACCCCACTTTTTCTTGCGTTTATATGTTGCACAAGAAAATTATCTATTAAATAAGCATTTGTTTAGATATCTATCGGAAACCTCTACTTGGGCATCCCCCCTTAAATATACATAATATCCTAGTTTAGTTAAATCCTTGATCTTGGGTCGAGACATTCCAAAGAGCTTTTGGACACTTTTGGCCACTTTTCAGTCATCACACTCACACATAAGACATAAAACTTACCCTCCATCTTTCTACTCCTTTTATCCAGAGAAAATTTCCTAACTAATATAGATTAGTAAGATAGTATCTCAAAAACGAAGTTTTGGAATTTGAGTGGTAAAAAATGAACAAGTCTCAAAGTGTATTTTTAACATTTATTAGCAACTTTAATCCAAATACAATAATATAATATTATACCTACTAAACATAATGAGCTACTGCAGTGCAATGTCGGTGTCGTGTGATATTGTAGCTGTGAGCACCTACACGAGACACCCTTGCGATTCAATTCACATCGCGCAGAATAATAAACTCTCGGACAATAAAACCTTTGTACCATCCAACCACGAGAGAAGGGGAACAGAAACCATATAAAGAAGATCCATTCTTCACATTTTTATGGATTTTTACAGCTTACAAAAGTTATCAACAAAGGTAAAAGTGATTTTAATAGGTACTAAATTTTTAGAAAAAATGTATATACCTTTTCTTAGATCTTTTTAAAATTTGATTCCCATTCGAGTATACTGCACAAAACAATGCACCTCATATTGGTACATTGACATATTTGACGTTTATACCACTTTTATTTTATCAAAAGGCGACTGAAAGCCAAAATAATATCAGTATAAAACTAGACTTTTCATAACTGTCAACTTAAAAAAAGCAAGTTTCCTAAAAATGAATCCTTTCCTGTGAAACTAATCCCCTTCAATCATGGCAAAATAGCAAATACAAGAAATTTACGATCCATAAACAGACAGTTAAAATAATCAACTATCAATAATATTAACAGTATGTATAGACTTCACATAATAAAGCTTGGCAAAACGCCTGTGATGAAAGAATGTCTAACAAAGTCGTAATAATAGGTGATGCAACGAGACTTTAAGAAGTGTCATCGATTATTATTCATTAATCTTCTACTACTACCTCTCAATGTTTCTAAATCCAGATGCCTTGTATTAAGCTAGCTGCGGTGAAGTACTTTACAAATATATACAAAACAGATTAAAAATTTCATTAAAAACACATTTTCAAACATTAATGTTATTATAATTAGCTATATTTTAGCACACATTAAGGCCACTTTATTAATAAATGAATTTAACGAACTCTGAAGCATCTGTACAACGAGAGAAAGAAAATAAAATCTAAAAACTAGCTCAATTTTAAGTGTCCATGAACTTTCATAGCTTCTGTACGTCCTCAAAAGTCGAGAAAACCTAGAGTGTAATTTTTTTCCAAAGTTTTTGAGGACTTAAAAACCCCCTAGAAATTGAGCACGTTTAAGTAGTTTCCTTTCACTCGAGTACCGACGTAGTTCCGTAAAGCAGGCATCGGAGGCAACTCCTTCTGTTTAGGAACGCTGTAGTTAGGCCGGGTTGTAGAAAATCACTCAGCTACCGTATGAGAGCAGGATTACGGAAAAACTCGCATTAAAACAGCTGCCGAAATAACATTTCAGGCTAGTACTAAAATGATTCTCCAAATAAAATTAACGGAAAGACTATTGCATGTCCAGTATTGAAAAGAAACATTTATTAGCCACAAGCACGAAGTAATTAAGGCATGGTTCTTGAGAGGCCTGAAATAACACAATTTTTTAAAGTTTTTTTTGAATTTTGTCTTCACCATACAAAAAAAAAGTTAAAAATTAAACAATCAAACAGTAATGCACATAACAAAATATGAATACAAATTTGAATGTTTAAAAAAAAAAAATAACAACATGTTGATAAAAACACTAATCTTCATTCATAAATATGAAATTTAAATTTAGTATACATTTTGGTGGGAAAACTCATTGCTGATTGATAAAAATTATGTAATAGAACAGCCTTGCCATTTTCCCACCAAAATGTCCACCAAATTTCAATTGTATATGACTGAAAACGTTGATTTTTGGTGTTAAAAACACTACGAGTAATTATGAAATCTCCTTACAGTAAAAACATGCAACTTAACTATTTTGTAAGTGTGAAGACAAAAATCAAATAAGTCAACACATTCCAGAACCATGCATGTCGCTTCACCTAACCCTGGCCTCCATTTCAACACCTCTACGCTTACGTCTCCGTAATACTGAGTGTGCGCTATGAAACCTCGTAGAAATATCGTCTATGTTATTAAAGCACTCTGAGTGGATGTATTGGTCAAGTTATGTCGTGTCCGAGCACTCTGTATTGGTCAATGTCGTATACTAGCTGTGGGAAGAGTGGGCGGTCAGTACGGCGCATCCCAGTCGATCAGCTTGCTCGTGATCGGCGGCCGGTACGACTGCTGGGTCGCGCTGCTGATCACTTCGATCCATCTGCAAGCAACGCCAGACGTCAGGGAAGGAACAAGATACACTTTTATGTTATCTGCCCTCTGATGGATTCACTTTTAACTTGAAATCCGCTAATAGCTATTCAGAAACAATATGTTACATTTTAAAAAAAAACTACAACTTTGTTAAATAAAATTAAAATTTGTCTAATTGGGATTTAATTTTCAAGGTGTACTAAAGTTCGTTCACGTTTAGAATAGCAAGCCCGTGTACTACTGTAGTCAAGCGAGCATTTGTAAACCTATGTAAATATCAATTATCAAAGAATATGTACAAGACGACTGAAGAAAAAGATAAATCTATTTTATTGAAGTTTTCTAATATTTTCTACTATTAAAAAGTGTGTATTTCAAATACTTTATACAATTTCAATAATACAAATAAGATAGTCTTGCCATTGACAGGGCAGTGTTCATGTGACCGACCAATGAACGACGTGATCGACTTGCTATTCTAATCGTGAATGAACTATACATACAACTCTCTATCATAAAAATTGCCATAAAATTCTTTGATCTTGATAATTTGTCATGAATAGACCACATTTAAATTATCTAGTTGGCTCTGCTTTTCAAAAAATTTCATATGCAGTACCGTGATCCTAATATCTATTCATGTTATGATCCATTGTTGAAAAACACTAATAGATATGAGGATCACCGTGCTGCAATTGAAATTTTTTGAAAAGCAGAGCTAACTAGATAATTTAAAATGTGGTATATTCTTTAATTTAAGTAAGAAAACTAGAACTGACGAGATGAGATACACTCGTAAAACTACAGAATGGGAACCTAAAAATATGTCGATTTGTATGTACTACTCGTCAAAATACGCCAATGGGTACTAAATGTGATATTGTCTTTCTTCAACTGGACAGTCACAATATTATAAGGGAGGTTTACATAGTAGGTGTGTTCCTTCCTCTTAATCACGTTAAGATTGATACGTTTTCTATATAAGAACAAACATCAATTGAGCAGGTCTGAAGTTGACCAAAAACTTAACTTTTTACTTAATTTTCCCGAGTCACTCTCATAAAAACAAGGCCATAAAAAACAAGCTACACATTTGAACAATGACAAAAAATGTGTGGATTCTCCAATCGGTGCCTCGAGTCATTTGAATTAAAAAGGTACAAACAAGATACTGTAATGAGTTGGAAGGTGTGTGAAATGCAGCTTTAAAATACCTGGAGAATGTGTATTCGCTCTCGGCTCGGAAGAAGTAGAGGTGGTTCTTGAACTGCAGCTTGAACACGAAGTCCTTGTGAATCGCGTCTTGCTCCACCGGCGGCCCCACCGTGTAGCTCAGCAGCGGCAGACTGGCCAGCGGGAAGTCGTCCTGCACACAACCATGCGGTAAACATACTGCACACTTCCAATACCTCGGCTGAAGGGAATACCAGATCATGGGTCACTGGTAAGAGCCTGAAGTGACTGGTGGCCACATTAACCGTGGCTCAACCGATCGAAAACCCAAAAATATTTATTTTCTGAAATTAGGTACAGTAATAATTACTTTTTCCCGCATTTTAACTTTATTTAAGTATAAAATAATCATTAAAATAATCATCCTTTAAATTGCAACTCCTGTCGTATAATGAGGTTTCAATTGATTGGTCTTCCGAGAATGAACAAAACTTTAACAAAGGAGGTATAGGAAAATCATTTCGATTTTTATTTATAACTTTTAAAATAGCACACGTTGGTATTGTTTCAATATTTTTACCTTATAGGTTATCCAAATATCTACCAGAAAATAAGATTTTTGTTCAAAGTTGGGACTTGTATAACTTGCACAACTATGTATAATGACTAGGGCTGTGCGAGTTTGATATTTTAAGGTCGAGTCGAGTTCGAGTCGAGTCAGTGAGATGAATCGAGTTTTTCGAGTTGAGTTCGAGTCATGTTCAGCAAATGTTCACCTATGTACTATTAGGTCATAAAATTATTATTCGACCATCACAAAATGAATTGAAATATTTACATTAATCATACATCATCTATACATTGTAGGGCTGCTAATTCATGTCATTTCTTATTATAAGATAAGATGTGTATTAGGTAAATTTTTTTGATTCTCATACTACAGGGGTTTGATGTGTGCTACTAGAAATTTGTAGCTTGGAATGACAAGTAAAGATCTAACTTCCTAGGATATAAGCTTTAACAGCTGCTGTATCTTAGGGGGAAAAAAATTCATTCAATCTGCTACTAGAAATACTACTAGGTAGGTACAACATAGAATGTAAAGGCCAAAGACCCTAGAACTTCCTTAGGCCAAGAATTCTGGGTTATTGCATTCCTAGAAGTATTGTCAGAAGCACTTAGACCTGCAGTTGAGTTATGTCACTTTATCAGCAGGAATAACATATTTCCCAAATCTCAACAATTTCGTCCAACAATACTTTGTTATTATTTCATTGTGTCATTTTAACAGAAATGCTTGTGTTCTTGTGAGTTGAGGAGTGGATTATTGATAGAAAGAGGTAGGTAGGGGACTGTTAAGGTAGTACCTTCATTATACATATACAAAAAAATAAAAATCTTGAAATTACAAGTTCAGAAAACGTTTTCCTACATTTCAACTATATTTAAGTATAAATGAATCATAAAATGTCATTTAACTTGCAACCCCTGTCGTATAGCGAGGTTTCAATTTATTGCCTTCCAAGAATGAACAAAACTGTAACACAGGAGGTATAGGGAAATCATTTAGTTTTTGGTTGATAACTTTTAAAATAGCACACGTTGGTATTGTTTTCAATTTTTTTCCTAATAGAATGTCCAACTATCTATCTAGAAATCAGTTTTTTGAAAAAACGTTGAACCTCAGTAAAATTCAAAACTCAAAAATAGTATGGAAATCGTCATGATTTTAATGGCCCCCATAAGACTACATACATGTTAAAAATAAGAATTATTAACTACAATATCTCAAAATCTAGACACGAGAAGTTGTTCATATTTCACAGTATCGTGTAAATAGTGATTATTGATACCTCTGCCAAAAATAGGCTTATTTGGAAGATATGAGATATCAGTTGTGCTACCTTAAGGATGTAAGCAGTATAATATTGTCAAAAAAAAAGTCGAGTTTAACCCTTTTTGACTCGATTCACCCCCCAAACTCGACTCGAACTCGAAATTTCGAGTACTCGCACACCCCTAATAATGACTATACAGTAAACCCTCGTTCATTCGAATTCAAAGGGACCCAAAAAATCCCAGTTCGAATTAAAAAAGTTCGAAATATATAATTAATGCAAAAAAATTTGTGTGCATTTTCATGAAGTTTGAATATTCCCGCCTGTGGAATATTCCCGCCATTGCAAAAAAGTGGGGTTGGCAAACCTGTAACAGCAGTTTGGCCAACCTCGCAAGCCAGATTATCTCATTTTGATGCCATTGAAGGTTGTGTTTTGTTTTGAGTGTTGTTTTTTCGTAGTTTGTTCGCGATTATTTTATCAATCCTTCTGCAAAGTTCGAATTAAAACAACTGTATGCAAGGAATAACATGGGCTGGGACCAAAATTCAGTTCGAATTTCGAATTAACCTAAAATTCGATTTATAAAAATTAAAAATGATTTAACATGTAAAAACCTATCCTGTCCACTGGGACCATGCACCTAGTTCGAATTTACCCCTAAATTCGAATTATTGAAGTTCGTAATAACGAGGGTTTACTGTATTATGAATAACTTAAGAAGAAATAGGTAAACGGTGAAGAGGTGAAGCAGCTGAAGAGAACAGAAGAGATGGATGTATGGAAGATCAACGACTCGATTGTTGAATACAGACCAATTGTGTACCTATTTTATGTGCTCAATAAATTACATTATATATATATAAATAAAAATAAGATCTTCATTATGAGTCTAAATGTGACATGATTTTACCTGTCTGCCATAATATTACATTATTATATGGGGGAGAAAACTCAATCCATCTCAGAAACTAGACACGAGAAGTGTTTACGTAATATTTTCAGGGATTGTGTATGGCATGATTTCAATACTAAGTAGACTGTAGCACACAAGACTGCAGGAAGACAGTGAATATTCCAAATATTTCAATTAGTTTTAAGAACTGATACACAAGTAATAAATGGGTCATTCCAGGGAATTTCACTCAAATAAAATACATTTTGACCTCGACCGACCCAGATTTTGATGAAACTTGGTACACTTGTTTAGATTAGTGATGTTAGTAATCCAATTTTTTTTTGTTTTTTTTACTCAAAGGGTTCAAAAGTTATAGAGGGTTGAAATTTGGGGCTTTTTCACCCCCGCGCGGCTGGTCGCTATCATTTTAATTAATTGTGAGGGTTGTATGAGAGCTACAGAGCTCCAAAAAAATGCATTTGAAAGGTAAGAACATGATCTACATGAATATGTATTTTAACTTGACACTTTGTTGACAGGTATTTAATTATGATTTTTCCCATCTACATTTTCAAAAACGACCCTAGGGGAAAAACTTATTTTTTTTGGGGGTTGATTTTTTTTTTTAAATTACAAAACATATGCATGACTATGTGTGCCAAATTTCAGGACTGGCCCTCCAGAACTTTTTTTTTTATATGTATTTTTAGTGAGAATCATCAGTTTTGAAGCATCGTTCACCTGCAATATGACAAACTTATAGGATACTTTCTTCCTGTAAAATGAATTAAAATGGTTCTAGGTGACTTCTAGTTCTTTACCTTACTGCAGCAAATGATTTCTAAGCCCTGTAGTTGCATTGCTTGTGTCTGCAGCTGACAATACGTATGCTCGGCCGGTAGCAGTAGTTGGGTCAGCCAATGATAAAACTTCATCGAGATGCACTTGTAGCTGGTCTGGTTTAGTGGGGTAGAAGTAAGAAGGTGCTGGTACATGGGGGTGGAGGAAACTAGCTTTCAGTTCACTTGTGCTAGATAGTTTTTGTAAAACACATGCAAGCCACTCCGTCACAAAACTACATACATCGTCAAAGGCAAATGTGTGGGTTTGAATGTCAATCACGCAATCTTCATCACTATCCTCACTGGCATTTACTTGATCTTCTTCCTCAGCAACCTATAGTGTTTGATTCATCAGACAGAGAAAATGGTTTCACATTCAAAGATGCCAGTGACTATGGAAGAAATGCATGGAAACATTGTGTTCAAGTGAGTTATTTTAAGGAGTTAAACCGTTCTTTTAGTACAGCAGCATTTTCTTGTATTTCTTCATCCGATATAAATGCAAATGTAACGGTCCATATATTTTATGCTGCCCACTGGTGTATAAGTCAATCGGAGTCATTATCTGATCATCACATGGCTTCTGTAAGCTTGCCCTTGCCAAATTACATTTTATTGTTCCGTCACAAGGCCACTTTCCATGCGACGTAGCAAAGAAATGCCATTCTGCTGAAGAGTTGAAAGACTTTTTGATGATGACATAAGTTGACAAAGATTTTCTTGTGCTGTACTGAAAGAATGGTTTAACTCCTTGAGGTTTCCATGCATTTCTTCCACTAGCATCTTTGAATGTGAAACCATTTTCTCTGTCTGATGAATCAAACACTGTATATGTTGCTGAGGAAGAAGATTAAGTAAATGCCAGAGAGGATAGTGATGAAGATTGCGTGATTGACATTCAAACCCACACATTTGCCTTTGACGATGAACATAGTTTTGTGACGGAGACTGGTGGCTTGCATGTGTTTTGCAAAAACTATCTAGTACAAGTGAACTGAAAGTTAGTTTCCTCCACCCCCATGGACCAGCACCTTCTTACTTCTACCCCACTAAACCAGACCAGCTACAAGTGCATCTCGATGAAGTTTTATCATTGGCTGACCCAACTACTGCAACCGGCCGAACATACGTATTGTCAGCTGCAGACAGAAGCAATGCAACTACAGGGCTTAGAAATCATTTGCTGCAGTAAGGTAAAGAACTAGAAGTCACCTAGAACCATTTTAATTCATTTTACAGGAAGAAAGTATCCTATAAGTTTGTCATATTGCAGGTGAACGATGCTTCAAAACTGATGATTCTCACTAAAAATACATATAAAAAAAAGTTCTGGAGGGCCAGTCCTGAAATTTGGCACACATAGTCATGCAAATGTTTTGTAATTTAAAAAAAAAATCAACCCCAAAAAAAAATAAGTTTTTCCCTTAGGGTCGTTTTTGAAAATGTAGATGGGAAAAATCATAATTAAATACCAGTCAACAAAGTGTCAAGTTAAAATATATATTCATGTAGACCATGTTCTTACCTTTCAAATGCATTTTTTTGGAGCTCTGTAGCTCTCATACAACCCTCACAATTAATTAAAATGATAGCGACCAGCCGCGCAGGGGTGAAAAAGCCCCAAATTTCAACCCTCTATAACTTTTGAACCCTTTGAGTAAAAAAAACAAAAAAAAATTGGATTACTTACATCACTAATCTAAACAAGTGTACCAAGTTTCATCAAAATCTGGGTCGGTCGAGGTCAAGAGGTGAGTGAGATCCCCTGGAATGACCCAAATGCTAAGTTACGGTTGGGATCTTATAAAGAGAATAGAACTAAAGCCATGAAACACTTCTCGATCAAAGCATACGACGGCGGAATGGGTTGTATAGATAGAAAGCTCACCTGGAAGGTCTTGTAGAAGAACAGACAGAAGTTGGTGAAGACGACCCACAGCTTCTGCCAGCCGTTGCTGTTCTTGAATTTCCGCAAAAGATATCCGCTCAGCTGGTTCTGAAATGACGGAGTGCATCATCGATTAGCACTAGCAGATGTGAAGGATTAGGATTACATTCTAGTGATGAGACAAATTCGTCAATCACCAAGATACGCCATTACTACAATAACAATCTGTACTACAAGTAAGCAGAGTGGCAGTAGATCAAGTACATGGATATATATGTAAATGCACCATTTCTTGGGATTACATAATACGGTTAAGTGACCCCGGTAAATTCGCAAGTGCATGGTAAAACAAAGTGTTTTTGTTTAAGTTTTTTCCTCCCATTTTAAAATCTTTTAAAATGGGAGGAAACAAAAAAAAACACTCGGAAATCAAAGAGGAGCCCATTTAAACTCACTAGGTGTACGAAATAAAATACCATATTTACGCTCTTTGGAGAGATTACGAGCTGTAGCCCAAACAAATTTAATATTTTATCTTTAGCATAAAGCAAAGAGAGTCCATTAGAAAAATTGACAACCACATTAAAATAGAAAAAAAAACTCAAGGACAACTTCATGAGGTGAACAATAAAAAACTCAATAAGAAAGAATCATTTTGGATTCAAAAACTTAAAAATAAAATCTGTACGACAATAATAAGAAAAAACCTAATACACTTAAAAATGTAAACCCCGTGCGTGTACCTGTGTTGCTCTGAGCTGGTCGTCGATGGCCAGACTGGTGTTGCGGTGCCAGCAGACGTGCACCGCGGTGTTGCTGCGCTGCGTCTGGCGTGCCTTCTCGTTGGCCGGCGGGTCGACGCCGCAGCGGTCCATCACCTCGTCGGACGAGGAGCAGGACTTGAGGCTCAGGTACTGCAGCTTGTTGTCCCCGCGGTCCCTCGCCTGGGTCATCGCGCGAGTCAGGTCAGACAGCCACTTGTCTTTCTCCTGCTGCGAGTTGGCAGCCACGGTGATCGCTCTGCAAGGAAACACACTCGTTAGCTACTTTAAATATACTATATTCAAAATAGAATTGAAAATAAAAAATAGTTTACAGGATTTGACTGTAAACAATATGATCAAATATAAAGAAAAATATCAGATACTAATACGTAGGGGTGTTCACGATTACGATTTAATCGAATCGATTAATTGATTATGACTTTCAAAACGATTAATCGATTTAAGAAAAAATAATCGAATATTAATTTGTATTTGCCTCCTTGAAAATGGTTGCACTTCACATTCTAAAATAATTGCTGCCTTCATTCCGTCAAGTTTTTTCTTTGTGTGCGTAATATTTTAGTGATAAATTCACGTTGTATGTATTATTTTCCCAAGTTTCAGTGTGTATTTCTCTTTCGCATTACCAAGTGATGAATGACTTTCCGGACAATTTCATTGTTGAGGCTAATATTGCCGTAAAAGATGATTTGATGACCACACTGAACATGATTACATTATAGTTATATATCAATACGATTTAATTCGATTATTTAATCGATTTAAATTACGAAAATCGAATTAATAATCGATTTAAATAAAATAATCGTTGAACACCCCTACTAATACGTACTAAAAATAAAAGTGTCCAAAATTACCCATTGAATTACCCAAAATAGTAATTCATACTTATGTATCGAAAACAGACGAACTATAGTTGGAATATGTTTGGACCTGAGGTTGTCAAACTTTGGAGTCCGTAAAATGTATAAATAATAAATATGTATGTACCATCAAAAGAGAAGAGAATAGAGTCGATATAAAGGGCTCTAATTTTTTAGGAATTACATTTTTACGTTCCTACAACTTTCATGCTGTCAAAATTCCAGTTAGAAGCTACCATTTGCTCAATATTCCAATACGATTTCCAGACTTTGAAGCTAACTCTCGACAGCTTACAACATTAGATGGCATAAATGACCCAAGAAATTGAGCCCATAAATCTAGATCCTACTTCCATAATTACAAAATATGGAAAGCACATAATCTTAGAATTTGAACATTATTTGACTTCCAGACAATTCTCATTGCATTTGGTGTCAACACAGAGGAGTGGCTCTAAAGTTGTGTTACAATTTACGAACTAATGGCGATGTTTTAGGTCCCCACTCACCTGTTTCCGCCGTAGATGGTGAAGTAGAAGTTGGCGTCGCCGATCTTGCCGTCGCCCTCCTCGACCATGACGCCTCGCAGCGGCATCTGTCCGTGCACTCGGAACTGCAGGCTCGGCCCGGCTGCTCGGCTCGTGTACAGCAGCACGTCCGAGAACTAGACGACACATCGAGTTAGACCTCAGTGCAGGTTAGAGTGATATGCTTTCATGATGAGATGATGTAACTTCTAGCCAATAGCGTAGCAAAGTGAAATGCACACAATTTCTGTGTCTTTTGCGATGTTAACCTAAAATTTCCTTTCAGCCGAGAGCGGAACAAGGTGATGGCAGATATTTTCTGACATTGGCCTGATAAGAGAGATGTTGGTTTACATCTCAAAATTAAGTTATAGAATCATGCTTCTGGACTACTATTACTATGTTGTCAAAAAGTGACAAGAAGTGGTAAAGAAATTGTCAGAAAAGTAGGTAACCAAAATTAAGCGATTACATTGAAATTTTTATGTACACTCGGCCAAACAAAACTTAAACGTTGACCAAATTTGAATGACTGCTGGTCATGTCCCATAACCAATCAAAGCTTGTTATTATCATTGAAATGTGAGGTCACGTGAGATCGCTGAGATCGCTGACAATGAGATCGCTTAGACTGACTTCTGATGGTGCGATCTTACATTTATCAGCCTATCAGATTTATTGAACGTTCAAGTTTTGTTTGGCCAAGTGTACCTACTGATCGTTTATAGAAATGAAGTCTAAGATATTCAACAACGACATGTGGAAATGTATGAGATTGATTTAAAAAAAGGAAAAGTGCAGAAGCTGGTAGGAAAAATGCTCTGCAATATTAGGTACCTATGTTTCTATTAATTATGGATGCTTATTTTAAGAAAAATACGCAGTGTATAGCAAAATATACCTAGCAAAATTAGCTCAAGAGTAATATGTCGCTAATGTTTAACTTTATCGGGACATTGTACACCCGGGCCTAAAGAGACCACAGAGAGACCACGTCACAACGTTGCCGTGTTACGAGACTAACCAGGAAGAACATGCGCTGCTGGTATCCCTTGCGCGACTGTTTGAGCAGACATCCCTGGCGCAGGAAGTCTCGACCCGGCTGCACCAGCGTGTCGAACCCGCTCATGTCGCGCTGCAGTTCGCACAGCTGCACGAAGTTCTCCTGCGGACAGAACAAACACATCACGTGAACTCTGCATACCAGACAGCGCTCATTGCTACATGTTTGCTTTTCACACACAAACTACTACTAAATCTGCTATTTAACATAATGTGAAGAAAGTTGAAAATACTCAAGCATCTAAAAAATTACAGTTATGTAGCTTACAATAGGTGCCCAAATCACAAAAGATTAAGAATTAAGAATTTAAAAAATCAAAATTACCTAGTCAAACCAATAAAAATCGGTACTCGAAAAGAAAAGGATAGGCTTATTAAGGTTTGATGTCATTATCCCATGAAGGCTGTGTTAACGCGTCATCTACCTCTAGTAGGTGAGCTCTTATTTAATTATTTCAAGGATTGATTGTCAAAGAACCTTACCAGCAGTCAATCCTTTTCTTTTCGAGTACCAATTTTTATTGGTTTGAGTGTACATGGTTCTTCTTCTTGGCCATTTGTTACTATATTAACCTGCCAAGTGTCACTGTCAATTTTAATTTTTTTGCAATTTCTTACATCTTTTAACTTAGGTCTAAACCTAGTTTTTGTTAGCAGGTAAAAAAAGTAGAAGCAGATCCCAGAGCTCTTTATAGGCTCTATGAAATGTTTGGAACCAAGAGGAAGAGAATCTTGTGGGCTATGAATCAATGTTTGGGTCCCCGGTCGATGCCATTCCCTCTCCCTCGCGACATGTTCGCGACGTCTCAACTCACCGACTGCCTGAGCGCGGCCGGCACCTGGCTGACCGTCTCCTCGAGCCTGCTCCTGGCCGCCATGCAGTCCTCGTGGTCAGCGTGGCCAGCGTCGTAGTAGTCGGCCAAGCGGTCCAGCAGCTGCTGGTAGTGCAGCAAGCGGTGCAGCGGCTTCAGCACGAACGAGGTCAGCGGCACGTAGCACACCTTCTGCAGCTCGAAGTCGCGGTACAGCTGCTCGAACTTGCGGTTGCGGTGGAACTCCGTGTTGAGCTGGTCGAGCAGCGTAAGGTGGTGGCCCAGGTACTCCTCGTACAGCTGCAGACGTGACAAGTTGATAAGCAAGTATTTGGGGGAAACAACACAAAAATGACTAGGAAAACGCTCAGTGTAACGCGTTGATGAGCGAGCACGGGTACGTGCAAATTCTCGAACCGGAAATGCGTACACAACGCACAGAAAACATATACATCCATATTGAATTGATTATGATATCAACTTAAAAGTGTATGATTTCCATCGAAACTTTAAAATACAATCTAAGCACCTGGTTCATAAAGCAAATCAGAATCAATTTTCAATTGGCACTGGAAAACATTCATTTCGATACTTCATTACTGACAGATATTAAAAATGTAAATAACTTCATACGTTCTTAACTGATGGGGATGAAATTTTGTAAAATAAGAGACAATATTGGTCTTAATGATCATGCAAAATATGAGTTTGATCAGAATTATCGAAAACCGTTTTCATTTTTCAGCCTATCAGGAGATATTTATTTAAATTTTAACCAATGAATGGATTTCAAAAAAAAATATGGTATGCAAACAGAGAAGGTTGGTTTTACATGTATACAACATTTCAGCTCGATCAAAGAAAAACTCTGACCTGAATAGCCAAAATATGAGTTTGATCAGATTTTTCGAAGACCATAGTAATTTTTCAACCTACCATCAGGATGTTTATTTAAATTTTAACCAATCAATGGATTTCAAAAAAATTAGGGTCTGCAAACAGAAAAGGTTGTCTCCAAATGTGTGCAAAATTTCAGCTCGATCGAAGAAAAACTCTGACCTGTATACCCTCAGGTAACAGAAAAGACACAAAAAAAACAAAAAACAGAGGTCCGTGCCAAAAGAGCCAAAAGGAGACGCTCGCTTCGCTCGCTCAATAATTTTCCAATTATATTGCTTTTTCCTTTCTACCTATCAAATGAACAAAATTACATTTTCGGAAATGTTATGAAATTATGAAATGAAATGCTATGAAATTCAATCTTGAATTGAATCTTGACAAAAATTTCAATATAATTGCGTTGTTCATTGATTTTTCGAAGGCATTTGATACCATTAATCACAAAAAGTTAATACAAATTTTGGAGAATATTGGGATAAGGGGACCATTATTGAATTGGTTTAAGAATTATTTAAATAATCGAAAGATTGTAGTCAAGGTGTCAAATTCTTTTAGTTATTATAAAGACGTGTTACTGGGAGTCCCTCAAGGGTCTAACCTTGGCCCTATTTTGTATATAATCTATGTAAATTATGTATTTAAATTACTACATGACACAAAGATATTTATGTTTGCAGATGATACCGTTCTTTTAGTAGCTAATAAAAGTTTAGAAATTGCAGAAATGGAACTTCAGATCAACTTCAATAAATTAATTTGTTGGACTCATGATAGTGGTCTGGTGATTAATTCTAGCAAAACAAAAATATTACATATATGTTCTCCTTTTAATACAGAAAAGAATTCTATGATTGACATTACTTTTCATTCCAATAGTTGTATACATAATAATACGTTGGAAGGTAGTTGTCTTTGTGTGACTAAAATTGAGACCGCTGAAACTCATGTTTATTTGGGTTTGACTATTGATAGACATTTTACTTGGCGCCCTCATATTAATGTTCTTTGTAATAAATTGCGTATATGTGCATATAGATTATATAATTTAAACGATATTTTGTCATTGCGATTAATAAAAATAGTGTATTATGCGCTGGTTGAGTCAATTATGACGTATGGGGTATTGGCATGGGGTAATGCTTCTGATGTGCATTTACAGAGGATTTTTATGGTTCAGAAAAGAATTATTAATATTATAACGCCAAATTATGTGAAGATTAAATTTAATTATAAAAATGATAGTTTTTTTGCATATTTGAATTTCCTTAACATTTTTGATATTTTCTTGTATAAATTAATTATACGGTATTACTTTGACGATGAATATAAAATATTATACGATCATGAAGTAAATACGAGAGCAAAGGAAAAGGGAACACTGAAGGTGCCAGGTTACACAAATAAACATGGCAAAAGGCGGCTTCAATATACAATCCCTACTATTTTTAATATCATTCCCCCTGTTTTGAAACAGTTAGATAAATATGTTATTATTAAAAAGGAAATCAAAGATTGGTTGATAAATAGAGATCATTAATTGAATATGTTATTATTATTATTATTATTATTATTATTATTATGATTCAGATGAGTATTATTATTAATGTTATTTTTCCTATACAACTCAATTACGTTTGGTAAATACTTTGTAATATAATCCTGTATTTCTTATGAATTTGTATTGTTTATTGAATTAATTAATTATGTCTGCAATATTGATATTGTATTTCTTTATGATTTATTATGGTTTATTGAATTATGTATTGCCACAGGCTAGCCAGTCATGGCTATGTGGCCTAGTCTGACTATATGTATTAACCTGTTTATAATAAATAAAATGTTAAAACAAACAAAAAAACAAATTGTGAAAATCAAATCTGCAGATTTCAATTTCTCCAGTGGAATAAAAGAAACAGATCCAAATCTTGATATTCTTGATTTAGAATCTGTTCTAGTATTTGCCACTGGAACTGGGCAATTTTGAGATGAATAGACACTAGAATTGAAACAAATCCTCGAAAGAGAGAACATAGCTTTTCAATATGTAATAAATCTTGGATAAAGATCAAAATCAATAGTTGCTGTTTAGGACAATGAATGTGAATGAACATTAACATCAAATCTTTAAAGTGAAACAAACACAAAAAATTTGAATTTGGACAGTTCTAGAATCTAATTAAGATTTGAATTGTATAGTGAAATACACACTTTACAAAAAAATACCAATATAAATTGTAGAGTTTATTCAAAATTGTCAATTTAAATATCGCTTTCTTTACTGTATGAGCTAAATCTCCTAGTGTTTCCGCTCGACCTACCGGCAAGAAGGTGAGGTTCTTGAGCAGCACGTCGGCGATCTTGTGCGCGTCGCTCTTCATCGCCACGTAGCGTCCCTCCCACGTGGCGAGGCGCTGCTCCGTGTCGCGCAGCAGCGCGCAGTGCGCAGTGTACATCGGGTCGACCAGCTCGAACAGCAGGTTCAGCGTCTCGTCCGGCATCTCAGCCTCCTCCTTCGACACCTCGTCGCGGAACCACTGCACACGGGAGGTCTAGGTGTTACAGGCGCTCGGGCGTTGGAGGAAATTCAAGTGAATATTTCATATAACATGTGGTGTTGAGGGCTGACATCTGCAAATATCTACTTGTGAACGCAACTTCTTTTGAGGCTGTTAAGTGTCAAATTTGATTAACTGTCAGTACACTAGATTTTGCACCACAAGAATGAAGTGAAATCAAACAAAAAAATTACAAAACATAGATGGTTCAATTCAATTACTTAAATTGGTATAAAAATGCATTTGTAGGTAATAAGAAAGATACATTAACTGGTGAGTAATGACTGATGAGATTTGCAAAATGTGGTGAGTTTAAATTGTTTTACCTATAGGATAGTTGTATCACCCTGATTGCTATAGTAACAGACACTAGTTTATTTTGCTGGGGGAACGGGCAATTTTTTAATAGTTTATTCGTATTTTAAATACAGTTGTGAAAGAAAGATAATAAAAGGAAAGACAAAAAATAGTATGAAATAAAACAAGAATATAATATCTAGAAAGATACTGATTACTTATTCACTGAAAGCATCTCTCCCCCATTTAGATTTTGGTCAGATGTAACGTCAGATGAGATTACCATATAAGATAGATTAATGCAGATGAAATTAAAATATGATAGTTTTGCTTCATTCCAATCCTGTGTCAGACTCACCAGTATGAGAACCTCCAGATCCTTCTTGTACGTCCGCTCGGTCATGAGCAGCTCCTTGGCGATGAAATACGCCTTGTCGTTGAGATACTTCCTCCTCCGCTGGTCGTCCTTGTCGAGCGCGACCTTCTGGCGCGACAGGTCGCTCTCCGACGCCGCCTTCTGCTGCGGCGCGACTGGCGACAGCTCCACGTGGTTTGTCTCGACGTCGCCGTTCTGGCGCGGCGTCGAGGTGGCCAGCGCAGTCGGCTGCGGGCTGGGCGGCGGCTCGGGGTCACCGTTGACCACAGCCGGCGTGCCTAGGGACAGAGACGGAGATGATCGCATGTCGAATGCAGGCGAGATACTCCGTATACGTGACAGTTTGCTCGTGTGTTTTGTCTTCAAAATTGTATAAATTATGGTTTTTTCTGTTTTTTTAAGAGACAGCGAATGGAAAATAAACAAAAGGGTTCCATTCTGTGGTAAAAGTCAAAACTTTTAAAATCAGAAGTCGACTTAGCAAGCTGGTAATCACTAATGGTCCAGATTTTTATGTAAACTTGTAAATAGACTTTTCACAATTTTAAAGCTGAAAAATCGTATAATAACGCACAATATGTAGTCAGCTTGTGTTGATTACATTTCCCTTCGCCCACCAAAAAAAAAAATGTATAACAATAAAATACCTACTTTACTGATTCATAAATTACTTCATTTACTTTTGAAAGTTCTCGAGTGCTGTGAGCTGGGCAAATCATCAAGTCGTATGGGGTATCTCAATTTCAACAGGATTTAAATTCGACACAGCAATTCGAGCACAAAATGGCAGAAGAATTCAAAACACCAACACACTTTTAATAACTTCTTTCCATTTTGTGGTTCTAATGCTGGGTATTTAGAAAGAAAATCAAATTTTACTTCATGGGCAAATCCAAGAATATTTGTACTAAATGAAAATAAATCAACATTTCTCAGGATCTTGTAGAGATTGGTCTCTAATGTGAATTCTGCATCATACAAGTTTATGTATTAATATAGCAATATATTTTAAATGCTGTTTTTAACAAACAGAGAGACAGCAGTTGTCTCTTGCCATGTCGATCAAATTGTTACTTTTCTTCATAAAAGCATCATAACTTGGTTGAGAAATATATTATATTCCATGATTTGCCTCAACTAAATAATTGGTTACTACAATTAAATATAAACACGATACAAAGTGGCAATGTTTGGACAACAATATCAGTTGAGGCAGACTCTATCACAGGGCTGCCGCTTTAACAAGTTTGATCCTTTTGATACTCGGATCCTGTAGTAACTTACACTATTTAATAAACTAATACAGGGTTCTTGGATTTATACATGTGTCATGCCATCTGTTAATAAGTTTTCATTATTTTGTTGGCAGCCCTGCATATTACATCACTAGCAGCCAGGCATACACTTTCACATCAACAAACAATATCGCTATTTAATCTCAAAATAACTTTTATACAACATAAGAAGTAAACAAGTACTAAAGACCATAAACAAGAATGCTTCATGCCATTAAATAATGTTCCATAGCAAAAAGCAAGGCTATAGAAGACAGTTGAGAATTGTTCAGCTAAGAAACTAGTAATTGTAAATTTATCTAGACCGAACAAAGCGATCACATGCGACAATGATTGACAACAATCGAACCTAGAAAATCGTTTTGATTACTCACATCCGTTCCAAAACCCTGCCATCGTAGCTTCTTGCAGTTGGAACAAACGGGGAGGGGACGTTCGTGCTTTTGCGAGATTTGACGACAGGACTGTTGCACAATGGATGTTACGTAGAGTAAGTGAAGTAGGTAATGCTTACTTTGATGCAAAAGAAAATTATTTTGGAGTCTACAGTTTACATGCAATCATTTGGAAATTTGAGTGTATTGTCCATCAAGGTCTCGTAAATATGCAAGCATTGTCATTTTACTTGTTCGGTGATTAATATATCTACCTCAGAAGTAGAAGGGCAGAAGTCCATATATGTAAAAGAGCTCAGATACTAGTATAGCTACTTTCTTCCAATATTATTTTAATGGTTTTGGAAAACTATTTGTTATAGTAAAGGAAGAACTTATCTACTAATTATGTCCAGTTTACTATTATTGAACATTTATTCTATCTTTTTATAAGTTTTGGGCAAAAAGACACGAAGTTCTCAAATCTTCCTTTTTGAGCTATATGAGAAAGTATTACCATAGAGGTAAGAAGGGTTGGGTAGAGAAGTCATGCCCATAAGAATGTATCTGTAGAGCCACCGAGCGAGGATGGTTAGTTCGGTGGTCCCTCCCAGTAAGGCGCCAACGACTAAAATCACTGTTTTTCTTCCCCCCCTAGTTCAGACCCGAATTTACCCTGAAGGCAGACTCAGGTGCTGCTACTAGTGGCGTTCCAATGAAGTTCCGCCTTCTTACTGCCCTACCTGGACCGGCTGATAGCCTGGGGGGAGGAAGTAGGACAATGGGTCTATTTTAAAACTTCCCTTCCAACTCACATGGCCCAGGTAGCAAACATTTGTTTTCTTCAGTGAAAGAAAATTATAAACTCATTTTCGATTTGTGTCCTAAAATATTTGTTCGAATTAATTATTGTAATTATTTGAACATACTGTTTTGTTTTACAATTAAAAATTAGGTATATATTAAAATACTTGTTACATCATTCATAAGTCATAACATTACCATTGGCGGTGTTCCTTAGCATTGGACATGACTGAAGAATTTAAATTAATAAAAAAGCCGACATTACATTTTTAAATCACTAATTTTTTTGGAATTTCAATTTATGAGATATTTGTTGTACTTCTATATGATTTTTTTAAATAATTTTTTTAATTAAATATCAATTGGTAAAGGGTAGGAAAGAATAAATATAATCATATTCACGAGACAAGAGTTAGCCGCAGGTTATGACGCATGAAACATTACGTCTCGTCTTACATGTTCAACAATGTAAACAATTATAACAGTTGAGATTGAAAACAGAATAGTGGGAAAGGAATCACTTTTATAACGTGTGTAATAAAAGTTTAGAAATAATCTTCATTTTCTGATTTTACGCTCAACTTCAAAATTCCATAATTTTCGTTCCTTTCGATCAAATTGACTGAAGTTTTTACACCACTGATCTTAATATATTTTCAATATAATTTGAAATTTTCAGCTTGATATCGTAAGTATTTTTGAAGAAACAGCGTCCCGGCCATTGGAAGTTTTCTCGACGCGCGCTATTTGAGCTCCGTATAATCAATTTTTTGACAACTAAATTTGAACAGCTGTAACTTTTTTTCTACAATAGTAATGTTTTTGAAACTTTCACACATTAAATTTTGGTATGTTTTCTATTATGTGTACAAATTTAAGAATCCTATCTATAATAGTTTCGATATAGTGACCTCTCAATCAGGTTTTTTTTTGCGCCACCCGGTATATTGTTTACATTGTTGAACATGTAAGACGAGACGTAATGTTTCATGCGTCATAACCTGCGGCTCACCTCGTGAATATTATTATATTTATTCTATCATACGCTTTACCAATTGATATTTAATTTAAAAAAGTTATTAAAAAAATCATATAGAAGTGCAAAGAATACCTCATAATTTGACATTCCTAAAAAATTAGAGGTTTAAAAATGTATTGTCGACTTTTTTCATCCATTTACATTTTTGAGTCTTGTCCAATGCTAAGGAACATCGCCAATGGTAATGTAATGAAATGAATGATGTAACAAGTAGGTACTTGATTAAATAATTTTTAATTGTTAAAATTAAATAATTATTACAAATATTCGAACAAATATTTTCGGACACAAATCGAAAATGAGTTAATATTTTTCTTTCACTGAAGGAAACAAATGTTTGCTACCTGGTCAATGTGAGTTCGAAGGGAGGTTTTAAAATAGACCCATTGTCCTACTTCCTCCCCCCAGGCTATCAGCCGGTTCAGTCAGGGCAGTAAGAAGGCGGAACTTCTCGGTGTCTGGCGAAAATTCCACTTTCATTGTTTCCACTACGAGATAGACAAGCTGATAAAGTAAACAAACAACTTATCACAACAAATGATAAGTTCCCCCGCAATATAAGTCACCGGGGCTACATTTTAAAGATTGGACTAATTGAAAATAAATATCAAACAGAGAAAGATGGAGAAAGTGACCGCAAAGTAGGAATTAAGTAGCATAGCAAAAATAAGTAGCAATTAAGTAGCAAAAAGTCGCCTGTGGACACCCTGCAATTTACAAATTGAATTGCACAGATGACATTTATTTAAATATTAATATGAATCTGGTGTCTGACTGAGTCGATGACTTTCTGTGGGTTGGTTTCGACAGGCTTTGCGGCGGCATCGTTTTTTATACCTGTCACTAAATTCCTGTGAGTTCCTCGGACGGCCAAGTTGCTTCCTGCTTGTTGTAAGTGGGCGGTGCCGTAATCTCGCATGGTTAGTGTTTGTTAGTTATTCTAAAAATATGTTTTCCAGACTGTTTCTCTCCCGTTCGTAGATAATTGTTACATATAGATTCAAAAAGATTTAAGTTTTTAAAATAAACTTTTTATTCTATCATATTCATTGACTACGAATGGACACATTGAATTCATTGAATACTCTGGCTTCTATTTTGCTATTGTTTTTAGTTACAACAATGCTACTTAATGATTAATTATTAATCATAATCACCGTCACCATCCCTCCATCACACCACCCTCTCAAGCTCTGTCGCGGTCATTTTCTCGGTTTGTCATCTCATCAAACCGACAATGTAACCGCGGGTGTAATGATAAGTTGCGGGGGAGCATATTAAGTAACTTATCATTTTTGTGATAAGTTGCTTACTTTATCAGCTTGTCAATCGAATGGTGAAGTGATTTTTGTTCAAATTCGACTGACGCACCAAATAAAGTTACCGCGCGTGGGAGTTCAAGCCGCAATATTATGAAATAGATATTGAGTTTGTTTGTACTGAATCATTCACTTGGCAGACAGGTTATTATTATTATTATTTTTCTTCGTGTCTTGTGAACGATAAAATACATCTCTTAGTGGAAACAATGAAAGTGGAATTTTCGCCAGACACCGAGAAATGCTGTTTGAAATGAAGAAAAATGCGTGTTATTTTGTAAAATTTTAGAATAGTCGATCAGTTACGTGCACCTTTTATTTTTTTATTTCGGAAAAATTAATCAATTAATATAACCCGAATTTTATCCGATTATCTTTTTATTTTAATAAAACAGAGCATGAAATGACTGTTGAGACATATGCATCTTTATTGAAATAAAGTAAGACTAGACAAATGTTTCATACGTCATAACCTGTGGCTCACTCTTGTCTCGTGAATATTATTGTTATTATTCTATCGTACGCTTTTCCAAAAAAATCGTGTATAAGTACAACAAATACATCGTGAATTGAAATTCCTAAAAAATTAGAGATTTAAAAATTTATTGTCGGCTTTTTTTTATCAATTTAAAGTCTTTAGTCATGTCCAATGCTAAGGAACACCGCCAATGGTAATGTTATGACTTATGAATGAGGTAACAAGTATTTTAATATATACCTAATTTTTAATTGTAAAACAAAACAGTATGTTCAAATAATTACAATAATTAATTCGAACAAATATTTTAGGACACAAATCGAAAATGAGTTTATAATTTTCTTTCACTGAAGAAAACAAATGTTTGCTACCTGGGCCATGTGAGTTGGAAGGGAAGTTTTAAAATAGACCCATTGTCCTACTTCCTCCCCCCAGGCTATCAGCCGGTCCAGGTAGGGCAGTAAGAAACGAGCGTCTGATGATAGAGTTCATCGCGTGCGCGCGCACCTTATATACTTGGATCGGCCAGTTGAGGGGTTATGTACACTAAAAGCGGCGAGAAATGTCAGCGTCACTGTAGCGCCGTGGAAAGGCGCTGGGCTGGTATGTGATTGCCCCGGGTTTGATTCCCACTCGGATCGTTATTTTTTTATTTTGAATTCCCGCATGTTTGAGTTTGCCCACCCATAGAGTTTTTTTTTAAGGTTGCCCAGCATTAATTTTTGCCAGAAAAGTTAAATTACATGTGGAAATAACTTGCACCTTCATCCTCGCACGGTCTGTGGGTGGGGCTTGTATGCTCTCGGCCAATCACGGCATTGATGAACTCTACGATTAGACGTTCGTAGTAAGAAGGTGGAACTTCATTGGAACGCCACTAGTAGCAGCACCTGAGTCTGCCTTCAGGGTAAATTCGGGTCTGAACTAGGGGGGGAAGAAAAACAGTGATTTTAGTCGTTGGCGCCTTACTGGGAGGGACCACCGAACTAACCATCCTCGCTCGGTGGCTCTACAGATACATTCTTATGGGCATGACTTCTCTACCCAACCCTTCTTACCTCTATGGTATTACATTATTTATTTAGTAGCTAAACTAATTTAAAAATGTTTGAGGCAACAAGAAAATTTATTATGATAACCCTCACACGATGCAAACAGGTTAGCTATAATGTACACTATTGGGTCACCAAACTTTAAATTGACAATGCAGCAACTCCAGTTTTTGTCCGTCATTAATCAAACCTCGCAAAAACAGTACTCGTGTATCTACCAATGAACACTCGCCAATCAAAGTCCGTGTGTTTTATTTAATAATAATATACATACTTCTAGTAGATACAATCACATTAGGGGAGGGGCAACGCTCAACGGGAAATCAGTAATACTTATTAATATAGTAATTAATTATTATCATTATCAGAAATTCAATTTTTTTCGAGTATAATATTTTTTAATAACAGTTTTTCAACAATATAATTCTTTTTCACCTATTTAATGAAAATGTTTGCCTTCTCAATAAAATCGATTGTAATAATAAAACGACCACTGATTCGGTACGATAACTCTTTAGATTTGAACGATGGAAGTGTAACGAATTATTGCGTAGCAAACAGCGGCTAGGTCCGAACGATCCAACACATAAAATGGAGACATAGAAGAATGCAAGAGCTAGATTCAATTAGTATTTAACGGGTGGAAATGTTGGAGGTGAATCGCCGGCGAGGAGCGTCGTCGGCACTCGAGTTCCGAGGGACGAGGACGTACCTAGACGGTGACGTTACACTTGGGGATAGTTACGAGTACGTAGAAAAGCCGTCTTTTTGTAATCACCCTGCGATAAATTCCATCGTGGATCTTCGGAGGCCGCGGAATGTCGATAAGCGTACGGAAAATGTCTTCTGAGAATATCGCCGCCGTACTGTAATAACTTAGTAACGTGCGTTTCATCGAAGGATTCAACGATTGTCTGTAAAAGGAATCCCTTTTGCTCAATGAGTATTGCTATAGTCCAAAACTAAAATCGAACTGTTTCTCGACAGTTAAAAATTTATACGTCAACTAACGAAAGCGCCGTTAACAAGTTTTTGCTGTACGTCAACGATTAAACATCATGAACTATAAACAGACTATAAATATCAATAAAATTACAATGAAGAGCATTTTATAATCATAGTTTAGGTACAAATATTAATAGGCTAAGGATTACTTATTGAATCGGCCTCCGAAGTAAATTCTCAGTCCAATGTTTACTACAGATACATCCATCAGCGGACAGAGAGACTTACAACTACCGTCCGGACGACAAACCGTCCGCTTCTCGGACAAAATTGCAAAACAACAGTAAAACTGATTGAACCCAGGCGTGACAACATCGTAAGTAACATCCATGCTCGGGTATGTTCCACCATAACTAGCGGCTAGAATACTTTTGGAGAGGAAGAGTTTTGGCAAATACGCTCTAGATTACTGGCGACTAAGTAATACTGGGGAAGAGGCAGAGAGGTGGGTTGGCAACAATGAGTGATGGATGGTGATAATACTGGTTTAGGTTGGCGACTATTTACCGGTTGCTACGGCGACGGCGGACGGTTTCGTGGCGTCGACTCGGCGAAGCTGACGTAACTTGGGGATGTTTTTTTTCGAACAGTCGTAAACGTAGTTCGATTTTTAGAAGTTAATTCTTCGAAACCAGTCTGGTTTGAGATCAAAATATATGTTTGCTTGTCTCTACTTTCAGCATTTAACACAAAAAATTGATAATGAGTTCAATCAACTACGAAAAACATAGAAATTTTGATCATATTTTATATATAAATGTCTAAAACTGGAGACATAGAAACAATTATTATTAAAAACAGACATATTTATCAAATATGATATTTTTAAATTGGGGAATGTTGCTGAGTAAAGATTTCAATGCAATTATAATGCTAAAACTGGCTAGTTCCTCCTATGAAGGAAATATACATTGAATCAAGTCCGCAACCAAGTTCACTAGCCGACGAGCAAACAATGCAAACGCCAACTGTTCCGACCATCGCCGTCGCAACCGGCCGAGCGACAACTCCGTACGACAAGAGATAGATATAGAGACAACACAAGCCAAACAACGCGCAACAAACCGACCAACGACAAAAAACAAAAGTAAACAAAGCCAAGCCAAAAATAATGACCAGAAAGTAGTGGTGTGCGAGTGTGATATACCGATAAGTTACTCTCCTCTCGGAGGGGGATGCGACGTGATCTTTCGACATGTACGACAAATCGTTCGGAAAAGGTTGACACAGAACTGTCGAGATTGTTTCTCGAGGGTTACACAGAAGTATCGGGAATCGGCTGGGATACAGATGCTAGCCTCCGATGTGTTCTCGGATTGGACGACTCTCTAAATGCTTTGTGATACCAAGCTACCAACCAACCGTGCATGCACAGAGCTGTCGTTGCCTAGCTGCATGAGAAACAGAATTATCATAGGTGGCCCAAAATAAACTGAATACATAGTACGTTTTCTCTGTAACTTTAGAAAGAAACATAATAAAGAAATCTAAATGGTAAATTTGACTATGTGAAAAATCACAGGCCAAAAGAACTAGGTACTAACCAATTACTATCCAAGAACTTTGTCCGAAGATAAAAATAAAACGGTGATTTCTTGACCTCACGGCTCTCTAGCTCAGAAACTTATTAACTATTATCTGATATGTTTTGGTAAACAAGCGGCCTCTGATTTATTGGTTGATAAGATTTCTCATGTTGATAATTTCCAATATCTGTCATTCACCGTTAAGTTGTTAATTCATTACATTTAGTTCTAGCATGGAGAAAACAAATATGCCAAATAAAGTTTGGGCCATGCTGTACTTGGCATGTTAAAAATAATTATCAAACCAGGAGAAACTAGTCAAAATAATGCAACAAACTACATAACTAGTTTGACTAGTCGAACACAAATCGGCAAAGAAATGAGTTTGAAACTAATTTAAAGCGACGATTAAACTGCTGTTTGCGGATTAGTTTTTGAAACGCCTATCCACAATTCTGTATTCGCATGCAACTCTCAAGCGCGACGCTCTGAACGGAACTTGACCATCAAAAACATTCTCTACGGAAATGTGGGAAGTGATTATTATTTTTGGCTGCAACTTGGTCTACTTTCTCCGTGGCGGACATTGTTATGACGTCTTATTTTGAGTCGGTCGATGTTGCCGTTGTCTCGCGCGATGTCTCGTTCACGCAACAAGCATGGCAAGCCGCGAGAAAATAGCACCCGAAAAATGAAGACAAGGTTTCACGATTGTTTAAAAATCAACAAAAATACTGTACTTAAATGGAAGAAATTTAGTTAATGTAAACAAATATGAGGCAGAAGATTAGATTACTGAAGAAAATAGCAGGTATATTACTATTTCAGAACTTTTATAGTGTGTAAGTGACTCGAAAGTTTGGAAAAGAAACATATTGTTCACAAAATTCGGTTTGGCTTACATATAATTTGTAAGGGTGTACAGCAATCCATGTATAGGGTTTTTTTGAAAAAAATTCAATTTGAAGAAATTTTACAAATTCTTTGACGAAGAAATGAAAAGAAATCTTCAAAGAAATCGAAGTGAAAATGCCTATCTCGCGGCCTGCCTTGCTCGTCAACGTATGGACGTATCTAGCCCATGTAGCTCGAGAGGCCATTTCGATAATGCCAGTTCCTCTCATCCAGCGCTGCAAGAGACAAGCCAGTTACTCTCCGATACATTTCATGGCGCTCGCTCGGTAATCCAAACACTGAAGTAAACATCGCCATTCGGAATTCACTCATGAGAGAGGTGGAACAAATCATAATCTGGATTATTGTTGAAAGTATCCAGTCTTAAGGGTGAAACAACCGATATTCAGCTTCATCAGCCGACACTTTGAGCCAGTCTTCCATGTCTCAAGCCTTCGTTAAACAGCTGGTTAGTAATCCTTTAAAAATTGCTTCGATTAATATGAATTTAACGACTTTAATGAGAGGTGGAAAAGTGGTCCTCAGTGTATTTAACAATGAACAATGTTTAGGCCCCCAAAAGAGTTAGTTTGTTAGTTAGAGGTAGAGTTGGGACAATACATTGATGTTAAACTAAAATTGAGTTTCAAGTTGAATTGTTAAATTGTAAAATTGTATTGTTTTAATTTAGTTTGGATGTAGCATTTTGAAATGGTTTATAGTTAATTGATTACACCACTTAAAAATTGCAGAAGCAGTAAATTACTAAACTAAATTAGCAAATTAGTACAATCCCAACCCTAGTTTGAGGTATGATAAGGTTGACAGCCATGAGTGACAAAAGCAGACAGTAAGAATACACTTAATTACAAGTTGACAAAAGATTACAGAGTCCAGACTGAAACAGGAAGTGTTGTTAGGCCGTTAACAAAAGTAGGAACGTAAAGACATAGGATTTGTTAGTGAACATGAAATTGCAATGCAGTGGGTGAGAGCATATGTTAGTGGGTCTGCATTGCAGCATAGGCCGGGGCTCAAAAACTCTTTCACCACCACGTTTAAAAACAAACGAACATGGACAAGACGATAGAAAATACTTTTAAAAGAATATATTTCTGTCGATAAAGTGGCGAGAGCTGTTGAAACGCAACCCGGAGAGCACAGAGGTCGCGTCGGAACGAAACACAGAGGAACAAAGAGAGCCAACAAGTATCCATCCGTTGCGCAACGTCGACGTCGTTTTCATCGATAACTAACACCGAATATGAGACGAACAATTTATAGTCACTAAAACTCCAACTAGACAACCATTACGTTAAGTACAGAGTAGTTTTTTTTTGTAAGCGTATAGCCGAATTATACCACAACAACCCAGTCGAGATCGCTTTTCTCGGAAATACCACACAGTCGTCCATATTGGATACGAAATGAATCGGACACGAATCAAGTTCTAAATTCATCATGGAAGAATAGACGCCATTGCACATAGCTACAACTTAAAAGACAAATCTTTCGTATTCGATGCACAATTAACGTAGTACTATCATATTGAGCATTAAGCAATAATTGTCAAGCAACGACACCGCCAAAAACATTGGGATGATATACGTCAATAACTTAAGTCTATTAAAATACTATTTAACACTAGGCCTAAAGATGTAAATATCAACGGTTAATGAAAAAAACCTTCTTTAAGCCGGTCTCCATAAAATCCGGATTCTCGTGTCAGTCGTTCGTAGAAACTTTCCCGTTACGTAAAATCGTGTCAAAAAAGGTGCAGTTCAAAGCCAAGAGAAGAGAGTGTGGCAATTCGACTTGCCGGCGAAATTAGCTTTACAGTTTTGGTCGCGTGTTAAATAACATCTTTTCCACATGGTGTGTACATCGATATATATATATATATATACTTTGTAATATAATAAGAGTTAATTATTCGTTATTAAGGCAAAACTCGTTTTGACTAGAGGTCGTTTACGCTCTCATTCATGCGTTGCCGTGGCGGTCAGTCTTTGCAGCTAATTGTCGACTACTTAGTTGGTAGTGTGTGTGAGGATGTGAACTACGCTACGTTTGATTTGACCGACGTCGGGAAGAATGCGGGCCGCTTAACTCTTTCCCGGTTTCAAATCACGAGGGAATAACATAATTGAAAGGTTGAGACGGCTGGGTAGTGAGTTTGACCTTGGAGAGTTTTTTAATCGATTTTTATGAATATCTTTTACCAATGTAGGTTATTGTTAACAAAATAAGGCTTTGTACGAGTATTCAGAACAGTTCAATGAAAATAATTCCATAGTTTGGAATAAGTTATTAGTTTTATTTTATCCATCAGATGTTTAGTGCCATAATTTTACTAATTTTTGGGAACTAAACATCTGTTGGACAAAATAAAACTAATAACTTATTCCAAACTTTTAAATTATTTTCATTGAACGGTTCTGAATACGCGTACAAAGCCCTATTTTGTTAACAATTACATTGGTAAAAGATAATGATAAAAATCGATTAAAAACTCTTCAAGGCCACGCTCACTACTCAGCCCTCTTTTAAGAGTACATTTCTACACAATGCAATTTTTAAGTGGCGTGATTTTCTTGTCCACAATTAAGATAAAAATGGATGAAAGAAAAATAATGTACCTATACAGTTTCCCTCTTGTTTGTCTATTTAGATTGCATATTTCTGTACATCAGAGGTAGAAGGGCGGAGGTCCAATTGAATCATTCTTGAGGAGAACTCGAAAACAAGTTTATCTGGGTTCATCCAATCGTATTTCAAACACAAGTCATTCCGTAAGAGAATACTTCAATATAACTCTCAATTGTTGTCATAAAATGGCAATTGATAGAGCTTGATTAAGTCATTCCAAAAGTGTGCAAAGCAAAATCAAGAAAACGGACTTTCTTCATTCCACATCCGAGGTACAGATTTGTAAATAAACTAAGCCCATAAATAAAGAACACTTGACATTCGGGAAGCACCCAATTGAATTACTGGGTCGTTCCAGAATAATATAAGTACTAATAATTATCGTCACTCACAAAAGATGAATTACTGCCAGTTTTCAACAGAAATAAAACATATGAATTGAAAGGAAAGAGTTTTGTCCCGACAGAAATCATTGAGCTGGTCATTCTTCCCGCATGATCAATTGTTTTCACAGTCTCCTAGAGGCCGTGATGTTAATACCCGGTTCCACGAACATATCTCGCAGACATACCAATAAACTTCTAGGAAGCAGCCTGATTGGTGCACGGAATAAGCGTGCCGCGATTCTGCTCTCCTATTGGTTAAAAACTCGTTTCCAGGATCCGCTAATTGGTCGCCCGACAGGAAGTTTTATAAAATACTTTCTCGACGCGTTCTCGCTTTATTCTGACATCCAGTAACGATCGGCTCTAATCCGACAGACGCGAAGGTACACGAGTCTGAACCTCAATTCGGTGATTTGTCGCCCGTGAAGTAGGATTCACGAACGCCCTCGGATCAGACGGAAGACTGCTTCGACGCGAACATCTTCGCCTCCGAGCTGCTCGTGCTCGACGGCTCTCGGTGCATCTCGCCTGAGACCGAGGGCGGTATCTCGACGATCTGGCCGTCTCGGACCTCGAGGTCGACGGTGACGCGGTGACGCCGCTTCGGCTGAGACTTCCTCCGCTTGGTCACCCGCTGCTTCCGCTCCGACACGTCCGACGAGCTCGCGTCGCTCGGCGGACTCTTGGCGGAGGAGTAGTACGGATATTTCACTCGCGGGAGTTTGACGGCCGGTTCCGACTCCGACGTAGATTCGTGCAGCGAACGTTCATCCGGCGATTCGTCTCGATACGGCATGCTCTTCTGCCTGACGATCTTCGCCGGCCGCTCGCTCGCGAAGGTGTCGACTCTCGGAAGACTCTTGGAGGCGTAGTAGACGCCGCACGGTGAGTTCCGTCTCATCGGCGTCTCGTCGAGACACGTGTCCGACTTCGCTCTCGACGGACTCTTCTCTCGGAGCCTGACGACCGTCGCGCTCGACCAATCGCTGCTCAGCGACAGTCCCGTGTCCTCGCTGAGCGAGCCGAACGGCACGGCGAGACGCACCGTGCTGTCCAGCGTGTCGGCCGAGTCCTCCTCGTCGAGCAGCGTGTGTTGGTCGTCGGTGGAGCTCTCCTCGCCGGCCACGCACACTTTGCACGCCTCCTCGGGCCGCACCTCCATGTAGTACGTCTCCACGCACACTGGCGCGCTCGGCGGATCGCTCGACAGGCTCGGCTGGTGGTCGGACGACGCCAGACTCTCCTCGTCGAGCGACGGAGATCGGGAGCTGGGCTCGTAGTCCGAGCGTTCTTGCTCCGACGTCGTGCTCCGCTCGGATATCCGAGACAGGGTTCGAGACAGAGAGAACGGACTGCCGTAACCGACTATCAGTTCTGTACTGACGCCTGGCGGTAACGCCTCCGACGAAGTCTCCTCTTCGTCCGGTGGGAAGAAGCCTTCTTCGAGACTGCTCGAGCCACTCGATTCCAACAGGAACGGCCTCCAGGTCGAACTGAGCTCCTTGCGAGGCGGATTGATCGAGGACGAACTCGAAGTCGAGGGCTCCAGCACGGTGCGGCCGATACGCTTCACCTCTCCCCCCTTCTCCTCCAGCTCCTCCAGCACTCTGTCATCTTTGTCAACGTATTCCCCGTCGTCGTAACTGACACTTGCCTCGTCGATCAGACTCCCCTCGTCCTTGACAGAGTCGTAGAGAGGTTCCTCGGGACCGGGGTTCGGTGCCGGCTCCTCGGGACACTCCGGGTTATAGCCTTCATCACGCAGCCTCATCTCCTCATCCGTCCATCGCTCCAGACTCGCTGGAGACTCCAGACCCAGCCAGTTCTCACCTGGACCAGGAACAAACTCGACGTCCTCACCGGGGAACGGTTTCTCGTCTTCAGGTGTCATCGGCTCGCTGCCGGACTGTTTCTCGTCTTCAGGGAACGGTTTCGCTTCTTCCGGAGTCCCTGGGAAAGAGATGTCTTCGTCGGGAGGATCCGGGAATGGGTTCGAGTCATCGGAAAGTTCCGGGAAGGGTTTCGAGTAGTCCGGTGGATCAGGGAAGGGGTTGGAGTCGTCAGAAGGATCCAGCGAGGGATTTGAGTCTGGATACGGACTGGAGCCATCGGGGAAGTCCGGGAACAATACAGCGTCGTCAGGCATGTTGATAAATGATTTGGAATTAATAGGAAATAGAAGCGTTTCATCTGGAGGGTCCGGGAATGACTTGGGTTCGTCAGGAGAATCTGGAACAGAGCTTAGTTCAAACGGAGAATCAGGAAATAGTTTTGGATCGTCTGGGGAATCAGGGACAGATCCGGGTTGATTTGGAGAAATGGGGAATGGCTTAGCTTCATCTGGGGAATCTGGGATAGATCCAGGTTGGTTTGGAGAAATGGGGAAAGGCTCTGGGGAATCTGGGATAGATCCAGTCTGGTTTGGAGATATGGGAAATGGCTCAGGCGAGTCAGGGAATGATCCAGTTTGATTTGGAGACATAGGGAAAGGCTTAGCATCTTCTGGGGAGTCTGGAATAGATCCTGGTTGGTTGGGAGAAATGGGGAATGGTTTAGCATCTTCTGGAGAGTCTGGGAATGATCCAGTTTGATTTGGGGAAATGGGGAACGGCTTAGGGTCTTCTGGGGAATCTGGATAAGATCCAGGCTGGTTTGGAGAAATGGGGAATGGTTCTGGGGAGACAGGGAAAGATTCCGTTTGATTTGGAGAAATTGGAAAGGGTTTAGCTTCTTCTGGGGAATCTGGATATGACCTGGGTTCCAGGGGAGAAATGGGGAAGGCTGGAGAATCAGGATATGACCTGGGTTCAAGCGGAGAGAGAGGGAAGGATTTCGGTTCCTCCGGAGAGTCCGGGAGTGAAATGGCATCATCGGGAAGGACCAGGAAAGGTATCGACCCGAGCGGTGAATAAGGGTAGGCTCCTGGAGAAACAGGGAACGCTTTAGCTTCATCTTCCTCGTCAGCAACGGGACAACATTCCACCACTAGCTCAACGTCTGAATCATCTTCTCTCACGTCAGAAGCCGCCTCCAAGGCATTATCCTCCTCGACCGGCGGATAATCCTCGATCTCGTCTATAACAACCTTGATGACGTCCGCCAGATGTTTGTCGTCGTCTGTCAGCAAGTTACAATCCAGCGTCGGTTTCGGTGGAACGATTGGCTTCGTATCGAGCGGCAGATCCGGTAGAGCAGACTTCGGACTCTGCGGCCCGCTCTCCACGTCCTCGATCGACACCCACACGTCCGGACTGTCGTTCTCCTCGTTGCTGTCTTCGGGGATGACCTCGTGACCTCGCGGCATCTCCTTGGGGACCTCCTCGACCTCGGACGGCAGGTCGATGGGCTCGTATCGCTCGTACTCGCCCGAGGTGCCCTGGCTGAGCTCGCTCAGGCTGCGCTCGGGCCCGGGTCGGTCCTGGCTGCTCTGCTCGCTCAGCACGGGTTGCCGCTCGCTCAGTTCGGTCGTGTCGTCGAGAGTCAGTCGCGAGAGATTGCCCTCGATGATGATGCACTTCAGCTCTTCCAGCTTCCGCCGTCGCACCTCTTCCCTCCCGAACTCTTCCAGTTCCTCGAGGCCCGGACTCTTCAGGCCCTCTCCCTTCTTCTCCACTCCGTCCTCCGACACGACGATGTCCGGATTGGGCAGCTGGACTGGCGCAAAGTTCTTCTTGTCCAGCTTCACATCCGGTTTCGGAGCTATCGCCGGCTTCAACGGTACCTTCGGTTTCTCTTCTACAACATGAACAATCTCGGGTTTAGTTTGTACTTTAGGTTTTGACTTTGGCTCCGGCTTCGCATCGGGCGCCCTGGGAATTCCGACACGCTTGGGTTTTATCTCCGGCTTCTTGGGTTTCTCCGGAGGCGTCGGTTTGGGTTTGCGTCGGATGGCGAGGTCCTCTCCGATCGCCTCCATTGTGTCGTCCTTGCTGGAGAACGCTTCGGCCGACGGTAAGCCCTTGACCGACACGATGGGAGCGTCAAGCGACTTGGTCCGTCGGGCCGAGACCTGTGATTGGCTGGAGGCGGCGGCAGAGTCTTCCGATAGGCCGAGACGGGACCGGGCGTAGAGGATCGGCGATTTCACTTTCTCGCCCGGTTCTGGTTTGGATTTCACTTCGGGATCTTTTGGTTTCGTTGCTATCTCAGGTTTGGAGGAATTACCGTCAGACTTTGCTTCTTCTTTCGGTTTCATAACTATATCGACTTTAGTGCTTTTTACCTCAGTCTTTGTAAATTTAGTTTTTGTTTCCTTTGTACCTTCAACCTTAGTTTCCTTTGGCTTTGCTTTTATCTCAGGTTTAACGATCTTTACATCCGGGTGGGCTCTTTCAGGTTTAACAATCTTCACATCCGGATGTGCTCTTTCTGGTTTAACGATCTTTACATCAGGATGTGCTCTTTCCGGTTTAACAATTTTAACATCCGGATGTGCTCTATCAGGTTTAATAATTTTTACATCGGGATGTGCTCTTTCCGGTTTAACAATCTTTACGTCTGGATGTGCTCTTTCCGGTTTAACGATCTTTACATCCGGATATGCTCTGTCGGGTTTAATTATCTTTACGTCTGGATGTGCTCTTTCCGGTTTAATGATCATTACGTCTTGATGTGCTCTTTCCGGTTTAACGATCTTAACTTCTTGATGTACTCTTTCAGGCTTAACAATCATAACCTCCTGATGTGCTATAATTTCAGGCTTAATGACTTTCACATCCTGACCTGTCTTATTATCTTTACGAACTGTTTTCGAGCTCTTAACGCTGATCTCCGTGACGTTTGCGGCTGCCTTCGGCTTCTGTACCTCGACTTCCCTTGCCTCGATCGCGATGTCGACGCTGTCGGTGATGGGCTCGCTGCATCGCAGAGTGGCCACGTCGGGGAACTTGAAGTGGAGGTCCTCCTGACCCCGGGGACTCAGCCTGGGGCTCTGTCTCGGACTCCTCGGACTCCTGGGGCTCCTGGGGCTCAGCTTGGTCGCCTTGGTCGTGCGTCGCTTGCCCGTGAGTCGCTCCTCGTCCATATTGATGATCTCGGCGACCGACGAGTCGCGACTGATGTTCGGCGAGCGCGACTTGGCGCGGCGCGGCGGCTTGCGCTCCTCGGCCGACAGCGCCTTGCGGTCGAGCTTGCGGAACGTGTCGGAAGTCTTCATCTCCAGGGATAGCTTGTGGACCAGCTTGTGACGCTCGTCTTCCTCCTCTCGGTCGTTGACCAACAGCGTGATGCACGACTTCACGGCTTCCTCCGACATCTTCCTTGCTTGCTCTCTCACCTCGTGGACCCCTGACAAACTGTCCAACGACCTCTTCTTGCCCGGCTTCTTCACTTGAGCATAGATTGGCTCATTCAATGGGGGAAATTCTTCGAGATTTATCGACAAGTCGATATCGTCGATCTCCGCATATATCGGCTCCCTTCTTGGCGGTTTGTCTGGAATCTCCGCATAAATCCCACTGCGCTTAGCCACATCTATTCCAGCTCGCTTCAGATCATCCGAAATCTCCGCATAGATTCCTCGATCGGAGTTACTGGCCTCGGAAATGTCGTCTTCGATCTCGGCGTAAATCCCGTGTCGCGGAAGTTTGACGACCTTCTTCTCCGGTATTTCAGCGTAGATGTCCTGTTTGGCGGGTTCCGGTATCTCCGCGTATATTCCGGGCTTCGGGACCTTCTTATCCGGGATCTCGGCATAAATCCCGTGCTTGAAATGCGCCTCAATGTCGCAACTGCTACTGTGGATGTCAGAATAAACGCTATGCTTCGGTAAAGGTTTCTCTAACTCGGGTATTTCCGCGTAAATGCCGTGCCGCGGCAAGTGGACCGTCTCTTTCTCGGGTATTTCCGCGTAAAAGCTACAATGTTTCTGAGACTGATCGCTAGTTGGAGTTTCCGTGAAATGCACCTGCGACTGCGCGATCTCCCCGCTACCCGGCACGTTCGAGTAGCCGCTGTGTTTCTGGTTCGCGCCCTTGGCCTTGTCGTAGACCGCGAACGCGTGCTTCTGCTTCTCCCCGCACTTGCTCAGGTCGTCGGGTATCTCGGCGTAGATCGGCTCACGCTTGGTTCCGTTCATCGCCTGCCGCTTGTGCAGCGTGTACGGAATGTCCACGTCGCTCCCCGCAGGCGTCAGGTCGATGCTCTTCTGGTGTTTGAGCAGCGGCCGCGTGTGCGGGTCGCTTCTGGCGCGCGACACGGTCGCGTGCTGCCTCGGCTCGTCGAACCCGACGACCTGGCCTCCCGAACTTCTGGCGGCGTACTCCGCGAAGTGCGGCGAGGTTCGAACGCCCTCGTCCAGGTCTCGGATGCTTCGAACCATCACGCGCTCCCCGAATTCGTTATAAATAAATCCTAGACAAGTCTCTCGATCCGAGAACGAGCCCTCGTCACTTCGATACTCGTTGTAATCCACGTTATCGAGATTCGAGTCTACCCCTGAACCCGACTCCTCGCTAGACTCTAATCCGAACTTGGCTCTCTCCCTCCTACTCCTGTGATCATCCCCTACATCCACCTCCCTGCGGAACTGATCGAACTCGACCTTGAACGGCCGAAACCCGACCCCCTCCTCCTCCTCCATAACAAACATCTCCCCCGGCTCGGGTTCGGAATCCAGACTGATGCTTCTGGTCCTGCCTCGACCCTCCTCCTCCAACAGCTCGTACGAGTCATGCGATAAGTCCTCGTGACTGTACTGCATCTCCTCCATGCTCCCGTCCCCCATCCGGTTCCCCCCAACCCCCGTGTCGCTCCCCGACAGGCTCGACGTCGTCCCCGGATAGCTACTCGAATAGATCTTAACCTCGGGCTCCTCGACCGATTTCTTGTTACTGAGTTTATACCGCATCTCCAAGTCCTCGTCGTATCTCGTCACCGGCAGATCGAGCTTCCGGTCGGCGAGGTAAACGGCGTCGTAATAACCGCGGCCTCTCGGCTCCTCGAACTTGGCGTCGAGGTGCAGTTCGCGACAGCTGGAACTCCGCTGCCAGTTGTAGCGGTGCTTGACCGTCTTGGGGAGAGTCGTGACTGCGACGGGCACCTTCGGCGACTGCGACCTCTTGGGACGGTTGAGACTGACGCTGCTCACCGTCACCCGCGGGCTTAGGGGCGGGCGGAAAGCGGTCGGCAGCGTCTCCCGCTGCTTAGTTGGGGCTGTAGTTGGGATTGACAAAGTAGTACCTGCGTCTCGTTCGCGGCGCGCCGGGTAGAAGTGTTGCGGGCTGGAAGTCAGCGACGATTGAGAAGTCAGCGGCGGCGACGGGCTGCCCGGCGGATGGACGTCGGCCATGTGAGTCGGGGAGGACGTCAACGAGGGCGTGCGCCGACGATGCTCCGAGGACAGCGTCATCGAGCCGCACGAGAGAGAAGCTTGCGTGCCGACTGGAACACAAACGCACCACACAATGAATACGGTGAAGTGTATCGACCCTCTGTGTCATTGAAGTCAAGTTATGCCATTATTTTTCCATTTAATTCATGTCTCAACACTTTATATCTACTGTACACAGAAAGAAGAATGAATCAACTGATAAGCTCTAAAAACTGATTTTTATATATTTTTTTTGATTCCGTTAATCAAGTCAAATGCAGCTAAAAGTTTCTTTGGAGTGCCTTAATTTGAGTCAAGTCTAGCTGTGTTACTTTTATAAGAGAAGGGGGATAAAACAAACAAAAGTATTGGACTATATTTGTTTGAAAATAAAGTTTAAAACATTTCAGTTTATTATTTCAGTGTCAACTGTCGACTTTAAAATTAGGTACACCTAGAGAGCCTGTATCAATATAGGATTACTTGGCTTCTGTTCTGTAGATACATATTGTATTTTCGTTCACATCTTACAAGCTGCAAATTACATATCCCATATTCTCCTCCAGGGATGAATTCACAAAAGGTATTATCTGCAAATACGTATCATCATTTGATACCAAATACAGTGTTTTAATGAAAGATAATACAAACGATAGTATGTATTAGCAGATAACCTCTTGGTAAAACTACATAAAAAAACATGCAAACAATATCATCGCCAAATACGATTGGATCTCAAGCATAGCATAACCCTGCACAAGTATCGGAGTGGCCATCATTGAAACCGCTGTCCCCCGTCCTCGCCGACGGAACTAGAGCAAGAGAGTGCCTGACCGACATACCGACAGCGTTCTCCCCGAGTGGCAAGAGCGGATGCGCCGACAGGCTCTGTCCGACGTTGGCCACGCTCGAGTGCACCGAGTTAGAGTGTCGGAACGACTGGGACCTAGAAGAACGACAAACAAAGAGAAGGGGATCAGATGCGTGTCCGCGCTCAGTACATCAGACTGACGTCGTTTAGCCGTTCCGAGTATTGTTAAGTCGTTCCGTTAGTGTGGTTGGCAAGTGATTTAGTTATGATTTGCACAGCGAGTGAAGGGGAATAGAATGTACATAAAAAGACTTTGTTTCTTGTAGTAGACCAAGTCAGAAAAATAAAATTTCACTTACAGTTTGATTCTCTAATGCTTTAAACGCTTTAGGTAAAACCAGAATGAGATTTCGAGAAAATCAAATTGTATATACAAACAATATTAGAAACCTGAATCACCATACTTTTTAATTGGTCAACAATGCTTTTTAACATTATTTAAGATGTCAAAAGAACACTTTTATAAACTTTTTTGCTCCTAAGTAGACTTTTGATAACTTTAAATGCAATAATACCCCAAGAAATAGAGCCTGTTCATGTAGATTCTATTTAACTTCTCTCGCTGTGGATATTGTGCAGATTAGCACTGTCAAGTCATTTGAGATTTAACCTGCGGAGTGCCTGCCAATACTCCCCCCCCCCCCCCCCCCCCCCCCAATCTTTCACAATGCACTGCTTTTGAGTTCATTTAACACATTTATTTTGTTAGGACCTAAAACATATTTAAAATGTGAAGGGATACCAGAAATCATTGGGCTATCTATAATATGATTAGACCTAATTGCTCAAATATGTTTAAGGGGAACAGAAATATGATCAACAAAATACCGTTGATTCAATGTGGGAAAAATATACTAGATGACTGGGTGTAGCGTAATTAAGAAAAATTTTAATTGATCATGATTCCCAGTATCTTCACACATTTATAAATGTATTAGGGGAAGACAAAATTATAAGCTGTGCTAATATTAAACACTTGGCCATATCTGAACAGCCCTTCATTGGTTTGATTTTTATCTACCTTCAAGTTTTGCTGTCACTATTGACGAATCAAGGCTGAAGTTACCTACGAAACCTTGATGCTAGTACCCGACGTCAAAATCAGAAGTTAAGACGGCTGGGTAGTGAGTTTGATCTTGGAATTTTTATCGATTTTTATAAATATCTTTTACTAATGTAATTGTTAACAAAATAAGGTTTTGTACGACTATTCAGAACAGTTCAATGAAAATAATTCCATAGCTTGTAATGGTTTATTAGATTTACTTTGTCCTACAGATGTTTAGTGCCCGAAAATTAGTAAAATTATGGCACTAAACATCTGTTGGACAAAATAAAACTAATAGCTTTTTCCAAACTATGAAATTATTTTCATTGAAAACAATCGATTAAAAAAACTCTTCAAGGTCAAACTCACTACCCAGCCCTCTTAAATGAAAATGATAAATGATAATTCGGAAACGTCCTCAAAGCCAAGAGCGACTTAATAATACTCCAAACGGTTAGTTCTAATATTTAACGGAATGATTACTTGGAACTGTTTTTAAAGTTAGTGCTTTATTACAGTGCTTTGTACTATTCAAACTGATTTTCATAAATACAATCTAGGTTACATTTAAATGGTTTAAAAATGTCTATTTAGAAAATCAATACCTACAAAGACTATCTGTACTAGGTATTATGAAAAGGGACCAGTACAAATAGGCTTCATTCTTGGCATATTTATGTGCAATAACCGTTTTTACATTGTCAAAATGACTACTAGAAGTCTGATAAAACGAAATGGTTCAGCTTTTCAGATTTCTAGAACAGTTTCGACAACTCAAAAGCTGTTAAAACTTGTAAATACTGAAGAAATTCTCTCTTTTAATTCTCTCCTGGGCCCCCACAGAAAGGAATCATTATGGGGGTGAAATGGTTTCAGACCAATATGATTTTGCTTCTTTTACGGAATAAGGGCCCTGGTACAGATATAAATAATTTTTTATATTACTTTAAGAGAATGAAACTAGGCATCAGTTTGAAAATATTTAGATAAACAAGCACTTCTAGATACATTGTGAATTAGCACCGCAATGAGGTGCAAAGTCCGCTGTACGAGGCGACGCTACGGCTCTACAAGCAGCGTTGCGAGTGAATAAAGCAGTGTGTAGCGGTGTTATCTCAGCGAGTGTTAGTTACGTGTGCTCGGCATCGGTGTTAGTTACTCCGTCCCCTTCCCTTGGTTCGTGCCACATGCAACGTGATGGGGAGAACGTGATCGAGGGGGGAGGAGGACACGTACCTCTGGAATGTCTGCCGCTTCACGTAGTTCTCTCGCACGAACTCGACGATCTGCTTCTGCGTCTTGCCGCTGTATCTGTGGACGGCAAGCAGAGGGTTGAGCGGTACACGAAACAAGACGATCAATCCAATATTTCCTTTAATCAACAATTTATCATGTCATGAACCAATGTCCATTGTATATTTGATATTTATCTGCAACTTTGGAAGGGTAATTCGGGTTCATCATTATTGTATGGTGTGAAGTATGTTCTCTATGCAATTTTCAAATGAACTGAGTCTGTAGACAAACTAATCTTTCACCATTGTTCAAAATATAATTCCCCCTTCCTAAGTGCATTCCAAAAAATATGTTCTAAATAGGTATTGAGAACCTTTTCATTTCTCTGTAAGTACGGTAGGTATTTTGGGGAAAACATGTTTGCATAAATGAAAAGAAGTTTCCGCACAAAACCATATAGCGTCTGTGGGATGGGCCGCACAACCACAGAAAACTTTGAAATTCAAAAGTGAATTTGGACTATTTCAATTCGTCTCGGACAATAATTTGATGTTTTGTTTTACTTTAGAGATTTTCTTCAAAATTGTGAGAATTTTTTTTAAATTGTACAATTCCCCCGTAGCAGGGAATTCCCCACCGATTGAGAACCAATGTTGTAGACATTTACAATTTTAATTACAAATATAAATAACAGGATGCAACATCCCACTGTATTAACAATGTATAAGTATCTATATTTTCCCTGATTTGATCCGTGTACTTGATGATTCTAAGCACGAGTACACGGTAGTACACGGTCCGTCACTGTCGGGTCTGGACAACGTGCCGGGACTGACCGGAAGGAGCTGCCTCGACTGAGCACGCGGGTCTTCTGCCTCGGCACCCGCTTCACCATGGAGCAGCGGAAGAAGCCGTGGTTCTCCACGCACTTCTTCCAGAAGTTCTTGCACTCGTTGCGACCCTCGAAGAAGAACTCCACCGTGTCTTTGTAGTAGCCCTGCAAGCAACAGACGTGTCACATGGCACTCGACACTCTGTTGGGCGTCGGGGGAACAATATGGCCATGGAAATTACAAAATTCATTACTTCTAAAGCCAGTCTTATAAGGATCAATGTTTCGTCAAACTTTAGCTTAATACCGGTCTCAAGTATTTAAAACATGTTAAGCGATTATCTCCATTTTAAACTTACCTAGGTACTTGAAGGGTCAGTTTTTCAATACCTACTCTGCTAAATTTTAAACACTTGATTAGGACTATATTGCCATGGCAACAACCAATGATATTTCTAGAATGATCACTAATTAACTGCTTAGAGCTAATTGAACTTTAGCAGAGTATTGAAAGACCGGGCCTAAGTCTGTGATCTCTTTGCGTAACAGTTCAAATAAGGTAATGGATCAGGCAAACTTTTTCTAATACAAACTTTTTCTAATAAGAATCCTGTTCTTCTCTCGATTAATTCCTAGAAAGATCTGTTTTTGGTTTCACCGGAGAATTAATTTATATTTTACATTGTGCTTTACTGCTGGAGAAATTGATCCTTATAAGGAATGCAGGTTTTAGGTTATAGGTATGGTCATGTCAACAAATTTAACCAATTACGTATTCATTTTGAATATGTCCAACATTTACAAATCAATATATGTAACCAGTTTAAATTAAATTTGAAATTTACACAACACTAGGTACGATGAGTTTTATGACATTTGTTGCACAAAATTACAATTTGAAGTGATGTCAATGTTGATAACGAAGAGTGTTAATGATTTAAATGTTTGAGAGAAGTAAAATATCCTATCCTACTATTTAACACGTATTTTATTTAGTCCAGGCAATATGCATGATTTATTATTACAGATCTCACTATTTAGCTAGTGTCTAGAAGAAAGACAAACGTTAGATGCGAAAAGGCAAGCCGATTGTCGAGTGATTACGCAAGCGTCAGCCACTCAAGCACGATTACATCGGCAAGCGGAAGAGAACGCATTCGTGTTAGATCAGCAAGTCTACGGAAGCAGAAGTGGAGAGCTTTATGCCGATTCCCGCAAACAGATGCACGCAGTTGGAGACCAAAATACTTGAAAAATCGCTGCTGAATTCGAATAAGGTATCGAGGTTCCAACTAGAAGCCGTAATACTTGGCCATTAGCGGTAGGTAAGCTAAAAAGTCTCAGGGGTGTAATTCGTCAATTATGTCGACAGAGTTTAGGGCCTTCTTCGTCCCCCCCACCTGTCACACTTGATTGATTTAATCATAATCACCAATTGAAATCACCATGGGAAAATCGGCCCTCGCTTTTTTTCTCAGAAAGAGAATTTCACACATTTTGATTTTGCCATTTGGGGGAGACGTTAAAAACGATTAGCAAAAACTGATTCTTTGAATGGTAATTTTACTGTACCTACTACTCTGATTTTAAAATGATTAATTCTGGGAAAGAGAAATTAGCTGTCAATTCATTCATGATGAAAATGTCTTCAGGAAAAATCATTTTCATGTCATTTGTAGCCAACGCAGGGAAAAGTGAATTTTCATGTTCACTTTTATGAAACATTTCACGTAAATAAATGTGAACATGATGAAGGGATGTGTGACGTGAAAATATCGGAATAAACCTGGGATTGAACTGGGGGCCGCAAATGAGATCCATTCAGGAAGATATTCTTCACTTCACTTCCTAACAGTCCCACATTACTGAAATCTTTCCACCAACTCAGCATCTCCAACCGTGAACATGTTTGCGAGAATCAGCGAAACAGCGACAATATTTATTCAAGGCGAGAATGCAGTTTAACCAATGATTTATGTTTCAAGTTAGCCGTCGGCATGAGAGTGGTGATTTAACTGCGCGTTAAGCGAGAGAGCGTCGGTTAGTGATCGAGCTAGCGGGCGAGACGTTTACCTCGGTCTGACGTGATCAAGCCAGATGCATCACGGAACCCCAACAAGAGAGAACAAGTGCATTAGTTCGTGGCGCCACTTTGTCTCCGCACTGTACCTGCATAGTGTCGTTGCACTTGCAAGCCAAGCCATGTGCTGGCTGTACCACCAGAGGAGGGGAATAGTTTGTGTGAAGATGCGACAACTAGCATATTTACTTCAATATAAGAAGGACGTTTGTTCAGTGATTGCTGCGTATAATAGACAGTATGGTCCAGTTTTATAATACCTGGCTAAATTTTATAGTTGATTATTACTAAAAATTGTGATGGCAGCAACAAATAACTTTCCTTGAATGACCGTTTAAACTTAACTAGTAGGTACTAGTTTTAGCAGAGCAATTTTGGTAATTTCATACAATTTTTACTTGAGAATTGAACAAGCTAAATTTCTGAATAATTATGCAATTGCAAACCAAGTTAACCCCTTGGGGTCCGAATATTCTACCCATTTCTAACCAAAGAAAGTGTATTTATTTCGACCGTGTGGGCGCCTAATCGTCATCACTTGCCGAAGTATTTACATCGCTTTAATCATAATTATATACATCAATACGTTCATCATAATAAATAAAATCACTCTCACAACTATTTACTTCATTTTAACTGTCCAAAAGAAGGTTTAAAATGTCATCGGAACTAGAAATTGTATACTTGGTAGCCATCTTGGTTGTGCAAGTGTCAAAAAGTTTTCTTGATCGACTTTTATGGATCAATATAAATCGATAGTTGCATATATCGATATGAGAAGCGGACTAAAATGTTGCTACATTCACACTCTTCCAAAAGAATGCATTGCAGCGCTATCTTACAACAACCGAATCAACTATAAAGTGAATATAGTAGCGCGGGATATATGACGATCAGAGATCGTCAATGGACCGCAAGGCCAGGCAAAACCATGACGAATGCCGTTCGTCAAAAGACCCCAAGGGGTTAAAGAATGTTAAAAGTATAAGTTTCACAACTTTTCATATAGATTCTATTCCCCTTCTCTCTTGGTCCGGATATTAATCAGATGAATAATTACGAGTTGAAACATTACAGAATTAGAACGTTTCCTCTCAACTCAACAGAAATAAAACTGTGATCAAGTATGTGTAAATGTGTTGGATGAAAAGTCACAAAAGTGAGTCCAAGAGTCAACAAAGTTCTCAAACTTTATTTAGATACAAATGCAGAGGGTAGACTGACAATGTCCGTCTTGCCAGATGACCAGTGCAAATTATTAAAGAAATTTCTTTTATGCTCAAAGAAATGTTTCTCTAGCATTTTCAAATTGAATTCAAGAAATTCAGCGGTCAAGGCAACCAAGTTACCTATATTTAGAAAAAAGTCAGACAGCTAGGAATTGATTTTAGCTGGTGGAAAAATAATACAATAATTTTACGATATGCGTCTACACTCTAGAATTGCTCCTTCATTTAACGTAATGAAGGTCAAAGTGAAGACTCTTATCGTAAATTTACCAATAATACAAGTGATTTTTCAAGAAATGCTTACAGTAAAAGTAAAGCGAAATACCTCAGTGTTTTTAGGGTTAGTTTAAAAACTTGTCTGAATCTTGAGGATAAGAGAGTTTGACGTCTGTTCGAGTATCAATTAATATATTTTAGGTCCAATTAATTGGTGTTAAAAACCCGCAAGACAATTTTGTTAAACTTCCTACCAATAATCAGGAAATATGCAAAGCTCCATTTGTAGAAAAAGTCACTTGGCAGCCTTAACCCCTCTGTTTCTCTGTTTTCTGTTTGAAAATTTTGAAAATATACAGATTTTTTGTTTGGTTCTCAATTTCCTGCTTCCTAACTTTTAAACTGTATAGTACCACGAATATGATCGCGTTCCGACGAGCGAGGTACTTACGTATCCCTCGGGGTGCAGCTTTACGAGGAAGCGCTTGCGCTTGAAGCTGATCTTGCGTATCTTGGCCCAGGAGAACGTGTTGATCTTGGTGTAGTTCTGGAACACCACGATGCCCATGTGCGCGACGGCGAGGTTCAGCGGAACGCCCTCGTGGTCCTGCGCAGCGCAAGTCACACGATAAGCAAATGCAAGGCAAGTTTAAATACAAGACAATGTACCTTTTCGATACACCAGTGTTGGGTAGGAACTAGTTCCTAGGAACTAGTTACCGGGAACTAGTTCCTTTTTGGGGAACTTTTAGGGGAACTTAGTTCCTTTATTTTTAAAGGAACTTAGGAACTAAAAAGTTCCTTTTGTAAGGAGCTTAGGAACTTATTTTACGTTATCTGTTAAGTTCCTTTCGAATAGAAATATAGTATCTTATGACATGATTTAAACAGAATTTATAACGAATAATGACCTATTTTTTGTGTCTTTCTAAATTTACCTGATTTCTGAAAATATAATACTTGATCGCTCTGCTTACTCAATTTAGAGAAGGGTAATTTTAAAAAATCCGGATTGTTTTTGGAGGGCAATGTAACTTAAAAGGAACTTAGTTCCTTACTGGTAACTTTCCAGTTCCTTTATTTGTAAGGAACTAGGAACTGGAACTAGTTCCTTTTTTATCAAAGGAACTGGAACTAGTTCCTCTATTTGAGGAACTTACCCAACACTGCGATACACTGCAATATAAAGAAATGAAGGTACCAACAAGTACCTAGAATATTGTTCATCCTTCACTATTGAATCTTATACGATACAAAAGAAATATATATTTCTTAGTCTCAAATTAGTCAAATTTCTAGTATGTAGTCAAATTTTTATGAAAGTACATGAAATGAGTACTTATAATAAATAGTAGAGAAGCAGCTCGTAAACTAAACGTACATGTGTAACTCGAATATTTTTCCAATACTTATTAGTTATTATTACCTACCAATTTTTATTGGCTTCTGGCACATGATGTTATCATCAGGAGGAGGAAAATGTGTCAAAGCTATAAATAATAGACACATTACTTTTCTTAGATGAATATTTCTTCCATAAGTAGAAGAAATACTCTGAAATGTGACTCTGAAAATTTGAGATTGAATAGGGAACGATGGATTCCCCCTTGCAGGTTGGTTTACTCCCTATACCTTTCCATGATACTTTGGCAACATTTTCTTATGCAATAAACGTACTGCTAAGTGACAAGACACTGACCTTGGCTGCGTGCATCTTCATGCCGTAGAGCTCGCACCTCCTGGAGGTCTCCAAGAGATTGAGATCCGCCTCGGCCGGACTCTGGCCCGCGTGCTTCTTGTGGTTCTCCATGATCCGGCGCTCCAGCTCGTGGTCCTGCGTCGGCGTGAACTTGTACGTCGACAGGTACGTGTGGTCGGGGTAGTCCTCGATCATGTAGTCGCCGCACTCCGCCTGCACGATGTAGGACGCCATCAGTGCGGCCGTGTTGTCGTTGCACTGCAGCAGTCCTGCGCGGCACATACATACGATGATTAATGAGTGGAATGAACAAGTAGGTATGTCGATTCATAACCGAGAAAACTGTATAAAATCCGCCTCTTTGTAGAGGAAAATTGGAACATATTAAATGTGGATCGTCCTCCTTGTACATCAATTTATAGTTTGCATAAACTACTACTTTTATTTTATACGTGCAATGCAAAAATATTAAAAATAATAAGACGGCTTAGTAGTGAACGTGGCCTTGAAGCGGTTTTTAATCGATTTTTTCAATATCTTTTACCAATGTAAATTTGTTAATAACATAAGGCTTTGTACAAGTCTAAAGACATATTCAATGAAAATTATTTCATAGGTTGGAATGAGATATTAGTTTTATTTCGTCCTACAGATGTTTCGTGCCATATTTTTAGTAATTTTCAGGCACTACACGTCTGTAGGACAAAATAAAACTAATAACCCATTCCAAGCTATGAAATTATTTTCATTGAACTGTTCTGAGACTCGTACAAAGCCTTATTTTATTAACAATTACATTTGCAAAAGATATTGATAAAAATTGATTAAAAAACTCTTCAAGGCACGCTCACTACTTGGCCATCCTAATACCCTCAGTTTCCATGACAAGTTCATGCGTCAAGAATAAAGGAACTGATCATTACAACCGAGCATACCTTGACACAGGTCCCGCTTGACCTGCAGGCAATAGAGGTAGCGCGTGAACTCCTCCTCGAGCTGCGCGGGGTCGGGCGTGTAGAACTTGACGCAGAAGCGGAGGAGAGTGTCGACGAGCGTGAGGCCCACCTGGCGCGACAGCGGCTTCTCCAGGTCCAGCCAGTACTGCCGACATTACAAGCAGCGTTAGAATCAGTGCTGCCGACATTACAAGCAGCGTTAGACACAGTGCTGCCGGCATTACAAGCAGCGTTAGAAACAGTACTGCCAACATTAAAAGCAGCGTTAGACACAGTGCGGCCGACATTACAAGCAGCGTTAGACACAGTGCGGCCGACATTACAAGCAGCGTTAGAAAGAGTACTGCCGACATAACAAGCAGCGTTAGAAACAGTGTGGCCAACATTACAAACAGCGTGAGAAACAGTGCTGCCGACATTACAAGCAGCGTTAGACACAGTGCTGCCGGCATTACAAGCAGCGTTAGAAACAGTGCTGCCGACATTACAAGCAGCGTTAGACACAGTGCTGCCGGCATTACAAGCAGCGTTAGACACAGTGCTGCCGGCATTACAAGCAGCGTTAGACACAGTGCTGCCGGCATTACAAGTAGCGTTAGAAACAGTACTGCCGACATTACAAGCAGCGTGAGAAACAGTGCTGCCGACATTACAAGCAGCGTTAGACACAGTGCTGCCGGCATTACAAGCAGCGTTAGAAACAGTGCTGCCGACATTACAAGCAGCGTTAGACACAGTGCTGCCGGCATTACAAGCAGCGTTAGACACAGTGCTGCCGGCATTACAAGCAGCGTTAGACACAGTGCTGCCGGCATTACAAGCAGCATGGGAAACAGTGCTGCCGACATTACAAGCAGCATTAGACACAGTGCGGCCGGCATTACAAGCAGCGTTAGAAACAGTGCTGCCGACATTACAAGCAGCGTTAGACACAGTGCTGCCGGCATTACAAGCAGCGTTAGAAACAGTACTGCCGACATTACAAGCAGCGTTAGACACAGTACTGCCGGCATTACAAGCAGCATGGGAAACAGTTCTGCCGACATTACAAGCAGCATGGGAAACAGTGCTGCCGACATTACAAGCAGCATTAGAAACAGTACTGCCGGCATTACAAGCAGCGTTAGAAACAGTACTGCTGACATTACAAGCAGCATGAGAAACAGTGCTGCCGACATTACAACACGCGTGAGAAAGCTCGAGCGCAATCAGACAATATTTCGTATCGATTGCCTCGCACGTAATCCACAATAAGGCAAGTTGGAGCTATGTTTGATGATCGAGAAGTGGCCGAAAGTGTTTTCATGTCTTTTGATTCTAATCTCTTGAAAATCTCAACCAAAGCTTATTATTTTTGAATGTGCATCAATCTAGATCACATGCACAAAAATGGATTGCTTGATCAATATTTTATACAGAGCATCTTCCTTTTAGGAAATCAGTACAAATAGGTATTAAATTTTACCAATAGCTGCATCGTAAGACCCCATTTGTTAAACCTAATCTGCACATCGTCTTTTCATAAATAATCCAGAATTTATTTTACAGTCTTGAAGAATTGCATTTTTCATGTCATCATATGTACACTCGGCCAAACAAAACTTGAACGTTGACCAAATTTGAATGACTGCTGGTCATGTCCCATAACCAATCAAAGCTTGTTATTATCATTGAAATGTGAGGTAACCTACTTGAGTGAGACAATGAGATCGCTAAGACTGACTTCTGATGGTGCGATCTAACATTTATCAGCCTATCAGATTTATTTAACGTTCAAGTTTTGTTTAGCCAAGAACCTTAGCCAAGGTCACATAATAAAATTGTCTTATACTGTTTCTTATTGTCATCTTCATAGTGAGTAGGTACATGATAACTTGGTTTAAAGAACATGCAAATGAAGATATTTATGATGGAGAATGTACTCTTTGATGTGTAAAAATTGTCCTTCGCAGAACAGAGCAAATTTCCTTTTAATTTCAGCCACGTTATAAAGTTTATTTTTAGTACAATTTCATACAGTAGAAGCGTATCTTTGTACCTTTGTCACTATTTACGTAGTGCCCAAGTAGATATCAATCAAATGTACAACATTACGAAATGTTTGCAATATAATCTAAGAATAGTGACTCATAATGAAGCATGCAATACCAGACACAATACCTTGTTAAAGATTAAAGATAAACACAGATTAAAGATTAAAGAACCCAATAAAAATCTGACAAAAAAGATAAAACTATTTCAGAAAAAATAGTTTAGGAATATGCCCACAGGTTCGGTTTTTGAACCGCAGGTTCGTTTGTTGAACCACCTCCATTTTGAATTTCTGAGTCCATTATGAGATGATTTATGGCGTTTTCCACTGGCCACACTGTAGGGTTGCACTGAAATGACGTCACCAATGCAAATTTCAAACTGAGTGCAGAACTAGTGCGGCTCAGTGCAGCCAGTGGAAAACGTCATTATTACTGTTGATTTCAATACTATACTGTAATCAATTAGATTTTGATAAGTCAAATTACATGAGGAAATAAAGTCAAGACAGTGACAGCTGTAACTGTTGTTTTTCAATAATTAATAAACAGAAGTCCCAATATTCTGATTGTGTGTTCAATGTAATTATAACCTCCTTGTACAAATATCATTTACAGGTTATCAAGGTTCAGTTCGCATTTGATATCTAGAGGTTCCACTCGCGTTCGGATTCTACTTCAGAATTGAAGGTTCACACAACCCTAAAATAATTATGTGATTGAATAGTACTTTACACCAGAAAAATCTTTATGTCATACACAATTACAGGGCTCCCAACAGTTTCTACCTTCAAAAATAGTGAGTTTTAATGACTTTTAGGTAGAAAAAAATGGCCAAATAATGGCCAAACAAAGTAATCGACGTTTTGAATATAAAATAGATAAGTTATACATGTAACGTCCCGGGAAAATTTTGAATTTCAGAAACAATTTTGGTGGCTTTCTAATGATTTGTACATGCATTTAAGCCAATTTTGATTTTCATGAAAAATAAGTGGGATTAAGTGGGAATAAGTGGGATTTCTTTTTCCAAAAAAATTACTTTATATGACCAAATGGCTATAAATCATGAAAATAATTACTTTTATTGACCTGGCTCAAAAAAACTGACTTTTAGTGAAAATAGTGATCTGTTGGGAGCCCTGCAATTACATAATCGAATAAATAACGATAAAAATTGGTCTGTAAACTCTCCAAGGACTCGCTCACACTTGTTAATTAGTATAATTAATGGAAGTGTGTTGAAAACTTATTGTAATGAACGAATGTCCTGCATTTTTTTCTCGGAATGTAATTTTGTCAAAGACAATTAGTTAAAGCCGTCTGCCGTCAAAAAAGAGAGCAACTAATGAAGCACTAATGAAGAATCTCATTAACAGTCACAGCCATACGAATGCAAGTGTACAGCCAGTTATGTTGATTCAACGTGAAGGATGCTCGACTTTTACGTCCGTGGTCTTTGAGCTTGTTTTCTACTCTACAACGAGGGTTGTTGTCTGTCCAAAGTTGTGACAAAAGTGCAATCTTGGAAGGTCAAACTACGTTAATAAAATTCTTATGTAAATGTAACTTTTATTAGTAATCATCTTCATATTTATTACGTAGTCATCTCTTTTGACTATTTTTACTCGAATCTTTCTTTTCTGGCTTTAGGTGTGATTCAGATTACACCATTCCTCTATTTACAATATGACATTTTGCATACCGTCTGGTGTGTTTATAGTGTTTGAACAAAATACTGGGATTTATATGAGTGAAAATGTTACAATCAAGTAGAATTTTGCAAGATTGACAAACAGTTATTTAATAAAAATCAGTTATGATTTTTATGTGTGTCAATTTGTTCTTTTGTTCTACCTACTCAAATGAACTGAAATCCGATCAAAATCATTCGTACAATACAAAACCTATAGATTAGCAATTCTAATAGCATAGGTATTTACGGAGGCTTGTTTTTTGAGTCAACGAGTATTAAGTAGGTAGTATTATCTATTGGTAGTACCAATTTTTTTTTCTATCTCGATACAATTTATTTATTTCTCTGCACTTGGACTATTTTCATGAGCAAGGTGGAGCCCACCACAGACAGAACCCGATGGAAAGAGTTTCCGGACTCACCCGCGTGCCTCCGTGCTCCTGATACTCGAGGCCGAAGTAGTCTGCTTCCAGGAGATGAAGCTGCTTGCAGACTTGTTCGAACAGCAGCCGTCCCGTCGCTTTAGCCTGCACAGACAAGACACATTGGTAATCAGTACTGGCTAATCATTAGTATTATACATTGGGTTGCATCAGAGTATCGAATCAGTATCAAAATCATTAAAACAATATATTGATTAAAATAAATTGAAGAATATGAGTGAAATCATGAATATGTACTTGAGACTTCAGTGAAAACACAGTTATAATATTTGCCAAAACATCGAATAAAGAATTAATCTTGAGTCAAAGAGAAGAGCATTATTTAGAATATTTCGTTGAAAGTATCAATTGAATAGTTAGTTAAAATTTTCGTCATACTCATAGTTTTTGCCATCAGAATGTACCTAATGTACTGTACTGTTTAAAATGTACTGTTTGAATGTATACGTCGGAAATAAAGAAAGAAGTGATTGTTTGTGTATCTACCACATTTTTAATTAAGTAAGTAAGTTTATTTCCATTTCAACATTACAAGTAATGTATACAAGCATTGTCAGTGACCCTTAAGCATAAATAATTATGCTTTGTCTTGGGTGTATGGAATTTATTATAATCTAATTTTACCATAATAAAGTATAGTCGCTATGAATAAATTAAAAGTAATTCATTCATTCTCAATACATGGTTTCATTCATTCTAATACAAATAATAATAATAATAATAATAAGGAAAAAATCTATTATATTCTATTCTATTCAATCATTCATGTATTCATCTAAAGAGTAATATGCTTTATTAACTAGAAATGTTTTGAGTAAATACTTAAATCTATTAATGTCAGTTACATTTTTTATGTTCTCAGGTAGTTTGTTGTAAAGTTTGCATTTTATATAACTCGAGTTTTTTTGTGTTTGTTTTGTTCTATGATTTGAAGTGTGAACGTGTGTTTTTGTTCTTGTGTCGTGTGAGTGTATGTCTTCGTTGAGTGCGTGTTGTTGAATGTTCTTTTTCGTAATGAGTGTGCATTCGTATATGTATATGCTGTGTACTGTTAGGATTTTGTGTTTTATAAATTGGGGTTTGCAGTGTGGCTTGATGAAGGAATCTTTTTTGCTTTTATTAATCTTTTTTATTAAAAAAACACCCCCAAAGTCTTATAAAAACGAAGATTGATAAAAACGAAGATTGATAAAAATAGTGGTAAAAAGCAAGAACAGGTAAAAGACATTGGCATGAGAAAAATGGGAAAATTAAGGAAGGGAACTAAGGAATAAATGAGGAATTAAGGACTGGCCACATTCTTTGCATAACAAAAATCCAGGGGCTACCGATTTTTATCAAAAAAAAACAAGAGTGAGCGAGAGTGATGAAAGCCATAGCAAATACGACACTATAGACCCCATAAAGTTGGTCTACATAATAAAATTACAGGCTTAAAAGTGTACTTAATTCCTTATTCAAACAAGATAAGAAGATATGAATGGAATTGTGAAACTTCCTTCACGACGTCGATTAATAATAGTAATTACAAAGTACTCGTCATAAGTGGTCAAGGTAACACGTGTAATTGGTGGTAGAGTGCACGCTTGCACTGCCGTCAAGGATGCATTAGCTGTGATAATGACTGTACTCCACCGCAGTTACACGCTATGTGAGAACAAGGGTTATTATCAATGAACATCACGTCGACTTCAAGTTAGCTGCTCCATCCTAGTGTCAATACATGTGCAAGAGTATTGATTAATACAAGACGAAACTTTAAAGGCGAAGGAACATATCATATCTCGAATTAAGAAATCACGGTTTTCTAAATATGAACTGTACAGCCAGAGAAACGACAAACATCACAAGAATTACTATCTTTCGAGGTCATACTGGTAGCTTACACCACGTAAGACTGGGGCAGAGTGAGCCAAATTTAATGAACTATATGATTGTGATTAAAATAATAATGGGAAACTGTTTTAAAAATATATTTATGAGATCTCAATCTGAGTAAAATACAAAATGGTTTACTTAACTTTTAAATATGTTCAAATTAAAATATTTTAAGAAAGAAGCCCAGTTTTCCCCATGGTGCACTGTGCCCCTGTCTCCCCTAATAAACCCCATGTCCCACTGTGCCCCTGTCTCCCCTAATATACCCCACGGCCACTGTTACCTTATCTCCCCTAATATACCCCACGGCCCACTGTTACCTTATCTCCCCTAATATACCCCATGGCCCACTGTGCCCCTGTCTCCCCTAATATACCCCACGGCCCACTGTTCCCTTATCTCCCCTAATATACCCCACGGCCCACTGTGCCCCTGTCTCCCCTAATATACCCCACGGCCCACTGTTCCCTTATCTCCCCTAATATACCCCATGGCCCACTGTGCCCCTATCTACCCTAGTGTACCCCAAGGCCCACTGTGCCTCTGTCTCCCCTAATATACCCCATGGCCCACTGTTCCCCGTTCTCCCCTAGTGTAACCCATGGCCCACTGTTCCCTTATCTCCCCTAATATACCCCATGGCCCACTGTGCTTTTGTCTCCCCTAATATACCCCAAGGCCCAGTGTTTCTTATCTCCCCTAATATACCCCATGGCCCACTGTGCCCCTGTCTCCCCTGATATACCCCATGTCCCACTGTGCCCCTGTCTCCCGTAATATACCCCACGGCCCACTGTTACCTTATCTCCCCTAGTGTACCCCACGGCCCACTGTTCCCTTATCTCCCCTAATATACCCCACCGCCCACTGTGCCCCTGTCTCCCCTAATATACCCCACGGCCCACTGTTACCTTATCTCCCCTAGTGTACCCCACGGCCCACTGTTCCCTTATCTCCCCTAATATACCCCACGGCCCACTGTGCCCCTGTCTCCCCTAATATACCCCACGGCCCACTGTTACCTTATCTCCCCTAGTGTACCCCACGGCCCACTGTTCCCTTATCTCCCCTAATATACCCCACGGCCAACTGTGCCCCTGTCTCCCCTAATATACCACACGGCCCACTGTTCCCTTATCTCCCCTAATATACCCCACGGCCCACTGTGCCCCTGTCTTCCCTAATAAACCCCATGGCCAATGGTCCCCTGTCTCCCCTAATATACCCCACGGCCCACTGTGCCCCTGTCTTCCCTAATAAACCCCATGGCCAATGGTCCCCTGTCTCCCCTAATATACCCCACGGCCCACTGTGCCCCTGTCTCCCCTAATATACCCCATGGCCCACTGTGCCCCTGTCTCCCCTAATATACCCCACGGCCCACTGTGTCCCTGTCTCCCCTAATATACCCCATGGCCCACTGTTCCCTTATCTCCCCTAATATACCCCATGGCCCACTGTGCCCCTGTCTCCCCTTATATACCCCACGGCCCACTGTGTCCCTGTCTCCCCTAATATACCCCATGGCCCACTGTTCCCTTATCTCCCCTAATATACCCCACGGCCCACTGTGCCCCTGTCTCCCCTAATATACCCCACGGCCCACTGTGCCCCTGTCTCCCCTAATATACCCCACGGCCCACTGTGCCCCTGTCTCCCCTAATAAACCCCATGGCCAATGTTCCCCTGTCTCCCCTAGCTGGTAGCGAGCCAGCTCTCACTATCTAATCAGGTTTTGACGATCACTTATTCTGACATAGGACCTCTATAAAATAACCCATTTGTGAGATTACTAAAAGAGAGGGAACAAAAACAGATGTATCATAGAAATTACGATTTGCTGTCAGAACCAAACACGTCACGTTTTATTTACTACCTATAAAGCGGCAAAGGAAAAAGAAACGACGAAGAATTTCCAATCCACCACGTAGGAAGATGAGCTTGCGATTGAATTTCAATTCGACAAATGAATGGCACAGGTAAACGACAGACATGAAAGTGCGTAGGAAAGAGGGCAGGATCGTCTCTCCTTTTATCAAAGTGAGGGGGGGGGGGGGGGGGGCGCTTGCCGTTCATGGAATTCCACAAAGACCGAAAAAATACGAAAACATTTTTTACAATAGGTATATATGTAATTGGAGAGGAAAGTTCAGTTCGCTTTTTTATTTCCATGAAAGGAAAACGATATTTTCATCGCTCGTTTGTCACAGCTTCCTTTCAAATCTAAAGAACATCTCCGAAGTTGTATTTCCTTGTAGTTATTTACAAGGCTTCCTCATGAAACCAAGACACTATACGTCCAAAACGTATCGAGTTAACATGGGGAACCTTGCCATCATTTGCCTCTCAACTGAGAGAAATCATTAAAACAGCGCTGTTCTTTCTGGTAATGTGACCTTCAGAGTTCCAAGATCATATCGTTACCCCCCCCCCCCCCCTCCCCCCTGTAAAACCTGCCGAATTTCATATTAAAGATCAACTTTTGGGTAATGAGCGGCGGGAGGGGGGGGGGGGGGGGGGGGGAGACAGAAAATGTAAGAAATACTTGAGAAATAAAAGCTGTATTATTCAAATTCTTCATGAAATATATGAATAATAATAAATATTTTCCTTTGAATATTTAAAGGGTACAGGGAAAGATCGCTTTGAGTCCATTTTTTGAAAAAAATTGGCGTAAAGTGTAATCTTGCAGTGATTTTATGAGCTTTCAGAATAAACCCTCGGTTTTTAGAAAATATTGCCACAAAGTCTTAAAAAAGCAATTGAAATATCGATCTGTATGAAAGATAGATACAAGTTTCAACACAAAACCGAGTTTATCTCAGTTTCATCCGAATGTATCCTTCATTTCTTACATTTTCTCAATAACATTCCCAGAAAATGTGTACCAAAACTACCTCCCAAAGTTGCAAAACAGTGGAGTAAATGAGCCTCTAGGCTAATTGTCCGCAATTCGGAAAATTTGACTCCGCCGTCAGTTTCTATGATACAAGCGCTCGGCCGTTTTAGCAAATTGAGAAAGAAAATTTGTTTCATAAGTGGGTGTAACTTCGATAGGATGTTCACATGATCAGTCTGATTGTATATTAGTAGCACTATTTAATTTTTGCTTCTTGCCTTGTTAATTAGGCGCCGGTTATTCAACAAAACCGCGCAAAACTATGACATTTGCGATACGATTGCAGACTAAGCCCATTAACCAATTGATCTCAAATTTTAATCATGATTAGATTAAAGACAAACTTAGGGTTGTCACTTGCCACATTTAATAATTTATTAAATTTTACACGGTTCCCATTGATCCAAGAAATTATACAATTTTTCCCCAAAAATCAACTAATTATACTAATTAACGAAGCAAAAAATGAAAAATTTTCCAAGAGATAACCCTTAATCTCGACTAAAATTTCAAATCATTTCGTCAACCCATTTTGTCTCCAATCGTCACCAAAACAGTGCCTGCAACAAGAGTCAAAATCGCTCGCGCTTACACCAGCTTGCACCATCATCTCCCGTCACAACTGCTCCAGCATCCACATGGACCTCTCACTGCGCTGTATCAGAGTCGCTGTTATCACCTCATCCCGCTATTGACAGTAACTACAGATAGCGTCTAGGCGGGCAATCTCGCTGTTTACGACGTCTGTAAACCTGGCCCGGGGTCTGCAGGCTGGTTCATACGCATCATCTCCCGTCACAACTGCTCCAGCATCCACATGGACCTCTCACTGCGCTGTATCAGAGTCGCTGTTATCACCTCATCCCGCTATTGACAGTAACTACAGATAGCGTCTAGGCGGGCAATCTCGCTGTTTACGACGTCTGTAAACCTGGCCCGGGGTCTGCAGGCTGGTTCAAACGCATCATCTCCCGTCACAACTGCTCCAGCATCCACATGGACCTCTCACTGCGCTGTATCAGAGTCGCTGTTATCACCTCATCCCGCTAATGACAGTAACTACAGATAGCGTCTAGGCGGGCAATCTCGCTGTTTACGACGTCTGTAAAACTGGCCCGGGGTCTGCAGGCTGGTTCATACGCATCATCTCCCGTCACAACTGCTCCAGCATCCACATGGACCTCTCACTGCGCTGTATCAGAGTCGCTGTTATCACCTCATCCCGCTATTGACAGTAACTACAGATAGCGTCTAGGCGGGCAATCTCGCTGTTTACGACGTCTGTAAACCTGGCCCGGGGTCTGCTGGCTGGTTCATACGCATCATCTCCCGTCACAACTGCTCCAGCATCCACATGGACCTCTCACTGCGCTGTATCAGAGTCGCTGTTATCACCTCATCCCGCTATTGACAGTAACTACAGATAGCGTCTAGGCGGGCAATCTCGCTGTTTACGACGTCTGTAAACCTGGCCCGGGGTCTGCTGGCTGGTTCATACGCATCATCTCCCGTCACAACTGCTCCAGCATCCACATGGACCTCTCACTGTATCAGAGTCGCTGTTATCACCTCATCCCGCTATTGACAGTAACTACAGATAGCGTCTAGGCGGGCAATCTCGCTGTTTACGACGTCTGTAAACCTGGCCCGGGTCTGCAGGCTGGTTCATACGCATCATCTCCCGTCACAACTGCTCCAGCATCCACATGGACCTCTCACTGCGCTGTATCAGAGTCGCTGTTATCACCTCATCCCGCTATTGACAGTAACTACAGATAGCGTCTAGGCGGGCAATCTCGCTGTTTACGACGTCTGTAAACCTGGCCCGGGGTCTGCTGGCTGGTTCATACGCATCATCTCCCGTCACAACTGCTCCAGCATCCACATGGACCTCTCACTGTATCAGAGTCGCTGTTATCACCTCATCCCGCTATTGACAGTAACTACAGATAGCGTCTAGGCGGGCAATCTCGCTGTTTACGACGTCTGTAAACCTGGCCCGGGGTCTGCTGGCTGGTTCATACGCATCATCTCCCGTCACAACTGCTCCAGCATCCACATGGACCTCTCACTGTATCAGAGTCGCTGTTATCACCTCATCCCGCTATTGACAGTAACTACAGATAGCGTCTAGGCGGGCAATCTCGCTGTTTACGACGTCTGTAAACCTGTCCCGGGGTCTGCAGGCTGGTTCATACGCATCATCTCCCGTCACAACTGCTCCAGCATCCACATGGACCTCTCACTGTATCAGAGTCGCTGTTATCACCTCATCCCGCTATTGACAGTAACTACAGATAGCGTCTAGGCGGGCAATCTCGCTGTTTACGACGTCTGTAAACCTGGCCCGGGGTCTGCTGGCTGGTTCATACGCATCATCTCCCGTCACAACTGCTCCAGCATCCACATGGACCTCTCACTGTATCAGAGTCGCTGTTATCACCTCATCCCGCTATTGACAGTAACTACAGATAGCGTCTAGGCGGGCAATCTCGCTGTTTACGACGTCTGTAAACCTGGCCCGGGGTCTGCAGGCTGGTTCATACGCACACGTTTCTGTCTTTCACTTCATTGCACGCACAAGAATCAATAGCATGCTTTTCACAAGTGATTTAGACTCGTTTTCAACGATTTGTTACATTTAACTGTTGGTTAGGACTCGATTGCCATAGCAGCAATTCCAATGACTCCTAGAATCACTATTTGAATTGTAATACCAGCCCAAAGGCCGAAAAAAAATATCAACAGTTGCTTTAGTTCTGTATCCCAAATCTGTTTTTCACCTGTTTTCCAATTATATATTTTTATTTTAAGACCTCTTTTTTATCACTTTTAATCAATCCTTTGGGGGTAATTCCATGACAAATCAACGAATGAGGGTTGAAGTTTTTGATTGTCATTGAAAGAAAAATGTTCTCCGATTGTTTTAAACTTTCTGCAAAATCAGTCCAGAACTTGAAGTGTAGGGAAAATTGTTATTTCAAACTTCTTCATTGTCAAATTTGCTTAATTTGGCTCACTTTACAATTTGACTCCATACTCTCTGGCATTACCTATCTGCACTACATCTTCCCAACTTTTAGGGGGGGGGGGGGGGAGGCTAGCGATACAAAAACAATAGGGTCTTCTTGAAATGTTCACACATTTGCAAAGAAATACGAATTTATAACACAATGAAATACTGTAGTTTTCGGAAGGTAAAACGTCGAAATAAAGCAGTAAGCCAGGGGTCGGCAACCTTTTTTGGTGAAGGAGCCAATTTCCCAATAATTAATAAATTAGATAAATGGGAGCCGCAGTAGAGGCAATCCAATATGATACACCGAAAATAAAAATTAGAATTACTAGTTTATTTTGATATTTTGACGAAACGTCGCCGCGCAGGGCGTTTTTTAGAATTCCAACAATTTAAAAGTGATTCTGGGACACTAAAATGAACAAAGTGAAACAAATAACCATCCAATTGATGGGCGTTTTTGTTAAGGATTTCAACAATTTAAGTATTTCTGGGACTCGAAAATGAACAAAGAATCAAATAACGTTCCAATTGTTGCCCCGCCCCGCAGGGCGTTTTTTATACGAATTTTAAAATGTTTCGATTCCAGGTCATTACCTATTTGAATTATAAAGAGCCATTCAAGAACCATCAACGAGCCGCATGGTCTCCGGAGCCGCAGGTAGCCGGCCCCTGTAGTAAGCCCTCGCAGCTCAGTAAATCACCAGGTACGTGTGGTGTACAGTCAGGGAAATTAGATGGTTCATACTCTGCCTCTCTCTGACCCATAACATAAACATGTGTTTTATATGGAGCAGAGAGAGATAGAGTCTAACCATCTAATTTCCTTGACTATACATAAAATGACCACTTTTTCTCGTCATATTATGATGCAGAATACAGAAATCTATTCACATGTCGATTTTGAACGATTTCTCACGCAGAGTGCTAGTTTCCCTCTTCCATCGTCAATCCATGTGAACTCCAAACACCTGTACCTGTGTTGGCATTGTATTGTGCAAGATCTCTGTGCATCAAGCAAATGCACATCATCATCATCATCATCATCATTAGCATGACAGAACCACAATGAAGATCATCACTTTCCACTCTCAGCAGCAGATTTCTCAACTTTCCATCTCGTAATGAATTATGTGAATGACATCTGCATTGAATGATAATGGTTCAGTGGTGTGATTCATTATCTACTCATAGATTATCGAGGCTGAGGTGGGGAGGAGACGGTCGTGAGTCATGACCTTCCCAGCACATATCGCATTTGAATCGAAATCGGAGTCTTTGATATCAATCGTCTTTGACCTTTAATGCGTTGCAAAAGCTACAAAATTAACCGATGCGAGCGTCTTCACTTGAAACTTATGTCCGGAATCTGTGTCCGTTCTTTCGCATAGGCCAAACGAACGGTTCAGGCCAATATTTTCACGATATAATAATTACTATCCGGTTCGTTTATATGTTGATTTCTAGCTAGAGCGATCCCTTGGATTCACCGGAAAATTGACTTCTAATAGTTCATACTTCGCTTTCTTGACGGATTAAAAAAAAATATGTGGTCCAGGTTTTACATAAGTGGTCGGCAACTTGCGGCTCCTTGGTGGTTCTTGAATCTAAATGAAGATCTGGAATCGAAAGATGTGAAAATTCGGGGAAAAAACGCCGTGCGGGGCAACAAATGGAATGGAATTTGATTCAGTCCGTTCATTTTAAGTCCCAGAATCACTTTTAAATTGTTGAAATTCTTTAAAAAAAGGCCCTGAGGGGCAACAACTGGGGGGCTTCGTCAAATAATATCAATATAAACTAGTAATTCAATACTCGTATATTATTTTCTGAGTATTAGGTAGGTATATTTGATTGCCTTTATTATCTAATTTATTAATTTTTGGGAAATTGGCTACACCAAAAAAAAATTGCCGACCCCTGTTTTACATGCATTTCGACGGCTCGCTTATCAAAGTTATAACCGCAAATAAGAGGAACGAAACCGCTGGGATAGCCATGGAGCTAGCACAACGCAACGGGCACAAGGCGGCCCACCCCGCGCGAGAGAGAGTGGGCCGGGGCCGCGAGTGGGGCGGGGGTGTATTGATTTTCCCGCGCTTATGTCGGCCTAGTGTGTACGCGCCCTCTCGACAACAACCACGCCACTACCTGGCCACGTACACACCCGCGGACTCGGCAAATACCAGTTGCACGCGACCACGTTCCCGTGTGTCCTTCCTCGACTATAGTGGTTCATTTCGTGCGTCCCACGGCGTGAAATAGGTCACAGCCGCCAACTTCCCATCGTCCATCATTCTTCATAGGGAGGTTTCACGGTCAATTGACCTATATGACTGTCAATACCTAGGGTGCATACCGATTTTTAATCAGGTCGCCCAGTTTCCCTATCCTTTTAACATTGTGACGTAACACCTGGGCGTGACCTTGAGTCGAATCGTGGTCGAATGAATGAAAATAGAGTAATCACAACGCCCGACCTCTTGAGCTTGAGCATTATGGGCACTGGTTTCAGCTCGTTTGTTGACGCGGCAAGTTTGATTTAACCCGTAAATCCTATGGTGACGTCAACGCCCAACCAGCTTCTATTTTGAACCTTATTCCCGGGAATTTATTTTTTCGGGAATTTTCCCGGGAATTTATTGGGAATTTACTACAGGGATGAGTAAACATTAAGAGAAAACATTATTAAAGCATGTTTATGTTTTGAGATGTCATAACACAGGGGTTGGCAACCTGCGGCTCCTTGGTGGTTTTTAAATGGCTCTTTATAATTTAAATAAAGATCTGGAATCGAAATATTTGAAAATTCGAAAAAAACGCCCTGCGGGGCAACATCAAGAGGGAGAGGGGGGGGGGGCGCTTTGTCAAAATAGCAGAATAAACTAGTAATTCAATTGATTATTTTTGGTGTATTACATTTGATTGCCTGCTATGCGGCTCGCATTATTGTCTAATTTATGACTTTTTCGGAAATTGGTTCCGTCACCAAAAAAGGTTACCGACCCCTGTCATAAGATAACAAGAAAATTAATGACAAAATAGAGAATACTTAGAGGTAATGAGATAGCACAAAATAATAACATTATACATTTTAATTTATAATGAAAAGTAAATTCCCGATTTGGGGATGATGATTATTGTGGTTTAACGGCGCGTCAACGACGAGGTTATATTGCGCACATTAATATTTGCATTTTTGCATTTAACTTTGTTGATATAAGTGGAGGACATGGGGAGCGGGTCGACATAACTGGCCCGATCCGGGGGAGTCCAGCACTGGTGGGAAGGCCAGGCCGGAATGGGGACGGACCGGGGGGGAGGGGGAGGCTTCGGGCCGGCGGGACTCGATTTCAGGGGGATCACCATCTCGAGGGGGGAGGCCGGCCCGAGGGGACCGCAAATTCAAGGGAGGGCATGGGACTAGGCCGACCCTGGACTGCACTTGGTTAGGACCAACTCGCTATGCGAGCCGGTCCCTTAAGCCCCACCACCTCGTCAAGGTGGCAGTCCATTCCCCAAATTTGCTCGGGAATATTCGCTTTTCGCTCCAGTTCCAGTTCGCTGGAACTGGAAGCGAATTCCAGTTCGCTTTTTTCTCAAATATACAGAATTTTCCCGTATGACCAAAAATGTATTGACAGATCAAATCTCATCAATTCTTCGTCATCATCTCCCAATCATCATCATCAGCCGGTCACCATTCACATTGTTACAGAACAGTGCGACGTTAACCAACACAATCACGTATTAAAACAATGTATAGGTACCTATCAGAGTTATATTTCCATTAGGTCTTGTTTCCGAATTTCCCAACGGACCGACAACCAGATGAAAACTAGTGTTTTCAAACCTGTGGCAAATTACACCACACGTGTTTGCTCCAATCAATAGCGAGTCCGCGGAGAATATTATTCGACAATACGTTCCTCCCCAGGCAACTTGACAGAAGTAAAATAAACGTCAAAATATCCAATTCTAAATCAATAATAATGACACAAGGGCTGGCCACTGAAACCTGCCATTCTTCTCTCTTTCTGGCAGGTGCCATTCTACGTCACTGCAATCCAATTTTCTCACGGGCCGTAGCTACACCACATTGATTGTACACTAGAAACTAAGCTCAGCTTCGTGTAACGTCATCACACGGGCCGAGGCTTCGCCACGTCGACTGTACGTGAGAGTGCACGGGCCGACACCACGCCGCACCGACTACATGTGAGAGTACACGGGCCGACGCCACGCCGCACCGACTATACGCGTGGTATAAAGAGCAAGATGTCGCTGTCTAAATGAGATGTAATTGGTATCAATTGCTCCTTGCAGCGTGGAAATGGGTCAGAGCTGATTAGCACGGGCCGACACCACGCCGCACCGACTACATGTGAGAGTGCACGGGCCGACGCCACGCCGCACCGACTATACGCGTGGTATAAAGAGCAAGATGTCGCTGTCTAAATGAGATGTAATTGGTATCAATTGCTCCTTGCAGCGTGGAAATGGGTCAGAGCTGATTAGCGCGCAATTCTTCTGCTTCCCAGCACTGGAAGCTGCAGGCTGGATACACTGGAGCGAGGCTGGATACACTGGAGCGAGGCTGGAGAACTCCCGGACTCCAGGATATTGATTGCTCACTTCATTCACGTCTTTTAATGCTATTCAAGTTATACCACGTGACGTCACATAAATAATACGATATTTTTTAAAGGAATTGATAATTTATTTTCCTAAGTCGGTCAGAGGTAGAAGGTTGGAAGTCCTCGATTTTGCGTTGCACTTTTTTGTGTAATCAAGCTCTATCATTGCCATTTGACCATGTCAACAAATGCAGTTGCATTAAATATTCTCTTACACAATGACTCATGTCACCATTACAAATATGATTGGATGAAGGCAGAATTACTGGCTTCTGAGCTCACCTCAAGAATCATTGAACTTCTGGCTCTGAGGTACAGAAGTGATTCCAAAATAACTCGAATTAGTATTTTCCTTCATAGGATAAAATGTATCCCTCAAATTTAAATAATTTGATTCGTACTTAACAATCAGTAATATTGAAAGCAAAATGCGAGAGTATACAATTTGTCAAGCTATACAATTTGTCAAGAACAAGATTGAATGGGGAAAAATTTATATTATGTTACACATTTACGTATTCCCACCAAGTTTCTTCATTTATACAATTTAGCCAACTCTTTTGACTAAGAAGTATAGGTATACGTGACGATTGATCAAAAGATTATTTAAAATACGGCTGAAAAGTTCTCAGCCCCATTCAACAATATGCACACAATAATATACTTATAGTCCCCTCACATGAAAGCTATCTGTCTGAATGCATCAGGATGCAAGTGCATCTTCTCTTCAGACATCACTCCAGCCTCCCCGGTCGGGAGCAGATCTGTCACAGGGGCGCGGGGGCTATTTTAAGAACACAGCCTCCAGGAATAATTCCAATCAAATCTTCTTTAACGACTTCCCGGCGTCTTCGGCTCTGTCGGCAATTGAATCACGTGAAAGATTCATTGAAACTGATTGATTGGATCGAGCAAAAGCCCGGGAAACAGAAGCCAGCGATGTGCCAAGAGAATATTCGAATGAAATATTCAAATATTCTAACTGTCACGGAGGCCCAGATTAGGGTGACATTAGGGAATATGCAAAAGATTTTTAAGAGGGCTGGGTAGTGAGTTTGACCATGAAGAGTTTTTTAATCGATTTTATCAATATCTTTTACCAATGTAATTGTTAACAAAATAAGGCTTTGTACGATTATTCAGAACAGTTCAATGAAAATAATTCCATGGCTTGTAATGGTTTTTACTTTGTCCTACAGACCTTTAGTGCCCGAAAATTAGTAAAATTAAGGCACTAAACATCTGTTGGACAAAATAAAACCAATAACTTATTCCAAACTACGAAATTATTTTCATTGAACTGTTCTGAATACTCGTACAAAGCCCCATTTTGTAAACAATTACATTGGTAAAAGATATTAATAAAAATCGATTAAAAAACTCTTCAAGACCACGCTCACAACTCAGCCCTCTTAATGCTGTAAAATCCAATATTTCAAAATAACAACATATTTGCTGCTAAATAACACTATTTTCATACTAAAGAGCGTACTTTTTCATTCATAAATATGAAATTGAAAATCAGTGTAAACTTTGGCGGGAAAACGCCATTCCGGCGAGTGATGTCATATTTTATTGTAACCGTGGCTACATCATTGTTGGTTGATATAAATGACATCACTGGCCGGAATGGCGTTTTCCCCGCCAAAATTTACACTGAATTTCAATTTCATATTTATGAAAGAAAATGTACACTTTTTAGTGTTAAAATAGTGTGACCAACAAATATGTTGTTATTTGGAATTATAGTTTTTAATAAATTAATCACCAAGAAGCACTTGGAGGGAAAGTAGTACCTTTAAAGGAAATTTGTAGGTTTCACTACAAGGAACAAATTTGGGATAATAAAATATTATGTTAATGTACACCTACCTAATTAGTTTTACTGAAAGGCACTACTGCAATACTGGCAAAATTCTCCATTCTATACCAACGTTCGAATCAACTAGTGATTATTAAAAAGGAGAAAACCAACCAATAATATACATCATCGCTTATAAATTTAGTACCAAGTAAAGTACTAGTATAAAAAAATCTTGAATTTATTTAAGTTATTAGGCGAAAACTTATATTGCTCAAATCTCTGTTTTGTGCGTCTTTTGCAAACGTAATAGTGGATCCTGTGATTTTTTTATCATATCATAATTCAAATACAGTTTAGGTCATAGGTCACAAATCACAATACGTCAGGGTCAGAGAGGTCGTACAGGTCAGAAATATGACACAATCACATGGTTTGGGTATTGATTTCTATGGCAACTCTTGGACTAGCTGGAAAATTAAGGGGGGAAGAGCGTAACCCCTACTTCGATAGAATTCTCTGTACCTTTGCATTATTATAGACAATTTCATTCTACACCAGAATATGGCCCCCAAAAACTAGCATCGTGAACTAGTTTTTGAGATAAACCCATTTGTCTCCCAATGTTAGCTTATGGCGGCCAAGAAAAATCGTGCAATTTTTACGCTAAAATGAAGATCTATTTATTTTTGTCGATAGATTTCAACAAAAAACTTATTTTCTAGTAGACATATGGATATATTATCAGGAAAAAAATAAAAAACGATACCAACCTGAACTATTTTAAAAGTTACACAGCAAAAACTAAATCATTTTCCTATACCTCCTGTGTTAAAAATTTCCTCATCTTCTGAAGCCATCAAATTGAAAACTCAATATAAGTCATGGGTTGCAAGTTACATGACATTTTATGAATCCTTCATACTTAAATATAGTTCAAATGTTGGAAACGTTAATAAATATTGCTAATTTCAGTAAAAAATATTTTCGGGGTGTGGCATTCGATGTGTCCCCCCCCCCCCCCCCCCCCCCCCCCACCTTAATAGTTTATACCCAGCTGTACTGATGGTTAATCTGACAGAAATGTGTGGTCATTGCGAAGGCTTGATTTATCAAAGCTTTCACTCATCGTTTTCCAAAAAAAAAATCATCGTTTCTAAGGCGGAAAATGTCAGTCTACAACGTCTAAAAGACAGCTCTATGACAATCGTACGAGCTAAATGTACAGAACTTTGCGAGCAGAAAATTTAATTTCCGGGCTGTCGAGCTCGACTCCCTCTATACCGGAACTCGAATTCAAGATGAAACAAGATCTACTGATCAATTGCCAACTGACAAGGATTCTAGAAGCGAGCTTTTAGAAGTTGAACAAGTAAAAGAAATAATGTTCGCTTTAATTATGGTGATAGTACGCGAGACGCTCTTCATTTTAAGAAATAGAATTTAAATTGACCTTAATTAAAGACAATGCAGCAAAACCATTAACCAATGTAGATCTTCTCCCCCTAGACGTCAAATATACACCGGCCAGATGTTGCATAATCAAACATGGACGATTGTAGGGGTAGGTTTTCTAAGCAATTTCTGTTGCTGTAATTTATCAGTAATTAAAGTATCTACATTTTTCCATATTAATTACACTTTTATTAAGACCTATTTTGTTATCCTTGAGTTCTTCAAACGATTTCAATGAATATTTGTTTATTATGATAAAATGTGGTCTTGAATTTGTTAATGATGATAATGATAAAATTGCAAAATTTCAACTCGCTCGGACAAACGACAACTTGTCACTTTCCTGACGAATCATGGGATTCCATCCAACACAACAGCCAATCAGAGGATTTCGTTCGAAAAACACAGTCAACCAGAGAAAGTATATTAGTACTATCCCAAATTTCAACTTTATCAGAGAAACGCAAAGGTAACCAGGCGCGTAGGAAGGGGGGGGGGTGATGGGGGGATTATCCCCCCCCCTCGAGCAGGCTGACCCCCCATTCACCATACAAAATTAAGTGCATTGTCCAAGAAATACTTTTTAAAAAAAATCTAAAAAAAACACCCTGCGAGGCAAAAATAGGGAGTGATTTGTTGCAATTTGAGCAGTTTAGCTTCACAGAATCGATTTTAAAATGTTTGTAATCGAAAAAATGCCCTGCGGGCCAACAATTGTTTTTTTCTTCAGAATCACTTTTAACTTCCGGCCCCCTTCCGGATTTCCCCCTTCCGGATTTCGCAATCTCCCTTCCCCCCCCCCCCCCCCCCACATGATGAAAGTAGTTCCTACGCGCCTGAAGGTAACCATGTAAACATAAAGAACAGGACAAAAAAACATGGACCCGAGCCGAAAGGAAATAACAAGAAAACCCTCGCCTAATTAAAAACAATGCAGCGAAACAATAAGCATAGGTACTTAATTCCAGCCACGCCGCCAAGGGGTTAAAACGCCGTCAATGAAAGAAGCTAACGTATGCGTCTACCACTCACCCTTGTGTACTCGGCGCATAAACACTCGGCCGGCTCGCGTTAGTAATTCCAGAAGAAAAACTCCGCGCCGCTCTTTGTAACTTAATCACCCTGCAAGCTGAATAACGCATGCATAGCGGAGTGGCTCATGCAATGTTGATGACACGACGGACACTGTGACGTCATGGCATGATTAGTCTCAATTAATGCGGGAGCGAGGTCGTGTCGCCGCCGCTATGTGACATGGTGAGGACGGAGAGACTTTCCGTGTCTTGTGGAACAGAGTTGAACAGAGGTCGTGTCGCCGCCCGCTATGTGACATGGTGAGGACGGAGAGACTTTCCGTGTCTTGTGGAACAGAGTTGAACAGAGATCGTGTCGCCGCCCGCTATGTGACATGGTGAGGACGGAGAGACTTTCCGTGTCTTGTGGAACAGAGTTGAACAGAGGTCGTGTCGCCGCCCGCTATGTGACATGGTGAGGACGGAGAGACTTTCCGTGTCTTGTGGAACAGAGTTGAACAGAGGTCGTGTCGCAGCCCGCTATGTGACATGGTGAGGACGGAGAGACTTTCCGTGTCTTGTGGAACAGAGTTGAACAGAGGTCGTGTCGCCGCCCGCTATGTGACATGGTGAGGACGGAGAGACTTTCCGTGTCTTGTGGAACAGAGTTGAACAGAGGTCGTGTCGCCGCCCGCTATGTGACATGGTGAGGACGGAGAGACTTTCCGTGTCTTGTGGAACAGAGTTGAACAGAGGTCGTGTCGCCGCCCGCTATGTGACATGGTGAGGACGGAGAGACTTTCCGTGTCTTGTGGAACAGAGTTGAAGGGGGGGTGGAAGTTTCTGAAGTGCACGTATTTTATTTGTGCGAAGAATGATGACCTTGAAATCTACTGTCAAGACATAGTCATTTAGCTCAATTTTGAATACGATTTTAATGACTGTAGGGGTCATATTACAATTAGTTTCATCTTCAATCTAGTAATCTCCACTTCGGAAAATGTGGCGAATTACCTTATTGCGGTATAGCTTAAAAACTGCAGTCAATGTAGCCTGAGGTTAATTTCAGTATATAATGGTAATACACCGAGTTTTCTGAAGTGGAGTTTAAGCTAACTAGCTTAAACTATAATATCTGTAATGATATTTATAAGAATGTAGGTTTCTGTGGAAAACTTCCATGGAGTCAGGATGATATGAAAGGATGTGCGTTGTGAAAAATATCCGACCGAACCGGGGCTCGAACCCGGGACCTCTCACTTGCCGGGCGAGAGCTCTACCAACTGAGGTAAGATATTTTTCACAACGCACATCCCTTCATATCTATATTTACAATGTTAGGTAATAAATTATTTCTAGATTGCTGGATGGTAATCTGATAAATGGCTTGAATGTATTATTCAATGTCGATCATTCTTATAGTGAATGGAATTTACCATTGTATTATAATAATTTCGCCCTTTTTCAGATATCGCCGAATAAACAGTCGACCTTGAAGAAAATTTCGAATGTCAAAACAAACAAAAAACTCAACCCTACCCTTCCAGTTCGCAAACTTCTAGACCTCCCCTCGTAGGTCTGAGGTTGTATTTCGTTCCCAATCACCCAACGATGTCATACAATAAACACAATGTATGTACTACACCACTATAGTAATTGCATCAAACAAACATTGAAATTAGGTCATGTTGTAGTATACATTTTGATTTCAAAAGCTCAACAGAATATTTGGAAATAAAAACAGTCTGAAGTAAAGTTTGATAACAGAGACATTTTATATTACATTTTCTATGTAATTCTTAAATTATTGTTAGTTTTCAACCATATCTTATATCGTTTATTACATGTAATCTTCATAAAAATATTTAACCCATAATAATTTTGCGTTTTTCATCAGCTAATTACCTTTTTATCATATTTCTTTAGAAATACCCTAAGATATGATGCGAAACTAATAACTATCTAGATGGTCCGTCAGTACCCACGATATTGAACCATGGAAGCGGTGGATAATAAAAATTACAGAATGTTGCTCAAATATTTCAAATGAGTACGAAGAAAAATGCCATTGTAGCAATAAAAAACATAAGTTATGGTCGAGATCTTCGAAAAATAACAGAACAAAAACCCATGAAACACTTTTGACCACTCTTCGACAGGCGCGTAGGAACTAAATTTGCAAGGGGGGGGGGATACTGTAAAAGAACTTGAGCTAGAGATACTAATGTCTACGAAGACAATGGGGGGTCTGGGGGAGGGTCCCCAGCCAAATGCGGGTCAGGGACGCACAGCCCCGGAAAAAAAAAGTTAATTTCAGGCGTGAATTTGGTGCATTTTACCCGATTGAATTGAATCAGGCAGGGGGGGGGGGGATTCCCCCCCCCCCCCCCCCCCCCTCCTTCCTAAGAGCCTGCATCTCGAACATCACGCCTACGACGGAAGAAGGATTCGCAATATTTAAATGTCAGTCGTTATGCAATTGGAACGTGCGAGAATGGATGTAAAATTGAGGTTTTCCGAAAGTCCGACAAACTCGAAATAATATTCGTCGGCAACCGAGTTGCAACTTCCTCCATTACTTCGTCAACTAACTGCGACAAAAACAAGTTGCAGAACTTGTATGGAACAAAGTTTTCAGCGTGTAACTGTTACTAGACACATTCCGACGTGAGAGCAGGGAACAGAATCTACTTTTACAAACTTCTGTTCACGAAGAAATTATGTTTTACAGCTTTTAAAAGTCCACTTAGAAACACTGGCAGAAGTTCATATTGTAGAACTGACAAAATGTTCCTCTTACATTTGATTAGGATTCCACATTATCAATCTGATTGCATTTGAATATACTATTTCTAAAAATAAATGATCCTGTCTCGTTGTTTTAATCAAAATTAGGCTCAATCTGGATCATCGATGTGCTCATGTTTTTAATTTTATGGCACCCGCACCACCAACGAAAATAAACTAGAAATGTCCACAAAAATTCAAACACCGAATTAACAAATTAAATATACCTACAATAAGCACTTTTTTCTAAATCATGATTCTTACATTTCCATCGTGTCAAATTGCTGAAAATAAATAATCTTTATAAAGTATATCCAAATCGATTGCGCTTTTACCACAAGAAATGGAGCCTATCTATGTAGATTCCATTCCCATCGCAGTACAAATAGTAAGTTACCACGTCCACACCTGTACAATCAATGGCAAAGTGACACAGCTCGAACTAACGTCATAAAATTACAGACATGAGGAAAACTGTAAACAATACAATTGACATTTTCGATAAGAATCTTAATATCGGAGTCATTGCCTTCTTATTACATCGAATGTAGTACAATCTCTGATCATATTACTAAAGATATCGTCCTCCTGCTTAGGTACGAATATTAGGTATATCAAGACAGCCCAGAAAATGCAATTCATTTGTTTTTGTATACAGACTTTAGTTAGATGTTTGAACTCAATTGACTTATAAATATTGATTAAAATCAACAAAATAAAATATTACAGAGGAGGGAAATTTGACTTGGGCCTTTTAATTTAACGTCTGCCGTCAAAATATATGATGATCCAATAAATGCGCCAATTTGCTTTGAGATTGTGGTGTGTCGCCTAATTGACGGATTATTATATCTCAAAATGGATACGTTCTAATTGCCAAACTCTTAAATGCACCTAGAGGTATAATCAACGACATTTCAAATATAATCGAACATACCTAGTACGCGAAACTAACGAACCTCAGCAATATCAATCTTTATCTTCATTAGGCAACGCATCTCAAAATGTGTCACAATGATTCATTTGTCAATGTTTACTTCTAAATGACACTATAGGCATGACAAACAAGAAGTATAATAATAAAATGTACACAACACACTCGGCTCTTTTACACTCATTTGGCTCTTGTCTCCGCTTCTTCTTTCGTTTCTTCTCCATCGTACGTGCGACAGGTCACATCGTTTCTCCGATCTACATGCTGTTCAATAATGTATGCGCATGATACCTGCATATATATTGTATCAATTTGCAAAAGGGCACAGACTAGAGTCTATATATCTGTAACGCAGAGGGAGAAGGGCGGAAGTCCAATTCTCGATTCTGCGTTTTGGAATGATAAAGCTGTATCAAGTACCATTTGTCAACAAATACAGTTTTCCTACTGAGCTGAGGTAATCTCTTATACAATTACAAATTGGATCAAATCTGAGCTCATCTCACGAATCATTTAAATGGAATTCCGCCCTTCTACCTCTGAGGTGTCATTTTATTCCACCGATCCAATTTAAGCGTCCATGTACTGGGGGTTTTCAGGAATGCTAATTATCAAAAAAAAGAAATAAGAAAGTAAAATGACTAGAAAAGTGACTAATTTACAAGTTTGAACAGATTTGGAAGACGTCAAAAGTGTGCTTAGAAACAAAAAATCTGAGGCATTCAGATTTATCGACTCCCCAACGGAGCCTTTTGTGTGGATTCTATACTCGTCCATGGCAACTCGCCAGACCAAACTTAAAAAAAAAAAATTAACAAAGTCCCCATCCGTCATGCGGGATAATCCTGACAATCTGCTCCCTCCCAGATCCCCGTGATCCTCAGGACTCCGGGAAGAACTTCATCAACCCCCTCCCCGCGGGTGGGTTCGCGCCCCCCGACGCCGGGGGATCAGCGACGACGACGGCGGTGATTTATCTCCATACACGCGCCGTCGCCATGGATATTGTTTATCGCCGGAGACATTAGACGAGGGCGAGGAAGTCGGCGAGCAAATTAACATTTAATTATACCACGCCCGTTAGAGTCGATGCGTTCGATGTCGCATTCGGATTCATGAGTGAGGCGTTACAGATTTCAAATTCAAATCGTCGCATTTAAACGTTCCATTTGGTTAGTGTGATTTTCCATATCAAATTCAAATCATCCATGAATTATCGGAACGTTCCATATTTTTCAAATTTCCATAAGACATTCCAATTTCACATTCGAATTCATTTCATCCCGAAAATGTTCTATATTTTCAATCCATCTAGTCGGGCGCTAGCTCGACGCTGCCAAGCACCGCTCTAATACAACGTGCGAGCTACTACCAGACTTATACTGCAAGCGCTTCGGGCCCGATTTCGGGGTGTCAGTACGCATGCAAGCATTTAGAAATGAAAGTTGAAAACCATGGTTATCGGGTATATTTAGCCACCTGACAACACCTAACCAAATATCAAAGTGCTGCGATCATCCCTTCGGGGTGAATTTTGGGCCTCAAACATGCAAGGATTGACTTTCATGTTAGTTAGTTAGTTAGTTAGTTAGTTAGTTAGTTAGTTAGGCACGGTCAATTTGTTTGCCCCTCTCCACAGGTTGAACGGTTTGTCCTAGAGAGTTGAAATTTGGCAGAGACATAGAGTCATATTTATAGCAGTGCCCTTTGAAAGAAAATCTGAAACATTTTGACCGGAAGTGAAGTTATTACAATTTTAAATTTTAAATATGTTAAAAGTCAAACGGGTCCATCGAGAGTTTTGAAATTTGGCAACAATAAAGACAATGTATTGCTAGACACTCCACTTCAAGAAAAATCAATAAATTTAAACCGGAAGTGGGAAAATTATCAATATTTACGTTCCGCCCTTCTTCTTTGATACACTAAACAGCGGCTCTAATTCCCATCGGACTGATAGCTCATGTTAGGAAGGCAGCTGGCTTCGACATCTGCATAACACGTTCGATTCCCGATCCCGGAAAACTTTTTTTTTCATATATTATTTTTTAATTTGTATAAGCGATGATACCTTCATGGATATATATTCAAATAAGAGGTCCAGGGATGCTGTGAAGATCATCAATAGACCGAAACATCGCAATCGCGGCACGCCAGTTGCCATCGTGAACACTGAAGTTATCAGGGAATCAGGAATTGCGCACGTCGTTTTACGCTCCACCTTTCTTCTTTGATATACTACACAGGTTTATATTTCAGTGTGGCGAATTGGCTCGGTCACATGAGGCAAGTGACTTCGATCACGGCGTTGCCGGATTCGATCCCCGTAACAAACGTTTTATTTTTTATCTTTTTATTTACTTAAAAAATGTTTAACCTTCTTGTGTATATATTCAAAATGTTAATCCGAATACATTCAACGATTACATAGCTACTCTTTTTAATATTATACTCATTGGACTCTAGTAATGATTGTCAATGTACACGTTGTACGTAAAGTTGTGCAATAAAACAATTCGTGGTCATGCTAATCAACAGAATCTTGGTGGCTCAGTTACTAAACTAGAAACCACACAAAAAAGGTTCCATTACTGGGTGCATAAGGTTGTCACAGCTTTTAATTTATCCGAATTATTTAATTATGTAAAATTCAGTTAATTAAGTAAATAGTAAAATTCAGTGAAGGCTCCATAACTAATATTCAGAGTATTAGGTGTTTACAACTTTTCATTTGTCACACTTATTTAATTATTTAAAATAGAGTTAATTTGTCAATATTGGTGGCTCAACAAGAAACAAGAACAACACGAAACAAGAAACCACACAAAAAGGCTCCATTACGTGCATCCATTACGTGCATTAGGTTCTAAAATTAATTTAATTATTTTAATTATGCTAATTTGTCAATCTTGATGGCTCAGTTACGAAACAATAAACCACACAAAAAGGCTCCATTACTAGGTATATTAGGTGCTCTTTGCTCCTAATACTCTAAGAGACTAATGCTCTGGTGCTCTGGTACATTTTTAATAAATGAGACTACCAATGGATGCTGTGAAGATCATCAATAGACAGAAACATCGCCATCGCGGCACGCCGGTTGCCATCGTGAACAGTGAAGATATCAGGGAAACAGGAATTGCGCACGTCGTTTTACGCTCTACCTTTCTTCTTTGATATACTACACAGGTTTAATTTCAGTGTGGCGAATTGGCTCGGTCACATGAGGCAAGTGACTTCGATCACGGCGTTGCCGGGTTCGATCCCCGTAACAAATGTTTTATTTTTTTATCTTTTTCTTTACTTAAAAAATGTTTAACCTTCTTGTGTATATATTCAAAATGTTAATCCGAATACATTCAACGATTACATAGCAACTCTTTTTAATATTATACTCATTGGACTCTAATAATGATTGTCAATGTACACGTTGTAAGTAAAGTTGTGCAATAAAACAATTCGTGGTCATGCTAATCAACAGAATCTTGGTGGCTCAGTTACTAAACTAGAAACCACACAAAAAAGGCTCCATTACTGGGTGCATAAGGTTGTCACAGCTTTTAATTTATCCGAATTATTTAATTATGTAAAATTCAGGTAATTTAGTAAATAGTAAAATTCAGTAAAGGCTCCATTACTAATATTCAGTGTATTACGTGTTTACAACTTTTCATTTGTCACACTTATATATTATTTAAAATAGAGTTAATTTGTCAATATTGGTGGCTCAACAAGAAACAAGAACAACACGAAACAAGAAACCACACAAAAAGGCTCCATTACGTGCATCCATTACGTGATCACAACTTTAAGTTTCTAAAATAAATTTAATTATTTTAATTATGCAAATTTGTCGATCTTGATGGTTCAGATACGAAACAAGAAACCACACAAAATGGCTCCATTACTAGGTTTATTAGGTGTTTACAACTTAGTAAAAATTATTTCATTATTTCAGATGTTGTAATCTGTCAATCTTAGAAGCTCGGTTACAATAAACAAGAAACTACACTAAATGGTCCATGATAATTAATGGAAATCTGTGGGTATGAGAGATTTAAATTTCATTTCATCATCCAACAATGCTTACGTTAAAAAGTTATAATAATAAAACGCTTTTAAATTGTCATGATTTATTTCCAAACTGTGAGTCAAAGTCTCATCAAGTGACATTGTTTAATGGAAATAAATGAAACTGAAACTGATGTTCCTCCTAATCTGACACTAATAAAATAAACATTGGTTTTGATGCGAACGTTATATACGAAAGTGGTCTGGCTTGTTTACATCGGCAATACAATAATATTCTTCAAGTATCTAGGCAATAGCACGAAGTTGTTTCCTGGTTTGAAAATATGAAAATATTATCTTCCACAGCTACATCACAAAACAATATAATAATCACTAAATAAGATCAGTGGACTAATTAAAATGCAAGCTCGATAACTGTTTACAAGTATCTATAGAAGAAGACAACAATACTAAATGGACATCGATCGTATTTGCCATGAACAAACAAATGTAAACATTAAGTTGACCTGACAGGGAGAGGCAGAGAGGTGGAGATGCCAGGTATAGGCCGGCCCATGCTATCCGTGTACATAGGCGAGTAAGGCGGGTAGCGTAAATTTCATCACCCGTCATACTCCTTCCCACCAGCACTATAAACACCAGGTGGCTCAGCTAGTTAATCTTAACTAAGTTCCTTTTAAGTTACATTGCCTTCCAAAAACCATCCGGATTTTATTTAAAATGTGTTGTAAACATCTGTAAGCCTGCACGCTTTACCAATTGAGTTTATACTTCGGAACTTTGACATAAAAGAGTGAACATGGGAGAATTTAAAAATGAGGAAACGCATTTGCAATCATCTTTCGTGTACCTTTCAGTTTACCTAGTGGCGACAAATACGCGTTTTACGAGATGAACGCACAAATTCCGGTTTACACCGGAACAATACACCTACAATTTACGTTATTCACATGACTCAAAGCTGTGAACTTTTAACAAATTGTAATTTGATATAACTCAAATTCAACCAAAAGAAATGGACCCTTTTGTTATACTAACTTCGGAACTATTGAAATAAAAACAGAAAACTTTAGACAAGAAGTGACGTTGTTGGCGTTAACTGTAATGATAGGTAACACTTAATGATCAGTGAAAGCTGCTATAAACTTATACCCCATATGACATGTTGTACAAAAACAAAAACTTGTAAAAAAAACTGCCAAGCACCTTCCCACTTAAAACAATTGAGATCTAAAAGAAGGGCCAAGCAATAATATATTGTTTAAACATTTTCGCACTTAAAATTCGTGAAATCATTTCGCCCAGTTACTGCCGCCAAGCACAACACTAAAAACCTAATGTTGTGTCCAAATTTGAAGAATACAATCTAAGTGAACCATCATTGTAAATTTAACAAAATTATAAAAATTAAAAACGACTTCAAAATAAATTTAAAATTGAAATTAAAAAAATTAAAAATAAAGCTTGGCGCATTGAATTTGCACCGACCATATTGTAGACTTCCTCTATCTTCTTCCTACTTTCTGTCTTTCTTCGGCTCCTTTATCGTCATCTTCTTTCTTATGTTGCCTTCTTCTTGACACAATGCGCCTAGCTTTCTTTTTATTTTTTTTAATTTCAATTTTAAATTTATTTTGAAGTCGTTTTTAATTTTTATAATTTTGTTAAATTTACAATGATGGTTCACTTAGATTGTATTCTTCAAATTTGGACACAACATTAGGTTTTTAGTGTTGTGCTTGGCGGCAGTAACTGGGCGAAATGATTTCACGAATTTTAAGTGCGAAAATGTTTAAACAATATATTATTGCTTGGCCCTTCTTTTAGATCTCAATTGTTTTAAGTGGGAAGGTGCTTGGCAGTTTTTTTTTACAAATTTTGTTTTTGTACATATATTTTACATGCGAATTCATGAAGTCTCGGAACGTTCCATAATTTAAAATTAAAATAATCGAAACATGTTACATATTTTCAAATTTGAATTCGTTCTACAACAATGTTCAAATCATTCTCGTTTTGCGTCCGAATTCATTCCATCGCATCATCGAAAACGTTCCATATTTCAAATTCAAATTATCCCAAAACAAAACTATCAATTTCCGCATTCGAATTCAGCCCATCCCAGAACGTTCCATATTTCAAATTATCGCAAAACGTTCCATATTCCCACATTCACAATCCTTTCAATTACAAAACATTCTAATATTTAAATTCGAACTCGTCGCCAAAAATTCTGTCACAGTCAATTTGAATACTGTTTCATTCATTTCTCCGGTGTCTTGCGTGGTACTCGTGTTTCCCGCCATCTCGCTGCTGGGCTGGCACGGCCGCCTGGCTGTCTTGCGAGCGCTGACACGGCCGCCTGAATGTCTGCTTGCGATGCCGCGCACGTCGCTGGCAGTTTGCTCTACGCTCTCAAGAGCAGGCCGACATTCTTGCACTTGATCGCAGAGTGTGGGACGACGGCCGTTACAGCAATCGATACCACGAGAGGATGTCCACATACACGGGATGCATGTTTAGGTCCTGGCATCAGTTTTGTCAGCGCAAAATGTTGCAGTGACGCGTACAGGTAAAGTTTTCAGCCCATCGAGAAAATAAGGAACACGACTGACCTCTGGTGGATTCTTTGGTACTATCCATAAGGGGGATAATGGAGGATATAAAGGGTTTATTAATGTACAAATAAATGATATAAAATTTGCTTTAGTTGATGGCTGAAGAAGTAAACTTGTAACTAAAACCAAATTTCATTTGTTTCTCCTTTTTCACTGCCCTATATGGAAACACGAACATCAAAATGAAAAAGTGTATAAAAAGTTTCCTGCCAGAAGTGGCGCCATCACGTATCGCTTATTTGTTCGAATACTCGATCTCTGATAACCAGAGAATGATAGGAAAACGGTAACGGAGCAAAATGTAAACTTGTTCCATCTTCGTTCAGTTCGCGTAATGGGGTTGTTCACGCAAAACTATTAGAACGCTGCTGTTCTAATCGTCCGGGAGAGAGCCAATCAAAATGCATCTAGCGGAATGGAAGGTTTTTAAACCTTGGCGGGAGTTTGATTCAGAGATCTTGGATTCAGAGACCAACCAATCAGAGAGAGACTCCTCCAATGCCGCTAGCGCTGCGAGTGAGAGCAAATGGCAGTGAACAACCTCATTGAACAGTTTTTGCTGTCCACAAGCTCAGTCTTCTTCACAATTTTAAACGACAAGACGGATTATGAGTTTGATGTTGATGCACTTAGGGCCGGTTTTTGTACCTCTTGCAAAAGTTAGCTATCGGATGAAATAAATGTAAAATGAGCTGCTTGCTAACTTAATCCGTTAGCTAGCATCAAGAACTTTAGCAAGAGGTACAAAAACCGGCCCGTAGTAGCAAAAACGTTCCAACATTCTAGATTACCGCGAACTGAAATGTTTTCACAACCAAAGGAAAATACCTAACTTTTACCAAATACCTGGTTGGTTGTAACTGTTGTAACTCCAGACATTTAAATTATTACCATCATATTTGATGGACTGCCGAAACTACACAGATGACAGCAGAGGCGATCAAACCTTTTCTTAAAATAGCGTAATAATCGTTCGGCTTAGCCAATAGGCCAGGAGTCGGCAACCTTTTTTGGTGAAGGAACCATTTTCCCAAAATTAAATAAATTATATAATTATGGGAGCCGCAGTTGAGGCAATCAAATATAATACACCGAAAATAATACATTGTATTAAGATAATTTTATTCTGATTTTGACCAAGATCCCCAGTTGATGGCCCGCAGGGCGTTTTTTTTAGAATTTCAACAATTTTTAAAAGTGATTCTAGGACTAGAAAAGAACAAATTGAATCAACTAACCTTCCAACTGTTCCCCGCAGGGCGTTTTTTTTTAGAATGTCAACAATTTAAAAGTGATTCTAAACTTGATCAAATAATATTCCAATTGTTGCCCAGCAGGGCGATTTTTTCTATATTTAAAATCTTTCGACTCCAGATCTTTATTTAAATTATAAAGAGCCATTCAAGAACCACCAAGGAGCCGCTGGTTGCCGACACCTGCAATAGGCTATCATGCCTGTACTTCGAAAAGAAAATGAATTTCGTTTCTCGTCTGGCGGAAAAGTATCGGACTAGAATGGTGGCTCGGGAAGTAAAGTCTTGCACTCCGGAGGTCTCCGCCGTCCTGACAGCATAAAGATTTCCCTCAGTCGACAGGCAAATAGGCAACGTCCTTCCCCTTCCCACCATCCAACTCAATCAATAATCGTCCGTCGCCATTAGCCTAGCTGCAGAACAGTGTGACGTATCAATCAAGGTGAATGGAATTGCCCTTGGCGACGTCTAGCATTACGTTGTGTAAGGTGGTGCAAGCGAGAGCGATTTTGCTGCTTGTTAGACACTCTGCACACGATGGAGTCGAAATGGGTTGACGAAATGATTTGAAATTTTAATCATGATTAGATAAAAGACAGACCTAGGGCTGGTCTTTCAATACTGCTAAACCAGTACCTAGTTAAGTTCTGATCGGCCATTCGAGGATTGTCATTGGTTGTTGCCATGACAATATAGTCCTAATTGACTGTTTAAAAGTTAGCAAGGCATTGAAAGACCGGCCCTTGGGGTTGTAACTTGGTACATTTTTAATTTTTTGCTTCGTTAATTAGTAATAATTAGTAATTTTTTTTTTTAAATTAGCTATTTTCTTGTCTCGCTGTATGCCGTATGAAATTTAATTTTAAAAATGTGCCAACTGCCAAGTGATAGCCTTAAGTTTTTCTTCTGTCTAAATATGATTAAAATTTGAGATCATTATGGTCTCCAATCGTATCGGAAATTTCATAGTTGTGCGCGGTTTTGTTGAATCACCGGCGCCTAATTAACAAGGCACGAAGCAAAATTGAAAAAGTGCTACTACCAATCAGACTGATCACGTAAACATCCTAGCAAAGTTACACCCACTTATGAAACAATTATTCTCTCTCAATTCGCTTCAACGGCCGAGCTCTTGCACCCCCATAACGGCTGTACTTCTATCTTGTACGGAGCGACGTAGTCTGGTATTACTGACAGGCATCACATCAGCTACGGCAAGAAGAGCTCTCTTCTTCAATCATGTATGCCTCGCTGCTGTCTGTCACATTGTTATCGACTTTCGCGAGCCCCAAACACAGTCGTTGACAAGAGCGTATCATCACCACGGAGAAGCTCGAGCAACGGCCATGACCGGCATCTTGGCGAGATCTTGCCACGATCGTCAAGGTCACATTGTTATCGACTTTCGCGAGCCCCAAACACAGTCGTTGACAAGAGCGTATCATCACCACGGAGAAGCTCGAGCAACGGCCATGACCGGCATCTTGGCGAGATCTTGCCACGATCGTCAAGGTCACATTGTTATCGACTTTCGCGAGCCCCAAACACAGTCGTTGACAAGAGCGTATCATCACCACGGAGAAGCTCGAGCAACGGCCATGACCGGCATCTTGGCGAGATCTTGCCACGATCGTCAAGGTCACATTGTTATCGACTTTCGCGAGCCCCAAACACAGTAGTTGACAAGAGCGTATCATCACCACGGAGAAGCTCGAGCAACGGCCATGACCGGCATCTTGGCGAGATCTTGCCACGATCGTCAAGGTCACATTGTTATCGACTTTCGCGAGCCCCAAACACAGTAGTTGACAAGAGCTCATCACCACGGAGAAGCTCGAGCAACGGCCATGACCGGCATCTTGGCGAGATCTTGCCACGATCGTCAAGGTCACATTGTTATCGACTTTCGCGAGCCCCAAACACAGTAGTTGACAAGAGCGTATCATCACCACGGAGAAGCTCGAGCAACGGCCATGACCGGCATCTTGGCGATATCTTGCCACGATCGTGAAGGTCACATTGTTATCGACCATCGCGAGCCCCAAACACAGTAGTTGACAAGAGCTCATCACCACGGAGAAGCTCGAGCAACGGCCATGACCGGCATCTTGGCGAGATCTTGCCACGATCGTCAAGGTCACATTGTTATCGACTTTCGCGAGCCCCAAACACAGTCGTTGACAAGAGCTCATCACCACGGAGAAGCTCGAGCAACGGCCATGACCGGCATCTTGGCGAGATCTTGCCACGATCGTCAAGGTCACATTGTTATCGACTTTCGCGAGCCCCAAACACAGTCGTTGACAAGAGCTCATCACCACGGAGAAGCTCGAGCAACGGCCATGACCGGCATCTTGGCGAGATCTTGCCACGATCGTGAAGGTCACATTGTTATCGACTTTCGCGAGCCCCAAACACAGTAGTTGACAAGAGCGTATCATCACCACGGAGAAGCTCGAGCAACGGCCATGACCGGCATCTTGGCGATATCTTGCCACGATCGTGAAGGTCACAAGGTCCTAACATGACTTTTCAGCAGTGTGCTTCACCAGTGGAATTCGCAGCGTTGAGCATCGAGGCGATAATTTTAATTTAAGTCGATTTCAAAGATAAAACGGAACAGGTTGGGTGAGTGGTTAACGCTCTGAACTTGTATTCCGGAGGCCCGGGTTCGATTCCCGCGGCCGTCCTTCCTGACTGGGTTTTTTTTCGTGGTTTTCCCGGGTTTTCCCTCAGTCGACAGGCAAATGCTGGGAAGGTACCCTACTAATAGGCCACGACCGCCTCCTTCCCACCTTCCATCCTTACCTACTCTTCACCATCATCTCCCAATCATCATCATAATCATCCATCCGTCGCCATTAGCCTCGCTACAGAACAATGCGACGTTAAGCCCCAGACAAAAAAAATATTAAGATAAAAATTGATGGAATTGCTTAATTCTGGTCACAATAATTGCAATGCACTTTGTTCACTATCTGACCATTATTTTATGTGTAACTAGGTATCTTGAAAAACTTTTGCAAACTGCTTTGGATTATATTTAAAAACAATATAAGTATAATACCTAAATTATGAAGTAGAGAGAGTGGGCGCGATTGAGATTAAGAGTGGATTGGCTATAGCCAATAAGGCTGATGGCTACAAGATTGATGCTGGGGCTGGAGCCAAGATTGCTTTGGCTAGAGCCGAACAGGCTTGGGACAGGCTAAAGCCAAAAAGACTTTGGCGCAGCAACCAAGAAGGCTGAGAGGAGAGTACAGAATGCTCTGGTTAGCCAAAAAGGCTACAGCTATAACTAGGGAATAGCCAAAAAGGCTAAATAGCACAATGTTACCGTGACTAACCAAGAATAACTCTGGCCTGACCAAAGCTAAAAAGGCTACAGCTAGGACCAGATAATAGCCAAAAAGGCTGAGAGGACATAATGTTGTCGTGGCTCGAGCCAAGAAGGCTGCGAGCCGAAGCAAGATGGCGAGCCTCTTACCTGCACTTGGAACATGGTAATGGAGTCGTCGAGCATCTGCACGCGCACCGCCAGCATCTTGCCGCCTTTCTTGGGGGTGGCGGGGGGTGTGCGCGCACCGCCGTCCACCCCCGCGGGGGTGCTGTGCGAGTGCGGCAGCTTCATCGAGCCAGCGCGGCTGCCGCGCTCCGAGTCCATCGTCTCACCACCACGCGGCGCTGGTTACCATCATCTGCAACACAAGAGATCATGAGGCCCGGCGTTACCCGTGCATCGCAGCTTCATCGCCCGGCGTTGCCCGTGCGTGGCAGCTTCATCGAGCCATCCTCTCACCACCACGCGGCGCTGGTTACCATCATCTGGAACACAAGAGATCATGAGGCCTGGCGTTGCCTGTGCATCGCAGCTTCATCGCCCGGCGTTGCCCGTGTGTGGCAGCTTCATCGAGCCATCCTCTCACCACCACGCGGCGCTGGTTACCATCATCTGGAACACAAGAGATCATGAGGCCTGGCGTTGCCTGTGCATCGCAGCTTTATCGCCCGGCGTTGCCCGTGCGTGGCAGCTTTATTGAGCCATCCTCTCACCACCATGCGGCGCTGGTGACCATCATCTGCAACACAAGAGATCATGAGCGTTGCCCGTGCATCGCAGCTTCATCGCCCGGCGTTGCCCGTGCGCGGCAGCTTCATCGAGCCATCCTCTCACCACCACGCGGCGCTGGTTACCATCATCTGGAACACAAGAGATCATGAGGCCCGGCGTTGCCTGTGCGTTTCAGAGTGAAGACCCTGGGACCAATAATGAAACTTAGCACTTACGATGGCCTATTTCTAGGGCGACCAGAATGGTTGACATAGCGCCCCAATGTTCTAGGCATTTACACAATTCGGTGGCACATCGTTATGGTGTCGCCCACAGTGGAACCTTTGACCATTTTTAATCCTGGGGAACTACCTTCTTGTACCATGAATGTCGTCATAAAATAAATATTATCACAAATAAAAACTATGATCAACAACTGTAGGCTAGTGTAGTGTCAGGTACGATCAGAAAAATATGGTTTCCAGGCTAACAGGGACCTTAAGACGGCTGGGTAGTGAGTTTGACCTTGAAGAGTTTTTAATCGATTTTTATCAATATCTTTTACCAATGGAATTGTTAACAAAATAAGGCTTTGTACGAGTATTCAGAACAGTTCAATGAAAATAATCCCATAGCATAATGGTTTATTAGATTTACTTTGTCCTACAGACGTTTAGTGCCCGAAAATTAGTAAAATTTTGGCACTAAACATCTGTTGGACAAAATAAAGTAATAACTTATTCCAAGCAATGAAATTATTTTCATTGAACTGTTCTGAATACTCGTGCAAAACCCTATTTTGTTAACAATTACATTGGTAAAAGATATTGATAAAATCGATTAAAAAACTCTTCAAGGCCACGCTCACTACTCAGCCCTCTTAAGCAATATATGTTCTAGCTTTCGCAACTGTAATGAGTTAACTGCTACTAGGGCTTATGGCCGACGGTCAGACAAACTACTCTTTGCGACGAATTGCCGTATGAGCCGGAGCGACAAACGAGTGGAATGCAGCGTGGGAGATGTCCAACATAACAGTGTCACACTCACGCATGAGCATGACGAACTGGACGGAAATAGTGACCGATAGAGAACCTGACACCCACAACAACAGTGTCCAGCGTCTTCTTGACACTTGACGAGAATACAGCAGGCGCATGGTGTTTCTGGTTGGCAGGCTTCTCAAATAGGGAATAATTGGAATTTTATGTGTTGGAACTAGTAGATTGATGTTCTCAATGTCTACCTAGCCCTCTCACGGAATTGAAGCCGTGAAAATTCTTTAGGGTTTAAATTTTTCGATTAGTTGGTTGGTACCTTTTTTAGGTAGGTGACGTACCTTTTTACCATTCATCTGACTTCCGGACAACAATGTCGGAGCTCTAATTGTAAATACACGAGTAGGTACCTTTTAAGTAGGTACCTAGGTATTTATTAATTTAGTTTTTGTCATTTTCAATGGACCAATGGTGATGGGAGGAGTAAATGTAGCATAATAGTTCTCTTTACTCACACTAGAGCAGCACTGTCCATATAGTGGGAGAGGGAGCCAATCAAACGTGTGGGGGAAAGACAGTTGAATTTCAAAATGGATCCATTTGCTATTTGATTACTATTGATTACTGTAGGTACTGTCACAGACTTTTTGACGGTCACGGCCCACATCCTTCTGTCATCTGTTTTATTCGTGACGTCACATAGCAAGATAATGACAAGTGGTCCATTTAGGCTACACCTCCATTTGAGATCTCTTTGCCAGAAAAATCATCGCGTGCCCGTAGTAAGTACTACATTATGGGGGCATTTGTCTATCCTAACAAATGTAAACAATAGAACATCTAAACATTTAGTAGTTTTTACCTCTAGTCACGTAGGTACCCAAGTGTCCCACCCCTGTAAAGATACGAAGTGCCAATTCAAATTGAAAGTTAGTCAATATCATGAGCGTATGATCCATCATCACGGAGACTTTTACATGTTTAGATAAATATTGTCGGAGAATGAAGCTCAGAGCATCAATCTTGAACAATATCGCATGTACCTACTACAGTATAGGTAGACTTACAGTGAGCTCATCCATCAACAAAATGCGTCTCAAACGATTACATTCAACCCAAGGTAAGGTGAACGCTCACGGAAATTCACCCTCCACCCCCCTATTCTTACCTAATAGTTCCCTCCCCCTCGACCGGTTTCACTGGAAAAGTTTATTGACTTGGGGAGGGGGGGGGAGGGGGGGGGGGAGAGAGATGTAAATCTTGTCCCTACTTCATAAGATACCTATTGAACCTATGATTGAACTAAGGATTGAAATATTTTGCTAAGAACAAATTTTATCAAGAAATTTGTTAGATATTTTTCAGAAGAAGGCAGTTGATTTCCAAGTTTTTTAAAGATGCAAGATCATGTTAAAATTTCTAATATCTTGCCTAAAGGAAGACTTCTTGTAGATAATTCTTGTTTATAATTTTTTAGGTTCTCTAAACTAGGTTCCGACCGAACCGGGGCTCGAACCCGGGACCTCTCACTTGTCGGGCGAGAGCTCAGAGCTCTCGACTTATAAAATAGACTAGATATTGGCAAGATTTTTCATCAGGGTAAAGATGGAAGGTGGTAGGAACTTAGGAAGCCCTACTGAGCGACCCCACTGAAAAAAAACATTATAGGACCCCGATAAAAAAAAAAACGTGCGAGATATTGAATAGGAACTAACTCGGCAAGATCTTGCCAAGTTCTTCCCTCTTACTAAGATCATTCGCCCCCTCCGCCCCATCATTTGCCATTAACAATGATCGTGCCGAAGTTTTTCGGGAATCGAACCCGGTAACCTCCAGAGAGACGTGTAGAGCGTTATGACTTATGCCTGAGCCAAACGCTCCGTCCCATGATCTAATTCTAAGCTAACTATGTTCTAAATTTTCAAAGTCTAGTTAAAAGCCTACTTTAAGTCAGCTAACCTGATAAGAGCATTAAATTTTCTTTTTAACCAGACTTTTTAACAAATTGGCCTACCTAGTACTAGGTGTAGGTACATATTGTTTTAAAACGAGTGATAAAAACATTAAAATTAAAATACAATTATAAATTTATATTCGATTAATTTTGGGTGGGCAGAGGGTGGGCAGGTGTACGATTTCGCTAGTAATGGATTTCTTGGATTCCAATCCCTTTATCGTTCCACACCCTGTTGAAAAATCTTGGGAAGACAGCCAAGATGTACAACTTCGAAGTTCTTGATAAGATTTCTTGCGTGGCCTTGAAGAGTATTTTAATCGATTTTTATCAATATCTTTCACCAATTTGTAATTGTTAATAAAAAATAGGGATTTGTTTTTGTACCTACTACGAGTCTTCAGAATTGGAAACTTATTTTATAGTTTGGAATGGGAGTTTCAATTTGTCCTAGACGTTTAGTGCCATATTTTTACTAATTTTCGGGCACTAAAGTTACTAAACGTCTGCATAGGTCTAGGACAAAATAAACCCTTCCAAGTTACTAAATTATTTTCTGTGATCTGTTCTGAAGACTCGTACAAAGCCTTTTTTATTAACTATTACATTGGTAAAAGATATTGATAACAATCGATTAAAAGAACTGTTCAAGATCAAACTCAAGATCTCGCCTAGTATTTCCCCAGGGCAGAGTAGTCAGCCACATGTTTGCAATCTAACTGTCACTGTGACAAGTGTCAACGGCACCCAAGATCCTTCAAACAAGTGTAGCAACGGTACTCCAGCTGTTCCGATGTAGAATCCATTTGAGTGTCCTGGTGCGATAAGGAGCTTGAAGAAGAGCTGGACAAAAGAACAGCTGACTGCACTGAGCTCGTCTTCTCCCAGCCTATTGTCTAGCGTCTCTTATCATCTTGCGAGGCATTGTTTCAACCACTTCGCGAGGGATTATCGCATCAAGTACTAGAGCGATAAGTTGACAGAAGAATTAGAATGTTGAGAACTTAATTAGACGTCGAATTGTCGACGATGCGACTAAAAAGTTGAGAGAATTAGGTCATGTGTTGTGAAAAGATCACCAAAAGGGATGGGGGATTAGTGTTGGGAGTTTTCATGAAATTTTTTGTGTGAAAATTTTCATGATAATTTTCAATGTTTTGAATCCTGTGGAAGTTTTTTTTTTATTATTATTTTTCTGGTAGTGCACCGACATTTACGTATTTCTATCACGCATAATAATGTAACACACCTCCATTAATACTTTAAATACAAAATAAAAAAATTGAAAATATGCTGAAAGGTCCTGTAAATGAATGAAAATTTTCAACTCCCAACACAATGGGGGATACACACATAAAAAGGCTCCATTTCATAGGCAGATTTATGTTATTGTAAGTTAACTCTTAACTTTCAAGCACGGTTTTTCAATCAATAATACATCATTATTGTAAAAGTAATTGATTGTTGGGTCCAAAAATAAAACTGGTCAGGTGTCAAAATTTCGCTTAAGTCAGCTAAATCAGATTGGTAGGTAGAGCTTTTTTTGCTGCAGAAACAAGACTTCCTGACAACTTTTTAAAAAACCATTGCAAACTCTTTACATTTTTTGTCGAGGTCAAGGTACGAATTTGAGCTTCAAGAAATATCACTGCCACATAGAGATTAGAGAACAAACTAATACAAAATATACGGAGGCCGTGTCTAGCTAATTTTGACAAAATGCAACAGTTTACTTTGCAGGTTTAGTTACTATTTCATATTATGAATTATTATGCTTTCTCATTCTTGCTGCAAACACGTTTCTGATAAAATATTAATTTCATCATGCACAGAAGTCAACAACCTTCATTCCCTATTATTTTGTGTCAACACTTGATTCTGAATCGTCGTTAACAATGGCACCTGTTTCCAAGGGGTGTTAGCTATTGAAACAACCCCTATGCTATTCAGAACCACCCTCATTCAATAAACAACCCGCTATGTAAAATCCCGGGAGCAGCAAAATAGACCCCAAAAATTAAACTATTGTCAAGTATGCGGTTACTGGTTACTGCATCACTTCACAAGAAAAAAAATCAAAAGTTTTCTGAATCTTTAGTTTGCAGTGACCGATGGGAAGCAATGAAGACAAATGCATTTTAACCGGTCTTGACGGGAGCTCTATAAAAACTGGTCCAATAATCTCCCTTTGGAGCTGGGCCGCAAACGAGAAATACCAAATTCTAGGTCACAAATGTCAAACAAAAACATTTTCACGGGCATACGGCGGTTCGGAACCTGTTCAAAAGGTTTTATGTCGTAAGAAAGGGCAAAAAATGACGTATTCACATAGATAATTAGGGTTTTAAATGTTTAATAACACATTACAAGGCAAAAATTTAAGAATCTTGACAGCGGCTAAGAATGACTGGGGGCGGGCGGGCAAAGTTCACGTAACAAAACCCGTGAACTTGCACACACATTTCACGTCACCTTTAATAAAAACATAATGAAAATACTCACTCACATTCTAGTTCGACGATTATTTCGTGTCGAACATGCTGCTATTCCCGGCAGATAACGAAAAAGCACGAACAAATTGAGCACCGCACAGAACACACCCACCAACAGCGAACACCCGTCCAACACTGGCCCGTGTGAATTATTATACAACTATTCCGTTAGTTGCGCGCACACCCCAAATCACAGTCGTAACTTTCCGTTTCACCCTCGAATAATAACACTCAGAGCTTATAGAGTCACACGATATGATATCCACGCCATATATTAAAGGTTATCAAACATTTTAGCTCGTTTAAGGAAGGCAAAACGATGTTAGTTTACAAAATGTCGCCTTGCGCGGGCGAAATCTGACGGCGCACAGTAGCAAGCATGGCTGCCATTCGAATCAATGAGAGCTTTCTGGGAAATGAATATCGGAATTTGATACCTTTCCTCCAATAAACTGTAACTCGGAGTAGCCTAATTATTTAATACATATTATATGGATGAGTACGGATCACTTACATACACTAAAACTGGCGATATAAGAGTGATATAGCAAAATTACTACAAGGACTGACGTTTCCACTGCATAAACGAAACTTGCCTGCACTCTAGCGGTCACCGCTGAACTGATATCATTGGCGGGAATATTTTAAATGTGTCCAGAACAACAAATTAGGACAGAGCAATCTTGTAGTAAACTCACCACCCTCTTGAGATGGTTGATGGTTGTACAACAATAGAATTAGTAGCTACAACCAAATACGTACTTGAAGATGAAGATTATTTCAAAATGTTCCACTGTTAAAATCACCACCCTCTTGACGGCGTCATCAATATACATCAGCAAATGCTTGTTCAACACAATCAAGTAAAGTAACAACATAATACACTTCAAAATGAAAGATTATTTCAAAATATTCTTCTAGTAAACTCACCACCCTCTTGACGGCGTCCTCAATATACATCAGCAAATGCTTGTACAACAATTATAGACAGTGACTACAAATAAATACGTACTTAAAGACGAAGATTATTTTATATAATCCACTAGTAAACTCACCACCCTCTTGACGGCGTCCTCAATATACATCAGCAAATGCTTGTACAATTCATTAGAAAGTAACAACAACCAAATACGTACTTAAAACTGAAGAATATTTCAAAATTCCACATGTAAACTCACCACCCTCTTGACGGCGTCCCCAATTTACATCAGCAAATATTTGTACAACTCCAGAAAGTAGCTACAACCAAATACGTACTTGAAGTTGAAGATTATTTTAAGGTGGCGCGATGATTTCTCACTTTCAACAAAGTTTTGAAACTTGCAATCATTAGTTATTGTATCATCCTCAATAATATCGAAAATTTATCACAGTTCAAGCTTCACTTTTTTCCTATAGGTACTTTAACATTAGAAGTGGTATAAAAACGTTCGTTTATTTTTTCCCCCCAGTGTTGAATCCAGACATTTTTCTCGGGAGGGGCACTTTAATAGTTGGGGGTGGCATTTTTTTGGGGTACTTTTTTGATGTTGCTGTTGGGAAGGGGGGGGTAAGTTAATATATGAATATGCTTGTAGTTGTACAAAGCACAAAGCAATTATTTATACGTAATATATTTTGAAAAGTCACAGTGGAAAACAGGGGGTTCGGGGGCATAGCCCCCGAGATAATTTTTGATCAAGGTCATTCGTTTAGGTACAATTTTGAATCACAGTGTATAGCTATTTTGGGGAATTATAAATTGCAAAATATCCAAAAAATGGTTTAAGAGATTTAATAATAGGTACATTTATTGAACTTATCAGGATGCATGTCCGGGGCGCATAGCCCCGGAAAATTTTTGGAATTTTAACTCAATTCTAACAGTTTTGGAAGGTTTTTGACATGATCCGTCTATTTTTACGTGTTTTTTTCACATATTATTTTGAAGGTATTTTGAATAGGTATTTGTGCCGGGGAGGGCACATGCATACCTCGGGGGGGGGGGGCAGTGCTTCCCCCCCCCCCCCCCCCCCCCCCCCGAGGTATGCCTGGATTCAACACTGTTTCCCCCTCAATTTAAACTATGTCCCCACCTTGAGAATTTTACCAAAAACTAAAAGAAAGGTAGAATACTGGAACACAATTTTGTCAAGAAAATGTAACCAAGCCAAACTAATTAAAAAGATGTGCATTATATTGTATTAGATACTACTTTTCTGAAATTCCCATAAGAGCAATACAAATATTGTTCAAATATAAAACATTGACTGACAAATTAAGTTTATTTTCAAGAAGAACTTCACTAAAATTATTTCAACATTAATTATATCCCCAAAACTACGCAAATTTCAACATTTGAACTAATCACTTCGCATATTTTAGAATGGACTTGTATTGAAGTCAATGTTTTTATCAAATTAAACTTACCACCCTCTTGACGGCGTCCTCAACATACATCAGCAGATGCTTGTACAACACTATAAAGGACTAGGGTGCCCTCCCCCTAGACCCCCCATTTATTTTGTGTGAGATCGTTGTTTCGTATGCATTTTTCCCAAAATACCAGATTACTATATATTTTTAACCCCAAGAATATTAGAACTGCAATGTCTGGAATTCTATTCTTGTAAAGCTGGCAACTGTAGACTTGATGGTTCCGAATTGCAACAGCACTGAAGAAGTGGTGGAAGCTCTTGATGTACGTCATCCGAGAGCATAATTTCTTCTCGGATGTGTTGTTTACAGATGTTGGGGTGATTTAGGTCTCAGTTCATTCTCAACCGTCAATTGACACGATATTTTGCATACCCGTCATTGTCAATACTCTGGTTTGCCTCAGAATAGATGAAAATGTTTGGATCAAGTTGAAATTTGGCAAGGTAATAAAAACAAATTTTACAGCATTTTCAGGCTCCTCAACAGATCACGTACCTATGCATTGATATTTGTTATATTCATCTATGCATAGCTCCATTTTTCATAGCTATTCACGACTTCTTTTGTTTTATATCAGCAATGCAAAATTATTGAATTTTCCACCCAAGGACAGACATTTTGTTTGCATGTTGATGGGTTAGATTTATAACTTTATTGCGGAAAATCAATGTATATTTGAAATAATGTGAGAAATAATAATCTTCTCACTAAAGATTTCTCGGGAGCCTATACAATTTCCCACGTACTCATTAACTATAAAATAGTAAAAAATGCATAGAATCACAGCTACATATTCTGCGTGCTATCAAGATGGGCAACAATGAGATGACATTGTAACCTGCCACTGCCTTTGACACCGAAATCTATGAATTTATGGGCCGAAAGTTTCAATTTTGAAGTTCTATCTTTTAGAACGCGGACCGAAAAGTTAATTTAGAACAGTCAGGATGACACCACCGTAAGTATCAACCCCCACGCCTACGGTCGTTCTAAAGGGGAATATAATAAATTTACTGTTTGAAAGAATACCGAGCTTGGCTCATGCGTGGACAGCAAAATAACTTTACTTTAAACCAGATACTCTTAATCCGAACTCTTGATGATCTCTTGATGTTACACTAGTCTTTCCAGACAAAACTCAGTTTTTGTGACAACCAGGAAAAGATGGATTGTGGAGAGTCGAAAATAAACCACTTCGTAGCCTGATGTTTGCTGACGAGTTTGATTTTATTGCTCACTTGAAACTTGAAACACTTGTGGTCGATCACTTTACACACTCAAATTCGGTAACAACAATGAAAATATCAAATAGTTAACTCAATCGCAATACTTTCACACTTAATTTCGGTTACAACATTTAAATTATCGAATAGTTAACTCAATTGCAATTACAACTTACACTATACAAATCCGAAACGTATTATGATTTAACTACTGTTGAATTAAATTTAGCACTGCCTATCAGATCTAGACTCCAGTATATGTCCTTTAAGAGGAGAGAGCGAGCAGAAGTCTGCCCATCGAATGGTAACCTAATTTTGATGAGCTGAAATTTATAGACTTTTGAAAAGTCGTAAAACTTGATACTAAAATTTAGTTCGAACTATGTCACAGCTTGGCGCCACAAATCAAGCTCTCAAACCTCTTGACCAATCCGGTGATGCCGGTAAATACAGTCACCTACTATGTTGGCCTTGGGCTGACATAGGAGAAAACCCTGATTTGAAGTACAGTTTTAAAAATTAAATTTGATTCTTAGTAAATATATTATTGATTATTTATCAATTACAATCTTTAACATTGACAATTCTTGCGGATTAAACTAGACTACACAATATAGAAAACAGTAAATTTGCTGTATTAAAAACCTAGACTTCCAAACTGTCAAATGGTTTTGCTTTGAACTCCTCATAATGTATCTTATGAACATAACATACCCAATTGCTCCAATAAAATGAAATATACATTTCCTCTTAAGTTCACAAAACTTGTTACCATGATTTAATCATTTGTTTTACCTGTAATTATTATCCATCCTCAATCATCAATTCAAGTAGGTATGTGATAAACATTATACTGATTAAAACTTGCTTCTAACTAAAGAATTTTGTAATTAACATTAATATTCAATTATTTGAGGTGTCAATTCAATTAGCATTTAAGATTATAAGAAAAGTTTAAAGACTTACTGAAATTAGTAGCAGAAATTAAAGGTCCTATTTCAACAAATTATCTTGAGTTCCACTTGCAATATTTCATGTTTATGAAGTCATGTTTATGAAGTTGTTTACAAGGCATCCCCCCCAAACCGACAAAAAGCGGGGTGACAGCCCTCTTTTTAGGTACAACATTCCCACATAAACATAAAATATTACTTCCACAAGAGCGGATACAAACAACAAGAGACCTCCACTGAGAGGGCACAACACCCGAGACACGCACATAGCAAGTCCACAACCGACAGAAAGTCACTGAACACTTGCAGCCATTGGCACACGACAGACATTGGGCCAGGAGATACTCGGATGACTTGTAAATCTTGCCGATCGAGAGCACTCCCCGCGGTGTGTACGAACTTTTGTCGCTCCAACACCTGAAGCGAAGCCCGCCGCAAGAATTCAGCAGCAACTCGCTCTTTCGTCGTAGTGGTTGCCGGTGTTCTCGTCTGCGATGGCCACACCCAAGATGAAGCTCAAGCAGCATGACTCCGATGACCTGGATAAAGTCCAAAGTGTTTACTCAGTGTAAAATATGAAACAGTGAATTTTGGTGAATTTAAATTTATAACTTTAATCGTAGGTATGTATATTCAGAACTTTAACACTGAATGTAAAAATGACTCTAACATTATGACATCTTGAAATGAAACTATATAAACATGTGTACATTGCTCCATGAGATTGAATGCTGCATCTTATAACAACTGGAGTTGCAAGATTTCGTCCCTCAAGACTTGGAAAATGTGCAATGGTAGACAAGAACAGTGATCTGTATCAATGCAATAGTCAAACTTATTAGTTATTATAATATAGCAAGTATATCTCCGCTCAACTAAATATGAATTGTATTGAAACCTGAATATATAGATTCAATCTATCAGTAATATCACCTAAAAAAAATTACTGGAATGTGATAAAGGCACTTCGAATTCTTCTTATAAAATAGAATGTCATAATATCTCCCATAATATTCATCAGTCTGTAACAGTTTGGCGTGAATTGAAATTTCATTTGCAACTGGTTATTTGTGCAAATCAAATGTAACACATTTTTCTTAAAGTTTCAAAATTGCGGTTTATGAATACTACTCCAACATGCAATAATCCTTGTTCGGTAAAATACAAACTATGAACTAAAAATATGTATTTCAGTTTCTATCCCCAAATCATTCAAATAAATTTAAAATTCTGGTAATAACTATTTGTTGGCACCATGAAAATGACATGAAGACTATACATAATCATAATGTAAATGGTCCTAGGTAAATGGTAACGTTATGAGGTAACAAAATATGAAAAATATGTAACATGGACAAAAATGTAATTTCCATGCTTGCTAAATCAACATTATCTTCAAATTTCTAATTAAAGTTTCCAAAATGTGCATCTAAACCTATATAGCCACTTAGCTTATCTAGCCGTGATCATCTCCCATCAGCAAGGTCCGGGTTGTACTCGCGGATCAGCTGATGCCAGCGACGGTGAAGTGGGTCAGAAGTTGCGTCATGGAACGCAGTCGGCTCCCTCTTGGCTCCCTCCAACCGCGACCTTGGGCTAGTGCGTGCGCTGGACGTCGGAGTTCGAGCCTCTTGAAGTCGAGGAGGCCCTTCCTTGTCGCGCCGCAGATGCGAGTTGAGATGACAGCCAATCCAAGTTCGTGTTCTGACACCAAATTGTGATCCAAGAGCTGTGTTGAGCTAGCAGGAGCTGTGTACTATTATAGATTTTGATAATGATTCGTTGTATCTCTTGCATGGTGAAGTACGACAGTGTTGACGGCGTCGTGAAGAAATTGAAGCTTGTGTGAATTCTTATTACATCAGGTATGAATATCGCGACCTCGTAGATCAGGTGTTGAGTAGTAGAATGGCATGATTGAATCTTGATTTTACCAAAGCGTATGGTTGTAAACTTTACAGCGAAAATTGAAGTTGGCTAGTAGCTTCTTCCGACAGATGTTTGCTAGACGAGACGAAATGCACGTAATTACTCTATTGTCGTAATTACTGTATGGTCATGGCGTAGTGGTTTTGGCGTCGCGGTGCTCATAGAGTCAGGCTCAAGTCATCGTTTCTTATTGGAATTTCTTGATCTTCATCTCATAAAGGCGAGACCGAGCGTCACCAGCAGAGTCGTGAAGTTTGTTCTTCATAGAGTCCTCATTATTGAAATTCTTCAGATCTTGGGACTCATTTCTTGATCGGGCGTCGTCTTCCTCTAGGACTCGTCTTCTTTTGACTCAGGCTCCATTGCAGAAAGGATTAGATTCACGGATTGACTTTAGGTTTGGAATCAGTTGTGTTTTTTTTTTTTTTTTTTTTTTTTTTATGATATGATGAAAGATGAAGTATGAAATGATTTAAAGTTGAACGATTTCGATAACACTAGATTTTACGATTTTGAGACGATTTTGATTTTAATTAATTTTTAATATATAGAAAAACTATTTCACCGCATTTTAAATTTGGAATATTGTGTTAATAACTGCAGAGTTTCGGCGGCATTTCCACGCACAATTCAAAACTTAATTAATATTTTAAATGTAAACCTGCATATAAAACACTAAACACGAATCGACTATTAAAACTAGTTTTTAGAGAAAATTTTACTTGAAATTTTGGCTCTTTAGGTAGCTTCTCAGTGCTCACTCCTCATCCTTCCCGTAAACTTTGCGAAATACTGGGGTAGAATCATAAGGTGTGTGCGTGGTAGCCTGATAAATTCTCGTGAAATAATTAAATAGATCTCGAGCCGAATTTTCGATACGCGATGGAGGAATGGGAACGGGTAGTCCCACCCGCGCCTGACAAGTTCGGAGGATCATTTCAAGAAGGACATCCAGAAATTCGTCCCGGAACACGCGTGGATCTATCAAGAACGGAAGATTATCTGGAGGAAGATGAACAGGAGGACTGGGAAATAGATAATTGGGATTGAGCTGATGAGGAAGAAGTGGTGAAGAGTGAACCACGTCAAGGGCTCTTCGGACATCATTTGCCAACATTTCACCTGGTTGGGCGTAATGTATGTATGTATGTTTATTTTTCTACAATTTGTTACATTGAACAGGTGGTAGAGGTCTTAATACTAAATATTTTCTAGAATCTAAGTCAAATTAAAATACAACTAAAACAATCTTATAGGTTAAAGTAATTTATATAAATTAATAAAAATAAATACTTATATAAATATAAATATAACTATAACTATTACTGTTAATATTAATGCTAGATCGCTTTTAACTGTTAATTCGCCGACTTAATAGGTACTCTTAATACTCTTAATAATCTTTATACTCAATAATACTTAATACTTAATACTTAATACTCTTAATACTCTTAATACTCTTAATACTTAATATTCTTATCAATAATTTTAACATTCAATAATTCTGACATCTAAACTAAGCTTTTCAACTCGGCCAAGTCGGCTGGAAATTCCCGGAGATCCATCGAGTTCCATTCTCTAATGGTTCGGTTCACGAACGAATGCCTACCACCCTCAGTACGCGACCTTCTCTCCTTGATTTTCCACGAATGGTCGTTCCTGCTGTAGTAGTCCGGCATCGCAAACCTACTCGCCACCTCCTTCCAAGCCTCCTTCCCGACTAACGCTCTGTACATGTTTAAAAGGCGAGCCTTCCTCCTCCTATCCTCCAACGATTCCCACTCTAGCTCCTTTAGCATTTCGCTTACACTTTCGGGAACCCGTTGGAGTGTGATCTTGAACTCACTTCCCACCTTATGCCCTTTGTTTGCTATGACCCACTTTCTGTATTTTGTTTTGCCCGTTACTTTTCTAGCGGCTCTTCTCTGAACATTCTCTATCGCCCTGATCTGTCCCTTTTTGTAAGGGTCCCATACTGCTCCAGCATATTCCACGATGGGCCTGATTAGCGTTGTGTACGCTTTTGCTTTGGTTCTATGGCTAGCGCCCTTCAAGCTCCGCATCACAAACGCTAACTGCCTTGATGATTTTGCGACTACCGATCCGATTTGTAAGTCCCCGTCCATCTTTCGATCTAGCACCACACCAAGGTATTTACAGCTATCCTGTTTGTCTAATAGCACCCCTCCCATTTGGTAACTTCCACTATCTACATTCCGTGCCCTCGAAAATCTAACATACTGACATTTTTTCGCATTCACAACCATTTTATTTTTAATCGCCCATGTCTCTATTTTATATACATCCTCCTGCAACTCCCTTCTGTCCTGATCACACCTTATAAGTTTGGTCAGAATCAGATCGTCTGCAAATAATCGAACCTTAGCTGTAACGCCCTCCCCAATATTATTTACATATATTATAAACAGCAGGGGACCCAACACGCTTCCTTGGGGTACCCCTGATGTAACAGCTACGCTCCTGGATAGGCATTTTCCTACCCTAACTCTCTGTGATCTGTTGCGAAGGAAACTGCCTATCCAGTCCACCACTCCCTCGTGCAGTCCCAAGCTGCCAAGCTTACCCAACAACTCCCCATGAGGCACCTTGTCGAAGGCCTTCTCAAAGTCAATCAAGATTGCGTCCACGACTTCGCCTTTATCCAACGCCTCATGAAGGTCCTCCGATAAACCCGCTAACTGGGACTCACACGAGTGTCCCGGTCGGAAGCCATGTTGCTCGCTCCTTAGCCATCCCAGTTTCACTAGGTGACCCCGAACGTACTTGGCTATGACCCCCTCCATGGTCTTGCAGATCACAGAGGTAAGGCTAACCGGTCTGTAGTTTCTGGGATCACCTCTCTCCCCTGCCTTGAATATTGGGACCACCGTCCCTTGCTTCCATTCTAGAGGTAACGTATTTGTGGCAAAAGATATTCTGAAAAGCTCATCCAAATATTGAATTATGCTATTTCCTGCCATCCTTACAGTATCCCCTGAAATATTGTCTGGCCCCTCTGCCTTTCCACTCTTTATTTTTCTGACCTCTTTCCATATATCTGTTGTAGTTATATTCAAACTTTCCCACATAGCTTTTTCATTTCTCCCTCCAATATATTCCCTGTCCTTTGCTTGAAAAACTCTGGAAAACTGAGTGCTTAGCATCTCTGCCTTATCCTCGTCCTTATCTGCCTCCGAATTATCGTCCTTCAGACCAGGAATGTCTCTGCCACTTCCTTTCTGCCCTCTAATATGGGCATAAAGTTTTCTCCAGCTACTTTTGATGTCCTGCTCATCAAACAGTCTCTCCATATATTTATCTTTGGCATCTTTCTTAGCACCAGTAAGCTCTTCTCTAATAGCTTTACGCTTCACTCTCCATTCATTTTCTTCTAACCTGCCCTTCTTTCTATGCAGTACTCTCGCTTTTCTCTTTATTGTTTTGACAGATTTATTGTAAAAAGGCGGATCGCTATTTGGACGAATGATTTTACGCGGCACGAACTTTTCCCTACATGTGTTTAATAGGTCCTTGAGCGCTTCCCATCTAACTTCACAAATTTCCTCTTTACAAGACCAATCACCGAACATTTCTCCCATGAACTTTTTTACTCCATCTTTATCTACCTTTCTGTACAGCCAAATCTCTTTGTATGTTTCTGCTTTTTCCTCACTTTTATTTACAAAATCTATGTCTAAAATTGGTACCTGGTGATCACTTATTCCCTCGACTACCTCCCCTCCTAACCATAGGTTCGGTGGACGAACGAGGAAGACGTCTAGGAGGTTTGACCTATTGTTGTTCCCATAACCTCTCGTTCCCTCCTGCACCGTCTGTACAAAACCCTGGTTCATTATTTGATGTACCAGGGCTTGCGTCTTATGTGGCACACTTTCATCGCCCATGTCCCACAGAACCCCAGGTAGATTAAAGTCCCCTCCAATCACCACTCTCGCCTCTTCACTCCATTCCTGCAACCTTTCGTTGAGTCTCTCTAACAGCTGGATTCCTCCCGGTCTATACCCCGCAACAATCTTTAGGACCACATTTCTTTCTTTTACTTCAACACACATCATCTCTACTTCCTTTTCAACCCACTCAACTCTGCATCTTAATCCTTCCCTGACCCCGATAAATATTCCACCTCCATGACGGTTTCGGTCTCTCCTGAATATCCTGAAACCGGCACCAAACACTTCTGTGTCCCGGATATCGGGGTCCAGGAAGGATTCAACGCCAATGAATACATCAGGCTGATGACAGTCAATTAGTGAGCTGAATTGAAGCTGTTTAGGAAATACACTTCTACAATTTACTTCTAAAAACCGTAACTTATATCTATTTACAATTTTTACACTTTTCTTTATTTCCCCCGTCCTTCTGTCCATTGGTCCTATTTTCATTCCCCCATCTACAACTCGTTTTTTGATGCCCTATCACTATTTCCCAGCTCCTTTTGAATACATTCTACAATAATTCTACCCAGCTTCTCTCCCCCCGCCGTGTTGAGGTGCAGCCCGTCCCCTGATGCGAAATTATTTGGGAACTCGTGGCTTAGTGGGACGAACTTGGCACCCAACTCTTCGCACAGCCACGAAACACTTTCATTTAGTTTGTCCATTGTTTCGTCATGTACGTCTGCTCTGTACATCATCCCGTTGACTATAAACCGGGCTTCAGGGTATTTAGCCATTCCCACCCCAAGAAGCTCTTCCATCTCCACCATGAGGTGGCGCTCAGAACTTCCGCTATATCGACTCCTTCCGACACGAACATTGTTTGTTCCGACGTTCAAAACTACTACTTTTGGAGTGATTGTCCTCTCCATCAGCTTTAACATGTTTCCTAGTTCAGCAATTCGAATGCCTGGAAACACGTCCACCGCACACCCACTTTTCCTGCAGACGACACCTGCACCTCTTATTAGAGAGTCCCCCATAACCAGAACTTCTCCTTCGTCGCACACGATCAATGTTGCACTGTTGCTGCTGTTTCTCGGTGGTGTTTTGCTCAGCTCCAGGATGCGGCGAAATCTTTCTTCCCTCCTTTGTTTCAGAATCTGTTTCTGCTCGCTATTCTGCTGTTGCTGTTGTTGCTGCTGCTGTATTTGTTTTTGTTGTTGTTGTTCTTGTGGTGTCTGCAGGAGTTGATGAGGTTGCTGTCCCTGTTCTTCTTGTACCTCCTGCAGCAGCATTTCGCTTTGCTGTTGCTGTTGTTGCTGATCCCGTTTGTGATTTAGCCTTAGTTCAAGAAGAAGGCTTTGCTTGTGCATTTGATGTTTTGCTTGCTGCTTCTGTTTGTCTTCCTTCTCCAGCTGCTGGGTACCGGTGAAACTGCCAAGGGCGGCCTCGATGGAATCTGTTGAATCACAGGTGGGTCATTGGATCGTGACGTGCTTGGAAGATCAGGATTGATCAAGGCTACAGAATTTACCGTCCAAACCGGAGGGTTCTCTTGCCTTCTCAGGGTTAGTGCTGGAACTGGCATCTGGGCGTCGCGACGTTTCTTGTAACAGGACACTTCTGTATGATTTCGCTTTTGACAATACTTGCACCTCATGGCTATTTTGATGTCACTGAGTTCACTTGAACAATTGATACTAAATCACCAAAGAAAACTTATTGAGAACTAATTGAATAAAGTGAGCTCGACCTCACGTAGTGATTGAATTTGGAATGCTGACTGTTAGGTGGCGAGGGTGGTAGCTGGGTTTTTAAAGACAATGCTCCGCCTTCCAGTCACATGGACGACGAAAAAACTAATTTTATTGCAAAATACCATATAAGGTAAAAATTTTAGCCAAAATTTTTAAGAGGTTACCGAACTTAGTGCGAATTTTTACAAATTTGCACGAGTTTTATGGTTTTAGTGGCTAGCGCCATCATTTATTTTTTTACCATTGAAACGTGCTCAAAAGTTAGGGGCGTATTCTACACTGCTGTCAAAAATGTCACTTTTAAATAATTTATTCCATCATACCACCATTAGCGCAGACTCGGCTTCCGGGCGCCTTCTCGTTAAATGAGGCGTTTGTTTACATCCAGCTCTAGAGGGTCAATGAACTCCGTCTGGAGCTACTCTCTCCCTCCGTCTTACAATTGCTGCTGATAATGTCTTCTAATTTTGCGCTTCGGTTGTAAATGCGTTTACATTTTTTTTTAAATGCCCTTTTTTTTCGTTTTAAATCTATAAATTAATTTTAATCTTCAGTTTCTGTTTAGGCTTTAATTCTCCGGTAGATATTAATATGCGCTTGTTCCTTATCTATTTTGAAATAACTAATCAGTTGCCATTAGCTTTCCGGTTGTCCTGGTAAGCTTTTCTCTTTGTTTTCATAAAATCAAAGCCCTAATTATTACTATCCCAGACACCTAGACGTAATTAAACCATTCTTTACTGAGGACAGCAAAGGTCAAACTCCAGTGCCAAAATGAAATAAGATTCATACTTAAATCTGAAAATAATTTAGTGGAACAGTGAACCTTCTCCAGGCAAATATTTAGCCTTCATCGTAAGACCATACGTGCCTTTGGGTTTAATGCCCAAACCAAAATGTATAATTTTGATAACCTGAGTCATTTCATCTTTTAAATTACCAGGTTGAAGCTTGATCTCAATAGTTATCTTATTTCTGTCGCCTTTAGTTGCGTTTAGTACTGGGACCAATGCCTACTTTATTTTAATGTATTATTCAAAACATGTGGATAGATATAGGCTGTTTCTTATTGCGATACTCGTCAGCTTAAATTCTAGTTTTATATTGTTTATAGCATTCTATTGCTTGTAGTCTTCCTAAACTACAATAATACCTTTGGGGAGCTTCCACGTCCTACTATGATTTTTCGGCGTGTTTTAGGTTACCCAATTTCCTATAGGCCTTTTCTACTTTCTAATTGCTATAGCTGAAAATTATTTATAATATAAAAATTATTACCTAATTGATTAGGGATCCTCTTATTAAAAAGTAAAATTTATTATTTCCATGAAAATCTCTAATTACTAATACCAATTACAATATAACAATACTTAACTCTTATGTAGTAAGTATTTTCTACATTAGGTTACATTACAAGCATTACTACTGATTACTTAGATTAGTCTCTAGCTACTGTTTGTCTATTTGTCTCGACTGTTTTATTATATAATCCGTAAATTAGACTCGTGCTTACTACAATCCCTAAATTATAAAATTAATAGAATATCTGAATTCATAATCGATACTTTACTTTAATTCTAAACTATTTTTATATAGGTAATATATATCTAATTTTTTTTTTAGATTTTTGTAACACCTAAGTTTTATTATTTTCTCTTACAAGCTATCTATCAATTAAACACTGATTCTCATCATCAAAACCACCATACAACAATTAGAGTACCACACACTAAAGGTGTATTTGGAGCGATTAACCGCGCTCAAATAATTTGATTAATTAACCCAAGTCTCTTTTAATCAAAAGACTTATTAATTTTAAAATGTGCCCCCTCCAAGCTGTAACCAGAGGACGAGAGAGAAACGTAACAAGTGTGTACATTAATTACTCCTTCATTACTTCTCTTACACGTGTGAGCCAAATGAAATCCGCTAATATTCCACTTGTCTGTTGATGTCCCTTCTTCATTCATTCTCATTTTCGTTCACCAGCTTGTAGTAGGCTGTCGGGTCAGTCCACTCTCCTCTTTCAGAGAGGGTTCCTCGCCCAAGGCTCAAGGCCAACAAGTTTTTGTCTCAAATCGCGATGGCCGCCGGCAGTAACCGTGACGCTCGACCGCGGGTCCGCACTTCGCTCGGCTCCTGGACGAAACGAAGTTGCTGGGTTGCTTGTGACATTCACAGTCCGAGCAAGCCGGCTCAGGCAACACGGCACCTCCACCCGAGTTGGAGTGAATATTGAATGCAGACGCTTTCGCTTAAAGCTCTGTACGCGATATTTGCATACCCTGTCGAGATTGAACTTAAACCTACTTTTAATTACAATTAACCCATATTACTCATAAAAGATGTTCCCTATTTATTCTTATCTTTTACAAAACTATAGACTGCATTATCTCGTCATTTCGGGATAACACTATGCGCCTCATTGGTAATCACTCGATTTCTTTGAATATTTACAATTACCTTGCCATTGTATTTCTATCTATATTTTGACAATTATTGCCAAAGTCTAATATTATCTATGATTGCTACTACTCTAATTTTTATTTTTGTTCCACATTACTGCAGTTTTATGTGTCTGTGAGCTAGACTCACCGGACATTTATTTATTTTTGTTGAAACCTCAACGTAATACCTAATTACCTATACCATATCTTATTATTTTATTAATCCTGATAATCCTTAAAATAACCAAGGGTGGGTTACATCAGCATATCATTTTAGCGATAGGTAAATATTTACAAGAGTGCACAGCATTGATAATGCTCTTCTGCTGATTTCGGGCAGAACCTATTGATCTGATAACTTCGAGGTATATCTCTTATTGCTATTTTTAGCATCCATGGAATATGGCCTTAATCTCAACTTTCGGAGGTCATACCGAGTGCTCGGGGTTCGTTCATATGATGTTTCGAAGTCAAAGATTTCGAAGTCACTGCTAACTTCATCACTCCCGCTCCCTTCACTCAGCACATCTCTAGTAGGACCGGGCGGTTGAATGTTATTTGGTTCATGAACGATTTCCCGTGTCTTCCTCCCTCGATTTCGGGCCTTCTGAAAAGCACAGCGTCCGCATCGCCTCACACGCGAACTGGTTTTGAGTGATGCGGGTTGCCTAAATCTCACCGCTGGCCCCGTGCTCGAGCTTGCTCTCGGCTCGTTTCGTTCTCGCGGTCGCTCACCAGCGGCAGCTTGCCTCTGGTCTTCAGTACGCGCTTGGCGTCGGCGAGAGGAGTACTTTTGTGCATGTTCCGTGCGTGTGAGGATTAATTGTTCCGCGGACACCGTGTTATCTTCATCTGCGGAACTGGATTCACTGTGGAATATTCTCGTTCTGATTTTGGTAAGTTTTCTTTGTCTTTCCGGCGCTTGACTATTATCTATTTCATTGTATTCAACTTGATTATCATTGTCGTTTTCTGTCCCAGCTAAATCAAAGGAATTGCCCAATTTTATGTGGCGGGCCTCCTGAAGCAGCTCATCGCTTCCCACCACGCCCTGGCTTCTCGTCGGCGCAGTTTCTTCAAAGTCTGACCAGCTTTGGCTTGGGGCAAACTTGGTAAATGACTCTTGGGGAAGAAAATACTGTATATTACTATTTGTATCGTATGTTAGCTCAGTTTTCTGATTTTCAGGAATGTTCAACGGATATTGCACGGTGTTATATGGAAAGACGTCATGGTCCCCAACAGGGACTTCCTCTACATTGATGTTGGTATGTTTTAACGTAAAGTTATCATGGAAATCCTCTTCAGCGAACGTATTGAGTTTTCTTAACCTGTTATAATGCACGATAGATTCTTTCTCATCATACACATGCCGTATTTTGTACTGATAGGTGCCGGGCACTTCTATAATACGCCATGGGCCTGAATAAGGCTGAGTAAACTTGGAACCCACTCTTTTGTTTGGTCTAATTGAGTGTAGATATACGAGGTCTCCAATTTGAAGCGACATTGGCCTGCATTTTTTGTTGTAAGATTTCTCATACTTGTCAGTGGCCTTTCGAATGTTTTCCTGAACAATTTTTAATGTCTCGGACATGGTGTTTATCAATTCTGTCGCATATATTTTATTATCCTCATCGGTATTGGGTAATCTTGGCCCAAATAACGTAGAATAAGGGAGACGGGCATCCCGGAAATACATAAGCCAGAACGGTGAATAGCCTGTAGTTGAACTGATACACACTCTCATTGATAATGTAATGAGCGGCAAAACTTCCTCCCAATCTAGCTCACTACTATTCACATAAGCAGACACCGTGTCGGCAATGATTTTATGATACCGTTCAACGAGGTTCGATTGGGCATTATAGGTACTTAGAAATACTCGATCACCCTACAAACACTGGGAGGTCCCTGGACGCGTCCTAGGCCGTCCCAGATGGGCGTACGGGCCTGCCCAGGGACCTCCCGTCTTATGGGTGATTAGCATGGAGTGAGACTCCCGGGGCCTGCCACTGGGAATAAGCCCGGGCGGCGGCCTGGGCCGTACCATGACGCCCGCGCGGGAGGTATGGGCCGTCCCTGGACCCTCCCGGGCGGCCCGCGCGGGAGGCATAGGCCGGCCCTGGCCCCCGCCCGGGCGGCCCGGGCGGGAGCAGCTGCTCGCTTTGTAGCCCCCTCCCCCTACGCACATTCCATAACGGTCACGTGCTAGCTTGCTAGGTACACTCTCATTCAAAATGCAGTACCTACAAAACGTGCCTCTGATCCAGACACGTGCATATAGGCACTAATTTTGAATGCGAATGTACCTGGAAAAAATACGTTTCATTAAGACATAATTAATTGCAAACGTAAGTGACACGAGAAACGGGATTTTTTCACAATTTCGGAGAGTGGGCGTTGCCATACGAAAAAAATAATCCAGGTATTTTCTTCCAGGGTCAATGTATTAGTTCACAGTTCACGGAATATTTCACAACAGTTGTAATTTGTTATGTCAACTAGAAGAACAGTAGGTACCTACTCAAACACATTAGAAATGCATTTAAATGGTCAAATATTAATAAAAAAAAAATAGTCGGTACCTATATTATAAAGTTAATCAGTGGTTATTGGAAGTTATTTTATCTCGCCATGTTTCCCTATTGTTTGAAAGCTGTTCCACTGACCTGACACATTACCTAAGGTACCTCCTACTGTTTTTTTTTAACGCATTTTTATTTGGAGGAAATATTTTGGGATCATTTGAAATCCTCAACTTGACTGTCACATAATGGGGAAGTCTCGTGAAATTCAGATTTCAGAATAATAGACCCTTATTTTATGAAAGTTGATTATGTTGCTGAACACAGATGTGATTTTATTTTTGCTGTGGGATGAATAGTTTTCAAGGAATGAATTTACAAAGTTTGATTACTTTTAACAGGAAAATTTACAGAAAATTGACAGATGATCCACAATGGTAACACATTAGTGTAAGTGGATTCTTGTAATACGTCGTTTTTCCCGCCAAAAGTCCCATTATAATTGAATTTCATTTGCATGAATTAATTTTTAACATTTCGCGGGTGACAAATGTCAGTAATTATTTGCGTTGATATTTAAAAACTTACTGGAACAAAATTTCTAGAGACTTAAGTATTACCTACCTTATTCATAAAAAAATGAAGAAGGATAAAAAGATCCATAATTTTTGTTTATGAATCAGTTGTTGGATTTTGAAATTAGCAATTATTTTTTGATAATCTCTTACAGGACGATTGAATCGTTTCAATAATAATTTTTTCACGTACTCTTCCCTACTTACCTACTTAGGTACTATATTGTTTTGATAAATTACAAAAAATAAAATGCTACACATAGAAGATTCACTTCAATTGAATTTTAGGAATAATAAAGAGCAGGAAAACACACGAAAATTAAAAAAAAAACAGTTTCATATAATATAAACGTATATTATTGTAAAAGATTATACTACCACATCACTTAAAATTTTTAAATGTCCTTCAACCTTCACACGTCACATAGTATCAAAACATTCTGAGGTAGGTACTACCTGGCAGTGAGTCTGGCACGCTGTCTCTTTATCGACAAGACACAATTCGGATTTTACTTCACTCACGGATATGTTGGCACAATTTTTCATCTTCAGTTTTTCAAGAAAATGAATGCTATTGAATACGTATTTCTTTCATCTGAAAAAATAAAATTGCAAAGTATTTAGGTAATGTACCTTGTACTAATAATGTTCGCAAGATATTTGCAATTATTTATTATTGTAGGTACAGATTCTAACCTAAACAAGATTTATACAAGATCTTGAAAAGTTTAGCAAGATCATGCAGCGTATTGTTAGAAGTGTTTTTTATTTTTTGTGTAAATTTTTATTCGGTCAGACCAATGAAAGTCCAACATTTACAAGATCTTGTTATCAGTAAGATCTTGTTAATTTTGTCAATATTTAACACTATTATTATGCTATGCTCAAAAGAATTTTCCGATTTAATGGCCAGATACTGGATTCCATCCATAAATTATTAGCACACGGTCTTGTGGTGTCGAGGACTGACATCCGCAATCTACGTGGATGCAACTTCTTTTGAGCATGAGGCTGCCTAGCAAATAGTTTCTACCTACTACACAAGAACTATTTATGTAAATAACCCTAAAAAAAGAAAGATAGATTCAATGAAGAATTTGTAAATTGATAGGATAAACTTCTTGGCAATGAATAATACAAAAATCACTTTTGTGTTGTGTGACCTGCCACAATAATCACTTGAGGTACAATTATTACCATTAGGTACACTATTTATTTAAAACCCCAATAAAAATTTGAAACATTCTATATTGCATAAATGTGATTTATAGGTAAGGTTAGAGGAAATACTACACATATAAAATACTAAAATGTGGCTTACCATCAGAGAGTTCTGAATCATTACATCTGTAGGGTAGATAACATTTAATCCATTTACTCGATGAAGTCCCAAGTCCTGTGCATCTTCAGAATTCTCGCTAATTTGCCAAGAAGTAAATTTACTTTTTAATTGAAGTAGGTAGGCAATTAAATCGACTCTAGAATAAGAGCAGGGCAAGTTCACGGTGAATCTGTAGAACCTACAAAAAGTAAGGTGAAAGTTAGCAACTCAAATTAATTTCCTCTCAGCCATTCCGTGTTACGGGTGTACGGGTGTAAGATGCTATGTTCAGCATCTTATTCATCAAAATAAAAATAGTTCTAGGATCATTGTGCAGCCTTCTAAATTTTTTATGTAATTTAGGTACATGGTTCGACACGAAATTTAAATTTAAATGCGGTCCCACAATTTTACTGATAACAAAATAACTATTCAAACTTAAAAAAAAACTGATTACATATTTGGAATCAGCAAGAAAATACCATGAATTTAATATAAAAACATGCTGATTTATTTACATTTAATAATTCAGCAGTCATCATGTATTATGTGGCATATGTCTGCATTCGCATGGAATGGCTGCTCTCTTACCACCGGCGCGTTAGAGGAAATTCAAAAGGTGCGGTTTATTTTTTTGGATGACAACATTCAATCTCAAAAATTTTACTACGTATTTGAATGAAGCGGGACCACCATTCAATGTATGTATCTACTACCTCCGACAAGAATGTAATTTCCATGCAACATAATTTTTACTTTCGGATCACAGCAAAAATGTTTGTTATTGGCCTTGTAAGGTACCTACATAAACAAAAATAATTGATGTATATCTAAAATCCTTGATAAAGTTAAATAATTAAAAATAATGAATATATTTACCACTCTGCTCGGTTCGGTTCTTAATGTTTCGGCTCGGTTTGACGATACAGCTTGGTTCGCTCGCAGGACGAATACGCGCTTTGTTTCTGGAGTTCAATATCTTAATAGCCTATTTTCTTCCAGAGTAGATTCACCTTTAACAAGTAACATTATTAAAACTGCAGTAGGTACCTTGGTAGGTATGTGGGATGGTTATTGGTTAATGTAGAGGTGAAAATATTCCCAAAATAGGCGGAGGTACGTACTAGGTAGGTACCTACAGGTAGGGTTTCCTACTGACTACTACCACTGATATGTATAGACTACCACGCCAAGCAAACTGTTTACCTACTTTATTTATTTTATAAATACCTAAACTACCTAGTTGGAAATTTTACTTTGCATAAATTGCTACATTTCAAAAATTTACATGTGAGGTTAATGTTTACTGAACATTGGTCACACTACCTATTGGTTTATTAGTATCCCCAGCATACAAAACTAAAGTAACAACGATTAATGCCTGGATACTTATGTAGTTGTGATGAAGACTCACCTTCAATGGGTTGTATGGCTCTGTGATGAAAATCCAAACAAAAGAGGCACAACAAAACTGTAATTATTTCACGATTTGTGTCACATTAAATGGTTTGAACTGAGACAAACTATTCAGCAGTGAACACTGCATTCACGGACACAGATAATAATTGAAATCACATTCAAAATCACTCAAAAGGACGTAAACTACACACTCATGACACTCTGTAAAATATCAACAAACGTCAAACGCCGCGTTTGAAATGAAGAAGGGAGAACGGAAACAAGTTGATTCACGAAGATGGCCGACTGCCGAGTTCATAAAAGAAACTTTACTAATAACGTTTAAAATGGTATGAATACTTTGCTTTGGAATTGTAAACATATTTATTCTTAAATCAATATATCCATGTGAAAGGTAGATGTAATTATTATAGAAATGAAGTTATAAATATGAAAAAAATAAGTCATTAGAGCAGCTCAAATTCAAACAGTCGTAGCGCCCGCGCGGGCCGTCCCTAGCCATTCCCGGGCGGGACCAAGACGGGACATTCCTAGAAATTTTACAGCCAGATAAAACGGATCGGTTGGGCTCCGTTGGGCAGGCCCGGGGCATGCCCTAGTAGTTCCCGCCCGGGACGTCCCACTTGGGCGCTAGATGGGCAGAAGCCCGGGCCGCCCAGTGTTTGTAGGGCAACTCCCAGCATTTTACTCACTTCGGCGAAGAATTTTGACACATAGTTTGGGCCGTTGTCTGAGATAAGAACCTTTGGCATGGCATGATCTACGACTACATGCTTAACGAACGCCCTTGCAGTAGTTCTCGCAGTTTGATTTGGAATTGGTACCAGTATTATCCACTTAGTTAGTCCACAAAGAAATGACATAATGTACCTATTTTGGGCCTTGGAGGGCTTCAAAGGACCCACAATGTCCGTATAAACGACCGACATGGCTTGGTTTATGACTGGTTTTCTTCCCATAGGTGCTCGATTGGCTGTCTTCCGCGGGTGGCGCTTCTGGCATTCGGGACAACACTTGACATAGTTATCTACCGCCTTATGCATTCCGCTGAAGTACACCTGCAACTTCATCAAGGCCAAGGTCCTATCCTTCCCACCGTGCGCAGACATCGTGGGCAGACAATGAAAAGCCGCAATAACTTCTTTCTGGTAAGTTTTGGGAATAACCAACTGATCTTCTCTCTCACCTAGCTTTCTTTTCCTATAAAGAATCTTATCAAGGTCCAGATAGTAATTAAGATTTGTTGTTTCTTCCTTCGCAAGCTGATCTATTATAGGAATAAGTTGTTCGTCTTTGCCCTGTTGTATTTTTATCTGGAACCTGTCTAGAATAGGAAAACAAGATCTCTCGCCTTTGATACCTGTAATCAGATTAACCTGTGCAGGTGCTCGTGATAAACAATCGGCCACGACATTGCGATGACCTTGAATATGCTCTATAGTATGATCAAACTCGAGCAAGGTCAAGGCCCACCTACTTTGGCGCGCAGAGGGCCGGGGCAATGATAAGGCATACGTGATACTAGCCTGATCCGTTCTTATCAACACCTTTGTTCCCCATACCCACACGTAAAACGTTTTAAGTGCATTTATGACTCCCAAAAGTTCCTTATCTACTGTTCCATACCGCGTCTCGGTATCTTTCAGAACTCGAGAAGTGTAGGCAATGGGACGTTCTACGCCATCTATTTCTTGGCTAAGCATGCCTCCGATTGCATAATCTGATGCATCCGTTGTGACTATGAAAGTTTTAGTCATGTCAGGGTAGGCTAAACATGGTTTGGTTGTTAACATCTCTTTCAATTTTGAAAACGCCACTTCTTGTTCTTCCCTCCAATCAAAGGGGTAGTTTTTTCTTGTAAGCTTTATTAGGGGAAAACTGACATCTGCAAAATTTGAGAAGTGTCGGCGATAGTATCCACACATGCCTAAAAATCTCTTGATCTCAGTTATATTTCGAGGTCTCGGGAAGTTAACCACTGCGGAAATTGACTTTGGATTCGGTTTTACCCCTTCTCTTGATAAATGGAACCCCAAGTAAATTACGGAGTTTCGAAGTATTCTGGACTTTTTAGGATTTAGTTTAAGTCCATTTTTATGGAGTCTTTCCAATACTTCTGCCAAACGTTCCATGTGCTGCTCAATGGTGTCGGAAAACAACAAAATGTCATCAATGTAGCAAGATAAATAAGGCAATCCCATCATGACGTCATCAATTAGGCGTTGAAATGCCAAAGGGGATGTTTTTAAGCCGTAGGGCATTCTGTTGAAAAAAAATTGATCGGATATGGTGGAAAAACTAGTCTTATACCGGTCTTCCTTGGCCACGCCTACCAGGTGAAAAGAATTTTTTAAATCAAGGGAAGTAAAATACTTTGCTTTTCCAACTCTGTCAATCAATTCCACAATTGAAGGGGTGGGATTCCCAAGGGGTATCAAATGTTCATTCAGATATCTATAATCAATAACGAGCCGCCATTGCTGGGGCTCTCCAGGGCCTGTGGCCTTGGGGACCACTAAAGATGGCGAGCACCAAGGGGACGTGCACCGTTCAATTACTCCGTCCGTTAGCATATCAGAGACAATCTTGTCTACAAATTCACGCTGGAGATAGGGTACACGATAGGGGGTTTGTTTTTTGGGTGTAACATCATCTAAATCTAATTTGTGCACCGCCGTAGGGTGTAACCCTAACTCGTCCCCATCCAGGTGATATACACTATGATATTGCATAATCAAGGCCCTTATTTGCTCGTGCGCTTCAACCGGTATTTCTTGCATCTTTCCCATGCCCCAGATTAATTTTAATCTCTCTTCTGGGTCCGTAATTGGCGGTATTGGTATGTACGGATAATGATATTTCGGATCCTCAATTATAATGGCCACTCTTGCTATCTCTTCTGGACTCCTGTCATCTGTTTCTTTGGTCGCCTGAGATATTTTCCTGACTTTACCCAGTAACGTACCTTCCGCGATGTTTATAGCACGCCTAGACAAATTGACAGCATGAACTGGTAATTGCAAGTCTAAGTTTTCTTCATAGATTGCTTCTACTAGCTTTATGCCGGGTATTAACCTTGAACTGGGCTCAAAAATTACACTTTTACTAGTGCTTTCTTGCAGGTTTGTGTACAATAACCTTTTTTGTCTTCCTATGCACCAAACCGCTGATGAAGCCGGCACCTCCACTGCGTTTTTCACAAACAGTGTTGAACATCTCGTTTGAAATACTACATTAACTCTTTGAATCACTTTTGAACTGGACGCTTGTTCCTCCGAGGTGTCAGTTGTTTCAACTTTTCTCTTGGAAGCCTTTTTATGTAGTTTCTTTCCTGGAATACTTTTCCCCCTGACTTCACATCTTTCCTTGAAAGACATATCGGGAGTAATAATGTCTTCTTCCACATCTTCAATAGTGACTCTCTCAATCTCTTTCTCGGTTTGCTTCCCAATATTTGTTTGTTCTTCACTCTTTTCAATTTTCTCCATCTCTTCCACTCCATACAGGTTTCTAAAACCTTCTGTTAAATCTTCTTCTTCTCCGCGATTTGCCGTGGTAATTATTTCCACTTCGGCATCTTGTTTCCACCTAACCTTTTGGAAAATGTTACGTCTCTTCCTCTTCCGAGGATACCTGATCATATTCACTTGTCTCAAATTACCGGAATCGCCACTAATTACAAAACAGTTTAATTTTTGTAAACAATTCATTTTTCTCCAATTTTTCTCTTTTGAGTTTTTAGTTATCCATTGCGATACCTTTTTCTGGTATGATGTCAATCTATCATTACAATAATTAAACACTAAATTTTCATTTCCACATGCCTCGAGAGGGTTTTCCAAATCACCACATGCCTCGAGAGGGTTTTCCAAATCACCACATGCCTCGAGAGGGTTTTTCTTATTACCACATGCCTCGAGAGGGTTTTCCAAATCACCATATGCCTCGAGAGGGTTTTCCAAATCACCACATGCCTCGAGAGGGTTTTCCAAATCACCACATGCCTCGAGAGGGTTTTCCAAATCACCACATGCCTCGAGAGGGTTTTCCAAATCACCACATGCCTCGAGAGGGTTTTTCTTATTACCACATGCCTCGAGAGGGTTTTCCAAATCACCATATGCCTCGAGAGGGTTTTCCAAATCACCACATGCCTCGAGAGGGTTTTCCAAATCACCACATGCCTCGAGAGGGTTTTCCAAATCACCACATGCCTCGAGAGGGTTTTCCAAATCACCACATGCCTCGAGAGGGGTTTTCATATTTGTTATGAATAATTCTTCATTAGTATTACTCTGTTCTTCTTTCGCTGGTATTTTCCATACGTTATTAATATTTTCATCCTGATTTATTCTGACAAGATTTACTAGTGGCTCTTCTCTGTCCTGTAATTTAACTAAGTTTGAAACACTCACATCTACCTCTTTTTCTTCACTGATGGAGGTCAGATACTTAGAGGCTATCATTTTCTGGGTTAAAGCTCCGATTCTTAAACCACTTTTAGCCTCTTCACCTGCATCCCTTAGACTTCCCCACGAGTCTAGCATTTTTACTGTTTGTTTAGCATGTTTGAAATTATTGGTCTTGGAGCCTATTGTGGTGGATTCTTGATCCACAGACTCGCTTTCCTCCAATCGTCTCTTCAGTGTCTTATGTGGCTCTTTTAAACTTACACAGTTCTTTGCCTCTTCACATTTTTCTAAGTGGTTTCTTTCAGTATTTAATGGATCGTTAATTTCTTGAATCGGGCTCCTTTGGACATAAAACTCTTCCTTATCTTGCTCATCTGATCCCAGTGCTTGTTGTATGTCTAATTTATGATTTTGAACCTGTTCTGGGTAGGTTAGTTCATGTGCTTGGTTTATTGAAGCGGGTGGCCAGTGACACGCGATTACTTCTATATCGGTTTCCTTGAAGGCCAAAATTACTTCTGCTTTAACTGGTTCCCATTCCAATCTGTCTAACCCACATCCTAAACGAGGAATCGCTAGACGCTTAATGTTATGTTGAACACATAATTTTTTTAAAGTTCCCAGAGTCTTCACAAACACATTAAAGTCTGGTTTTTGATATGCAAATTCCTTTGTTACCATGCTATATACAAAGCGATTATGATCACGGATGTACAATATGCCTCCCACACATTTAATTTTCCCTTTCCAGTCTTTTAGCTCGGGAAAACGCTTTACAAACTCTACGGCTAGTCCTTTCGACTGGACTGCATCCTTAGATATACATTGTGTCAAGGAAACATCATCATCATTATCAAAAATATCCCTTTCTAATTCTACAAACTTAAATGTATGTTTAGTGTCTTTAGACACTGACTGTACATTGCCTAAATTAAGTGACCAATTTATCCCACACGGGCATTGAACTTGATGGTAATCTGATGGTATTCCTGTCTGGATAAACACTTCTGATACCCCATCATTTCCATAGCTGACAATGTTTTCTTTATCTATCAGTAACTTATTACTAGTATCTAAGATTAGGCCATAGGCGCGCATAAAGTTATATCCAAGTATGCCCCCACCCCCAGTATTAAGCTCATCACTACACACTATAAATCTAAAATTATATATCTTATTTCCTAATTTCAGATTTACGTCTGAATACCCAACAACCGGTAATGCTGATCCCGTGACTGACAGTATGGGTTCCTCTGCTCGATAGATGGGGATGCCAGCCCTCTGGACCAACCCCTGATGCAGGATGCTTACATCTGCACCACTGTCTATCAGCATACGGTATGATATAATAGTTCTAGCATCTATACCGACTATGAAACTATTTACAATTGGCTTTACATCTCTCCCTCCGGAATTATAATTTTCATGACAACATTTGTTCGACTGAATAGTTAAGGGTGGCTCCTGGGAGGGTTCAGTTACTACCCTTGATAAAAATACGGTGCTCCGTTAATTGTCGGGTTTGGCTGTACCCCTTCGGCACTAGTTGTTTGAACTCCCACCGAGGATGGACCCGCTGAACTAGGCTCTTGCCTTTGAGACACCGAAGTTTCATTTTCAGAAGTCACTTGAGGAGTTAAATGTGGGCCAAAATATACAGTATGAAAAGCCTTCTCTTGACTGTAAGGCGGATACGGCCTGAAATTTTGATTCTTTTGTGCATTATCCATATTCTCCGCTCTCATTCTGATTCTGCATTCGGAAATATGATGACCCCGGCGGCCACAATACCTGCATTCCATCTGAATTGATTGTGATGCATCTTGATTATAGTTTCCTTGTCTGGGCGTTTCTTTCACTGAATTATTTGTTATTTCGTTCTGTTTCAGCACTTCAAGAGGTGATGGGCAATTATTAGCATAATGTCCAATCCCACCGCACCGAAAACATTTTATTCCTGGGGCCGTGTTCACAGCTGCTCCCTCACCAGTGCCCGCACGTCCACTTCGGAATTGTGGCGGTGGACCATTTCGATACCGTGATCCGGTATTGGGCATGTTAGCCAGAACTGGTCTTGAATAATTTTGATTAGAAAATGAGGGGGACTGACCCGCGAAATCTGGTGTTTGCAACATTCCTACTCTGGGTCTAGTATTCCTTTGGTTCTCAAACTCTGTCGCTAGTTCCAATGCGTGCTCCAGCGTCTTAGGATCTCTCATCCATATTATACTCCCTCCGCTTTCTGTTCTTAATCCGCGCACAAATGTTTTAACTATTGTTCTATCGATCATAGCCTTCGTAAGTTTAACGTCTGCCACCGACATTCCCGGGGCCTCTGCTGTTCGAATACCTGCCATCTTTAAACGAACCAAATACTGCTTGGCACTTTCGGAATTAGCTTGTTTGCAATTGTAGTACACCTGTACCGGATCTTGGCTCGAACTCGGTGCTCGGAACCAATCTACTAGCGCGGTTGTTAGGTCACTCCATGAACATCTCAATAAGCTGGGATGGCTTCCCAAGTAGTCCGCGGCGGCTCCCGTCAATCTGAGCTTCAAAATTGTCTTTTTAATGTTATCAGACCAACCTCCCAGAGTCCCTACGGAATTTAACGATGTAATAAAATGTCTAAGTGGCACCGAGCCGGACTCACCAGAAAAGTAAGGCACCAATGGCAACAGACCGCCAATGTTTTGACTCACCGCTAACAACTCTGCCGGTATTGTAGCATCATGGCCGTCGTTTAGCTCGAAGGTGTTATCTCCATTCTCTTGTGTGTCTTCAAGATTTTCGACCTCTTGAGTAGGTGGAAGTACTTCTTCGTATATGTTCTCCACAGACATCCTTAAGTTGCTTGTCACAAATTCAGAGTGTAAATAATAAAAGAGTCTCTGAGTTTAACCAATGAAATCGACCGAAGAAAACAAAACACAAAATTTTTTCAGATTTTATTGAAAATAATTTGACTTTTTGCAAAATTTTTTTTTGTACTTTTAACTTATCTAGACCCCTGAAAAGGGCCGATTTCAAGAATCCCACTTCTGACACCAATTGTAACCTGCCACTGCCTTTGACACCGAAATCTATGAATTTATGGGCCGAAAGTTTCAATTTTGAAGTTCTATCTTTTAGAACGCGGACCGAAAAGTTAATTTAGAACAGTCAGGATGACACCACCGTAAGTATCAACCCCCACGCCTACGGTCGTTCTAAAGGGGAATATAATAAATTTACTGTTTGAAAGAATACCGAGCTTGGCTCATGCGTGGACAGCAAAATAACTTTACTTTAAACCAGATACTCTTAATCCGAACTCTTGATGATCTCTTGATGTTACACTAGTCTTTCCAGACAAAACTCAGTTTTTGTGACAACCAGGAAAAGATGGATTGTGGAGAGTCGAAAATAAACCACTTCGTAGCCTGATGTTTGCTGACGAGTTTGATTTTATTGCTCACTTGAAACTTGAAACACTTGTGGTCGATCACTTTACACACTCAAATTCGGTAACAACAATGAAAATATCAAATAGTTAACTCAATCGCAATACTTTCACACTTAATTTCGGTTACAACATTTAAATTATCGAATAGTTAACTCAATTGCAATTACAACTTACACTATACAAATCCGAAACGTATTATGATTTAACTACTGTTGAATTAAATTTAGCACTGCCTATCAGATCTAGACTCCAGTATATGTCCTTTAAGAGGAGAGAGCGAGCAGAAGTCTGCCCATCGAATGGTAACCTAATTTTGATGAGCTGAAATTTATAGACTTTTGAAAAGTCGTAAAACTTGATACTAAAATTTAGTTCGAACTATGTCACAGCTTGGCGCCACAAATCAAGCTCTCAAACCTCTTGACCAATCCGGTGATGCCGGTAAATACAGTCACCTACTATGTTGGCCTTGGGCTGACATAGGAGAAAACCCTGATTTGAAGTACAGTTTTAAAAATTAAATTTGATTCTTAGTAAATATATTATTGATTATTTATCAATTACAATCTTTAACATTGACAATTCTTGCGGATTAAACTAGACTACACAATATAGAAAACAGTAAATTTGCTGTATTAAAAACCTAGACTTCCAAACTGTCAAATGGTTTTGCTTTGAACTCCTCATAATGTATCTTATGAACATAACATACCCAATTGCTCCAATAAAATGAAATATACATTTCCTCTTAAGTTCACAAAACTTGTTACCATGATTTAATCATTTGTTTTACCTGTAATTATTATCCATCCTCAATCATCAATTCAAGTAGGTATGTGATAAACATTATACTGATTAAAACTTGCTTCTAACTAAAGAATTTTGTAATTAACATTAATATTCAATTATTTGAGGTGTCAATTCAATTAGCATTTAAGATTATAAGAAAAGTTTAAAGACTTACTGAAATTAGTAGCAGAAATTAAAGGTCCTATTTCAACAAATTATCTTGAGTTCCACTTGCAATATTTCATGTTTATGAAGTCATGTTTATGAAGTTGTTTACAACATCTCATGCAAACAATGAACTGAAGCGTACCTATGTAGTAGATACGTTTCATTAATATGAGTATCAGCGCCTTTGGCTGGTGATCTAATCATTCTTTACAGCATATTCCCAAGATCTTGTAGACTAACAATTCTCATAATATGATGGTCTACATACCTACAAGGTTTACCGTTTGGTGATCGAAAGTACCTATAGAGAGCGTTTTCATACAGTCAATTTTCCAATGTGTTTGCAACATAATTTTAACGTACCTAACTTAATAAATTCACAACACAAACATAATGTAGCACAAGGAAAAACAATATTTTGGATTGGAGAGGAAAGGGAAAAAAGAAGTGAAATGCCAAAATGTTAATGAATATTACTTTAATAAAGTTCTAAATTATTATTATCGATACAAAGTCGGTACAAAATTAAAATATTTACATTACAAACTACTTCTTTTGCCAGCAGAAGTTGTATAACAGTACCTATTCGAGTGCATGATTATGATATGATGATAATAATGACAAAAGTAAAATCATTTGAAACCTGAGCAATTGATAAACAACATACAAGTATTTAGGAGTCTATCAAAAACCTATTGTAATAAACATTTTCTCCCTCCGGGAACGGAGTCGTTAATAACCCATGCATGACCGGAGTGAAATGAAATGTGTAAGGCACTCTGTACAAATACAGGTACGGAATGGCGCAACTCTCGATCCAACTCTGGCGCTCTTACAAACTAAGTCGCGGCACAGACGATGACTTTCTTGAACACAATATCGTACTGGATAAGCCGCTCATCACAAGCGAAACAATAATGAAACAAATACTTGATATTACGCTAGTCAGTCTCGACCGGGAGTGGCGGGCTATTCGGGCGGCGGCATGATCATGCCCTTGATCTTGTCGTAGCTGTACTGGATGGCGGCGTCGAGGCGCGGGCAGCAGCCGTTCTCGATCACGTTGGCGAAGCGGAAGGTGCGGAGCGCCTTGTCCAGGTCGATGAACGTCACCGCCTTCATCAGCGGACACAGGATGATCTTCGTGTGGTCGGTGAAGTTGATCTGCGGGAGAGGAGAGCGGGTTAGTTCGCTGCTTGTGCGCACGTTGCGAGGACACACCAATGCGCACGAGAGTGGTTATCAAGTTAGAATCCAGTGATGTCAAACGTATTGGGAGTTGTTAAGGAGGTGCAAGCGCGAGTGATTTTGCCACTTGGATGCTTTTTAGGATACGATTGGAGACAAAATGGGTTGACGAAATGATTTGAAATATTAATCGTGATTAGATAAAAGACAACCTTAGAGTTATCACTTGGTATGTAGGTACATACATTCTTAAATTTTTGCTTTGTTAATTAGTAATGCAATTAATAATTAGTTGACTTTTGGTAAAAAAATTGTACATTTTCTTGTCTCAATGGGTGCGTTGTATTTAAGAAATTTGCTAAGTGATAGGATAGTATGCAAAATGCATATTTATTTTAAATGATCAGATCATATGGAACCATAGATATAAATTTGTTTTGAGATCCCCTGATTCCAAAAATATAGGTTTCATTTAGCATATTTTGCATATTTGGGCCTTTTTGGTGAAAAACAGCATATTTCAGCATTTTCGTTAATATTTTAAGTCATTTTGTCACTATTTTCTGCATATATCAGTACTTTTCGGCATGTTAATTTTATTAGTTTTTTGAAATGTTGAACATCTCAATTGGCAAAAGAAATGTCAACCATTCTACTTGGTTTCCAGGCGCGTAGGAAGGGGGGGGGGGGGGGAGAGAAATGGGGGGAAAATCCCCCCCTCTGATTCAATTCCCCTCCCTATATTATTGTTCTTATACATGTGTCAAGAAAAAAATTTGCTTAAAAAGTGTTAAAATCGCGGAAATGCACCAAATTGATGTCTGAATTTAAAAAAAATTCCAGGGCTGTACGCCCCGGACCCGCATTTTGCTGGGGGACCCTCCCCCCAGACCCCACTTGTCTTCGTAAACACTAGTATCTCCAGCTCAAGTTATTTTACAATATTAGGAAAACGCTCTGTGAAACGCGTTGATGAGCGAGCACGGATACACGCATCACCTCGAACCGAAATTATGTCTATCGAATGTCATTAAAAGCCAACAATTCTTTAGTTTCGTCACAGACTTGTATAAAAATCACCAAAATCTCCAAAAATATTGGTGCCAATCCTTGCTAAGTTTTAAGTTGATCGATTAAACCTTTATGATTGAACGGTTCCTTGTTAATTTTCGAAAATCACAGGATCTCGTTCAAAAAATATACCTGGGACCACCCATATGATATGATATGTAGTGTGTGTACACAATATCAGATCAATCTGTTGAACGGTCATTATTAGTTTCATATGTTTAAAACTTTCTGCTCTAACTACCTTGCCTTGAACTGTAGATTCGAAGTCGCCGTGAATTTGACAGCCAACACGCAAAATGTCCCTAAAATGACAAAAACTTTTGAAAATAACGACAGATTAGAGTGAAAATTGGCAAAAATACCATAAATGTTGGTACCAATGACCATGCGAAGTTTTTATTTGGTCGGTCAATCGGTTCCAGTTTAAATTTCAAAAAACACAGGAAAAATGGTTTCAAATTTGAACCAATTGGAGGATTTGGCTGAAATTTTTTTTGATTGGGTACAATGTTGGTTGAAATGACTTTGCTAAATTTCAAATTGATCGAACCAACCAATCGAAGGATAATTTTTATAAAATTTGAACCAATCACAGGATCTCGTTCAGAAAAGATCCCAGGGATCGCATAGATTACGTTAGTATGTGTACAAAATTTCAGATCGATTGGTTGTGCGGTTTGACCTGGACAGTGCAGGCAAAAAAAACAAACAAACAAACAAACAAACAAACAAAAAAAAAAAAAACACACAGAGAAAGTGCCATAAGAGTACCGTGGTGACGCTCGCTACGCTCGCTCAATTATTCCACCCCCTTGCAAATTTAGTTCCTACTAGGGATGTCGGCGGGTACCCGGGCGGTTCCGGGTAATCAATTACTCGGGTAATAAATAATAATCGCGGGTACCAACAAACAAATTTTTTTTTTTTTAAGAGTGTAGTTGAAAGACACTTGTTTACGCACAGTTATCAGCTGCATCTCAAGATGAAGCTCATCGACCTTGCTTGCTCTGGGGGGTGAGAGAGGAATGGGGAAGGAGAGGTGAAATCATGTGTCGGGAGTAGGAAGCATGGGAAAAATGCGTCTGTTTTTTTTTTTCAGTCACACTGTAGCACAGTGAAAAAGTTGAGTCCTGGGTAGAAAGGTGCACAAATTCGTGTTTTCTTATGATTGAAGTTGTTAGTTATCAAAGAATGTTATCATGTCCTGTCCTGTTTTCTCAAATTCTTTTCTAGGACAAGCACACAGATGGCCCTGAGAGAGGGTCATTTTCTCCTCTCTCGCAGCTAAGTGCCACGTGTTTATTTACCTAAACCCCTTCCCCCTTACCTAGCCACCCACCACCAAAAAAAAAAAAAAAATATATATTTTTTAGGGGGGTTCAATTACCCGATTCCGACCCGAATATTTATGACGGGTACCCGATTCCTGATTTTTGGACCCGCCGACATCCCTAGTTCCTACGCGCCTGAATGTTCTACAAGCAGTTGGAAAGTTTTATTGAAAATTTGAAATAATTGTTTGAAGTTACATGTATGATGTACCTAGTGACATTTTTTTAGGTACCACCCTATGTACTGTCTGTGTTAGCAGTAGTGAAGTGCATTAAATAATTTATGAATACTATTAGGATTTAATTAAAATATCAGTAGGTATGCCAGTGGATAGAGCAAAATTACAACATTGCATATTTTTGCATATTTTGCAATATTCATTGCATATTTTGCATAATATATTGGCACTTACAACTGCATATTTTGGGATAATTTTTGTGCATACAATCCTATCTCTAGTGATAACTCTCATCTAAGTCATCTCATCTCGTCTTTCATCTAATCATGATAAAAATTAAAGATCAATTGGTTCACGGGATTGGTCTCCAATCGTTTCGGAAATTTCACCGTTATGCGCGGGTTTGTTGAATAACCGGCACATTAACAAGGCATGAAGCAAAAATGAGAAAGTGCTACAAATATACAATCAGACTGATCATGTGAACATCCTATCAAAGTTAAACACACTTATGAAACAATTTTGCTATCTCAATTTGCTAAAACGGCCGAGCGCTTGTATCACCTTAAATGATTTTGGAGGTCAATTACTATTTCTTGTAATTTTAGCGAGGTACTGATCAGTCGAGCAGTTCTAAAAAGGTGTGCAATTCCGATCTCGGTATAATCGTACCTGCAGGGTGCCGTTGGTGAGGTGCATGACGACGGCGTTGTTGGTGCGGAACCACTGGTAGAGGTATGGCATGCGGCTGAGCTTGTCGGAGTCGCGCGTCGCCACCTCGGCGCCCGCCTTCACCAGGTGCTCGTTCATGTAGCGGCGGAAGTAGGAGAGCAGCTTCATCTTCTTGTCCAGAGCCGGCGGGTAGTTGTCGTGCTGGTGGTAGTTCTCCTGGCCGTCCTTGTTGATGTAGTGCACGTTCCTGCGGGGGGACAAGACGCCTCGGGATTAGCACATCACGGTCATTCATTTACGTTGGGAAAATAGGCTACCTAGTAAGCAATATATTTCTCCCTCCTTGAGCATAAAAATGATTTCAAAATACAAAGTGCGAAGTAACAGCCATTCAGGACATTATTAAACAAACGCTTGTAGGTATAAACATTTGATCTATTATTTGTTCATGACTTTGGTTTCCAATCGTTCTCGATTGAGCAAGGTTTTGCATTGTTATATTGAAAAATCGGCGTCTATTTAACACATAGGCATATTTTGACTAGTACAGTAAACCCTCGTTAATTCGAATTCAAGGGGACCCAAAAAATCCCAGTTCGAATTATATATTTAATTTTTTTTTTTTTTTTTTTTTTTTTTTAGTACATACACTGTATTGATTTGAATATAACGCGATGTTTCTTCATTATTTTTTGCCTTCAAAAGCTAACTCGCACTATATACGCGGTCAAATGCTTTCAAAATCTTGAATGAAGTTTGAATATTCCCGCCTAAAGTGTTCCAGGGTAGGCAAACCTGTATACTAAAGAGACTAGACCTACACTTCCCCCACCCCAACACAACAGAGAGCAGTTTGACTACTCTCTTTGTAACGTGATGCCATTGGAAACATTGGAAATGTGTAGTTTGAGTTTGTTTTTTCGAAGTTTGTTCGCGATTATTTTGTCAATCCTTTTGCAAAGTTCGAATTAAAACAACTGTATGCAAGTTATAACATGGGCTGGGACCAAAATTCAGTTCGAATTTCGAAATAACCTAAAATTCGATTTATCAAAATTATTTAACATTGTAAAGCCTATACTGAACACTGGGACCATCCACCTAGTTCGAATTTACCCCTAAATTCGAATTATTGAAGTTCGAAATAATGAGGGTTTACTGTATAACTAGCCATACTTATAGGTTGCAATTCTGCAGTTTGACGAGGATATCTTGCCAGTTCAAGTTTTCCTCCCATGTATTAAAAAACTCAATGACAAATTATAAAAACTTGTGAAAGTTATGGAAGTTTTAATGATTCCTAGGAAGTCTACACTTTCAATCTCAAAATCCCAATTTCCAAGCTCGTTTTTATCTTTAAAAATCACATGCCAATGCGTTAACCGTTAAGGCATGAAGCAAAAATAAAAATAATACTGTACAACTCCATCTACAATCAGTCTGATCATGAACATCCTATCAGAGATACACCCAATGAAACATTTGATCTCTCTCAATTTGCTCCAACTGCCCAACGTATCACCTTTCAATTAGTATTAAGAGGGCTTGGTAGTGAGCGTGGCCTTGACGAGTTTTTTAATCGATTTATTATCAATATCTTTTACCAATGTAATTGTTAACAAAATAGGGCTATGTACGCATATTCAGAACAGTTCAATGAAAATAGTTCCATAGCTTTGTAATGGTTTATTAGATTTACTTTGTCCTACAGATGTTTAGTACCCGAAAATTAGTAAAATTTTGGCACTAAACATCTGTTGGACAAAGTAAAACTAATAACTTATTCCAAACTATGATTTTATTTTCATTGAACAGAGCCCTATTTTGTTAACAATTGCATTGGTAAAAGATATTGATAAAAATCGATGAAAAAACTCTTCAAGGTCAAACTCACTACCCAGCCGTCTTAACAATGGAATCCTGTTTTAAATTGCCACAGTCCTGCGCTCTGGTCGGCGCGAGACTCACTTGTTGTCGGCGAGCAGCACCATCTTGGTGGTGTCGTTGAACATGACGCCGACGCACTCGTCCGACAGCTGGTAGCCGAAGCCGTACTTGTCCGAGTAGTCCACCCACTTGGAGATCCACACAATGGGCTGGGCGGCGGGGTCGGTGCACTCGTCTGCAACGCAACGCGGCCGTCAGTGGTGCAACAACGCGGGGGCGTCCATTCAAGGACGTAAACATGAATGTGACATTACATCGGGACCACAGTGTTGGGAATGGCTACTGCTATCGGCTCAGAATGCTTTCGTAGATTTTGTAATTTGTAGGATGAATTTTACATGATGACTTTACTAGGACATATTAGTAGAGCCAGTTTTAAATGGTGATGCGCGAATTCGCGAATTGTTCTGATTGCACTATTTTCTTCTAATAAAATCCATTTCATTGTGTATAGATCCCAAATCTACCATTTTTACATCGCGAAAAAAAACGAAATCCAACCCTGATCGCGATATTCAACATTTTCCGCGAAATTACCACGAAATAAAGGTTTTCTATTAAAATTACTGCTATTATCCCCCTAACAGGTCACACAACAACAAACGAAACCAGTTTCTTTCCATGTGCTACTCAATCAACCCCCTCCCCCTCGCCAGACACTTTGCTACCCACCCTCAAAGTGAACCAGACCAGTCTAACCAGTTGATGATGCCTCCAGGCTGCTTTGTTTTGCGCCCCCATCTGTTCAAGGTCGACCAGTTTTCCCAACCCCCCCCCCCCCCTTCCACCCTCAACCAGTCGCAACTATTCAGAAGGATATTTTGGAACAATTACTGCACTGAAAATTGTTGGATTGGGAAAGAAAATGTCTTGTCAAACTATACATTTTGCGTCATGAAATTTTAAATATTATGTATCATCAACACATAGAAAATGTGGGTTGGGGAAAAGACAGTACAGAGCATTAAAGACGCCATTCTAGACAAGCCTATTTCAGTGCTAATAGTGCATGACCAATCCATTCCAATCCCTACTCCAAAGTGGCATACATGTTTTTCATCAAATTATGGTTTCTGGGGGCTATAACAATGTGTTTTATAACCAATTTAATATCACCACAAAATCGCGAAATCCCTCTTCCAGAAAAAACACAAAAAACGAACTTGATGATTTTAAAAACGAATTTTAAGAAATAAAATCACCATTTAAAACTGGCTCTACATATTAGTTTTAAATTAAATCAGTAATAATTCCACCTGAAATTTAAATATATTGACAATATATTGATATACCTAATCAGGGTTCACAGTCAACACTTCAGTTTTTATAGGACATTTTAGCCTAAAATAAAGGATTTTGTTTCAGAATATAGATAATACCTATAGGATATAGGTATATGACATATTTCCTACTGGTTTTAGGAAAAGCATGGCTTCGCCTGCAAATTACAATTGATAAATATAAATTCTCATCTATGTACTACAATTATTGAAGTTTTATTCTTTCTTTCTCACATACCTATCTCGAACACAGCCTATGCCAGGGGCCGGCAACCTTTTTTGGTGAAGGAGCCAATTTCCCAAAAAATAATTAATTAGATTATAATGGGGGCCGCAGTAGAGACAATCAAATATAATACACCGAAAATAATAAATTGAATTACAGTTTATTTTGATATTGCGTTTTTTTTAAATTTCAACAATTTAAAAGTGATTCTGGGACTCTGGAATGAACAAAGTGAATCAAATAACCTTCCAATTGTTGCCCCGCAGGGCGGTTTTTCATATGTCAGCAATTTGAAAGTGATTCTGGGACTCAAAAATGAACAAACTGAATCAAAATACCGTCCAATCGTTGCCCCGCAGGGCGTTTTTCGTTATTTAGCTATTTAAAAGTTATTCTGAGACTCTAAAATAAACAAAATAAGAAAATATAGGACATTCAACTCCCAATTTGCTTAGAAATATAGGACAAGGCCAAAAAAATAGGAAATATAGGGCTATAATTCACTATTACCCAAAATATAGGAATTATAGTGTAACTGACTGTGAACCCTGCCTAATGAAGCGAATTACAATTTACGACATCCAAAATGTAGTAAAAAAAGATGTTTACCCATTGTCCCAAAAGTAATGAATAATGAATACAAAACTTATGAACTCTGCAAAACTTTCAATGAAATTCACACTGAAAATTGAAATTGAAACTGAAATAAACACATTGACCGGCCACTGGAGCATGTATGACTTGTATTGTATTCGTAAGCTGTGAAATAATAAATAAATACCTACTGAACCTTTTCAGATTGGGTTCGAGATTCGGATTCAAAATCCTGGATTCGAGCACCCCTAAAACTATCGGTCTCTATATTTTCACTTCGACTGGTCACAATCAAACTCTTACGGACGTTTTCTTAATCCCAGCCCGAGAAAAGACAGTAGTTACCTCCGAAGTGTGTCTGGGTGGGCGCCTTGCGCTTGCGGTGCACGACGGCGCTCAGCTGGGTAAGCAGCAGCTTGAGGTGATGGCGGTAGTGCTCCTCGAGCGCAGTCTTGGGCAGGCGGCCGTGAGCGACGGCCACGCTCAGGCGCGGCTGCCGGTTCGGGCTCGGGGTGTTGTTGTCCTCTGTCGAACACAAGTCAAGGCCCGTCTCATACACAGTAGGTACACACACAAGGACAATCAATAGCTCGGTAATTCTCAATACTGTGACCGCCACGTAGAAGGTAGATAATGTTGAAGCGACTCAAGCTTTTTCTTTGTGAAGCGTGAACTATTAATTAAAAAATATTGCTCTTCTGAAAGTTATGAGCGGTTTGGATAACTTCTGAATATTTCAAATTTCGTGATTGAACAATATTATTTGGAAACGGCTCACAACTTTTGGATCAACGTTTTAAAAAGTATACGCGGCAACGTGAGCGAGAATGGAACGCCGACTCACCATTCTTCTCGTGCAGCGGCTTCCTGAGCATCGGCTTGGCCTCGGGGTAGGACTTGAGCGCAGGCCGGGCCTTCTCGACGGTGTCGAAGCGTGGCGGCATCGTCAGGCACGACACGGGCAGCTCGCGCGGGTGGTAGCCTGCACACAACGTCACGTCAGTTATATGGCACATTCACAATAATAACAAATTTCAAATATGTCAGCACTAAATGCCAGATAAAGCCACACATATCTTTTGAACAAAAAGATTTTGTGTTGATACACCTACCTAAACATCCACCATTTGTAATTCAAATTTAAAGTAGAATGGTTTGAAGATGTTCAATAAATTACATTGTACCTCTACACCTCTTGTTACTGAAAAGAATTTGATGCATCATTCAACAGATCTACAATTTAAGAGTTAGGTACCTAGTACCTACACAGAAAATTAACTCTGATTTTAGTCTTTCGCCTTGGATTGTGAAGTCACTGGTATCTTTGCCAAGGTTCTATGAAATTATGAAACCCCCTCAAAAAATACAAAACAATATTCTCCTATTATACATTTTGCACAAAAATAAACTTAGACGTTGGCCATTCAATCGACCGCTACTTACCGCTGGTGAAGAACTCGTGGACGAGGGCCTGCTTGACGGTGGGCCGCTTGGCGGGGTCACTCTGCAGCATCTGGCAGATGAGCTGCGAGGCGGCGTGGCTGACGTGTGCGGTGCTGGGGATGCGGTACTCGCAGCGCTTGATGCGCGAGTATGTCTCCTTGAGCGTGCTCGTCTCGAAGGGCGGCTTGCCCACCAGCAGCGTGTAGAGGATGCAGCCGACCGACCACATGTCCACCTCGAAGCTGTGCCCCGACTTGGTCAGGATCTCGGGGGCGATGTAGTTGGGCGTGCCACACAGGGTCCTGGAACGCGGCGACGTTGAAGGGACCGTTCATTTTTGTGACAGCATTTAGATGTCAGGACAATCAAATCAGTTTCACGAATGGAATGGCCTCATTCAAATGCAATTGACAAATTCGCACACATCGCGTATTCTCACACAAAATTTTAGTAAAATTAATGTTTTATTTGTTGGGTAAAGCATAGAGATATATTACAGAGAGGGGTAACTACTGGTTAATGCTTGACTAATTTTGAAAGATCCTTTTTCTCCATATTGGAGATATTTAATAATTCACTGCCACTGAAATGGAAAATTAATTCGGAAGGCAGTGAAAAAATTACTTTGAGCTGTCAAATTTTAAACTTACCTACTAGAAACACGTTTTTAACTTGAATCAGAAGACTATTACAATATTATATCTTGTTTTTACTGTACATTTATTTGTTCTGTGTTGTTTGTTACTGTGAAGTATGCACTGAAGGTTAGTACAAAGTAACATTCAAGTCTCTTGCCAACAACATTACAATCGAGGGGGGTGCCATTTTTAAAGTAATTTTTGAAATAATCTCCAAGATGGTGGCTGAGCATGCTCAGATCTACCCTGACAGTGTACATCGCATCATACCAAGGCTGGCTATCTACTTGCCCCTCTCTGTAAGTATATGAATCTCTATGGGTAAAGTACCCATTTCAAATTTTGCCTGCAGAAGCGCCCGGAATGACTTTCCAATGAATCATGATTCATGACAATGAAGACGAAATCAAACTACTTTATCGACCACCTAGGGCGAAACCTAGAGTAAGTACAGTCAGGGAAACTAGATGGTTCATACTCTGCCTCTCTCTGACCCATAACATAAACATGTTTTTATATGGAGCAGAGAGAGATAGAGTATGAACCCTCTAGTTTCCTCGACTATACCTAGAGATGTAAAATTACCGGTAACTTAAAAATGGTAGGTACTATAGCGGTAAAATTACCAAAAACTGGTAAAATTGGTAAATATTGGAGCAAAATACAAGTTTCGGGTAGGTACAAATCGATCACGGTGTAACGGTTTGAATTCGGCGCTGGCGCCAACGTCAAGTCGTTACCATTAGCCGGCATTTGTACCCATATTTGGAGGGTCGCCTAGAGCAGAAAAGATGTCATGCGCAATGGTCAATGATAGTCGAGTTCGCGGATCGGCGACCTGAGCTCATTCTCTTTCTCTGGCTGACCGTCGTCGACTTCACATCGCCGCGTGAGTAGTGTTTAAATGTAGATTGTAACCACGCTAAGTTGTAGCGGATATAACGTAGTGCGACTGGTCGTCCAGCCCCTACTTGCAGGTTCAATCTTGAGCTTTGTTAACAGAATCATTATTGTGCCCCTGTGGCCTACTTGAAATAGAGTAGTTAATGTATTTTGTCGTTGCGTAGTTTTTGTATTGCAATCAAGTGTGGCCACACTTGGATTGTCTCCGCGGAGAGTCAGGCAGTCAGGGAAAGGGCACCCTTTTCGGATCATCAAACCTATCTAAATTCAACATTGTATTAAGTAAGTCCAGTAATCTTAGAACGTCGTCTGTACGAGTTCTATTTAAGTAAATGTCCGAAGTAATTCGGCGAGCATCTTATCACGGAGGAGTGTAAGTAAAGAGTTTATTATATTTATCATTGTATTGTATCAGTCTTATTTGCTATTCATTCAATTGCATGTGTTGTGTTGCCTCCAGGCACACAGCTGATGAGGTTACGACCTGTGTTGTACACAGAGTCCATTTACGCGAGGAGGTCAAACCCCCGGTACTCTGTTATCTCATTCTGATCATTTGTATGTTGTGTTTATTTGACTGTTCATTTATTCCTCACTTGAGGTTAAGTAATAAAACCATAATTAATGTCAACTGGACATCACCGCCTTATGTCTTGATAGTCTAGCACCTAGTTCTGATCCTATTGCTCTCGCTCATGTCGTGTCTCTCTCTTTGTCAACTACCACGAGATCACCCGCCCACACCCATCTCCAGCTGTTGCTAGCCCGGCACTGGTTATTTCTGCCCGAGGCGACGACGCCGGCGTGGCATTTTGGCGCCCAACGTGGGGCCTGGTGATCAAGACGCGACGTGTGGAGCCCGAACGTTGGCATTTTGGTGCTCAAATCCAAAATCGACGTGGGACAACAACGACCTTCAGACGCTTGTGTTTGCTGTGATTACATCGAGATACGTTTGACCTTCGAGTTACGTGAACACGCCGTGAATACTGGTGAGCTGTATCGTTCAGTCATTATTTATCCCTGTTACGTAATCTTTTCATCATGGACGAAGCCGAGTTGTTAGAAGAAATTCATGCTTTAAGCGAGCGCCTGCAAACTGTAGTGACCTTGATCGACAACTTTGATGGTGATAACACACAATGTCGGTCAATTGACATTAAACTAACTGGTTTAACTCGACGGTTAGCGTTGGTGACGAACGCCGAGAACGACGTCGTAGCCGCCAAGGACATTCTGACGCGATCATTGGCAAAGGCCAAGTCTGATTTTCAGATAGTACGAGACGCTGTTGACGAGTACGACGCCATGAATACGTCATTACCGCCGAAACCGAAACCTGCGCTGAAGAAGATGAAGCCGATCATGGAATGGGGAATGAAGTTCTCTGGTGATTGCTCCGGTTCTAGTGTTAGTGGTTTTCTAGAAAAGGTGCAGGATGTCATGGTGGCCAGGAACGCGACTAAGGAGGACTTGTTCAAGGAGGCCATAGACTTCTTTAAAGGTCAGGCCCGGCTTTGGTTCCGTGCAGTCCGATCGACTCTGACTTCGTGGGACGACCTCGGTCGTGCTTTGCGTACCGAGTACCAGCCAGCCGACTACGATGACCGCCTTTACGACGAGATCCGTTCTCGAACCCAAGGAGATTATGAGAGTGTAGGAGTGTATTTTGCTGTCATGAATACGCTATTCTCCCGTCTCTCAGTAACAGTTTCCGACCAGGACCGCTTGGCGACGATCAGGAAAAATGTTCATCCGTATTTCTTAGAAAAGTTAAGTTTGGAGAAACCAAAGACGGTGGATCAGCTGCGCACAATGTGTAAATCCCTCGAGTTTGCGAAGACGCAAGTCGAGCAATTTCGTCCGCCGCCAGTAAACCATTTATTGGAACCCGACTTGGGTTATGTTTCCCCTAGGAAACCGCAGCGCCACCCGATAGCCGCTATGGAGACCAAGAGCATACGTGCCAAATGCTGGAATTGCTCACAAGAAGGACATAGATACCGTACGTGCCAAGATAAGTTGACGCGATTCTGTTTTGGGTGTGGTCAACCAGGAATTCTCCGATACCAGTGCACCACCTGCCGATGCAAACAGGGAAACCGAACCGGGAATCGACAGTAAGGTCGCCTCCGCTTCCCTCTGTTTCAGCGACCCGGAAGAATAACATTATTCCTAATATTTATTTTAATTATCTGTTGCTTAAATCTGACAATGATGCAAGACCCCATCTTGAAGTGAAAGTATTTGGTTATCCATTGTTGGGACTTTTGGACTCAGGTTCTAGTCGAACCATTGTAGGTGCCCAAGGGTGGAAGATTCTTCAAGAGTTAGGCCTTCGCATTAACCGACATGCACGACAAGTAGTATCCGTGGCTAATGGCAACCCATGTAAAGTAGAAGGAGTGATGGACACCCCGATAGAATTATACGGCCGTGTATGTACGTTACCTATACTTGTTGTACCTCAAGTGACCGCTCTTCTAGTACTTGGAACGGACTTCTGGAAAGCAATGCAGTTGATGCCCGATCTTGCTGCTGGCACCTGGACCTTCGCCACTTCGACGGAGATCTGCAACGCGATCGACTCAGCACCGAACCTACAGGACCGTGACACGTTAACTGCCGACCAACAGCGACGCCTGAAAGACCTCACATCTCGACACCTTCAGCGCATGGGAAGCCAGTTAGGCGTTACAACGATGGTGGAGCATCGCATTGACACAGGTCAGGCCGTACCAGTTAAACAAAGATATTATCCCGTGTCCCCGATCATACAAGAGATCCTCAACAAAGAATTAGACCAGATGTTAGCCGACGACGTGGTTGAACCGTCGACGAGTAGTTGGTCATCTCCTATCCGACTTGTCGAGAAACCCAATGGAAAGTACCGTGTCTGTGTAGACTTTCGCCAGGTCAACGCCCTTAGTAAGAAGGACGCATATCCGCTTCCGTTTGTATCCCAGATTCTGGACCGATTGAGAAATGCTCGCTTCCTATCGTCCCTGGACATCAAGAGTGCGTACTGGCAGGTACCCCTCGAAGAAGGCAGCCGAGACAAGACCGCTTTCACCGTCCCCGGTCGTGGCCTATTCCAGTTCAAGAAGATGCCTATGGGACTCCACAATTCACCAGCTACGTGGCAGAGATTGATCGACAACGTGTTAGGACACGATTTGGAACCCTTCCTATTCGTGTATCTGGACGACATAGTTGTGGCCACTCAAACATTTGAACAGCATTATAATATACTGGACCGCGTGTTCAAGAGACTGATTGCCGCTGGTCTCACCCTGAATGGAGAGAAGTGTGAGTTTTGTCGCTCCTCATTAAGATTTTTAGGCTATGTTATCGACGCTCGAGGTCTTCGAGTGAATCCCGACAAAGTCGCAGCCATTCTCAATGTTCCGACGCCGACCAACGTGAAGGAGGTCCGACGATTTGTTGGAGTAGCTTCGTGGTATCGCAGGTTCATTCCAGACTTTGCAACTCGCCTGGAACCTCTCACCTCCATGCAGAGAAAGAATCAGAAGTTTCTTTGGACCGACGCAGCCGACCGTGCCTTCAACGACGTCAAGAACTTGCTCATAGAAGCGCCCATTCTTTCGTGCCCAGATTTTTCAATTCCTTTTCAAGTTCAGACCGACGCATCCGGAGTTGGACTTGGTGCAGTTCTCTACCAGATTTTCCCCGAGGGAGAGCGCGTCATTGCTTATGCTAGCAAAACCCTCACGCAATCCGAGAAAAAGTTTTCAGCGACGGAGCTGGAGTGTCTCGCCGTGCTGTGGGCAGTGGAAAAGTGGAGACCTTACCTTGAAGGTTACACCTTCACCGTCCATACTGACCACGCAAGTCTTCTGTGGCTCCATAATCTTAAGGACCCCCATGGCCGTTTAGCCCGTTGGGCGATTCGCCTTCAACAGTTTAATTTTTCGATTGTTCATCGAAAAGGCAAGGACAACGTGGTGGCTGACTTTTTGTCCCGTGCTCCTCTTGAGCATTTAGCTCTTGTAAACTTCCCGAATCCAGTCATTGACCCGTGGTACCGGAAGACCACGGACTTAGTCACTACCTATCCCGAACGTTATCCTGCTTGGAGAGTTGAAGATAATGTGATGTACAAATATGTCACAGCAGACAGGAAATTGTTAGATCCCGCTGCAGAATGGAAGATAGTCGTTCCGAAGGAAGCCCGAGAAGCCGTGTTTGCTGAGTGTCACGACAACCCGACTGCTGGACACCTAGGCATTTACAAGACGTGCCGACGCATCATCGACAAGTACTACTGGCCCAAGCTGCGTATGGATACTGCTAGGTACATCCGCCGATGCCCGACCTGTCAGCGCGTCAAGGTTGAACAGAAACTTCCCGCCGGACAGATGGGACGCGAACGCAATGTTGATGGACCATGGAGACGCATCTCCGCTGACCTCATGGGACCGATGCCGAGATCGACGTCTGGTAATAAGTATCTGTTAGTGGTGACGGACACCTTTTCGAAGTACAGCCTCCTATTTCCGTTGAGATCCGCGACAGCGAAACTCGTGGCGCAGAAGATAGAAGACGAGGTATTCTTAGTGTACGGCACTGCAGAGATCTTAGTTTGTGACAATGGTCCCGAGTTCATAGGAGCTCCTTTCAAGAAGATGGCTCAAGACTACCATTGTACCCTCCACTACAACGCCAAACGTCATCCCCAAGCGAATCCGACGGAACGCACTAATCGTACTGTTCTAGATATGCTGAGATCATACATCACCGACAATCATAAGCTATGGGACAAGAATGTGCCGAAAATAGGTTGTGCCCTACGTACAGCAGTGAATGAAGTAACTGGCTATACACCGGCATACGTTAACTTTGGTCGTGAATTAATTTTGTGTGGTACAGACCACCGACGCATTGATATGGCGGAAATTGTCGCGGACCGTGTTGACAAGATGCAAGGACTAAAATCTATTTTTACAGATATTCGCGCTCGTTTGAAACGCGCCCATCAGCAAAACGCCGTGAGATACAACCTCCGACGACGCCCGCTGGAATTCCATGTTGGCGACCGAGTCTTGAAGAGAGACTTCCACTTGTCCAACGCTGCCGACAACTATGCAGCCAAGCTAGCGCCTCGATACGAAGGACCGTTCGAGATCAGCAAGAAAACGTCACCGCTGATCTACCGTCTCAAGGGCCTCGATGGACGCGACATCGGAACCTGGCACATCAAGGATTTGCGTAGTTATTATGATAGTTAGCTTGTAAGCAGAACTCGAAGAAAAAGAAAATTGTATTTTCTTTTTGTTGGGGTTAACGGGGAATTGTAACGGTTTGAATTCGGCGCTGGCGCCAACGTCAAGTCGTTACCATTAGCCGGCATTTGTACCCATATTTGGAGGGTCGCCTAGAGCAGAAAAGATGTCATGCGCAATGGTCAATGATAGTCGAGTTCGCGGATCGGCGACCTGAGCTCATTCTCTTTCTCTGGCTGACCGTCGTCGACTTCACATCGCCGCGTGAGTAGTGTTTAAATGTAGATTGTAACCACGCTAAGTTGTAGCGGATATAACGTAGTGCGACTGGTCGTCCAGCCCCTACTTGCAGGTTCAATCTTGAGCTTTGTTAACAGAATCATTATTGTGCCCCTGTGGCCTACTTGAAATAGAGTAGGTAGTTAATGTATTTTGTCGTTGCGTAGTTTTTGTATTGCAATCAAGTGTGGCCACACTTGGATTGTCTCCGCGGAGAGTCAGGCAGTCAGGGAAAGGGCACCCTTTTCGGATCATCAAACCTATCTAAATTCAACATTGTATTAAGTAAGTCCAGTAATCTTAGAACGTCGTCTGTACGAGTTCTATTTAAGTAAATGTCCGAAGTAATTCGGCGAGCATCTTATCACGGAGGAGTGTAAGTAAAGAGTTTATTATATTTATCATTGTATTGTATCAGTCTTATTTGCTATTCATTCAATTGCATGTGTTGTGTTGCCTCCAGGCACACAGCTGATGAGGTTACGACCTGTGTTGTACACAGAGTCCATTTACGCGAGGAGGTCAAACCCCCGGTACTCTGTTATCTCATTCTGATCATTTGTATGTTGTGTTTATTTGACTGTTCATTTATTCCTCACTTGAGGTTATGTAATAAAACCATAATTAATGTCAACTGGACATCACCGCCTTATGTCTTGATAGTCTAGCACCTAGTTCTGATCCTATTGCTCTCGCTCATGTCGTGTCTCTCTCTTTGTCAACTACCACGAGATCACCCGCCCACACCCATCTCCAGCTGTTGCTAGCCCGGCACTGGTTATTTCTGCCCGAGGCGACGACGCCGGCGTGGCAACGGCTTGCCAAATCGATCATGGCAAGATAGCGTCTTGCTGAATATTCTTTGCCGCTGATGAACTATCTCCATCACACTCACCTCTTGCGCTCGTCCCTGCTGTCGAGCTTGGCCGCCAGCCCAAAGTCCCCGATCTTCACCTGGAGGTTCTCGTCGAGGAACAGATTGCCGAGCTTCAGGTCTCGGTGGATGATCTTCTTCTCGTGCAGATACTTGAGCCCTTGCAGGATGTGGAAGAGGTAGTAGCGCGCCTCCGGCTCGGTGATGGCCTTGCGACGCTTGTGTAGCTCCATCATCGACTGAAACACAAGTCAACGTTATACGGCTACCCTTTCGGGTCCCATGTCGGAATAGTGTCGACATTCTTACTTTCCAATTCTGGTCCAACGACATCATTTTGTATTGCTTCTTTTGGTAGTTACAAGTAGCGCTATCTACGACGACAATGCTATTAATCTGCCAAGGGTTATCCATGCCCGCGAGGCCAGTGGAGAGGCTACAAACGACATGACATTCACTTGAATTCGCGGACCCCTTGGGCCAACATCCCCCCCCCCCCCGCAATTGGTCGGACCCTCCAGCCCCCAGGTTTGTCAATATTCCGGACCGGCCTTCCCACCATTTTCGTACTAACCCGGACCGTACCCCCTTCTTCGGTCGACCCTTGACCTCCATTTTATTATCAACAAAAATAAATTGTACCTACTTCAACATACAAAAAATGACCCAGTTGTCAATGGAATTGGCAACAATTTTACCTTAATCTAATCTACCCACAGAAGTGATAAGCACAAAAGAAAAACGGTAGGCAAATTGAATGCAGATTGCAGACCGAATGGAGAATTATATTCTGACAGGAAATAATGTTGTGTCTGCTAAACCAAGTCTGTTTGTGCACTGGTCTAAGTTTTGTTGTGATCTTTGTGGCATGGCATTGCATTGGAATTTAAAACTTGTAATTCTGTGCAAGTTCTGCCACTCCATGACACTGATTAAAGATTAAAGAAATCCATGGACCATGATGTAATTATGAAATTAATCACAGGACATGGCCCTACTTAGGCAAATGAATGGAACATGAAGTATCAGTCTGGTTGACTGACTGCAAGGCAAGTAGGCTGGCATGAAGGCAGAAGAGGGATCAGAGCTTAGCAGTCAAACAGGTTTTAAAAGCAAGTCAGGATAAAGGCCTGATGAAGGGGTAGGAAATGACAGATGAGGGTGCAGGAGGGGGGGGGGGGGGGGGGGGGCACTGGTTTGCCAATGAGCAGAAGAGAAAGGACAAATCATTACCTTAGCTAGTTTAGTTCCCAAGCTGGCGATAGCAAAAAAACAATACCTTTTAAATGAAAACCAAAACCAACAAAACAAGTGAAAAACAGTAAGTACCTAACTTCCACTAGAAGTTAATTTGATAAAGTCAGTCACAAACATAAAGTTTCTAAAGTGGATACACCACTGGGTTGCAACCCGTGGCTGGAACCCGTGTATGGATCACGTGATCGTTCTGCACATGTGCAGAGACCAATTTTGATCTTTGCACATGCGCATATTGATAATTTGGTCCATACGCGGGTTCCAACCACGGGTTGTAACCCAATGCGATACCCAATTAAGGGACACCGGACATTTTAGCCTAAATCAGCCTTATTTTTAAGAGTTGGTCAGGCAAGGCAACTGCCTGGTCCAGACATCATCTGGTACCTATTGAAATCAAGAGGTGGAGGCCAGCACCAGTCAGATTCATTTCATGAGTAGCTAGACAATTCAATAAGTCCTAGGTAATTTGATTGGTGAATGGTGGGTTTAGGTATTTTGGGCATTTTGCTGTGTCAATAGTGTACTAAACTATGGGCCTTTACTCTATCATTATTGCACTACCTAATTCTTATCTTCAGAGCCAGACACGGCGTCCAACTGAATTGGTGGCAAGGGCAACATTCTTTAAAATTAACTCTCTACCCAGAAGTAATTAGTAACTCACCCTTCGAGTACAGAGCTCCAGTACAATGTAAACATTGTTCACATCTTCGAAAAAGGAGTGAAAGCCGACGACGTTCTTGTGGCCGAGACTTTGATGGATTGCTATCTCCTGTGTCATCTTTTCCTTCTGGTTGTGTTTCGTCATGAGCGCCTTCGACACAATCTTGCCCGCGAAGACGCAATTGGTCCTCTCGTCCGTGATTTCATAGCATCTTGCAAAACCTCCCTGTGAAGAGAAATATCTGGTAAATATGGTGGTGAAAAACAGTGTGATCTGTGATCAATTGTGGTCTAAAACCAATAGGTAGTAGTACAACATCAACGCAAATAAATCCGATGGAGGAATCCTCCATACCAAAGGTCCCTGCAAAGAATGGGGCAATGGCTCGCTCTGGATGGAATGGATTCATAATAAGTTTGCGAATTACCTTCCTAGGGGTTATCTATTTATTTTCATCATAGGGGAAAATCATCGACAAAATTGCAGGTTACAATCAAGCGCGCTTGAAATATTATGTAGGTAGCACCCCTCGAGCAATGGCAGCATAGCTAGCATGGTTGAAAATGCCTCCTTACCTTCCCGAAGAAACGTCCTTTCTTGTAGCGTGTATTAGATTTTAAATCAATCATTGTATCTGGAATATGATGGGATTCACTTTTATTTGTATCCATTTTGCAGTAAAGGTATTTCGTACCAGTAGAAAATTATATTTTGATGATGGCGTCTGCAAACAGAACTGACAAGAATGGCGGTTTTCAAAACTTTTCACTCGATTTGTGATCCAGCCGTTATTTTTGAATGACAGAAGAAGGTGGGGAGAAAGCCGCTCAACGCGCAATCGCTCCGCTCACAGAGCGGTTCAGAACTTTTTTTTAACAAACAAACTATGATTTATAAATACAATATAAATAGTTTCTTTTGTAAGTGAAAAAAATATCTCGTTATTTAATTAATTTACATCGCTTGGTTTGGAAAGAAACTAAGATATTGTATTGTATATGTAATTTAAAAATTTGCTTGTCTTTTTGAACAAGAGTCGTAAAAAGTGAAGGTACCCTCGACTATCGATTATTGTAATCGATCGTTTGCAACGCCAACATTAAAACATAAAATTCACTATAAAACACTCCTGTTAAATATTTTTACGTCGTTGGTATTAGTTTACCCGGGGATAGATTTTCTATGCAAGTGAATGCGATCACTGATGGCTTTCGGCTAGCATTTTATTAATTTGCCACAATATACACTCTTTTATCATTATGCCGAGAATTAAAGCGTCGCCGAAGAAATGTGTTAAAACGTCAAATCCATTGAATCCATCTAATACGTGGGTTTTTCTATTAAAAGGTCAGTAAAACACTTGTTGTTTTTTTGATCGGCACGAAGCGTCAGTTTTGGGAAGAATTCTTTTGTCAATGTCAAAGCCGATCTCTACTCAATTTGTGTTTGCTTACCTCTCTAAGTGCACGCCTGTCATATTTCGTAAAGAAAATTAACTCGTCACATCTTTAAATGTATTTAAAACACTTAACTACAGTTACCTATTTGTCACTTTTGTAGAAGCCAAGATCACCCATTCCCCCATGTTCTCCCATTCTCCCCTCAGCCTCTAATAGTCCTGCATCTGTTTCAGGAGACGCACTAGATGTTCCTGAGGGATTCAGTGGAACCGGGACACCGGATGTTGTACAACTCCGACACCCGCAGTCTGGTTCTGCGGCCATGTTTTTGTTTAGTCCGGGCGATGGCATGGTACAGGAAGTCCTCACTTTCTCAGAGAATCGACGGTACGTTTACTGGGTCAATACGTCATCGCATCGCACCAAATGAAATGAGTAACGATGTGAGAAATTACTTACCTATTCTTGTGCAGGTCGTGGTTTATCGAAGATTCTGTGAAGTCCGACGGGAAGATGCACCTCTCAACTCCGATTGATCCGATCTTCCTAGTGCTGCCGTATTTGAGAAAGGTAATGACTTCCAGGCACATAGGAATGGTTTTCATAATGGGCAGAACTGCCACACCTTGATGGGGCTGGGGCCAAGCCCCCAATTCTAATGACACAGGGCATTTTTTATTTAGGTATTTCAACAATTTAGTGATTCTTGCAGGGAAGTTGACTATGCCAACAATAACTAGACACGTTTCAAGCAGCTTATTCCAATGCTGATATAATTCTAAATTTATTATTTTATAGGTAACTGGGATGCAGTAGATATGTTGATGTATAAAGTGACCAGCAACCAATCTGTGGATTGGGATTTTCTTGAAAAACAGGGGGGTGATTCCTGTACGCATTTTCACTCTCTTATCTTAAAATTTAAGACAGTAGAGTAGCAACCGTTGTTATAGACGTTAACATTGGAGTTAACAAATTTTAAGATAAGATAGCTAACTTAAGAGACTAAAAACGTACAGGAATGACACCCCAGGTATTTTACAAACCCCTTAGTGAGCTCAACCCAAGAGAAGGTTCGGCATAACAATGCCGGCATAATGCGCACGCAGGTAAAGTAAGGGACGGGAAAATAAAATGACCCTTTTCCAATCCACAGATCGACTGCTGGTCACTCTACCTAATTACGTACTAAACTAACTCCACACTAAACTAACCCAAATTTATGCGTAGTAACTTGGTAGGTAATATTTAGCAAAATCAGGATCATCACATCCCCACTTCTTCCATCCTCCAACAATAACCTCACGTTCATCGCCCAACAAATTGTGATCTTCAGTTGGTAGGTACTGGTAGTACAACCTATTCTTTTTTGTGTCTTACGTCTTCAATGTTTTCACTAGAATCTCTTTTGTCATTGTCATCGTCACGGAAACATACTCACGGAGAATGAGGATTATCTATAGGTACCTAATAGGAAATATTATAATGCCTCAATACCTAGCAACTTCTTCCTTGGCTCCATTTGAATTTTTGTTGTGAATTTGAGGGTAAGTTTAGAAACTAGGTAAAATATTTTTCAATTGAGAAGTAGTTTCGACCGCCATGACATGACTGTCTCAATAGGTAAAGAAGTATTCTAGTTCAGTATCTATATTTTAATCTCAAGATATGCCGTTTGTGGTATCTTTAGCTAGTATTCAACCGCAATATGATTGTTAAATGACGCCCAGCATAGGATTGGTAGGTATAGTGGTATTCTCCGCCAGTGTAATAAGACACACTTGGCCAAATCCGTCAAAACCCTAGGTCCTATGGTGGGAAGTATCCCTTCCATTGTATTCGGTTGAGAGCTACCTGCACTTTCTGTGACGAACAGTCCCCACTCCACCTTCTGAGGGAAATACAAAATGGTTTGACACGGTGAGATACTACTCGCAGTGTCTACCTATGCTGTACACTTTGTGAATGTCGGGGCTCTCCCACCATCCGCAATGGATTAAAAGGCCTGGGTAAGCAAACGGGAAATGCGCTGTTCGTCCAAGCATTTTTTTGTCTTCACATTAACAGAATTTTCAAAAATCAGATAGTAGCGACTAGGGATGGCACTTTGACCGGTTCTGGAAAAATCGGTAAATTTACCGGTCAGCGGTAAATTTTGAAAAATGATGGTAGATACCAAACCATGATTATACCAATACAAAAATGACCCTACTTTATTATTTGACCCATTTACAAAGATTACCGCAGTCAGAACAATAATCAATGTTAATAATGACAATAATAGGTACTCCATATTGATAAGGGATGATATAACCAAATATCATTGATTCGACCAATCTAGTGTAGGCTATGCCATGCCTGTGTTATTCTCCCATAAGAGGAATTGTCGACCACCAATTTTATCAAGTTACAATCTGTGTCTGCTAAACAAGCAAACCTGAAGAGAGATTCCGACATTGGAAGTAATCCTATATGGATGGAGTTATCATTCTGAATGATTGAAGACAACCAAAAATCAACGTAAAATATGCCTAACTGCTAATGTTGTCACACTGAAGTTTACTTATAGTTTTTACTTAAAATTTGATATCTCCATTCATACATTGGAGAGGATCAAAAAAACAAAATTTACCATTTTTTTTACCGGTAAATTATTAATTGGTAAATTTACCGGTAAATTTACCTTAATTTACCGGTAAATTTTACCAGGTGCCATCCCTAGTAACGACCCATTACAGACTAATATACTAAATTAATACCACACACTGGAGTACAAGAGGTTTTAAAGTACTCCAGTGTGTGGCATTATTTGATCAGCTTCAGGCAGCGGAGATGAAGTTCTTGAGGAGTGGGAAGGGAGTCACAAGAATGGACAAGATCCGAAGTAAGAAGATAAGAAGAGAGCTGGGGGTAGAGAGATTGGGGTTTAAATTGGGCAGAGAGAGGCTTCGGTGGTTTGGCCACATGAAGAGGATGGGAACAGGGCGAGTGCCACGGCGGGTGTTTCGAGTCGGCTACTTCGGGACCACGTAGAGTAGGAAGACCAAGAGAGAGGTGGATTGGAGTTATTAAGGACGATGTTTTGGAGAGTGGAGTGAGTTGGAGGCTGAGAGACAGTGGGAGGACAGAACAAGGTGGAGGCAATTTGTGGAACAATTGGAAGTGGAGGAAGAAGAAGAAGACGAGGAGGAGACGCCAGGCGTGGCCAGCCGGTCTCCAGTAGTCCTGCGGCCCTAGTGTTGCTGGGAACACCCACCCCCTGACCCATTAAATTGGAACTAGGGATGGATTATTATTATTATTATTATTATTATTAGGATGTAATGGGTCGCTACTATCTGATTTTTTTAAAATTTAATGTGTAGACAAATTTAAAAAAAAAAACTTTGACAAACTGCGCATTTCCTGTTTGTCTACCCAGGCCTCTTAGGGTCGGTCTTTCAATGCCTTGCTAACTTTTATACAGTCAATTAGGACTATATTGCCATGGCAACAACCAATGACATTCCTAGAATGACCCCTAACTAACTGTTAAGAGCTAATTGAGACTTTAGCAGAGTACTGAAAGACCGGGCCTTAAAGCTGTTGCTATAGAGATGGGAAAAACATTACACTAGGACTAGGTACTAGGTAGGTTCTATTTACCTATGAACGTTGATTGTTGAAACTTGTAACAATCATAGAATGTCATTGATATTGAATGCGTTTCGGCGCCTATTTCCAATTGAACCTGTTGAATGAGTGTTGTGTGTTTGTCGCAGTACTGTGCGCACGCGATGCCGCTGGACCAAGTGCTGGTGGACTCCGAGTTCCCGGAGACGAGCCGCCTGCTCCGCTCCGCCGGCCTCAAGCAGCTGACCTCGGTGGCGGACCGCCGCGGCGACGACGATCTCAACGCGTACAAGTACAACGAGGAGAAGACGCTGAGCTGGCTCCAGCGCAAGACGGACCGCGTCGCCGAGCTGCTCAAGCAGAAGGGCGTGGACGTGGGGGGCGGAGCCACGGCGGCAACGTTCAACAAGGGAGGCAAGGAGCTGGGGCCGGATGGTGAGTTGCTCACTTGTTTTGGTGCAAGATTAGGGATGTAAATCTCCAGAAAAATTAAATACCTATTGATAGTTTCCAAAAAAAATCTGAAAAAGATTTCCATGAGCAGTAGTAATACAGAGTTATCTCGAGTACTTATTTTGACAGTTTGTATGCAAGAAGAACTGTAAAAAGCATAAATGTACATTTTCCAGTGTAAAACAATCCCAGAAAAAAACACTCCGTGTAAAAAAGGCAGCCAAGTCTCTTTACTTTAAAAAAATTCAACACCGAAAAGGAGTGATATCAAAAAAGGAGCCAAGTCAATGACATTTCCAAATATTTAATCGTATCTTTGAAATAAAAGTATAAACACCGAGAAATACTTTACAAAAGGACTTGGCGCATCGTTTTTTTAAAGACATCATTCTATCCTAAAAGTGGAAAGAAATTTACAAGTAGGTACATTTTCCTCTTTCTATTAGAGCCAGAATCTATGAATCAAGCTACTTTTAGTAATGACTATTTTATAGTTTTGTCAATGGCGATAGAAGCATGATTTTATGCTGTAATATATAAGTAATATAAGGGTGAAAGAATTACATAACAATTGGAAGTGGTGAGAATGTAGGTTTCTTTGGAAAACTTCCATGGAGTCAGGAGTCAGGATCCTCATCAGTGTGTTGTGTCTAATGTCCGCCCGTCCGATCGGGTAGCTCAGTTGGTAGAGCTCTCGCCCGGCAAGTGAGAGGTCCCAAGTTCGTGCCCCGGTTCGGTCGGATATTTTTCACAACACACATCCCTTCATATCAATTGGAAGTGGGCTCATACATATTCTTGCAGTACTGTTAATATGGCGATATTAGACTGGTATCTTTTCATAATTTGATCTTGACTGAAGGAAATCATGAAACGTTGTCAAATAATTACTAACTAATGGAACACAATTATATATTTTTGAAGTGTCAAGTGTATAAAGTTAAATTTTTTAATAGAAATTCAATATGACTGTCTTCTTTGTGAAATGTATTTTTATAAAATGTGTATTAATAGAAATTGTTACATGATGTGAAGGTATAACGCATGATGAGACTTAATTATATTCACCACGAAACAATATTACGAAGATAACTATTGTGTATATTTATAGAAAGCATAGACAACAAGTTTCATAGCGTATATATTCATATAGAAAATATTTTACAGAAGGTATGTATAATATGTACCTAATTGAAAGATGTTTCCCTATTATTCTAAACATTCAAAATGACGGTTGTATATAAATGGCACATGCTTATGAATAGAAAAATGTCTTTAAAAAAACGATGCGCCAAGTCCTTTTGTAAAGTATTTCTCGGTGTTTATACTTTTATTTCAAAGATACGATTAAATATTTGGAAATGTCATTGACTTGGCTCCTTTTTTGATATCACTCCTTTTCGGTGTTGAATTTTTTTAAAGTAAAGAGACTTGGCTGCCTTTTTTACACGGAGTGTTTTTTTCTGGGATATCACTTCTTTTGTTAGTTTATTCATACAGCTTGTAGCACAGCTTGTGTCCGTGCAAGAACTTATTTCTTTAAAAAAATACGCCTATGCCGATTTGGATACTTAGAAAAGTTGCGTTTGGTATATAAGATTAAAATAATTATCCAAGAAGAATAGCTTTAAGTTTCGTTACAATCGGTCCAGCCGTTTTCGATATATGACGTCACTTCCGGTTTTAGCAATGGCGGCCGAAAATAATGTCGTCTTGAATTCATAATTATTACTCCTACACATTTCCAAAATTTGGTTGCAATCGGTACAGCCGTTTTTGATATATGACGTCACTTCCGGTTTTAACAATGGCGGCCGAAAATAATGTCGTCTTGAATTCATAATTATTAGTACAACACATTTCCAAAATTTGGTTGCAATCGGTACAACCGTTTACGATATATGACGTCACTTCCGGTTTTAAAAATGGCCGCCGAGAACACTGCAACCTTGAATTTATAATTATTTACAAAGTACGTTTACTTATATCTGTTTTAAAGTATAAAGTAGTGAATTTAGCGTCATTTAGCATATTTATGACGTCATTTCCGGTATAGGTCATAAAATGTGTGACGTCATTTCCGGTTTCGATATTTGAATCATCAAATATTACTGATTACATAAAGTTGACCGTCTAAATCGTTTAGCGCTGGTTTTGTTCTAATCTGTTTAGCCGTTTTTGAGACATGATGTCACTTCCGGTTTCAAAATGGCGGCTTCCGGTTGGTTTTATAACAAGTCAAATGAAATATCAAAAGTACAAACGTTACATAAATATCAAGACAATCGGATCAACAGTTGTTGCTGAAATGCAAATCGATGTATTTCAAATTTCATGACGTCATTTCCGGTTTATTTAAAATAATGTTCAGTCTTTTGATATTGATAATCCATATAGATGACCGTCTGAAACGATTGGCGCAAATTTCGTTCCGATCGGTCCAACCGTTGACGAGATATGACGTCACTTCCGGTTTCAAAATGGCGGCACAAAAAATTCATGGGGACAAGGTTAAATCAGACGCCAAAAGTGCACACGTGGTAAAAATGTGAGATCAATCGGTTCAGCCGTTTAGGCTGTGGCCTGTTTACCGGATTTTAGCTCCAGCCTACTACTACTAAGATTATTATTATGAAAACCGCCCTAAAACACTGTTTTCACGGCCCTCTAGCGCGCAAAGGGCGTAAACTATTGTTCCCAAATTTGGTATATGTTGTAGGGTGGGCCATAGCTCGAAATTAAGATATTTCGCAACAATGTGAGATTTCTCAATTTTAAGATCCAGTAGGCCGAAAATGCCACTTTGATGCTTACAGTAAAAGTGGGTTTGCTCCAGCCTTTATATGAGAGTGTGCGCGCGCCGTACGACTTGGCTGGCGTGGAGCGACCGCTCCACTAGATTAGAGATGGACCGATACCATATTTTTCCGATACCGATGCTGATACCAACAACCGATACCAATACTTTTCCGATACCGATACTATTTTATTGTTGACTGTTATTATTAATTTTAAAATGTTTAATTTATTAGTAAATCATCACCTGTAGGTTGTTTAATGATAAAGTGGTCCCATACTTCACTTGTTTTGCGTTTTGACATAGCTAGTATTTATTTAATCACACAAACATTAAACAAGTCAAATACAAACCAACTTTCAGTGAGAACTACGTACCTACTACCGTATTTACTTGAATATAGGCCGCCCCTGATTATAAACAACACCCCAGTTTTTGGAAGTCTGTTTTTGAAAAACACTTTGAATGCGAAAATAAGCCTTGGGGATGTGAAAAAGAACAGTCATTTGTCAGAACCTGACTATACTTCTATCTATTTTACACTTGAGTTTAGTGACAGGTCCTTTGAGTGTACTTGACATTGAATGGCCTACTAAGGCGTTATCTTAAGTTGGGGGAAACATGAATAGTGTGTCTTTTATTGAAACATCATCCATCAACACATATTTTATTTTATTTTTATTTAAATCGTTTTTCACACGATCTTCTTTACCTTTCTGTCAGTCAATCAAAGTTGTTGTCAAGCAGATGCCGCGATATTTCCATTTCTCTCGGCAAACTTTTAACATGCCTTTTGATTGGATCATTATTCACGGAACATTCACTTTTACATCACACTTCATTGCAGTAATATAAAGTAATTCATTTATAAAACTAAAAACACACGAAGTTCACATTTTCTTTGTTTACAAAACCACCCAAACATGGCTGGGGGTGCGTCAAAAGCCAAGATGCAAGCCGTCATCTTTTGCCCTTGAATATTCCCTGTCTCTGATTGGTCTAGCAGAACCTCAACCAAGGCCAAGGGGGTTGGGCTTCAACCAAGGCCGTCAGTGATGACGGCCAATCAGAATACACACAACATTAGGCGGGAAATTTTTGAAAGTATCGGTAAGGGGGGAAAAATAGTAGTATCGCCAATACGGCAGTATCGGCGGTATCGCGAGAACCGGTATCGGTATCGGTCCATCTCTAAAAACAATGTAATTGTGATATTTATTAAAGGTGGGCTGTCATGGTCAACAAGTCTAAAATATTGTATATATTGTAACCAGAAATAGAATGCCGAAAACGCGAACGCGATGCGATGTTGGGTTCAGGCGCTAGAGCCCCTTGAAGTTTGAAAAACCTGGTTTTTGTGACGTAGGTCCCACCCAACCTTTGCTGGCTTTTGCGGCTGAGTTGAGTTTGAATGACGCGATTTCCACCCCTATCCGTCTTCGCTGCGCTATAACTTTGTTAAGGAATATCCTACATAAGTACCTCTAGTTTGCGCCGCTGTGATTGCATGCCTTATGTCATCATGTTTTTTGAATAATAAAAAAATGGGGCTCATCCGTGATAGCCCACCTTTAATTTATAGTTATTTTTCTTGAGGAATATAAATAGAAAAAGCACAATTCAAAGACTTGACACTCAAGATTCAATCATGATTATTTAATGATTTTTTTTTGTGTGGCATTTTCTTTGTTGTGTTGGAATCTTGGATTGATAAAATAAATAAAATTTTCTTTGAGTCTGACTTTTGCACACTAAGTGTTTGTTAGTAGGTAAATGCATGCAAGTCTATCTATCTGTTGAAGGTCAGAGATTTTATCACCTCCACATCACATGCTCTTTTTGTGTGGAGTATATCAATTTTAATAATTCAAACAACATTTCAAAAGAATGTCTTTCTTGGGAAAAATTGGGATACCTAATAAATTACATTGTTTGCGCAGTTTTGTTCAATAACCGGCGCCTAATTAAGAAGGCACGAAGCAAAAATTTAAAAGTGCTACCTACTAATAATATACAATCAGACTGATCATGTGAACATCCTATCAAAGTTACACCCACTTATAAAACAATTTACTTTCTCAATTTTCTAAAACGGCCGAGCGCTTGCGCCACCTTAAAGATGTATGCCTAGAGCCAAGATTATATGGTTTGTTTTTTGCAGTGATTTCGTTTTTTGTGGTTTTATGAATTGAGGATTTCGCGATTTGTGGGGCCATTAAACACACAAAATTGAACTTTAAAACGAAAATGAATTTCATCTTTATTACCAAAATGTTTTGCTCACACTAATGAATAATGTAAATAATCAAATTAAAATGATAAAATAAAGATGCATCATAAGAAACAGGCAAGGCTATCAATAGAACAGTCAGCTGTCTAACTGGGGGTGTGGTGTGGGTGGGCGTGCAAAGGTGGGTAAAAGAGGGGTAAGTAGGTTGCCACATTTCCACCAACAGCCAGAAGCATTGTCTCAAACCAGAGCAGGTATGTTTGCAACCTTGTTTTCCAGCTAATCAAAGGATGGATTCTCACAATTCTTAGACGCAACAAGTGCTGGATTAGATGCAAATTTTATGCCTACAAGTAAAAAAAATATATATATATTTTTTAAGTGAAAAATTATTGATTTTGTGGTAATTTTGGGATTTAGGTCAATTTCGCGAATTAGAGTGTATTTCGTTTTATTTCGCGATTGGAAAATGATAGTTTTGGGGTTTACATTCCATGAACCATGCACATTTCACACTAAAACCTGTTTATTTAAAATTTCGTGATATTTTCAATCACCATATAATCTTGGCTCTACGTATGCCTAATTATCATGTGATGTGCACAGAGGCGTACCTGCGCCACGCGCACGGCATCGTTTCCGAGTATCTGAGCGACGACCTGAGCCTGAGCCTGCTGCGCCACCTCGGCCTGCCCGACGAGAAGGTCGGCGTCGGCGGCGAGAAGCGCAAGCTGGCCGACACCAACCGCACGGCCGACGTCGGCAAGAAGACCAAGACTGAGACCGACCCGGGCATCTTGGACCTCACCAAGCCGGAGAAGGTAACGCGGAGGGTCGCTACGTAGCGTGTTAAGGCGGCTGAGCAGTGAGCGTGGCCTTGAAGAGTTTTTTAATCGATTTTTATCAATATCTTTTACTAATGCAATTGTTAACAAAATGAGGCTTTGTTCGAGTCTTCAGAACAGTTCAATGAAAATAATTTTATAGTTTGGAATAAGTTATTAGTTTTATTTTGTGTCCTACAGATGTTTAGTGCCATATTTTTACTAATTTTCAGGCACTTATCGTCTGTAGGGCAAAATAAAACTAATAAGCTTATTTTCATTGAACTGTACTGAAGACTCGTACAAAGCCTTATTTTATTAACAATTTCATTGGTAGGTAAAAGATATCAATAAAAAACTCTTCAAGGTCAAGCTGACTACTCAGCCGTCTAAAAGTAGGAATTGCTCAACTGTGTTGGTATAAAAAAAGCACATAGATTTTTGCTATACCTATTTCGGTAAATACTGTTTCCAGTGGACAATAGCTATTGACATTGTCAATGACACACAACTCCTGACACTATGAGAGTTCCTTGTCATGTCCTTGTTTTGATCCTTGTCTTTTGAATATGGAGAAGAGAAAACATTATAAAAGACTAAAACCTATTTGGCAACACCAACAATGTATCTCAAAGCCATAGCAAAACAACCCTCCCTGCCTCCCGACTTTATACCTACCTGATGCATCTCTAAATTAACAAAGTGCCACACATGTTTATTGTTCATTGACATGCTCCATTGTGAAATTTTCGAATGAAAATCTGGCACACTGGAAGTGGTATAGCAATAATCTATGTGGTAGTACCTACTGTATCACTGTCTAATGCGTGAGCAGAAACACACATTGTTTTCGTCTCATAATAGATTGTAAAATTATTTTCTCTCATTCTTTTCTTAACAATTTATTTCCTATCCCTTGTTCGAGGTTGTTTACAACCTTCTAGCTTTTTGCTTGCTGAGAGTTGTAAATATTATAACAGGAAAAGAAGGATGTAGGACTGGGTCCGCCAAATGACCTGATAGGGTTATTACTACCTAATTGTTTAATAAAATAAAATTTACGAAGAATTTCATATTGCAAGCTGCCCAGAACGTATTCGAGCGAATAAGGAACACGACTGCACTCTGGTGGCTTTTGTGAGGTAAATGGCGGATGACAGGACAGGAGCACATTTGCATACATTTAAATATAAATTTGCTTTATTTACATATTGTGTTATGTTAAATTTAAAATGTATTTATAAATTATTTAAAAAATGTATTTATAAATTATTTAAAAAATGTGTTTATAAATTATTTAAATAATTTATTTAAAATTTATTTATTTTTATAAAAATTTAAAATTTGTAAATTTAAAAAGTAAATTTATGACTAAATTTAAATATCAATTGTTTTCTCCTTTTTCACTGCACTATGGAAACACAAACTGTCTAAACAAATAAGTTAAGGGCAGTCATATATTTTTTCCCACCAAAAGTCGTGTTGGAGCGGTTTTAGAGGCAAATACAAAATATAAATTGCCATATTTGGCAAACGGTTATGAATATCAAAAAAGCAAGAAAGACATGACATGTATTGAACCTTTATCTACATTTTCATCTCTTACTGTCATAGCTTTGCTCCTACTATGTGGGCAGAATTTGTCGGGCACGAAAACGCTCCGTGTGAGAGACGGACGAGAAACGGAGCGTTTTCGTGCTCGACCAATGCTGACCACATAGTAGGAGCAAAGTTATGACAGTAAGCGACGCAAATGTAGATAAAGGTTCATTACATGTCATGTCTTTCTTGCTTTTTCGATATTCATAACCGTTTGCCAAATAAGGCAATTTATATTTCGTATTTCCCTATAAAACCGCTCCAAAATGACTTTAGGCGGAAAAAATATATGACCGCCCTTAATCTGTAGACTGACAGTAGCCACTTTGTCAGAAGTGGCTCCATCATATATCGCTTATTTGCGCGAATAGGTAGTATTCCAGATGCTCCACTTCATTCATATAACACACAATCAACACACTTGCCTTGTTTTGACCTGTCGTTGAGTTCGGTCGATTAAAGTCACAATTCTCTCCTCGTTTCAGGCGGCAAAACCGGCCGCAATATCATCGAAGGACAAGGCTCGAGCGAAGGCCGCGGCGGGCTCCAAAAACATCTCCTCGTTCTTCAAGAAGAAGTAAAGAAGCGTTCCTAACTTCCCCTCCCCCGAGAGTTGACCCGAGTAGACGGAATCATGAACCTTCCAACTCGCTACACGCAAGTCTGTCATCCTCATCGTTTGGTCGCACGGCGGAGCGGAGCGAGAGACAGCCACGTGCGCGATCAGTCGCCACTCGCAGGGATATTGCAGCCTATGCAGTGTTCCAACTTATGAACACTAAAAACAGATGTCAGTCGATCGCTAGCGGAAGCGGTATGCCGTAAGTTATGTCGGTAATGCCGCAAAGTGAAGAAGCGACAAGGATATCATTAATAGAAACACTATCTTAGTGTTATTGAATAACTATCAATTATTCTAAAATTATAAACAGCAATTCAAACAGAAATTCAATAATTTAATTTGTTCACTGACATGACATGAGGTCAAATAATCCTCTGTGGAACGGATTTTAAGGCGGCTTCTTTAAGTCTTTTTCATTCTTATCCAGATGGAATTGGAATTTAATTCAGAGTTGATCCTGCCCAGTCTTAGCCAGTGCACCAATTAAGATATTTTCTGTGTGATTCTGGGTACAAAATTTTACATGTTGTTTAATTTTAACGTTATCTATTTGTGTTTTACATACTGAAATAGATATCTATAAAATTAGCTGTTTGTGATATTTTCTGAAAACCAGAGCCGCCGAGATAATTTCTGAAACGATCAAACTCCCCGCCATACTCGTGGCAACGAACGTGGCGACATAATCGCGTACTGCTGGCTGTCTCTTCGCTCTGCGTCGAATGTTTGGTCGGAAAGTACAACGCGGCTGATGCATTAGTAATCTCTCGATAACTTTCTGTCGATGCTACGTCTGTCTGTAGAAATAATCACTCGCGTTTTGACTGCCTTTGAGAAAAAAACTGTTTCAAGGATAGGTACTAAAATATTTTAACTCAAAATTGAGATGTGTCTCAGCCAATAATATCCAGTCCTACATTTAGATGATGTTTTATGGGATTTTCTTTCCGTTGAGTATCTTTGGAATAATACAGGGCTGCCAATTAAGTGATTTTTGGTCTAAACATACGTCAATTTGTAATGAATCTCTTTGACACTATTATAAAATGATTGTGACAGATTTTTGTATTATCTTTATGACGATTTTCATTCTTTTGTGTTGATGTTCACCTTCACAAAAGTATCTACTAAGAATAGTGAAAATAAACTATGTACCTACTGATTATGTCGAAAAAGAGAGTGAAATTCAGAGTAGGTAAGGTAGTAAGGTACAGTGGGGCATGTCAAAGATGTAATATTAATTAAATCTTCTGCCCATGATGTTAACCCACATTATTTTTGTCTGACAATTAATTTTTACTGTTACACATTGCATTTTTCTTTGTAGGTACTTATTAATATTCTGACAGGGATTCTGTAATTTTAAATTCACTGCTTTCTTGGTGTAAAACTTGTGTTCTGGTTGTTAATCTGATTTGTAAGAGATGCCCTACTGTCTCTACTTCAGCACGTCGGCCTAGCGGGTGGGATGGGAAAGGTGGCAGCCCTGTAAGCTCCGACGAAACTCTCCGTCTCTTGCGTTGGTTGGTTGTGTTTCGTGCCATGCGATTGCTTGTCGAGTGTTTGGAACCTTGTAGATCGAGGGCAGCTAAACGGTGTTTTGACTGGTGGCTTTCGAATCGCATTCGGAATCATTTTCGTCGGACAAACGTCTAGGTGAAATGTGTGGATCGTAAACGTGATCTCAGAATGTCTCGGGTTATTTATATCTCGCACCACATAATAGTATTTATAACACGTGAAAGGAGGCTTGACATTATTTTAATACACTACATTCATTTTAATCATACTTATTACTTTTTCTTACTGCATTGCTTGCAACTTATTAAAACTGTATACCATTTTACAATTGATGCATTACAATTGATGGGAAACTATTTTGTTTTTCAGGACACTTGGCATTTTCTCTTTTTACTCTTTACGGTAAAATGCATTTGTTTTATCTAAATGAGATGCGATGTGATACAAAAACTGTAGACTGTCGTCGAAATCTTGTAGCTCTTACGGAATCTAACGAAATGCGTCCACGTACTGCAAAGTTATAGATCTGAACTATTTCCTGTTATGACTCTCACATTGATCTGCGCTGCAAGATAAGGGGAATATAATCTACATAAAAAGAAACCATTACGTAGGTAGTTGATTCATTTTAACGGCTTTAAAGTTGGAACTGAACTGAACCTAAGCTCAGCTGTTAAGGTGGATTCACACGGCCGTTCCAAACTTCGAGTTTGAAACTCAAGTTTGTCAAAGTTCCGAATCGCCGTTCCAAAAACTCCCGTGTGAACTATGAAAAGATTCGAACTGTGAGGATTGAGTTTCAAACTTTCATAGTTCACACGAAGGTTTTTGGAACGGTGATTTGGAACTTCGGCAAACTTGAGTTTCAAACTCGAAGTTTGGAACGGCCGTGTGAATCCACCTTTACGGTTTACCAGAGTTCGTAGTGGACTCTTGACGAATTAAATGTCGTTTATGTGGTCATTTATTTAGGTACCTAGATTCTTTGGCCTTCACTTGCGATGAAGACAGTTTGCTTGATTTAGTGACAAGTAAAAGAATCTCAGGTCATCATGCATTTATGGAAAACAAAATATGAGGTTGAAATAAGCTAAATAAAGTTTCTTTAAAATTACATTTAAAAACTTAACCAATAATTCTTCGCCGTATGCGTGATGATCGAAGTGGCCACTTTTCGTCAAATATAATTTAAAACCACTCTTTTTGCTCATTGCTCAATTTCAATTTGTTTATTCAAGCTTAGGAAAACAATACATAAATACGTACTAACAATTTGCTCACACATCGATTCTCGTATCTTTAAGTATTTGCTCAGAATGAATTTCGATGCAATACCAAAGCCACAGTCAAAGCACCGCAATATTATGATTTCTTGAGAGTTACTTCAATGCTTTACATTAGGTATTTATAAAATAACAGTATTTTCGACGGTCTCCGGTGGAAAATTATCGCGTGTCATGCTTTGATGTGTTTTTAATTTTATACAATTTATTTTGAGTGATCTGAATTTTTTGTATTTTTAATTTTGTGTCTGACATCTGTTATTGTTAAGCTATGTATAAGTTTTTAGTTTTTAAATATTAATTAACTAATTGTTTTATTGTAATTTTGTGATAATGAAAGTTGTCATAGTGTACTTAAATCAGATTCTCGAAAGCATCAAATAAGAATAACATTACGTAGAAACTGTATTTTTTGATTTTTATTTTCCTGGTGAAATTTCCCATTTCCTTTGAAAATGAAGAAAAGCGAGTAATTTTCATACACGTAGATAACATTATGTGCATGATCTACGGTGGTGTAGTCGAGAGTATATGCGATAAAAATTGTTTTTGATTGGTGCGTATATCCCTAAATAATTGCCTGGGTGTACGCTGTTATGGGCACATACACCATTTTTCGTATTTAAATCATGCCTGTTTACAAAATTTGCCTGTTGAGGTGTCAAAGATGTTAATTGATGCAGAAAATCTAATATTCTACTGATTTGCTAAAGAAAACTTTAAAATTGAGAAATTTTATGTATATACGAAGCATAAAATAACTAACAATAAAAAAAATCGCCAGAAATTTCTAGAAAATAAAAAAAAATAGAAAAATCAAGGCATTTATTACAGCAGAAAGTGTTTCTAGAAATCGTCACAATGCACCAAAATGAATTGGGGGGCCTCGCACACAAACCCCCCCTATTTTCCTTCTCATGTTTTTTTTGCGTATACATTTTTCTGGACTGCACCCTTGAGTATGAACACTACAACACTGATGATCTATACAACTGCACCCTTGAGTATGAGCACTACAACACTGATGATCTATACAACTACACCCTTGAGTATGCACCCTTGAGTATGAACACTACAACACTGATGATCTATACAACTGCACCCTTGAGTATGAGCACTACAACACTGATGATCTATACAACTACACCCTTGAGTATGCACCCTTGAGTATGAACACTACAACACTGATGATCTATACAACTGCACCCTTGAGTATGAACACTACAACACTAATGATCTATACAACTGCACCCTTGAGTATGAACACTACAACACTGATGATCTATACAACTGCACCCTTGAGTATGAACACTACAACACTGATGATCTATACAACTGCACCCTTGAGTATGAACACTACAACACTGATGATCTATACAACTGCACCCTTGAGTATGAACACTACAACACTGATGATCTATACAACTGCACCCTTGAGTATGAACACTACAACACTGATGATCTATACAACTGCACCCTTGAGTATGAACACTACAACACTGATGATCTATACAACTGCACCCTTGAGTATGAGCACTACAACACTGATGATCTATACAACTGCACCCTTGAGTATGAGCACTACAACACTGATGATCTATACAACTGCACCCTTGAGTATGAACACTACAACACTGATGATCTATACAACTGCACCCTTGAGTATGAGCACTACAACACTGATGATCTATACAACTACACCCTTGAGTATGCACCCTTGAGTATGAACACTACAACACTGATGATCTATACAACTGCACCCTTGAGTATGAACACTACAACACTGATGATCTATACAATGCACCCTTGAGTATGAGCACTACAACACTGATGATCTATACAACTTTAAGTTTGAAAATCTTTATTTAGCTTGGCAGCTATTACAGAACAATACATTATATTATATTACATTACATAGGTGTCAGTATTTTACATCATCTTAATTCTATTACAAATAATGTTACCCTTAACTTAAATTCTCTCCAGTCTTTGCATTCCTTCAACTCCTCCGGCAGTTTATTGTATTCCCTTACTCCAGCATATGCTACACTGTTACATACTAAATTTGATTTGCATTGATTAACATATAAGTCCGTTTTCTTTCTTGTATTGTTATTGTGCCCTCCATCATTCCTTTGTTTAATAATTTGATCGAGATAGCAGGGCATTAATCCTAATTTGATCTTATGAATAAAAGTAAATGAAGCTACATCTAGGGTTTCCTTAACATTAATCCATTCCAACTTCCTTAACAAATCTAGTTGACTGGTGCACCACACCTCTTGTAAAATATATCTCATAACCTTGTTCTGCATGGTTTGAAATGCTTTCATCTCTTCATTACCCATTCCCATAATAACTGTACTGCAATATTCAAAATGAGGCTTGATGATTGTGTTGTAAATCATCACCTTGGTCCACTGTGACAATTTACCTCCAACTCTCTTTAGATACCCAATCTTTTTACCAATTTTTTTCTTCAAAAATTTCAAATATGACTTAAAATTAAGTTTATTGTCTATAATTACTCCTAAATACTTAAATTCACTTACAAATTCTATTTGACAATCATTCAGCTTTAAACTATCTACTACTCTAACATCATCATTATTTGCACCCTTTATCAACATCATTTTAGTCTTATCCTCGTTTAATTTTAACTCATTTACTCTTAACCAGTCATTAAGCCTACTGACTTCTTCATTTAGCACCTGACGTACATCCTGTAAATTCACACCACTATATGACACCACCATGTCATCGGCATATAGATTAATAAAACATTTCTCCATACACTTTGCAACATCGTTTACATATAGTATAAATAATAGCGGGCCTAGAGTGGATCCTTGAGGCACCCCTACATCACACTTTAACCTATCCGAAATTACCTCCCCAAATCTTACCCTTTGCGTCCTACCACTAAGATATTGCTCAATCCAATTTCTTACTTTCCCCTCTATTCCAAAACAAAACTTTAACTTATCTAGTAATCTATTTCTATTAATTGTTTCAAAGGCTCTTCTTAAATCCAGAAAAATAGCCATAGTATTCATCTTTTCTTCTTTGTCTTTTGACCATTTTATCAGTATGTTTTGTATCGCGGTCTCACAAGAGTAATTCCTTCTGAAACCCGATTGATTAGTAAATAATAACTTATTCTTTTCAAGGTACTCATATATTTGGCTATGAACTACTTTCTCTAGAATTTTATCAATAATTTTTAACATATTAATAGGTCTGAATTCAATCAACTTATAAGTTCCTTTAATCTTGGGTATTGGGATTATTAAAGCTTCCTTCAGATCTTCCGGAAATGTACCCGTCATGAGTGAAATATTGATAAAATCTAATAAAATATACTGAATTATCTTATACGCATCCACAAGAATCTTTTGAGGTATATCCTCTTCATCACCTTTCTTATTTTTAAGGTTTCTAATTATCTCATCAAGTTCCCTAATAGATACTTCTCTGAACTCAATCATTCTGGTATCCACATGATCTGTTCTTTCATATTCTTCAATATGTACTAGACCCTTTCTTCTTAAATACCTTTCATTTACACTTCCTTCTTCTATTGTCGTAATAGTTGCGATTATTTCCCTAATGCTATTGATAAAATATTTATTGAACTCATTTGCTATCAACTTGTCCTCACTTATAATTCTGTCATCAAATACTATTTCACTCCGTTTAGGATCTTTATCTTCTGTAGAAATAATGCCTTTTAATGTCCCCCATAACTTAACACTGTCGGATTTAACTTTGTCAATCTTATTCTCATAATATTCCCTTTCGGCATTTCTCAGTTTCTTAGTCACCTGATTTCTACTCATCTTATATTGATCCCAGTCCTCAGTACAGCCCGTCACTTTGGATCTCTTTTACCAATAATTTCTGTTTTTGATACTAGTCCTGATCTCCTCATTAAACCATTTCACCCCTCTCCCTGACATTTCCACTATATTTACCGTTTTTTTCTTTAGTGCTTTAGATTTACACTCATTAACATTGCTTCTAATTATATTGTACATTTTGTTTATATCTTCTAAGTCAGTACTCCAGCCACATTCGACTAGTTCCATTTTTAGCACATCCTTATCATAGCTCTTCCAGTCATCAACTACTTTCTTACACTTTACCTTACCCTCAATCCTACTGTAATCCTCTCTGTTTCCCTTTTCTTTAATGTTTATGGTTAATACTTCATGATCAGTAATACCAAATCCTTCAAGTACTCTTCCTTCCACGTTCACCATGTCATTTGTTGATGCTATTTTTATTATTAATATAATATGTACTACCTACATAACCATCTCATTATCCAATTTGTGTAGGCACATATCCTATGTAGTATGTATCTTTTTAGCATACTCTACCATAATAATTAGTCAAACCATAATAAAAAAATAAAAAAGGTAATGATAATGATACTTTTAACTTATGTAGTAGTTATGTAGTATGTATCTTTTTAGCATACTTTATTTAGTATGACACTGTCACTCTTTATTACTCATTATCTTGTTACCTGGCTATAATTGCCATAATAATTAGTCAAACCATAATAAAATAATGATAATGATACTTTTAACTACTTAACCTACCTATTATAAAATTATCAAGTAGGTAGGTAAAAATAATTACTTATAATGATACTGATACCTAATGTTAATGTTAAAATTGATAATCTATTCTAAAATTAACAAGTAATAATAATTAATTAATTACTTACTAAACTGATATTGATAATGATAATGTTAAAATTACTTATATGTTAATGTTAAAATTACTATTTCAGCAGGCAGGGTGGAAGAACGCAAATCCTTGCGAACCTCGCCTTTTTCTGTGTATTAAATCTTATGCCTGTACAGTGTATCTGATATAATGCAAAAATAAAGAAAATTCTATTCTATTCTATTCTATCAATTAATGTTGATGACTTACATGTTACTCTTGTTTGTTTATCAATTAATTGTTTGAATCCATTAATTCTAATAATATTTTTCAACTTATTTACATAGCTATTACAACTAAACCAGTTGAAATTTAAATCCCCAACTAGAATTGTTGTACTTCTTCCCCTGGCTTCTTTTTCTAGGATCTCCTCTAGAAAAATTAGGCTTTTTTTCTTTACACAGTTTGGGGAAATATAACCTATTAATATCTTTACGTTATTACCTAACAATTTCATTTTAAGTCCTTTAAACCAAAGCTTTGTACATTTATCATTAACATTTAGAAATTCCTCAAATTCGTTCCCATCTTTAACATACATAACCACCCCACCAGTATTTCTGGAGTGTGAATTACATTTCACTGTTTTATAGCCCTGTATCTCTATTTCCTTATCATAAATTTTGTCATTTACATGTGTTTCAGTTACCCCTAGTACAATTGGATTTTTTATTCTAATCATTTCCCTTATTTCATTATAATTTCTAATTAGACTTTGTGCGTTAATATGTAGAATAATATCCCTATTTACTATATTTAGTTGCTATTTCTTACATACATTCTCTATCCTTCCCTCCCGTTTTTCTTCTTCCGTGTTCATCGGTGTATTTTCTTCATTTCTCACGACTTCTTCGGTTCTCACATCATCAGTTGCTCTTTCTTCAATGTTATTTGCACTGTTAAAGCTCAACTGTAAGCTTCCTTCCTGGTCTTCGTTCTTGTACTCATATCCAATGTCCAATTTATATACAACCCTTTCCCTTGCCCTTTTGTAGCTTGGGCATTCGTTACTATACGAGTCATGCCTCGTGTTGAAATTACTGCCAAATTTCATGTTTGATTTACGACAGTTTACACATTCAGATTCACCGTCAGTAGCCTTGCACTCACTATACGTATGCCTACCTGAACAGTAGCTGCATGCCAGATCGTTCCTGCAATTTCCACTCTTATGTCCATAACCGGCACACTTATAGCACCTCATTACATACACTGCCTCCACTACCTTGCATTTCTTCCAACCTACTTTAATTCCTTCTTTCATAATATTGTTCACTTCATTACTATTCATGTCAATTACTAAGTTTACACTATTGCCATGATAGTTCTGCCTTTTATACACTATTTTCACTTGTCCTACTAGACCATTTTGCTCTTCAATTTTTTCTTCCATCTCCCATTCGTCCAATTCATCCTGTGGCACTCCAATCACCATGACTCTTGTAATTTCTTTACGTTTATGTCTTCGAATAACAAAATCATCCCCCATCTTCTTCTTTGCTTCATCCATCAACTTCTCCACCTCTTCATTAGTGTCGCAACCAATCATTAGCTCCCCTCTTCCCGTTGTTTTCACTTGAGTTATTCCTATTTTGAGATTGGCTGGCGAGACCGTTGATTTTAGTCTTCTGATAGTTTCATTCGTTTCTTTGCCCGCTTTTCCTTTGATAATCAACATCTTTTCGCTATCTTTCTTCACTTTATCTTTTGATTTAAATACTTCACTGTAGCTTGCATGTGGATTCGACTGGTAAACATGATTGAGGTTAGAAACATTTACCACAGTGTTTTCCTCCATTCGACCTGCACCATTACTACACTTCGCAATAGTCTCGGTCAATTTGTCGATCTTTGCATTTATATTAAGAATTTCTTGTTGCATTTGCGACCCTGTAGAAACTTTTCCTGTTTTCTTACCGAAACATTGTCGACAAAACCATAGCACATTGGTAATTTTTTTCAGAATTTTGAATTCTTGTTCCGATAGAAACGCACATTTTCTGTGAAACCATAATTCACATTTTCCTTCACAGAGAATATAATCCGAATCTACATCATCCCCTCTTGAACACCTCCCACATTTTGTTACCTCATTATCTAGTATCTGCTTTTCCACTTCATTTACTTGTTGGGTACTTTGACTCCCATCTGCCGCCATTGATTTCCCCTGCTGTGCTTCTTCTAACCCCACACTTGAAACATTTTCACTTTGAAGGTTCACTGTTTCTGATTCCGACTCATCTTGACTTTTATCAGAATGTTTAGCACAACCACGTTTTTCTTTTTGTGTACGCATTTTATTTAATATCACTTTACTTTTAGTATTTTAACATATTACATAGACACTATTCACTGCTTGCTCAATACGGCAGCCATCTTGAAAAAAAAGTGCACCCTTGAGTATGCACCCTTGAGTATGAGCACTACAACACTGATGATCTATACAACTGCACCCTTGAGTATGCACCCTTGAGTATAAACACTACAACACTGATGATCTATACAACTGCACCCTTGAGTATGAGCACTACAACACTGATGATCTATACAACTGCACCCTTGAGTATGCACCCTTGAGTATGAACACTACAACACTGATGATCTATACAACTGCACCCTTGAGTATGAGCACTACAACACTGATGATCTATACAACTGCACCCTTGATGGCTCATGTTGCTGAGCCTCTCTCCCTCATTATCAACCGCTCATTCTCCTCTGGCATCTTCCCCGATCAACTCAAAATGTCTCACATCATCCCTATCCATAAAAAGGGAAAGAAATCTGACATTAACAACTATCGACCCATATCTCTCCTCTCTTCTTTCTCCAAAATCATTGAAAAAGTCATCCTAGACCGTCTGACCTTCTATCTTTCAGACCACTCCATCCTTGCCGACTGCCAACATGGCTTCCAAAAACGTAAATCTACAGGTACGGCAATATACCAATTCCTCACCACACTCCATGCTGCACTCGACAAGGGGGACCACTCAATAGGCCTCTTCTATGACTTGTCGAAGGCATTCGACACCATCAACCACTGCCTCCTCCTTCACAAGCTGGAGCTCTGTGGCATAACGGGTCTGGCCAATCGACTGATATCCTCTTTCCTAACCAACCGCTCGCAGACAGTGATCATCCCTTCCAACAAACCGCGCTCTCCATCTCTCATCACCTCCTCCTCTAAACTAATTCGCTGCGGTGTCCCTCAAGGTTCCGTTCTTGCTCCAACACTCTTCCTCGTCTATGTGAACGACCTCCCTGACCTCATCACCTACGGCAACCTCTTTCAGTTCGCTGATGATACGAACCACCTCCTTACAGCTCCTAAATCCAAATCATTCCTTTCCCTCATCGAGACAGCCAATGAGCAGGCAGCAATCATGTCATCTTACTGCTCGAACAATAAGCTCGCTCTCCAACCCTCCAAAACAACCTTCATCAACTTCCACACCCAATCTCACAAGCCGTCTATCTCTCCCCTAATCCGCATCAATGACCACATTATTCCGAGCACCCCATCCATAAAATTCCTGGGCATCCATCTAACTGCTACCCTCAATTGGTCTACGCACATCCAACACACGGTCTCCAAAATCCAGAGTAGCTGCTTCCTACTACGCCGACTCAAGCCCATAGTTAACGCCCATTCCCTCAAACTGGTCTACCACGCTCATTTCCATTCCCATCTCTCCTATGGACTCCTCTTCTGGGGCACCTCTCCCGGTGCCAACCGCATTTTCATCCTGCAGAAACAGGCAGTCCGCATTATTGCCGGCATCTCTCGCCGCAAGTCTGCCAACCCCGAGTTCATTAAGTTACACATCCTGACTCTCACCTGCACTCTCATCCGTATTGCCAGCTCCTTTGCTCGTGAGCACCCAACCCTCTTCCCCCTAAACTCGTCAGTTCATCAATATGGCACTCGAGGGGGAAACTCCATACGTATCCCCACTCACTCTCACTCCTCATTCACTAGCAGCCCCCACTATATATGCACAATTATCTATAATAAGCTACCACAGCACATCACCACCTCTCCCACCTGGGCCAGCTTCCAATCCAGTCTCAATGCCTACCTCCTCCTAAACCCATTCTACAGCCTGCAGGAATTTCTAGACTCATAACTGTACCAGCACTTCAGTGTCAATCATCTTAACCTCAAGCACTCTCGTTCCTTTGTTCTTCCTATTCAACTATCGGCCACGTACTACACGGCATTGTCTTAGCCGAGGCGATTTATTCATTTATTTATATTTATTCTACATGTAATCATTTTTATTATTATTTTTCTTAGGTATAAATATTACTATTATTAGTTTTATTATTTACTGTACATATAACTGTCATTGTAAACATTGTGACTTGTAAATATTTCTGACTTTGTCATAACTTGTACATACATTCTTGACGATACCCATACATGTATTATGTACTTGTCCACGGGATGATAATAAAATACAATACAATACAATGAACACTACAACACTGATGATCTATACAATCTCATGTGAAAGCAAAACAAAAATTCAATTTGCAAGTGATCAATCAAGCTGCAGTGCATATTTTTTATGAAGTGAATAGGTACCTAAATAAATTTTGACAGGAATTGCTACATGAAAAACTATCTTGTATTTGATGTTCTTCACCGATTTTATTGAAATTTGAAAACTTAGAGATAATATTGGTCTTGATGACTTACCCAGCTTGCTAGTTTGATTGGAATATTTCGATTTATAACAAAAATTTGTATATTTTTTAATCGTTGGCATATTAATTGGCTGAACTTTTTAGAAATATGATTAAAGCATTTATTTTGACCTTGGAAAATTTCGACTTGAAAGCTTCAATTTCCCGTTGTTTCCAGCCTTGTGCATATTCACACAAACTCGTGTGCTCTAGAGACCACTTTCTACTTGCACTTGTGTCAGGGCTACCTACATTCTACTTTCTACTTGTCACTTGTGTCAGGGCTACCTACATTCTACTTTCTACTTGTCACTTGTGTCAGGGCTACCTACATTCTACTTTCTACTTGTCACTTGTGTCAGGGCTACCAATATTCTACTTTCTACTTACACTTGTGTCAGGGCTACCTACATTCTACTTGCACTTGTGTCAGGGCTACCTACATTCTACTTTCTACTTGTCACTTGTGTCAGGGCTACCTACATTCTACTTTCTACTTGTCACTTGTGTCAGGGCTACCTACATTCTACTTTCTACTTGCACTTGTGTCAGGGCTACCTACATTCTACTTTCTACTTGTCACTTGTGTCAGGGCTACCTACACTCTACTTTCTACTTGTCACTTGTGTCAGGGCTACCTACATTCTACTTTCTACTTGCACTTGTGTCAGGGCTACCTACATTCTACTTTCTACTTGTCACTTGTGTCAGGGCTACCTACATTCTACTTTCTACTTGTCACTTGTGTCAGGGCTACCTACATTCTACTTTCTACTTGCACTTGTGTCAGGGCTACCTACATTCTACTTTCTACTTGTCACTTGTGTCAGGGCTACCTACATTCTACTTTCTACTTGCACTTGTGTCAGGGCTACCTACATTCTACTTTCTACTTGCACTTGTGTCAGGGCTACCTACATTCTACTTTCTACTTGCACTTGTGTCAGGGCTACCTACATTCTACTTGCACTTGTGTCAGGGCTACCTACATTCTACTTTCTACTTGCACTTGTGTCAGGGCTACCTACATTCTACTTTCTACTTGCACTTGTGTCAGGGCTACCTACATTCTACTTTCTACTTGCACTTGTGTCAGGGCTACCTACATTCTACTTTCTACTTGTCACTTGTGTCAGGGCTACCTACATTCTACTTTCTACTTGTCACTTGTGTCAGGGCTACCAATATTCTACTTTCTACTTACACTTGTGTCAGGGCTACCTACATTCTACTTGCACTTGTGTCAGGGCTACCTACATTCTACTTTCTACTTGTCACTTGTGTCAGGGCTACCTACATTCTACTTTCTACTTGTCACTTGTGTCAGGGCTACCTACATTCTACTTTCTACTTGCACTTGTGTCAGGGCTACCTACATTCTATTTTCTATTTGTCACTTGTGTCAGGGCTACCTACATTCTACTTTCTACTTGCACTTGTGTCAGGGCTACCTACATTCTACTTTCTACTTGCACTTTTGTCAGGGCTACCTACATTCTATTTTCTACTTGTCACTTGTGTCAGGGCTACCTACATTCTACTTTCTACTTGCACTTGTGTCAGGGCTACCTACATTCTATTTTCTACTTGTCACTTGTGTCAGGGCTACCTACATTCTATTTTCTATTTGTCACTTGTGTCAGGGCTACCTACATTCTACTTTCTACTTGCACTTGTGTCAGGGCTACCTACATTCTACTTTCTACTTGCACTTGTGTCAGGGCTACCTACATTCTACTTTCTACTTGCACTTTTGTCAGGGCTACCTACATTCTATTTTCTACTTGTCACTTGTGTCAGGGCTACCTACATTCTACTTTCTACTTGCACTTGTGTCAGGGCTACCTACATTCTACTTTCTACTTGCACTTGTGTCAGGGCTACCTACATTCTACTTTCTACTTGCACTTGTGTCAGGGCTACCTACATTCTATTTTCTACTTGTCACTTGTGTCAGGGCTACCTACATTCTATTTTCTACTTGTCACTTGTGTCAGGGCTACCTACATTCTATTTTCTACTTGTCACTTGTGTCAGGGCTACCTACATTCTATTTTCTACTTGTCACTTGTGTCAGGGCTACCTACATTCTACTTTCTACTTGCACTTGTGTCAGGGCTTCCTACATTCTACTTTCTACTTGTCACTTGTGTCAGGGCTACCTACATTCTACTTTCTACTTGCACTTGTGTCAGGGCTACCTACATTCTATTTTCTACTTGTCACTTGTGTCAGGGCTACCTACATTCTATTTTCTACTTGTCACTTGTGTCAGGGCTACCTACATTCTACTTTCTACTTGTCACTTGTGTCAGGGCTACCTACATTCTATTTTCTACTTGTCACTTGTGTCAGGGCTACCTACATTCTACTTTCTACTTGTCACTTGTGTCAGGGCTACCTACATTCTACTTAAAACTTGCAGGCCAATGTTCATCTCTTTCATACATTACTCAGGATGGTGCAAGCGCTCGACCGTTTTAGCAAATTGAGATAGAAACATTGTTAGCAAATTGAGATAGAAACATTGTTTCATAAGTGAGTGTAACTTTGACAGGATGTTCTCATGATCAGTCTGAATCTAGTGGAGCGGTCGCTCCACACAGCCAAGTCGTACCGTACACTCACAGTATCTCAACATACCGTAAATGCCTATATAAACTGAGGAGCAGACCAACTACTTTTACTGTAAGCAACAACATGGCATTTTCGGCCTACTGGATCTCAAAATTGGTAAATCTCACATTGTTGCGAAATATCTTAATTTCGAGCTATGGCCCACCCCACTACATATACCAAATTTGGGAACAATAGGTTATGCCATTTGCGCGCTAGAGGACCGAGAAAACAGTGAAATTACATCACTTTCTGATTCTGATGATGATATCAGGAAACGTTGCTATCACCGCCACAGCCTAAACAGCTGAACCGATCAACCTGAAATTTTTACCACATATGCACTTTTGGCGTCTGATGATACCTTGCCTCTTGTGATTTTTTGTGCCGCCATTTTTAAACCGGAAGTGACGTCATATATGAAAAACGGCTGGACCGATTAGAACGAAATTAGCGCCATTCGGTTGAGATGGTCATCTATATGAAGTATGTTACTTAAAAATATAATTTTCTTATATTCTAAACCGGAAGTGGCGTCATAAATTTGCAATATTTAGCTTATTTCATCAAATTATACTTTAAATACACATATCATTATCTTACATTGTAACAAAGACAATACAAAATTATAATTTCAATACACAGTGTTCTCGGCCGCCATTCCTGAAACCGGAAGTGACGTCATACATCGAAAACGCCTGTACCGATTGCCACTGAACTAGCTCCTGTATATTCATTCTGCAATCTATTTGAAAAATCAATTGGGATAAATGAATATACAAATTAACGGTACCGGAAATGGCGGCAGGAACCACTAAATGAAACCGGAAGTGACGTCATATATTGAAAACGGCATGAGCGATTTGACGGAAATTAGCGCTATTGAATTCAGAAGGTCATTCATGAAGTATCAACTAGATAAAACTAAATTGTTTTCTTATTACCTATACCGGAAATGACGTCATAAAAATGCTAAATGACGTCATTAATATTCTAAAGGACACTAAATTCACCACTTTATACTTTTAAATAGATATTTAGTAAACATACATTGTAAATAATTATAAATTCAAGGTTGCAGTGCTCTCGGCCGCCATTTTCTAAAACCGGAAGTGACGTCATATAACGAAAACGGCTGTACCGATTGCAACTAAATTTTGGAATTGTGTAGGACTTATAATTATGAATTCAATACGACATTAATTTCGGCCGCCATTGTTAAAACCGGAAGTGACGTCATATATCGAAAACGGATGTACCGATTGCAACCAAATTTTAGAATTATGTCGGACTAATATAATTATGAACTAAAGACGACATTATTTTCGGCCGCCATTGTCAAAACCGGAAGTGACGTCATATATCGAAAACGGCTGTACCAATTGCAACCAAATTTTGGAAATGTGTAGGACTAATAATTATGAATTAAAGACGACATTATTTTCGGCCGCCATTGTTAAAACCGAAGTGACGTCATTATCGAAAGCGGCTGTACCGATTGCAACCAAATTTTGGAAATAGTATGACTAATAATTATGAATTCAAGACGACATTATTTTCGGCCGCCATTTCAAAACCGGAAGGGACGTTATAATATATCGAAAACGGCTGTACCGATTGCAATCAAATTATGCAATTTTGTAGGACTAATAATTATGAATTCAAGACGACATTAATTTCGGCCGCCATTTCAAAACCGGAAGGGACGTTATAATATATCGAAAACGGCTGGACCGATTGTAATTTCTTAGTACCTATCCTAATCGGTTGAGGCGTATTTTTTTAAAGAAATTAGTCCTTGCTCGGACATGTGCTACAAGCTGTATGAATAAACTAACAAAAGAAGTGATATCCCAGAAAAAAACACTCCGTGTAAAAAAGGCAGCCAAGTCTCTTTACTTAAAAAAAAATCAACACCGAAAAGGAGTGATATCAAAAAAGGAGCCAAGTCAATGACATTTCCAAATATTTAATCGTATCTTTGAAATAAAAGTATAAACACCGAGAAATACTTTACAAAAGGACTTGGCGCATCGTTTTTTTAAAGACATTTTTCTATTCATAAGCATATGCCATTTATATACAACCGTAATTTAGAAATTTTAGAATAATAGGGACACAACTTTCAATTACATATTATACCTACATACCTACTGTAAAATATTTTCTATTTGAATATGTACGCGATGAAACTTGTTGCCTATATTTGTAATAAATATACAATAGTTATCTTCATATTATTGTTTCGTGGTCAACATAATTAAGTCTCATGCGTTATACCTTCTCACAATGAAATACATTTCTATTAATCCACATTTTATAACAATACATTTCACAAAGTACACAGTGAAGTCACATTGAACAACTATTAAAACCATAATAATATATACCATAATAATTTACTGCCATAATATAATAGTGTTCTATAAATAGTTAGTAATTATTTGACAACTTTTCATGATTTCCTTCAGTCATGATCAAATTATGAAAAGATATCCTTCTAATATCACCATATTAACAGTGCTATAAGAATATATATGAGCCCACTTCCTTGTTATTTAATTCTACCTCCCTTATTATTACTTCTATTACAGCATGACATCTTTCTTCTATCGCCATTACAAAATTATAAAATAGCCATTACCAAAAGTAGCTTGATTCATAGATACTGGCTCAAATAAAAAGAGGAATATGTACCTACTTGTTAATAATCTTTCCACTTTTAGGATAGAATGATGTCTTTAAAAAAACGATGCGCCAAGTCCTTTTGTAAAGTATTTCTCGGTGTTTATACTTTTATTTCAAAGATACGATTAAATATTTGGAAATGTCATTGACTTGGCTCCTTTTTTGATATCACTCCTTTTCGGGGTTGATTTTTTTTTAAGTAAAGAGACTTGGCTGCCTTTTTTACACGGAGTGTTTTTTTCTGGGTGTATATTAGTGGAACTTTTTCATTTTTGCTTTGTGCCTTGTTAAAAATAGGCTCTTTGCAACAAAACCGCTCAAAACTATGAAATTTCCAATATGATTGGAGACCAAACCCCGAACCCGTAAACCAATTGATCTCAAATTTTAATCATGATTAGATAAAAGACAAACTTAGGGTTATCACTTGGCACATTTTTAAAATTAAACTTCATACCGCACCCAGCGAGATAAGAATCATAAGAAAGGGGCTGGTCATAAAGTATGTCACACAAAATATGCCACTTTTGTACCCCCCCCCCCCCCCCCCCCCCCACCTCCTTGTCACAAGTTGTCACACTTAACACACCCCCCCCCTAAAAAAAATTCACAACTTCAGACCCCCCTCCCCCTACAAAAAACACAAAATACATATTTTCACTTGTTATTGGTTTATTGCAAAAAAATATTGAAATAATGAGAAAACACATTTCTTTATACCTATTGGTTTATTGCAAAATATTACATTCAAAGATTCTTGAGGAGAAATTCCTCAAGAATGGTCAAATCCTAAAGAAAGGGAAAATTCAAAACTCAGCTGAGAATAATAAATGGGTTAAAGTTTCAAATCGTTTTGTCAACCCATTTTGTCTCCAATCGTATCCAAAAAAATGAAGTCTACAGGGGAAGAACGCTATGAGTCTATGTAATCTTGCAGTGATTTTTATGAGCTTTCGGAATAATCCCTCGGTTTTCAGAAAATGTTGCTAAAAGTCTTCAAAAAAGCAATTAATATCGATGTATGGAAGACAAGTTTCAATAAAACTTCGTTTATCTCAGTTTCATTCGAATGTGACTTATAGCGTTCTTCCCCTGTACCCTTCATCTGCTTTTCGAAGAAACTTTGAAATAAAAAAACATAATCTATAGACTCTGGATTCTGGAAGAATGCAGATCTGGTTGCAGTGGCTATTTCAAAAACGTGGTAATCAATTGTTTGCAGTTCAAGGCCAAATGTGAGCAATATGAAACAAACAATAAGTCCTTATGTTCGTGACCAATTTGTGTGAAAATAAAATGTGTAAAATCTTATGAAACATTGGTCCAAATGACCATGTAAAATTTGAAGCTGATCAAAGCATTTTTCATTTCTAACCTTTCGGAATATTTTTTTTTTAATTCTTAGAAATCAAAAACAATTTACAACACTGGTCTTTATGACCATACAAAATATGAATTTGGTCAGATCTATTAAAGACCATTTTGATTTTTCAACCGATCGAGAGATATTTATTTTAATTTTTAATAACGGATTACAAAAACATTTGGGTCTGCACCGCAGAGGTGTTCCTTACATGTGTATAAAATTTCAGATCAATCTGTTAAACGGTGCGACCTGTATGTATATGTCCGTAACAGACGAAAAAAACAAAATAAAAAACAGATGTGCCTAGTCGAAGGAGACTAGCTTTGCTGGTTAATTTTTTGTTAAAATTTCCATATCAACTTGACATGCTCTTTATTTGAAAGATTACATTCCAAAATATTAATGAAAACAATTTAGTTGTACCTTATTCCCCCCTAGCGCATTTTAGTCCTGATTTTAGTTCACCCCCTTGAACACGGTTTGGCTGTATGTATGTAGTTGAGCAAACCCTGTATAGATGGAGCCAGGTGTGACTATTCACAGGTCTGTTGTGTTTTCCTATTTGACTTGTCGCGCGTAAGCATCCGCGTTAAAACTCTCCAAAAGATCAAAGAAAATGGAAATTTGGCGGGAAACGCAGACCGAGGAATTACAGGTAAGCAAAATACAAAAGCATCTACATTATCTTGATTATATTTGTAATCACAATCAAAATGTAACATTTCCAAATACGTGAAATAGATTTTTAAAGTTCATAACCAACAATATCAAAAACGCCGATTCAAAGGACTATGAAAACTTCAAATAGTAGGTACTGTGTGCATCATGAACGAAAATGAATTCAAACTATAATTATTTGATTAATTATTTGTTTGAACAGATTTCAAATTTGTATAATTTATTTTTCCAGCATAATAGCTCAAACTTTGGTCAGAATTCGGAATTAAATAGACAACATTAAAAATGATCTAGTTAGCTCTGCTTTTCAAAAAATTTCACATGCAGTTCCGTGATCCTCATATCTATCTATGTTATGATCCATTGTTGAATACCTAACATAAATAGATATGAGGATCACGGTCCTGCATATGAAATTTTTTGAAAAGCAGAGCTCACTAGATAATTTTTAATGTTGTCTATTCCGACAAATTAAGTACAAACGGTTTCTAAAATTGAGTAATTTTGTATCCTAAAGGTGGAGCCCCTTTATGTAGATAATATTCCCCTTCTTTCGTTGTACAGAGTGCATTTTCTTTTAGATGCCGTGAAAAGTTAAAAGAATACATTGAAAACGTGAAAGCCCATGTTTATAATATGTTTAGATGTGCTTAATCAGTACATTATTAGAAAATCAGAAAATATTAGATTTTCTAAAAAAAAAATTGGATTGACACCGGAAGGATGTGAAATCAAATCCGTTTGAAAATCATTACCTTCTCTCTATAATATTCACCTTCCTGACACGAACGGCCTCACAAAAGAAAGACTTTTCTGACAGTTTCAAACTGAAACGTGAAATCAATAGCTCACTGCTTTATCGAGAGGGTTTGTTTGGGTGTTTGGTATGATCACGTGACACCCCCACCGCCCACCAACAATCAATCATCCTCACCTGGCAGTGAACCGACCGGATGCTATTCCACGGCAGTCGAGACTCACCGCCGTCACAACAATGAAAGTGGCTACGAAACGAAATCTAATTAAAATGGAACGTCTGGTGCGGTTTGAATTTTCGAAAGTACTTTTCGTCGAGGAAATTAGAACGTTCCATGTCATGAACACTTGAATTTGAAGGAAATGAAGAAAAGTTGTGGGTATAATTGCTGTGGGATATTGCTCTTAACACGGCAGTACAAACTGTTACGGGGGCAAGGGGGAGCGCTCCCCCCCCCCCTGCAGGCTGATCCCCCATTTACCATAAAAAATTAAGTTTAGTGTCCAAAAATCACATACAAATTGTTTATATTCTAAAAAAAATGCCCTGCGGGGCAACAATTGGAGGGTTTTTTGCTTCAGTTTGGGCATTTTAAAGCCCCAGAATCACTTTTAACTGGTTTAAATTCCAAAAAAACGCCCTGCGGGGCTGAAGCTTGGGGGCTTCGCCCCCCCCCAGACCTCCCTTCCAGGTGTCGCAAAAAATATATTTATTGTGATTTGTTAGTCTTTTTCCCAGGAATTTGAATTCATTTCTGACTTATTTGCTGATCCTAGCCCCCCCCCCCCCCACCCCCACCCACCGTGCTGTCAAACCGCTTTTGTCGCCTACGACGGACGACACATATCGTCCTAGCTTTGACAAAAGAGCAAATGCCGTCTTCACGCCACGTCGTTATCATCTGAGCGGTATGTGTCCATGATGTTGATGACGTCGTTGTATATCAACTCCTTGGCGTTGCGCGCGATGATGAACTCCATGTGGCCCATCCGATCGTTCTTGATAAGATTCAACCGAACGACGAGCGGGAGTTCCCGGCTAAGTCGAAGTATGCCCTGGAAGAAGAAAGCGAGCGTCCATTCATAACTTCCTATAGTTCATATCAACCTCATCGCTCTGTAGAAGTTGCGTCTGCAACTGGTATTTGCGGATGTCAGTCCTCAACACCACAAGACCGTGAGCTAATAATCTTATGGACTTGCGTCGATAAAATCTGAAAATTATTTTGAGCATGAGGCTGTATGATCGGTGTATGAGTGTTTGTCGTATTACAGATTAAACGAATTATCGGATCACACCTTTTCTCCATAAAAAAAGATTCATTGATATGCAGCCTATTGATTTCTAGCAAGATTGATCTCTTGGTTTCACATGCAAATTGTATTATTGTCGAACGTCAGGCGCGTAGGAAGGGGGGGGATGGGGTGGGATTATCCCCCCCCCCCCCCCTCGAGCAGGCTGACCCCCCCATTCACCATAAAAAATTAAGTTTAGTGTTCAAAAATCACTTAAAAATTGTTTAAATTCTAGAAAAAAAGGCCCTGCGGGGCAAAAATATGTTAATTGTATTTATACGTAATATGTGTAATATGTGTAATATGTGTGTGTAATATGTATTTGTTGTAATGTGAGCAGTATAGTATCACAGAATCGATTTTAAAATGTTGATATTCGAAAAAATGCCCTACAGGGCAACAATTGGAGGGTTTTTTTGCTTCAGTTTGTGCATTTTAAAAGCCCCAGAATCACTTTTAATTGGCTTAAATTCCAAAAAAACGGAATTGAGTCGCAATCGCCCCCCCATGATGAAAGTAGTTCCTACGCGCCTGTCGAACGTTATCATGATAGGTAAGTACTTAAAAGTGAGTCATACCTTATGGATGACATTGTATGCACCAAATCGAGCTTTGACTATAAAAATATTGTCATTGGAACAAAAATAATTGGTAAAATAATTGTTTGAAATGTGAGTTTGAAATGTGAGTTTGAAATGTGAGTTTGAAATGTGAGTTTGAAATGTTGAAACGAGAGTTGAAATGCAACTTCCATAATGACTGCTATTGAAGAACCTGCAGGTTTGAGGTTTCGGTTTCGATATTTTCTATGAATATGAAAAGTGCTGAGTCTTTCCCTCGATGATAAAAAGTGTACTATAGGTACCATGACATAATATCTCAAATCTAATCCCTAACTCAGGGGTTGGCAACCTTTTTTGGTGAAGGAGCCAATTTCCCAAAAATTAATAAATTATATTATAATGGGAGCCATAGTAGAGGCTGTCAAATATAATACACCGAAAATAATACATTGAAATACTAGTTTATTTTGATAATTTGACAAAGCCCCCCCCCAGTTGTAGCCCCGCAGGGCGTTTTTTTAGAATTTCAACAATTTAAAAGTGATTTTGGGACTCGAAAATGTTCAAATTGAATCAATAACCTTCCAAGTGTTGCCCCGCAGGGTGTTTTTTTTAATAGAATTTTCGATTCCAGATCTTTATTTAAATTATAAAGAGCCATTCAAGAACCACCAAGGAGCCGCGGGTTGCCGACCCCTGCCCTAACGTGATGTCATCTTGCTAGACAGGTGGCTCCATCTTGTATCGCTTACTTGCGCGTAAACTCGACTGTTTTCCACTGCAAGTACAGCCGCCTCGTTATGTTCTGATAAAAGTCAGTGATAAAACCAGTCTTGCAAATCACCCCTTGTATACAAACATCTAGATATTTACGGCAACTTATACTTTACGTCTGTGTACGACTGGTACCCAGTCGCGTAGGAACTACTTTTATCAATGGGGGGGGGGGGGGGGGGGGGGGGCGATAGCGACACCTGTGGATGGGGGGTCTGGTGGACGAAGCCCCGCCTTTTTATTTTCCCCCGCATGGCTTTTTTAGAATTTAAACCATAGTGATTATTGGGGCTCTAAAATGCACAAACTGAAGCAAAAATCCCTCCAATTTTTTCGAATAAGTATAAGCATTTTAAAATCGATTCTGGGATTCTAAACTGCTCGAATTACAACTAAAAAATTCACTATTTTTGCTCCGCAGGCCGCTTTTTTTTAGAATGTAATTAATTTTTAAGTGATTCTCGGACACTATAGACTTAATTTTGTATGACGAATGGGGAAATCCCCCCTCATCCCCCCTTCTTACGCGCCTAACTGGTAGTCGCGTATTGTATTGTATATTAATCAGTGTTCGAATTGGGAAATGTGTTATGGGGGGATTGTGTATCGTGGGTAAAACGATATAGTCAGTTAAGGGGGGGGGTGGGGGGGGGGGGGGGCTCGACGCTAAGTTTTCACCGCTGGGCGTCTTTTGGATTTTGGAGGCTGCAAGATAATGTAATTGCAAGGCGGAAATGGTAAAAGTAAATAATTAGTATAATTACCAATTGTACCATGCCAATTTGTTACAAGTTCAAAGTTCAATATAAGTCTATATCAATATATAGAATTCTGGCGCCAACACAGTCACGTATAGAAGTCAATAATGTTTAATGGGGGGATGGTTTTGTCCCTAAATTCATTATGGGGGGATGGTCATGCCCATAAATTCGTTATGGGGGGATGCCATCCCCCCGCATCCCCCCAATTCGAACACTGATTTTAATTGTATCGTATTTTTATTGATCTCACAAGACATACAATGTTTTTGTAAGCGCATCGTCAAAGTTTTATCAGGACATATAGAAGAGGTGATACATGTATACGCACATCTGGATGCACCAGCACGTCGTTGTTCCCATAATGCAGCGAGACGGGACACGTGACCTTGGCCAGGTCGTACACGTGCATCGTACGATCCCGTCTCTTCAGGTCGTACCCGTTGAACTGCTCTGGAAGAGAAACACGTCACTTCCCGTCTCAAATGGCAGCACGAAACCAAGAGTACGGTAACATCAGACGCTAAACGTGCACATGTGGTCAAATTTTCATGTCGAAGGTTTAGCCGCGGGACAGCAACTTATCAATGAATCTAAATAAGACAATGGCCCACTAGTCATTATCTTGCTATGTGACGTCACGAATAAAACAGATGACAGAATTATGTGGGCCGTGACCATCAAGAAGGCTGTGACAGCACAGTAATCAATATAGTAATCAAATAGCAAATGGATCCATTTTGAACTTCAACTGTCTTTCACCCACACATTTGATTGGCTCTTTCTCCCACTATATGGACAGTGCTGCTCTAGTGTGAGTAAAGAGAACTATTATTCTACATTGACTCCTCCCATCACCATTGGTCCATTATAAATGAGTCTTATCTGAATTTGATTTAGAAAAATTGTTTTGCTATGTTAGTTAAAATGTGCCTGAATTTAGATATGATTTTGTTTATCGTGCCCTGCCATGGCAACAAAGTATTCACCATGGTAACACATTGTTATGGACTTAGAAAATGGCTTCAAAACATTCATCGTTTTTCTTGCTAAATGTGCATGCAATTTAAATTTGATATGCACGAAACTTTTAATACGATTCGATATCCAATCCGTTTCTTTAAAATACCGTTTTTACTTTGTCCATGTGTACATATATTTTTGGTGTAATTCTCCTGAAATGTTTAAGATATATGAAATGAATTATATTGCTTATTCGAGCTTATACCGTGCACTTACAGGCTGTTCAATTTACGCTTACAACGCCGTTAGGGTGTAACTAAGCAGCACCATCCAGACCTTCCACCTGAATTCACACTTTGTAACCTTACTCTCCAATGTGAATCCGCTAACTTGAATGTGCCACCTAGTTCTAGCTGTTTTCATTTTGTTGTGTTGGTGCTAGTGTAGTACATAATTTTTGTTGCCATCTTCACCACCATAGTCATTGTAAAGAAGATTTGAACAAACTGTATACTTACTTGATTTCATATTTACGGAGAAGTGATTGATGGTGTCAATATTTGCGCCTCCAAAGTGTGCAAGGAACGAAGGCACAAGCGTCTGTGAAACAGAAAATAATCAAAATACATTCGTGCGAATAAGCGAATAGCTGCTAACATTGAAATATCTGTTAAGGTGGCGCGATCACTCGAGGCAAAGTTTCAGATCTTCATAATTTTTTGTGAACTTATTGATAATCATGTCATACACAATCCCTGAAAAAATTAAACACTTCTCGTGTCTAGTTTCTGAGATAATTTGAATTTTATCCCCCATGTTATCTTATGGCAGATAAGTAAAATCGTGTCATTTTTAAGCTAAAATGAAGTTCTAATTTTTTGTATCGTTAGATTTTAACAAAAAACTTTTTTTTCTGGTAGACATACGGCGGACATACTATTAGGAAAAAAAATTGAAAACAATACCAACGTGTGCTATTTTTAAAGTTATTAACCAAATTCGAAACGATTTTCCTATACCTTGCATGTAAAAGTTTTGTTCATTCTCAAAAGACATAAAATTGAAAACTCATTGTTGGGCGACAGTTGCAAACAACAGGACATTAAATGAGTATTTTATACTTGAATATGGTTGAACTGTCGTAAAAAGATTTTTGAAATGGTAAATACTAAACAAATAAACAAATAAAATACATTTTTATACATTTTTATACATTTTTGTACATTTTTTAAATACATTTTTTAAATCTTGTTTCCAAGATTTCCATGCAAGTGTACACCAGACAAGGGCGTATCCAGGATGAAATTTCGGGGGGGGGGGACATTACTAATATTTTGAAAAATATCAGTGAAATACAGGGAGTTCGGGGGCGCAGCCCCCGAGAAAATTTTGGATCAAGGTCATTCACTTAGGTGCAAATTACAAAATAAACAAAAAAACAAAATAAACAAAATAAAGTAAATTACAAAATATCCAATAATTGATCCAAGAGGTTTAAAAACAGGTACACTTATTAAATTCATTACGACATGCAAGTCCGGGGCGCATAGCCCCGTTTTTTTTTTGGAATTTTAACTCAATTCTAACCATTTTGAAACATTTTTGTTGACTTGATATGTCTATTTTTAAGTGATTTTTTTCACATATTATTTTTAATGTGCTTATTTTCTTAGATGTAATCCTGATTTCGGGGGGGGGGGGGGGGGCATGGCCTCCTCGGCCCACCCCTGAATACGCTCTTGACACCAGATATCCGGAGTTTTAAAGACGGCTGAGTACTGAGTTTGACCTTGATGAGTTTTTAATCGATGTTTATCAATATCTTTTATCAATGTAATTGTTAATAAAGTCTTTGTACGAGTCTTCAGAACAGTTGAATGAAAATAATGTCATATCTTGGAATAGTTTATTAGTTGTATTTTGTCCTAGACGTTCAGTTCCTGAAAATTAGTAAGTAAAATTATGGCACTAAACGTATGTAGGACGAAATAAAACTAATAAACCATTCCAAGCAATGAATCTATTTTCATTAAACTGTTCTGAAGACTCGTACAAAGCCTTATTTCATGAACAATTACATTGGTAAAAGATAACAATAAAAATGGATTAAAAAACTTTTCAAGGTCAAGCTCACTACTGAGCCATCTTAGCCCCACTGGAGAGGGTAGGTAGTCTTGAACGTCACCTCGTTGAATACTCCGCGGTTCAATCCATATATTTGTTCGATGAACGTCTCGCAAAGCAAATGGCCGACCACGCGATCTCTGCAGACAATGTACACGGTGTTGACGAAGTCACGTGACCGTGGGATCAAGTTGAGCTGTCCACTGCGATGAGCGCCGTCCTGTGGCAAAACATAAGTACTACTACATTAAGGTGCTGCAAGCGCGAGCGATTTTGACGCTGGTGCAAGCACTTTTTTTTTGGATACGATTGGAGACAAAACAGGTTGACGAAATAATTTGAAATTTTAACCATCATGATTAAAATTTGAGATCAATAATTGGTTCACGGGCTTAGTCTCAATTCGTATCGGAAATTTCATAGGTTTGCGCGGTTTTGTTGAATAACCGGCGCCTAATTATAGTAATTGACAATGCATGAAGCAAAAATGGAAAAGTGCTACTAATAATTTTATATGATTTTATGCTAGTTCCATTTATTTACTATTTACTTTATTCATCTTCTTTTGTTTTCACTTGTTATAAAATTCACGGCAATAAAAAAACGTAAAACTGTTGCCATAGCAATTCAGAGATGTCTTTTTATGTGCCTTCTCCAAGATTCATGGACATCATTACTACATTCATACTACTAAGGCAAGGTTCGTTTACTCCTATACCATTTAACATTGGCTGAAGTGAAGCCTTTTCAGACCATGTGATTCGGGAAATTCGTTTATTTGATGGCGCAGCTCCATCTATTATCTCCATGGTGAACGACGCCTAAATGGGTAAATTATTATATTAGTTCATATTTTTACCACCAGTAGCTGATATAAGCGCTATTCCATCAGAATGACGAAAATTGCTGGGTACCTGTACGGGGATCGTGTAACTTTTGTCAAGAGACGATCGACAACTCTTATGGGAGAATAACATTGACACGTCATAGTCGATCGACTACAAAGTCGAGTCAATGCTGATCTCTCATGAGAGATGTCGATCGTTTGTCGAGCAAAGTTATACGATCGCAGGGCTGGAAAGGCTTCACTTTCATTGGTCAAGTGAGAGAACCGTGTCTTACTAGTGTGAACTAAGCTACGATCCATGAATCTTGCCTTCTCTATTCTCTCTGGAGTGCATCAAGAAGGCACTTGATAGTAGATTCAGTAATGTGCTGAGCTTAGCGTGAACCAGCTGAGTGCATGAAGAAGGATCGCTTACGACGATATACTTGGAGAAAGGTAGAGACGATCTCATGGCTGCAGAGCGTACTGTCCCGTGGTACACAGCCGGTCCCAGCGCCACCATCAGATTAATCTTATCATTGTACTGCGGCAACGTAGATGTCAGGACAAATAATATCGTCGATCCCATGGAGTGTCCGATATAGAAGAGTTGCTGATGGTCCGTGGTCTGGAGGACGTAGTCGATGACGGCAGGGAGGTCGTGGACGCCAACCTCGTGCCAACTACAAATATTAACTGTCGTTAGTGATGAACACAAAACATACCCCTCGCCAATGGACTGCTACCTTGACGCGGTGGTGGGGCTTAAGGGGCCGCCTAACATTACAGGTTAGTCCCAGCTAAGCGCAGTCCAGGGTCGACCTAGTCCCATGCCCTCCTCTTGGGCCGGCCTCCCCCCTCGAGATGGTGATCGTCCCCCCCCCCCCCCCCCCCACCGTCTGTCCCATTATGAACTCCAGCAGTTTCAGACTCCCCCGGATCAGGCCCGTTAGGTCAACCCCTCCCCATGTCCTCCACGTATTATCAACAAAGTTAAAAGTAAATATTAATGTGCGCAATATGACCACTGCGATTAGCGCCGTCCTGTGGCGAACATAACATACAATTAAGGTGACGTGCAAGCGCGAGCGATTTTGCTGCTGGTGCAGGCACTTTTTTTTGGATACGATTGGAGACAAATTAGGTTGACGAAATTATTTGAAATTTTATCCATCATGATTAAAATTTGAGATCAATTGATTCACGGGCTTCGTCTCAAATCGTATAGGAAATTTCATCGGTTTGCGCGGTTTTGTTGAATAACCGGCGCCTAATTAGTAATTAACAATGCATGAAGCAAAAATGAAAAAGTTCTACTAATAATTTTATGATTACCTAACTAGTTCCATTTATTTACTTTTTACTTTTAAACGATAGATAAAACTGAAAATTTTCAAAAATATCTTAATTGTTGGTGCCAATGACCACGCGAAGTTTAAAGTTGATTGGTCAATCTGCTCTAGTTTAAATTTTAAAAATCATATTAAAAATGGGTTTAAATTTTAACAAATGGGAGGATTTGGCTGAAACTTTGTATGATTGGGTACAATGTTGATTGCAATGTCTTTGCTAAATTTCAAATTGATCGGAGCAACCAATTGATAGATAATTTTTTTTAACTTGAACAGGGCATGTGCAAAGCGAAACAACCATCAGATAGCAGCACAATGCATTTTGAGGGCAAAAGCAAGTTAGTAAGATTAGCGGGCTGTTGTCAGTCAACTATAGGCGGTGGTGACTTTCATTTGAAAAATGGCGGCTTCAGTCTAATAACCACACCATTTCCTTGTTAATAATAGTTTTCTACTTACACTGATGATTTCCAATGACTTTAGGGTAACAATGAAACTTTAAATGATTATTTACTAGGCGTGGAATTACTTTTGAACGACTATTTTTAACTACACAGGTTTGAACTGTCAGATGTCAAGCTGTCAACAAAATCAGCTGTTATGTAATCCAAAGATACTGAAACCAAAGAATTTAGTATAAAGATGAAACACTTTCCCTCAAAACGCTCGTGACGCTTACGGCGGACAAAATTATCGTCCTATCTTTGGCGCGCCCTGGAGCCCGTTCAACAACGATCCCAGGGACCGCATAGATTACGTTAGCATGTGTGCAAAGTTTCAGATCGATTGGTTGTGCGGTTTAACCTGGGCTGTGCAGACAAAAAAAAACACAGAGAAAGTGCCATAAGAGTACCGTGGTGACTCTCGCTACGCTCGCTCAATAAAATTGCGGTAAGATTTGCACACTGATTATGATGATTCTGCCCAGTAAACAAACTATGAATTAGATTGTTGGTGAAAGTAGTTTGTCCTATACTGCCGATCTAACAGCGAAGCCTAATTCTTGTAAAACTTCGCAGAGAGTTCGTCTGTTGTTACCTGTATTCCCAGAACTTGGGGTTCTTCGGCGACAGGGTCACGTGCCTCCTGGAGTAGAAGCTGCCTCTGGCGTTGGGCATCCAGACATCATAGCCAATGTCAGCCAGGATGAAGCCTGGAGAGAAGGAAGAATATCACATGTTTGATAACAAACACACATACTGCATTTGGCTAAATTCTACTTACGGATATCTCATGTCACTATACGTTTTACTATAATTCCACAATCGCATCAAATTCGATTCTCTTTTAGGGGAAATTATGAAATGCCCTTCGGGCCAAATGGGGATTCTATCAAAAGACACATACAGAGGTACAGATTGTCTAATGTTTCTACAAGAATATTGCATATCCAAACAATTCAAATTTATTTTTAACGGATGCCAAAATAACTGCAAATTCGGTTCATTTAAACGGAACCCTCTTGTGACGGAGCACTATACCTTTTACTTACATTCAACGATGACTGAAATTTTTACCCTCCCCCATCCCATCCCACTAAAAGTAAAAATCCTAAAATACTTTATTGTCATGGAATTTGCACCAGGAAAAATATTTTCTGTTTGAAACTTATATTTTCCAACCCTATCTTGGGTTGGCCATTATTCTGGCCCTCGTTTCTGAAGTGTATTCAGCAATCTTTGAAGTTAATGTTCTGGCATTGACAAAGAAAGTATGCGCGCCTAATGACGCACATAGAGCACTGCCCTCTCCAGTCAACACCGAAATGTATAAAACCTGGTTAGGTAGCAGCACTTGTCCTGTGTAGGATAGACTAGGAAAACGCTCTGTGTAACGCGTTGATGAGCGAGCACGGATACACGCAACACCTCGAACCGAAATTATGTCTATCGAATGTCATTAAAAGCCAACAATTCTTTAGTTTCGTCACAGACTTGTATAAAAATCTCCAAAATCTCCACAAATATTGGTGCCAATCCTTGCTAAGTTTTAAGTTGATCGATTAAACCTTTATGATTGAACGGTTCCTTGTTAATTTTCAAAAATCACAGGATCTCGTTCAAAAAATATACCTGGGACCACCCATATGATATGATATGTAGTGTGTGTACACAATATCAGATCAATCTGTTGAACGGTCATTATTAGTTTCATATCGTTTAAAACTTTCTGCTCTAACTACCTTGCCTTGAACTGAAGATTCGAAGTCACCGTGAATTTGACAGCCAACACGCAAAATGTCCCTAAAATGACAAAAACTTTTGAAATTAACGACAGATTAGAGTAAAAATTGGCAAAAATACCTTAAATGTTGGTACAAATGACCATGCGAAGTTTTTAGTTAGTCGGTCAATCGGTTCCAGTTTAAATTTCAAAAATCACAGGAAAAATGGTTTCAAATTTGAACCAATTGGAGGATTTGGCTGAATTTTTTTTTGATTGGGTACAATGTTGGTTGCAATGACTTTGCTAAATTTCAAATTGATCGAACCAACCAATCGAAAGATAATTTTTATAAAATTTAAACCAATCACAGGATCTCGTTCAGAAAAGATCCCAGGGATCGCATAGATTACGTTAGTATGTGTACAAAATTTCAGATCGATTGGTTGTGCGGTTTGACCTGGGCAGTGAACACAAAAAAAAAAAAAAAAAAAAAACAAACAAACACACAGAGAAAGTGCCATAAGAGTACCGTGGTGACGCTCGCTACGCTCGCTCAACAAGGTGTATAGAAGTAGTGCGTAGTGTTTTCGGGTAAGAGCAGCCTGCATTGACGATTTATGAACTTATTTCAGATATATCAAAACAATATAATACAAGTCTTACCAGAGTAAAAGAAGTTCTCTGCTTTGAAATGTTCCCCATACACTAACATCAGAGAATAATAAAGCTAACATGCATTTGGAAACCCTCTTCCCAATCTTCAAAGCAGATTGCAGATGATTGTTTCTCTCGCACATCGTCCTTCGGGAATAAATAAAAGGAGTCCATCTGCAGCTGTTGATTCTATGTTTGAACATTGAGACACACTACAGTATCGATTTGCTGCTTTTAGTTTGCTTTTAATAGGCAAATTCACCGTTTGAACATCAATGACAGATGGAAACAAATGAAAAATAAATGAATTTTGACCTACATTGGCTAGTAGGCGAAGCAGCCTCCAGATGTCGACTCATTTGATTTTATACGCGAATACTACCTCTCCTCCCAATCATGACTATACCTAGAGAGTTTTCCTCGCCGGACAACACCCAACAGTCTGAGGCGAGGAACATGCCGTGCATGAGTATCACCGTGGGTCGAACCCTGGACGCAATGCCGTCCTTGCCATGCGGTATGCGATGTAGCGTGAGGATGTATCCGTCGTCAGTTGTCACCTCGTGGGTCTCTGCAGGGTAGCCGTGACTGACCACCAACTCTTGCTGAAAATAAAGACATCGCCAGCGTCGTCAGAAGATGAGTGTGCAAGCGCGAGCGATTTTATTAAGCTTGTCGCATTCACTTTTTTGGATACGATTGGAGACAATGGGTCGACGAATGATTTTAAATTTTAACCACAAATGGTATGTTTTCTTGTCTCGCTAGGTGTCGTATGAAATTTTATTGAAAAAATGTGCCAAGTGATAACCCCAAGTTTGTCTTTTATCTAATCATGATTCAACTTTGAGATCAATTAGTTAACGGGTATGGTCTCCAATCGTATCGGAAATTTCGTATCTTTTACCGGTTTTGTTGAATAACTGGCGCCCACGAAGCAAGAATGAAAAAGTGCTACAAATATACAATCAGATTGATCATGTGAACATCCTATCAAAGTTACAACCAGTTATGAAAAAAAATTATCCCTCTAAATTTGCTAGAACGGGCGAGCGCTTAAACCCAACTCTCCAATAATATTCGGGCATAAATAGGTGGAAAGCTGTTGTTTCCACTTCTTCTCAGCCAACACCTAGTTAGTTTGCGTCCCTAAGTCTGTCCTTATAGTTAAACCGAAAGGTAGAAGTCGAAGAGTGTAAGATTCTGGATGTCCCATGGATGGCGAACTAATTGTTCCCTGAGCGAGCGTCCCCAAGGGACTCGTGTATGGCACTTTCTCTGTGTGTTTTTGTGTGAGTTTACTCCCAGGTCAAACCGTTCAACCAAATCGATCTGAAATTTTCATTGGGACCAACAATATAGGTATTTTTTTTTTGCCAATTTGAAGACTAATCTGTCGTTATTTTCAAAAGTTACTGTCATTTGGACATTTTATTCTATAATCTTGAAACATTTGAAAATGTATACTAAATTTTCATCCCTGCCTTCTTGATGCGCCAGTTCCAAGGCCTGTATAGCAGAGACTTACAAACGCATATCAAATCGGATGCATTACGAAGGCTCGTTCATCGACGCGTTACATCTGAGCGTTATCCTAGTTTAATATCTTTCTATATCTTTCTTTCACAACTGTATTTAAAATTCGATTAAACTATTGAAAAGTTGCCTGTCCCCCAGTTAAATAAACAAGATTAAGGTCTGTTACCATAGCAACTGTTAACATAATACGCCCGGTTATAGTTGAACTACTGACTTCTAAGAAGAATCCGAAATTTTGAGAAATGCCTATAAATTAAGCGGAGCTATCCTTAAAGTAGTACCCTCATTAGTCCACGTAATTCAAGTCAGTGACTCACAAATTAAATTACAAATCAATGAAATAAATATTGTACAACTATATTTTGCATTGTTGATGAATATCATAAAATTACTTTGTAGAAATACGATATTTTATAAAGAATTTACAATTATTTAAATTAATTTCATGCAGTACGAATTAAGTACTTGATTTGATTTTAAGCAGTTTCTAGTAGAAACTGGCTAAATTAGGGTATTATTCTTGATTATCTCTCTATTTAATCCCGTAACCCCACATTTTTAAGCGTCTAAAATATTGAAAAAAAATCGGTCTTTAAAATGAACTCAATAATTTTACTTTGTAGTTTATATTACGATTTCTACAGAAGATATAAGTGTAATTTTTAAGCTTCACCATGTTATCTTATGGGAAATTTCAAGAATTCCTTTTAAGATATCTCTTAAATTAATCCCGTGACACATGTTTTTCTTTTCGTATTTGCAAATGGTATTGCTTGAGGCATATTTGAGGAAAATTTGAAGCATTTTTATTTAACACCGACTAATGAGGGTACTACTTTAAAATTGGTCAAGACTATTCTCCCCGGGTGAGAGAAACAAGGAAGAATTTAATCCCGTATCTCTCCCAGTGCAGAGATAAAGGAAGAAATTAATCCCGTATCTCTCCCAGTGCAGAGATAAAGGAAGAAATTAATCCCGTATCTCTCCCAGTGCAGAGATAAAGGATATAAAGCTGGTCTCAGAAACGACAAAATCCTATTGTGAACGGACAACTCCATACGACATCAAGAATTGACGAAGTACTAAAAAAATCTGCCAGACAGAAGTAAGAGATATCAGAACACCGAGTTGGAGAGGGAAAGTCGAAACCCGGGGTAAGCTTCAGGACACCAGGAAACTGCAACAGCAAAAGGAAATCAACAAACGGGGTCAACGTATCAAGAATCCGCTAAGTCAACGAGCACTGCAGGCAAAGCTGAAACTAACACCTCGACAAGCAATGTTGCAAGGACACCTGCATTGTCCTTGCCCAAGGTGTCTATAGAAGTTGAACCAACTTCTATAGACACCTTGTCGCGTGACCATGATCCAACTCTATTCCCGAAGGCGGGATCACATTGACATTTGCTGTCGGCTAGAACTTGACATTTCGCGGGTCAGCACAATCATCACCGTCGGGTGCCGGCTCAAGTAACAACGGCGAAGTTTTCAAGCACTAATGTTAATTGATAATTTATTATGTGATTGTTAGTATTATTGCAGACTATAGACTCACATTTCTGTAATATTCATGTAAATGAATCTAGAAATTAAACACTTAAAAAAAACAGAGTGATGCAACCATTGACGTACACTGGGGGTGGGGACATGCGACTGGACAGTCATCTGTCGTCGATGTCTAGTGACAAACGAAACCGACCCGTTCTTACGTACAGACCAAGGTCAAATTCTTCACTCATCCGGCTGAGATCGTCTTACTTAGGACAAGATTGCAGGGAAAGCTGACGCAGCACAACAATATGCTTTGGATGCTCTTGTAGTATAAATATGTAGACACAGCGAAGCATTAAATAAAATTAATAATATGTCTTTATATTGCCAGAATTTGATAAAGCAGTGCGGCCTCAGAAATCGGCGAAAGCATTCAGTGCTGCAGCTATAGCAGTCACGAATCCCATATAGAGCGGAAGTCAATGATGCAACTACCCTATAGTTTGTCCATTGATATCCGCTTTATATTGGATGCGTGACTGCTATAGCTGCAGCACTGAATGCTTTCGCCGATGTCTGAGGCCGCACTGCAAGACAAGATTCTGGCAATATAAAGACATATTATTAATTTTGTTCAATGCTACCTCATGCCTTCATATTTATAACATACAGTAAAATTAAGAATATTGTTGTGCTGCGTCAGCTTTCCCTGCAATCTTGTCCTATGTAAGACGATTTCAGCCGAACGAGTGAAGAATTTGACCTTGGTCTGTACGTAAGAACGGGTCGGTTCGGTTTGTCACTAGACATCGACGACAGATGACTGGCCAGTCGCATGTCCCCACCCCCAGTGTACGTCAATGGTTTGTCCACCTACCGTGTTCATGAACACCTCCGACTTGGTTCTCAGGACATCCATGTCCAGAGGTTGGTCGAGCAGTCGGTACCCTCCACTTGCAGTCACATGACCGACCAACACACACAACACAACCAACAAGTTCATTCTTCTCGATACGAACTTTGTCATCTTCAACTAGAATGATAATTCACTGATATTTCATAACTTTAAAACAAATAGTTCATAAAACGCAGTATTATTAGTGGTGTATTTACGTTTATAAATGACCAGCTATTTTCCGTAAGAACTGAAACCAAGTTGAACCAGCAGTGCGATTGTATAACTTCTTAGCCGAGATAATGGATCGTTATCGATACCAACTGATGAAAGTAATTTAGCCTATCAGAAGGTAAAGCAATTCAAAGTGCGTAAAGTCGACTTCCTGAGATAAATAATGTAATTATATTTCATATCCTCGTAGCTTTTGCACAATTCAAATGATTAACAATGATATTAATAGTTTATTTTATCAATTGGTATAGATAACGATACATTATCTCGGCTAAGAAAGTTATACAATCGCCCTGCAGATATAGCGAGTAGGAGTGGCACTCTAGTACATAAGATATCTTTATCCCTCATCTCAAATTCAAACACTATATTATGTAAATAAATTGCGTCTTTGAATACATTTGAATAATTTGTTAAAGTAAATTATTTTCTTATTTTATGTTATGTTTTAACATTTTAAATTAAATATTTTTGAAAGATAATTTAAAACACACGACAAGATATTATAGTGATGTGAAATGTTGTAAAAACTGTTTGATTAACTGTACCAATCTCTTGAACGACCGATGTCAACAGATTGCAAGATTAAAATGTTCCTTCTTAAATAAACTTCTAAGTTTAATTGAGACCTTGCCATCAGTGATAAAAAGAAACTGCAAACTGCATAAGAATGCATATGCAGGACTTTTGTAAATGAGTCATAGATAGTCGTATGTATATAAATATATTACATGGAAAGGTCAAACAATAAAAATTAAAAATGTGTAAGACACAAATATTAAACAAAGGTAGGACCCAAGGACCATAAGATAAAAAGGTACTAATATAAATGCTAATAGGTACCAAGTTAAAAACTATCTAGTTAGCGTTACTTCTTTCAGAATTGTCCATCATGCTGTTCGACTGTCTTGATATTTGTTTGTGTTCTTCAATTACAATAAACCACATGAAAACACTTCGTGTAAAAACACCAGCCAAGTCTCATCAACTAAAAAAAGATAAGGAAGAAATCAAAAACTTCAGCACAGAAAAGTAGGGATATCAAAAAATTGACCAAGTCAAAACTCTATTTTAAAATCAAACAAATACTTGGCACATCGTGCATAGTAGAAGTATAGGCTAGAAATCAATACCTCTCTATAATTGAGCGAGCGAAGCGAGCGTCTCCACTTGAAACTTATGGCTCGAATCTCTGTTTTTTTTGTGTGTGTTTATTTGTGCATTTGGCGTCTCCTGCCAAACGAAGTAACGGAGCAGGCCAATTTTTTCACAAAACTTATATTACTATTCTCGTTATGGTCAAAATGATTTTCAGCATGATTGATCCATTGGTTGCATCGGAAACTTGATGTGTACTTGATGCTGGGCTTGGCAATGGGGATGAAAGAAACTCTGTGTGTCAATATAACTGCAATCGTTTGACCGATCATCACCAGAATTTGCATTGTCATTGGTACCAGCATTTTAAGTACCTATTTTTTGACAAATCTGTAAAATCTATAATGAACTTTAAGAGTAATAGACATTTTAATGACATTTGTAAAGCGTAATTTATAATGGTTCGAGAATATAATGGCTCGAACATTTCCGGTTCGAGAATTTGCACGTACCCGTGCTCGCTCATCAACGCGTTACACTGAGCGTTTTCCTAGTATACATAATAATTCCCTAAAAAATGATCGCGCCAAATATTTTTTATTTAAAAAAAATGAAGTTCTGACTTGGCTAATTTTTTGATACCACTACTTTTCAATGCTGAATTTTTAGATTTCTACTATATTTCTATAGATTTACTTTGAACCTTTTCTCATTAAGAAACAATATTGTGCATTGAAGTGTGAGTATAGAAAAACAAGTAACAATCGTGTCTCGTGGTGGTGTTGACTGCATGTCTGAAACAATCAGAGTGTAACGTCTTAGCTCATTACTATTCATGTGGAGCTCGTTACTGAGCTAGTTGATACAATTAGAAGGAAGTTAAGAGACAAAGAAAACGTCTTCCTTGTCCATCCGATAGCTAACAAGTGTGACAAATTATACCATTTTATGCATTTGCAATAATAACATTAACATATTGATTTGTTAATTACGTAAATATTATTTTAACGTAATAATTCGCTCAGAAAGTTGTGTCGGTTATAAATCGCTTCAGTTCGCTTCAGTTCGAGTTTGGTTTGATTTTGAAATGGTTGTTGAAATCGAGTAACTATGAGAAGTAGCAAGATACAAGTGGAGGTGCCACGTTTGCAGGAGCTATCATCAGCAGTACGGCACCTCCACTACATATCCCGCCTCATTGGACTCGCGCCATTCTCCCAGGACTTCGTGTCCAACAAGATGGCGTCTGCTTACACCTTGCTGCTCGCTGCCGGCTCGCTCACCGTAGCGATCTACTCGGTCCAGACTTATCTGGAACAATCCAAGGGGAAATCTCTAGTCCTTTACGTCTCCAGAATATTATCAACAATGACGTCATCAATTGCTGTTGTCACGTCCCGTTTGTCTTCGCTTTACTTGCTGCCGAAGTTAAAAGTCGTATTAAGTAATTTGGTTCGAGTGAACGAGGAACTGGAAGGAAATGGAACATATTCCAAAATAACACGCGGTATTCTAATTCAGTTGGCAACTGTCAGTGTGTTATTCTTGATTGCATTTACTTTCCTATTCTTCGTGTCGGGTTACTTTTCACTTCCAAACGCTTTGAACTATTTGTCCAACATCTGCATCTACGTCACTGTCATTCAGTTTGTCAGCTTCGTGCTTTTCCTAAAGCTTCTCTTCGCAGCCATGAACCGCCATCTTGAATCACTCTCAATGACTGAACAAGATGGCCGTAGCTTCACAATCATCAAGTTCGATGACGAATCATTGACAACGGATTGGAGGAGTTTTGTCAGGAATCTGAGTAGGATTTATCAAGATCTTCATCTGGCGTCTCGTTATATTAACTCAGCTTTCGGGTATCAAATTCTTACGATACTTCTTTCTTTGGTTTTCAGCATCACTGCTCTAAGCAACAAAACCATCTTTGATTTGAAGATTATTCTAGAACACATAACTTTCGAAGGAGTTCAGTTCGAAGGGAAAGAGATCTATTTATCTAATATAGGTTTCAAAGGCATATTATTTGATTGCTATTGGCTGTTATTAAACATATTCATGACAGTGGTTTTAGCAGGGACATGTCACGTTACTTGTAACGAAGCTAATAGAACCTCATTGTTGGCACAACAATGTATTCTGATTGGTGACGTAAGTGTGGGGGTGAAGAAGGAGCTGAAGGAGTTTGTGGATCAAATGCATCGTTATCCCGTGATCTTCAGCGCTGCTGACGTCATACAGTTGGACTTGACGTTATTGCTGAGTGTTGTTGCCACGGTGGCGAGCTACACGATCATCCTGCTCGGTGTTTACCCGGTGTAGCTTCCTGACGATCTCGGAGCTCACTTCACACCTCTGCCTGCAAGACCTGGACTCAGATCAATCCGACTTTCACCTGGACGTAGACATCTCTATGCCTGGACTCTCTGGTTTTCTCAGCTTCCGTGCTGACTCATTCTATAAGTGAACAAACTTTTACCTTAGAGCCCATGTTCTAGAAATGACGCCACTCATCGAAATGGCGATAAAATATATAAATATAAAATAAGAGACAATGTTGGTCTTAATGACCATGCAAAATATGAGTTTGATCAATTTTATCGAAGACCATTTTCATTTTTTAACCCATATCAGGAGACGTTTATTTAAATTTTAACCAAATAATGGATTTCAAAAAAATTCGGGTCTGCAAAAGAGAAGGTTGTCTCTACATGTGTGCAAAATTTCAGATCGATCGGTGAAACGGTGCGACTTCTATTGCTCCAGTTAAGAGTCGACAGGACTCGCAGAAAAGTTCGATTCCGATGTGAAAAAAAAACTTAGAAATGCATGAAAATGCATTAGCTCTGGGTTGTACGTGACATTTGTGACATTTAATCGTGTGTTGCATGTTGCATATACTGCTGTGAAGTAAGTTATTTTAATTCAAATATTGAAAACCACAAAAAACCATAAAAAGGCGGCCCCTACTTTTTTCTTAACGGTTTGACCGATTGTTTCAAAATTGACCAATGTAGGTGGGCGTTGCCTTATGAAAGACTAAAGTATTACCATGGTAACTCCAGGGTTCTTAGAAAAATAACAATTTTTCATTGAAACAAATGAAATTCAAAAAGATCAAATAATTTAGCTCACACGTGTTTAATAGTTTAATCTACCACTTGAAATAGAACAATCAATATATTTAAACTCATATAAATCATGTTTGATGATTGCTGGACAATTATTACAGTGGTACATCGAAACAAATTATATTTTGTCAGGTATGTTGCCAAATTGTTTTACTTTTTAATGGCTTCTGTCACTGGATTGTTTCGTCAACTTAAAAAGGCCTTAGCTCTCATATGATAAGTTAATTGAGACTGAACAAGATTCAAGTAGATAGTTAAAATCATTACTATTATTAATGGCAATTTGTAGATTGTAAAACTGTTAAATTCTGTAAGAAACAGCTGTTTGCAGTTAACTGACAGTTGTTTGGTCACTGACAGCTGTCAGTGACCAAACATTGACTTTTGTTTTATGACGTAGTGGGGGGAGGAGATCTACATTGGTCAATTTAACAGCATCAAGATAAAGAGTAAATCTGTGCCTCTAGTGATCAAAAAAAATAATAAATTTTTTTTTTCTCGTTTTGAGGAAGTGCTAACATGGCAATATATTAGTCTTTTTGGCACCACTGCCCTGAAAATTCTAAACAAAAAATAACACTTTTGGCCCACTAGAGGCACAGATTTATAATTTATCTATAATCTGTGAAAATTTGAAGACAATCGGTAAAGCCGTTTAGAAAAAAGTAGGGGCCGCCTTTTTGTGCTTCATAAAACATGGTTTTCATCAAGTATCGTAGACTCTTAACAGCCAAAAAAAGGGTTCGTGTCAAAAGAGTCAAAAGGAGTCGCTCGCTTCGTTCGCTCGCTCAATAATGATAATAATAATAATAATAATTAGATTTTCACAGATACCTTTTCTGTTTCTGTTTTCTGTTTCTTTTGATGGCAATTTCTGTATGCTGCATGTTTACTGAGATCACGGTGTTTCTTCATGTTTGTGTAGCAAATAAAACTACAGTGAATCATCAATGTTACTAATATCACATGATTTATCTGAATAAAGTATGAAATGCAAATTAAAATAATGTAGGTACATATCTATTCTACACAAATGCTTTTTTTGTAAACTAAAACCCCATAAAAAATACCTCAGTGTAAAAACCAACCAAGTCTCTTTAACTAAAGAAAATACAAGAACCTTAAAAAATCGGCACTAAAAAGTAGTATAACTAGTGATATCAAAAAATTGGCAAAGTAAAAATCTGCAAAAAATACTTAGGCCGGGTAGGACCAACTCTGGATTAAGTTAACTATCGATGGTTAACCAATGAATTTCAATCGATTTGAGCTAATATGGAACGAAATTTATGGAATCTTGAAGTTGAGCGTAAAATCAGAATAATATGTAGATTATTTCTAAACTTTTATTACACGTTATAAAAGTGCATTTTTACTTACTCTTCTGGTTTCAATCTCAACTTCAAGATTCCATACATTTCGTTCCATTAGTTCAAATTGAAATTTAAATTGATAGCTCGCTCAATTATGCTCGAAGAGTAATATACATTTTGTGAAAAAATTGGCCTGATCCGTTACTTCGTTTGGCATTTAATGAATCAAGATCACACAGACAGACACGTAAAAAACTACAGAGATTGGAGTCATAGGTTTTAAATAGAGACGCTAGCTCCGCTCGCTTGAAAAATCATATTCAGATGCTCCAAAATGCTTGGAATTGATTTAAAATGTATGTACACAAATGTGTCTTCACGCCACGTCGTTATCATCTGAGCGGTATGTGTCCATGATGTTGATGACGTCGTTGTATATCAACTCCTTGGCGTTGCGCGCGATGATGAACTCCATGTGGCCCATCCGATCGTTCTTGATAAGATTCAACCCAACGACGAGTGGGAGTTCCCGGCTAAGTCGAAGTATGCCCTGGAAGAAGAAATCCTATAGGTTAGGTTGTAGCTTTTTAAGAAAACTGATTACTGTTTAAGTAGACTACGTACAAGATATACATGGTGGTTCACTGAGAGGACTGGCCCCCCACAGATATTCCTTGTTAAGTTAGGTAACGTTCTATGAATTTTTTATAAGCACGTTCATTAGATTAGATTATATTAATATGTTTTAACGGCGCGTCAACGATGAGGTTATATTGCGCACATTAATTTTTACTTTCAACTTTGTTGAATAAAGTGGAGGACATGGGGAGGGGACGACCTAACGGGCCCGATCCGGGAGAGTCCAGCACTGGTGGGATGGCCGGGCCCAACGTTTGGGCCAGGCCGGAATGGGGACGGACCGGGGGTCTGAGGTTTCGGGCCGGCCGAACCCGATTTCAGGGGGATTGCAGGGGGATTGTAACTAGTGACGTATACTCACGTCTGGATGCACCAGCATGTCGTTGTTCCCATAATGCAGCGAGACGGGACACGTGACCTTGGCAAGGTCGTACACCTGCGTCGCACACTCCTTGCGCTCCATGTCGTACCAATGGAACTGCTCTGGGAGAGAAACAGAACGTGTCTTCACTCACACAACTCTCAGAGAAAATCAAACAAGACTTTTCTTAAATTTAATAAATAAAAAAATACAAACAAATATTTTCCCCAAACTAAAAAGGCTAGTAGAAATATCATAGGAGTGTCGACAGCGTGGTCATATTGCGCACTTTAAGTTTTATATTTTTTGATCAAAATGGAGGTCACGGGGAGGGTCGACCAAAGGGGGCCAGTCCGGGGGAGTCCAGCACTGGTGGGAAGGCCAGCCCGGAATGGGGACGGACAGGGGACGGGAGGGTTCGGGTCGGTGGGACTCGAATCAGGGGGACAACCGTGTCGTGGGGGGAGGCCGGCCCGAGGGACCCGGGAATTCGAGGAAGTGCAAGGGTAGGTCGACCCTGGCTGTTGTTTGTCTGGACCTCACCATCTGTCCGGCATGGGTAGCTCTTACACATAAGCATATACTCGCCGGCTAAGCTGCTGTGGATCATTGGCCAACACAAACCCCACCACCGCGCTAAGGTGGCAGCTGAAAAGGCTAAATTAAATAAACTAGTAAATAGCAATATTTCTCTTTTTTCATCTAATTGTATGTCAAAGGACAAGATGATTCTAAAATAAACGTCGCTTTTAATGAAATATTGTGCAAACAAACGAATCCGATTTTTTAGATTGCTTCTACTAATGGGTTGAATTTTACAAATTACAATACAAATTTGAATTGCCTCTGTTGCTATTAAAATAAGTTAGGCACACCTATACTTACTTGACTTGAGATTTACAGCAAAGTGGTTGAGCGTGTGTATAGATGCCCCGGCATAGTGGGCGAGGAACGAGGGCACGAGAGTCTGAGAATCAGAATAACTCAAATTATAATCTTACTTGAAGGGTTTGAACAAAGACATATTTTTGTTTAGCGAGCGTCACTACGGTGCTACGATACGGTTGACAGACAAATCTCCTAACTCACCGTGTTGAACACTCCGCGATTCAAGCCGAACATTCTGTCGACAATAACCTCGCATATCATCCGGCCGACTCTGCGGTCCTTGCAGAGCATGTCCACGGAGGTGACGAGGTCGCGCGTGCGCGGGATGAAGTTCAGTTGTCCACTCCGATAGGCGCCTTCCTGTGACCAAACAAACGAAACTACTCTTGGACCTACACCAGTATGTACTCAAATAAACGTCAAACAATTAAAATCTTCAACGTGGATAGAAAGACCCCTGAAATATTGTGCCAAGGTTTTAATCGTTTGACGATTTCTTGAGTACTAGTGTATCCCCATAAAAAACACTTCGTGTAAAAATACCAGCCAAGTCTCTTCAACTAAAAAAAAATATATGAAATCTAAAAATTCTGCACTGAAAAGTATTGATATCAAAAAATTTGCCAAGTCAAAACTTTATTTGAAAATCAAAAAATACTTGGCGCATCGTGTATATAAATAGCTTAGAAGTATTGGCCAGATATAAAATATACATCAAATATACATATACATATACATATATTATACCTATAATTTCCTAAAAAATCGATGCGCCAAGTATTTTTTGTTTTTCAAATAAAGTTTTGACTTGGCAAATTTTTTGATATCAATACTTTTTAGTGCAGAATTTTTAGATTTCATATATTTTTTTTTAGTTGAAGAGACTTGGCTGGTATTTTTACACGAAGTGTTTTTTATGGGGATATCACTCCTTTTTTTAGTTTATTATTTACAGCTTGTGACGCATATGAAATAAACAATTACTAAATTCTTTTAAAAAAATCGCCATTTACGATTTGGTTACTACTAATGAAAATCTGTTGTATATTCATGTATAGTCTTTCGTGAAGAATAGCAAAGGTTTCATTCCAATCGGCCAACCCAGTTCCGAGATATGGCATATAACACTTCGGTTTTCAAAATGGCTGCTAAACTTACTGCACTGCCACATAGAATTTATATCTACAATTAATGTGTATCATTTTAGGCTTTCTGAATATGTATTCATTGTATAGAATGGGGAATATAATAATTTTTAAATTTGAATGACGTCATTTCCGGGCTCATAAATAAAAACATTCTACTTTGACTGTTCCTATTCCATAAAGATGGCATTCCGAATCATTTGGCGCTAGTTTCGTACTGATCGGTATACCAGTTTTCGAGATACAACGTTACTTCCGGTTTCAAAATGGCGGCTGAAATCTCTGACCCCTTGAATTTTAATTTACACATGATAACATCTTATTAAGTTATTATAAGCTGTCTCAAATAGTATGTATTGTATCAAAATGTAAATTTGTGAGATTTTTAAAATGTGTAACGTCATTTCCGGTTTTGCTATAAGAAACTGCAAATATTACTGATGATAAAACATAAAGTTGCCCGTCTAAATTGTGTGGCGCTGGTTTCGTTCAAATCTATTTAGCCAATATTAAGATATGATGTCACTTCCGGTTTAACAATTGCGGCTTCCGGTTGGTTTTGTAACAAGTCAAATGATATATCAGAAGTGCATACGTTACATAAATATCAAAATAATCGGATCAACCTTTGTTGCCGAAATGCCAATCGATGTATTTCAAATTTCATGACGTCATTTCCGGTTTCGTTAACAAAATGTTTAGTCTTTTGCTACTGATAATGCATATAGTTCACCGTCCGAATCGTTTGGCGCTATTTTCGCTCCAATCGGTTTAGCCGTTGTTGAGATATGACGTCACTTCCGGTTTCAAAATGGCGGCACAAAAAATTCATGGGGTGAAGGTTAAATCAGACGCCAAAAGTGCACACGTGGTAAAAATGTGAGATCAATCGGTTCAGCCGTTTAGGCTGTGGCCTTGTTACCGGATTTGAATTCCAGGAGACTACTACTGAGATTATTATTATTATTATTATGAAAACCGCCCTAAAACACTGTTTTCACGGCCCTCTAGCGCGCAAAGGGCGTAACCTATTGTTCCCAAATTTGGTATATGTTGTAGGGTGGGCCATAGCTCGAAATTAAGATATTTCGCAACAATGTGATATTTCCCAATTTTAAGATCCAGTAGGCCGAAAATGCCACTTTGATGCTTACAGTAAAAGTGGGTTGCTCCAGCCTTTTTAAATGAGAGTGTGCGCGCGCCGTACGACTTGGCTGGCGTGGAGCGACCGCTCCACTAGATAGTTCCAATAGAAGTAGTTTTATATTAGCTAAATCATTCTACTCAGAGCATTTTCTTCGTTCATTTAAAGATAATTTTACAAACTTCAAACATTGACGGGTGTTGACCGGAACGATGGGATTGCATTGGAAGTGATGCCATCGGCAAAATAAGATACTCTATTTTATTGTAATGATGCAGTAGCTCATCTAGTTGGAAATGAGCCTCAGAAGATTAACTGAAGTGCCGTCAATAGTTTAGGTTTGTTTTCTTGTTATCTTTTTCTTTTAAATTTAAAAATAAATCTAGGAATCAACTAGTATTCTAAATGTATTAAAATCCTTGTAGCTACTCTGGAGTGATTCAAGTTGTTGGTTTCTGAGAGGCCCAAATCAGGAACTTAAAACTGTCAAAAAATAGTCCCGAATGTAAGAAATGTAGTCAATTAAGTATTTCAAATGTCATCAAGCATGGCATAATATTCTTCGTTCGTTTGGTCTAATCTGGTATGCCACTAACCATCCGACTCATCACACTTACAACGATATGCTTGGAGATGGGGAGAATCGATCTCATGGCCAGAGAGCGCACAGTTCCGAGATACACTGCCGGAGCGAGCGCCACCATCAGCTTGACCTTGGCATTGTACTCGGGCAGTGTAGAAGTCAGGACAAAGAACATCGCGCATCCCATGGAGTGCCCTATGTAGAAGAGTTGCTGCTGGTTCGTGGTCAGCAGGATGTAGTCGATGACGGCGGGGAGGTCGTAGACGCCCATCTCGTGGAAACTACAAACAATTAGGGATTAACAAGGAAGTACTGTTCTTCAAAGAATGTTTTTAAAAATGCAGTACAAAGCACCTGTCAAATGTTTATTCTCATGTATACGAAGCCTTTAAGTTTCCGAAGTTTTCGTTTGAGTGGATTTCCAGTGGGGTTTGTTCTCTGGTGTTTGCTTTTGGCCGTCTAAAGAGCAGACAGCAGCGACTTCCCGCCGAAAGTGCTGTTGGCATTATCAGATTGGTTGATTTAGAAGGATTCGAGCCAGAAAGCCTGAAGTCTGGCATGAAGAATGGCTCAATCCTGGCTCTACAGTTTTCGGAAGAACAACCAAGGCAACCACCAAACAACTACACTGGAAATCCATTCATCCGTCTAAGGCTCTGAACCACTTCGTGAACAGGTTCGGGCATGTTACCAACCACCTGTTCAGCCACTGTGCATACCCTGGGTTGCCCCCCTTGAAAGTTTTATTTGCAATCTGCATTTCTTTCATGAATATTTTTTTATGACATATCTCCTCGAAACATAACGTGAAACAAGACTATACGAGTAGATAAGGAACGTTTACCGATGTAGACTGTAGGTAATGTTGTGGGATCCTCATTGGTTTCTGTTCAAGACATTAGGTCGTCTAGGGTATAGAGCCTATATACTGGGGAAGAGAGTGGCTAACTCGTGGGCGCCATCTTGGGCTCAAGTCATGGACGCTTGTCAAGGTCGTCAAGTTGGGTCCTACAGCCAGCTACTTGCCCACTGTTTGAGCACAAGATGGCGGCTCCCATTAAAGCCCCCCCCCCCTCAATGGTTAATTCTTCAACCAATAGAAAGAAAACAGTCACCCAGTTGGCCACACACTTCCCCAGTAAATAGGCTCTCTTGTCTAGGGTTGTTGAAGTTGATTTACCAACCTGTATTCCCAGAACTTGGGGTCGCTCGTCGATAGAGTCACGTGTCTCCTGTTGTAGAAGTTGCCTCTGGCGTTTCCCATCCAGACGTCGTAGCCTCGGTCAGCCAGGACGAATCCTGGAGAGAAGGAAGAAGATAGAGAAGTTGTTTATGTGCTCGGAAGCTTCGTTGGAGATGTTAGCGTCATGGTTTGGTCCTGCAGGGACCCTATTCTAGAACTTTTAAATTCCCAATTCCACTAGAATTCAATTCCATACAATGTTAATCCTTATGGCCGTGACTGAATTCCATCAGAATGGAAATGGAAAATCGTTCTAGAATAGACCTCCAGTGGCTCTCGCTGCCGAGCAAAGTGTAATTGAGCGAGCTAATCTTTTGACACTTTCTCTCTGTGTGTTGTTTTTGTGTTTTTGCCAGCAGTGCCCAAGTCAAACAATCAACCAATCGATCTGAAATTCTGGCAAATACTAATGTAGTAAACTAAGTGGTATTGTGTATAGTATTTGAACACGATTTTTTGAAATTTAAACTAGAACCATTTGACCGATCAACTCCAATTTTGACACCGTCATCGGCACCAACATTTTATGCGTTTATGTCAATTTCCAGATTTTTTTCTGTTGTCAACTTTAAGATTAGATTAGTTTGGTTTAATTGCGCGTCAACGACGAGGTTATATTGCGCACATTATTTGTTTAACTTTGTTGATCATAATTGGAGGGCAAGAGGAGGGGGTCGACCTAACGGGCCCGATCCGGGGGAGTCCAGCACTGGTGGGAAAGCCAGGCCGGAATGGGGACGGACCGGGGGGTGTAAGGATTCGGGCCGACTGAACCCGATTTCAGGGGGATCACCATCTCGAGGGGGAAGGTCGGCCCGAGGGGACCGCAAATTCACGGGAGGGCATGGTTAGGCCGACCCTGGCTGCTCTTGGTCTGGGCCTCACCACTGATCTGTCCGGCATGGGTAACCCTTACACATGAGCATATGCTCGCCGGCGTAGCTGCAATGGATCATTGGCCAACACAAACCCCACCACCGCGATAAGGTGACAGCCGTCGGGGGGTGTCAACTTTAAAAGTTATTGATATTTAACGGACATTTTATGCGTGTTTGTGAATATTTGTTAAATTTCTTGTAGACAATTTTAGAATTTATCCCTGCTACTTTCACGAATTTGTTTCAGCTCTTTCAAAGACCTGTAGAGCAGAAACTTGTAAACGTATATTAATTCTTATGCACTACGAAGGCTCACTCATCAACGCGTTACACAGTGCGTTTTCCTATATTGTATCCTATGGTGCAGCAAACGGTTTAGGACCACCATATGGCCTGACGTAACAAACCATGTCGCCGTCATCTCCGAGGCAATTCATCGCCTTTTCATAATCAACAACACTGTACTTCTCCTCTTCCTATCCCCACCAATGGACTACTATCTTGACGCGGTGGTGGGGCTTAAGGGGCCGCCTCACATAACGAGTGTTGGTCCTAACTAAGTGCAGTCCAGGGTCGACCTAGTCCCATGCCCTCCCCAAATTCGCGGGCCCCTCGGGCCGGCCTCCCCCCTCGAGATGGTGATCCCCCTGAAATCGGGTCCCACCAGCCCGAAGTCTCCCCCCCCCCCCGCGCGGTCTGTCCATTCTGTGCTGGCTTTCCCACCAGTTTCAGACTCCCCCGGATCGGGCCCGTGAGGTCGACCCCTCCCCATGTCCTCCACTTATGATCAACAAAGTGAAAAGTAAACATTAATGTGCGTAATATAACCTCGTTGTTGACGCGCCGTTAAACGATAATATCTAATCTAATCGAATCCTCTTCCTATCATGACTGTACCTAGAGAACTGTCCTCGCCGGCCAGCAGCCAAGAGTCTGAGGCGAGGAACATGCCGTGCATGAGAATCACCGGGGCTCGAACCCTGGACGCATTTCCGTCCTTGCCATGCGGTATGCGATGTAGCGTGAGGATGTATCCGTCGTCAGTTGTCACCACGTGGGTCTCTGCAGGGTAGCCGTGACTGACCACCAACTCTTGCTGAAACAGGCGCTAATTATGAGCGAAACTATCAGTATCAGGCATGAGGAATACATATTAATTGTTAATAAGGCTTTGTACGAGTCTTCAGAACAGTTGAATGATAATAATTTCAGTGCTTGTAATGGTTCATTAGTTTTATTTTGTCCTACATACGTTTAGTGCCTGAAAATTAGTAAAAAATATGGCACTAAACGTCTGTAGGATGAAATAAAACTAATAACCCATTCCAAACTATGAAATTATTTTCATTGAACTGAACTGAATACTCGTACAAAGCCCTATTTTGTTAACAATTACATTGGTAAAAGATATTGATAAAAATCGAGAACGATATTCCATCTGAGCGAAGACAAAAATACGCATCAGGATATCAGGACAAATAAACAGCTACTAGGAAAACGCTCAGTGTAACGCGTTGATGAGCGAGCACAGAACATGCAACATCCCCATAATAACGACGCACGACACGGCACAAGACGATTTTCTCTGCAATTTTTCAATCTCCATAATACTCTGGATGAATAACAGATCCATTGTGTCGTGAAGTCTTACCTACATACCTTCTCCAGAAATCTCTTGTGACATCCATACTAAACTCGTAAAATTACAATTAATACTTGACTGATTGGGCTTACAATATGTAAAATTTAATATTAAGTTGGTCTTGATCACCATGCAAAATTTGAACATAATGTGAACATTTTTATTGTCGACCAATCAGAAGACATTATTTAAACTTAAACCAATAAGAGGACTTGGCCTTCGTATACTGCATCCGATTTTATGCGCTAGTTTAAAAATGCTTTCATTTTACTGTACATTGTGGATAGCTTGGCTGCTCTACAGGCCTTGCCTTGGAACAGAAGCTTAAAGAAGGCAGGGATGACAATTTAGTATACATTTTTCAAGATTATGGAATAAAATGATTAGTAGAGGGCCAAGTGGTATCCCGTAGGATCGTCGTGAAGGGAAGGTGCCACCTATCTCACTAAATGCATACATAGGTCCAAAACCTAAAAAGATTTGGTGCCACCCCCAGACCCCTGGCGGGGGCTGGGGGCTGGGGGCAAAAGTTATTAATTCCTGTATCCTACACGAAAAGACATAGAGGATTTTTTTTTTTATTTAAGATCAAAACTGAATGCCCTAATGTGAAAAAAATTTATTTAAAAAAATTTTGGCCGCCATCTTGGAAAAAAAAATTTGAAACATTAAGAATTTATATACACTTTAAATCGGTCATTGGACGAACAAATGTCCCAAACAAAAGTTATAGTACTCATAAAATGCAATAACTTTGTAATTTAAAATTTTTTTCTATCACCAATACTTTATGAGTAAGAGCCGATTTAGTGCCGTTTTTCGGAGCGGGATAGGGACTACACAATGTTAATTGATCTCGGGGGGCCTTGAACGGAGTGAATTTTACCGCTTTTTTATGACATCGTAGCGCCAAAACCGTTCATCTGATCTAAAAAATCTTTGCGGCATATGAAAGGTACATTCTTTGGGTCAACTTTCCCGAATTCGCAACAATCTTCTGTTTTCCATTGTTGAGAAAAAGCAATATTTCTTGAATAGAAATCGAACTTATTTTCAATTCGTTTTTATGGAGGTAGTACAGGAACAAGTGGATTATACCGTAGGATTTTTGTGAAGGGGGCTGGCACCAAATGCCATTTGATAAAGCATGCTTTGAGATGTATGAAAAGTCATGGTGCCAACCTCGCAACCCTGGCCGGGGGCGGGGGCGGGGGGTATTTTCCAAAAAATCGACGGTTTCAAAAAAAAAATCTGAAAAAATTGGCACACATAAATTGGATGATGTAATTTGAAAAAAAGAAAACAAAAATATCCAACGCCGCCATCTTGGGGAAAAAAGGTTACAAAAAGAGCTTTTTATACATACTGAACAACGTGGGCCGGTTATTAAATTCCGGTTGGCGCAAGAAAAGGTCCAATGGGCGAGATATCGCTGTGATGAAACTTCTTCAGTAATTTGGCTGAACATCTCACATATTATAACAAACATACCAAGGTTTGATGTGTGAAAGTTTCAAAAACATTACTAATGTAGAAAAAAAGTTACAGCTGTTCGAATTTGGTTATCGAAAAGTCGATTAATTTGAGATCCGTTTAATTGATTTTTCGATAACCATATTCGAACAGCTGTAACTTTTTTTCTACATTAGTAATGTTTTTGAAACTTTCACATATCAAACCTTGGTATGTTTGTTATAATATGTGAGATGTTCAGCCAAATTACTGAAGAAGTTTTATCACAGCGATATCTCGCCCATTGGACCTTTTCTTGCGCCAACCGGAATTTAATAACCGGCCCACGTTGTTCAGTATGTATAAAAAGCTCTTTTTGTAACCTTTTTTCCCCAAGATGGCGGCGTTGGATATTTTTGTTGTCTTTTTTTCAAATTACATAATCCAATTTATGTGTGCCAATTTATTCAGATTTTTTTTTGAAACCGTCGATTTTTTGGAAAATACCCCCCGCCCCCGCCCCCGGCCAGGGTTGCGAGGTTGGCACCATGACTTTTCATACATCTCAAAGCATGCTTTATCAAATGGCATTTGGTGCCAGCCCCCTTCACAAAAATCCTACGGTATAATTCACTTGTTCCTGTACTACCTCCATAAAAACGAATTGAAAATAAGTTCGATTTCTATTCAAGAAATATTGCTTTTTCTCAACAATGGAAAACAGAAGATTGTTGCGAATTCGGGAAAGTTGACCCAAAGAATGTACCTTTCATATGCCGCAAAGATTTTTTAGATCGGATGAACGGTTTCGGCGCTACGATGTCATAAAAAAGCGGTAAAATTCACTCCGTTCAAGGTCCCCCGTGATCAATTAACATTGTGTAGTCCCTATCCCGCTCCGAAAAACGGCACTAAATCGGCTCTTACTCATAAAGTATTGGTGATAGAAAAAAATATTAAATTACAAAGTTATTGCATTTTATGAGTACTATAACTTTTGTTTGGGACATTTGTTCGTCCAATGACCGATTTAAAGTGTATATAAATTCTTAATGTTTCAAATTTTTTTTTCCAAGATGGCGGCCAAAATTTTTTTAAATAAATTTTTTTCACAATAGGGCATTCAGTTTTGATCTTAAATAAAAAAAATTAATCCTCTATGTGATTTCGTGTAGGGTACAGGAATGAATAACTTTAGCCCCCAGCCCCCAGCCCCCGCCAGGGGTCTGGGGGTGGCACCAACATTTTTTAGGATTTGGACCTATATATGCATTTAGTGAGATAGGTGGCACCTTCCCTTCACGACGATCCTACGGGAGCTTTAAATCGACCTTTTGGCCCCCTACTAGATCTTAAAATGACAAATCTTTTGAAAATAACGACAGATTAGACTGCAAATTGGCAAAAATATCTAAAATGTTGGTACCAATGACCACGCGAAGTTTCAAGTTGATCGGTCAATCTGTTCTAGTTTAAATGTCAAAAATCACATGAAAAATGGTTTTAAATTTGAACCAAAGGAGGATTTGGCTGAAACTTTTTATGATTGGGTACAATGTTGGTTGCAATGTTTTTGCAAAATTTCAAATTGATCGAAGCACCCAATCGAAAGATATTTTTTTTTTAAATTTGAACCAATCACGGGAGCCCATTCAAAAACGATCCCAGGGACCGCATAGATTACGTTAGTATGTGTACATAATTTCAGATCGATTGCTTGAGCGGTTTGACCTAAGCAGTGCCGAAAAAAAAAAAAAAAAAAAACAGACAGACAGAGAAAGTGTCATAAGAGTACCGTGGTGACGCTCGCTACGCTCGCTCAATAACTTAACAAATTGTGATTGAACAAACAAAATATTAAATGCCAAGAACTTCGGTTGACGAAGTTTTGCTCAATACTTGATATTTCTCTAGCTTCAAAACATATCCCCGATTGTACTCGGGTCTAGTTACACATACTCTGTAACCTACCGTGTTCATGTACACCTCCGACATGGTCCTCAGCACATCCATGTCCAGAGGATGGTCGAGCAGTCGGTACCCTCCACTTGCAGTCACGTGACCAGCATATAGTCCGACCAACAGCACACGTAATACAACCAACACGTGCATCCTTCAGCTGGAGCTTACAAACTATATGTTTCCAAAAGTTCACTGATGTTTGAAACAGAGAGACTGTAAACGTCCTACTTGTCAGTGGTCGTAGTAATGGGGTGGTGCGATTTACGTGGGGGTTGTTGGTCAGTAAAACTGGTGGAGGAATAATATTATTTCATCAGTCATCACCCTTTACAAAATACTTGTGTTATAAAAAGTTATAATTCTAAACTCTCTTAAATTCTTAATCTTAAAAGCACTTGCCAAGATAATGTACAGCTGTTTACGAAAACGTGCGGATAATGTTCAGTAATGAAGGTACAGTAATTTACGAAGAAATAATATGTAGTAACCCACGTTTGACGATCTTACACGTACACTATCAGTTATCACAACCTACTAAACGATCAACAGATAAACATCCGATTGTTTACATTGCAAACTTCTGGGTTCAAACGTCACCTTGACATTGGTGGTTAAAAACTGCTGGATAACAATGTAATGAAGGGCATTTTGTTAAATGCGTAGATATACAAGTTGTATATATTAATATGTAATGGCAAGGTCGGAGGAAGACGCAGGTATTTGTACCAATCCATAAGACGATATGTTAACTAAATGCTAATGGCTATGATAAAAACTATCTAGTTAGCTCTCTTGTTGCTAGTCTTACGTGTAGTACGACTGTCCTAACATCCATGTGGTATTCAACGTTAGATAGAACAATATGTTTACAGAGGCTCGAAATGAAAACAATGGGTATAAAAAATCCGTATAAAAACAACAGCCAAGTCCCTCTTCAAGAAACCAACGAAGCAAGCTGGCTCAGGCAACTTGCACTCAGGATGTCCTGCGGCTGTCCTCTCTGACTGAGCTGTTTTCCTCAGTCGCAAATGTTGAGAGAAGGTTCCCTACTAGCTACAACCACTTCATACCCACAATCCATCTTTATATTAACTATTTTAAATCGTTATGTTTTGGAGTCACTAGGTAGGTACAAAATAGTGCGACGTTGATCAATCAAATAAAATATGAAAATATATGATGAATGAAAATGATGAAGAGGTTAAGAGCTCTTGAAACATAAATGTCAACATTTCACCAAAATGCAAAAAAAACATCACCTCGTATTACTTAAGCTGGCTTTCCATGCTCCGTCATCTTCCGTCAACGTCTGTCACCGTTTTACGAAAACGACCACGTGACCCGTCTCGACTAATCAGAGCCATCCCCAAAAATATCGGACGGCGAGGGATTGGTCGAGACGGGTCACGTGGTCGTTTTCGTCGGACGGAGACGGACGTTGACGGAAGATGACGAGCATGGAATACCAGCTTTACTCGTAAATATCTGATACAATTCAGCTCATTAATGTACACTCGACAAATCATAAAACGGTATTTGAAAAAAATGGATTGTATGAAAAAAAATGTGATGACATCATCCGATGAAGTCTATGCTAACTCGTTATCAACCTTTAGTAGGTGAGATCTGATTTCATTGATAATAACAAGGATTTGTCCAGGAGCCAATCTGCTTCGTTCAAATACCGTTTTATGATTTGTTGGTTGTATACCCAAAGCATTAAGTTGTGATAAAACTTATACCCCCTATCGCGACTACCAGTCGTACACAGAAGTAGTATAAGTTGCCTAAAATAGAGATATTTGTATACAGAGGGGTGATTTGCAGGACTGGTTTGGTTTATGCACGTACTTTGGTAGGCAGACTAGAGATGTTTTGGTGTTGACCGTTTGGCACATTTCCGTATATCGGTCATGTCGTGCCAAGGGCAACACGTGGACCAGCGTCCTTAACCCGAGTGACTGAGATTGGTTTTATTTCCATCCCCGTGAGTGATGTCTTATTGTGGTGTTCGAGGGGGGGGGGGGGGGGGGACACGAAACGCATGTGAGTTGTGGTCGCAGGTGTCTAGAGGGAGGTGGTGGACTCGGGGTGTAGACCTTCGAGCATATAGTTGTGGGTAGACTGTGGAGTTAGCACGACTGGAAAACTTGAATCAAACATGTCGGCATGGATTTATTTATTAATTTATCGACATAAATACCTGAACTAAATACCTGTAGAAACCTTTATTGTCTAATAATACTGAATACTGAACGCAACATTTGAAGGGTATACAGGGAAAGAACGCTGTAAGTCCATTTTTGAAAATATTAGTTTACTGTGCCATCTTGCAGTGATTTTTATAAACTTTCAAAATATTCCATATATTTTTAGAAAATATTGCCCCAAAGTCATAAAAAGGAAGTGAAATATCGATATCGATCGAATAGATACAAGTTTTAACAACGCACAGAAAACATATACATTTATATTGAATTAAAATATGATCCACTCAATCAACATAAAAGTATATGCATTTCTTCGAAATTTGAGAATAGCATCTAAGCACCCAGACATACTTCATTTCTGACAGTTATTAAAAATGTCAATAAGTGCATATGTTTTTCACTGATTGGGATTAAAATTAGTAAAATAAGAGACATTGTTGGTCTTAAGGACCATGCAAAATATGAGTTTGATCAGATTTTTCGAAGACCATTTCATTTTTCAACCTCTCAGGAGATGTTTATTTAAATTTACACCAAAGAATGGATTTCAAAAAAATTTGGATATGCAAAAGAAAAGGTTGTCTGTACATGTGTGCAAAATTTCAGATCGATCGAAAAAACGGTGCAACTTCTATTGCTCCAGTTAACAGCAAAAAAAACAGAAGTCCGTGTCAAAGAGTCAAAAGGAGTCGCTCGCTCTATTATTACGCAGCATTGTGCCCTAAAGCTGTACACAATATCACGTGACATTTCCACCCCCTATCACTGCTTACGGGAGAAAGACAAGTCACGTGTTTGGATATGTTGGGAGAACGCAATGCTTCCTCTACCCAACTCTATGCGCGAATGTGCAGACACGCACCGCAAGAGTTGTGCTCTGAGGTGTTTAGAGGGCGGTGGTTGACTCGGAGTGTGGACACGCACAGTGCGTGCAGCGACAAGTGGCGGTTTCAAGAGTCAGGCACGAGGCCGTGTTGGTCCGTTCCCGTGTCAGATGCTTCACTTAGCAGAGCAATAGCAAGGGATGGTGATGCTTCAACTGTAAGCGTGATGATCTAGCACTGTTAGTGCACACATTACCTACTTACTGGATACCGTTACAGTGTGACCAGGACTTCAGCCACACATTCAGCCATTCAGCTATACACATTTCTTTCTTATTTGGCTGATAAACCTATATTTTGGTACGGTATCTTTATTCTAAAAGACGTTTTCTTTAAATTGAGACTATTTTCAATAATTTGTCATTGCTCTTGCGGTTTAAGGAGCAATTAAAGTACGATGTTCTGGGAGTGTTTCATCTCCCCCTGTGTTATCTTATGGGGTAATAATAACTTCAATCAAAAATATCAAATTGAGAGGCCGTGTCGATATATATCTATCCAACTAAAATTTGCTCGCACAACGCAAGCCATAATTTCAATAATGTTTATACTTGAATTTCTGACAGATGGAGCCTTTCTTATAATTTTCGGAGATACCCTTTATAGTTCAACCAATATATAAGAAAGGCTCCATCTGTCAGAAATCGTAGTATACCTACATAACATCGAAAGCCATGTCTTGCTCTTCGTGAGCTAATGTAATTTTGCTGGTTTGTCGATGCGGCCCTTCAATTATGTCATACGGTAGGGGAAATATATTTTGCGAGTTGTATGTATAATATGGTTTCAAGTAATGGAATATGGTTTCTTTGGTATGAATTACAAGAAATTCTCATTCCTATGACGGCCCTGGAACCCTCGTGGAAGCTGAATAATGTCGACTGGAATAATGTCGACTCACTCGTGTGACAGGGTCTTTTCATGAAGTGGAATAATGTCGACTAAAAGTCGACGATATTCCAATAAAAGTACTTTATAATATTATCAACTGGAATTAAGTCAATTTTGAGTCGACCTTATTCCAGTGGAAAAGCGTCGACTAAAAGTCGACATAGTTCCAGATTTGGCACTTAAAATAAATTTTGATGAAGTGGAAGAAAGTCGACTCAAAAGTCGCTCTTATTCCAGTATCGTGAAAACACAGTCTTCGATTGTAAGAACGTCGACTCTCAGTCGACATTATTCCACTGGAATAATCTTGACTACAAGTCGACGTTCTTCCATTGGAATAATGTCGACTCCACTGACGTCACTAACGTATTCCACTGACGTCACACCTTGATTTGGCGCCATTTTTAAACGTGTTTACGGTTCCCACAATTTAGTCTGATCTTTTTCTAACGCTGGACTTGTTTCAATGCAAAGCAACATTTCATTTCAGGACTCGACTATTTTCACCGGTTGGTGGAAATAGCGTCAGAGGCTATTTTCATTGTGTGCACTCTTTTAAATATATTGTGTTTATTAAGAAGTTTATTTGTACAAATACATTTCGATTTTAAATGTATTGTGTATTATTGATTATTCCCGAGTTTATTGCCTATTTATATTGTATGCGTCAGAGGCTATTTTCTTATTCTCACATTTTTATGTGTCAAAAAGTGTCAAAAAGTGTGGGATGAAAAATGGTAAAATAATAGAAAATGGTAGCAAATTTTGCCCAAACAAAATTTGAACTTGATCTGACCATTTTAGTTTATCTTCCAATTAGAGGAGGATTTTTTTTATTCTAATTTTAACCAATGAACGGATTTTTAAAAAGAAAATGGGGTCTGCAAACAGAAAAGGTGGTCCGAACCCGTGTGCACAATTTAGCTCGATTTGTGAAACGGTGTAACTTGCATTGCTCCGGATGCGAGAATGGAAACGACAAAGAGTTGCTTATGGGAGAAGCGGCTATTCCACTGATATGCTCCGCTGCGCTGTTGAATGCGCGTAAGCGTGTATATTATGAACCAATCAGATATCGCAGACCCAATAGCTCAGTTGGTAAAGCATTGGCCTGTGGTGCAAAAGAACATCGGTTCGAATCCTGCCGCGGTCTCTCTTTTTATATTGCATTTTTCACAAGTTTTAATTCTGCCTAACCATAGAGTTATTTTTTATTTTAAGTTGCCCAGCTTAATTTTTCTCAAGTTAGAATTTGTCTACCCATAGAGAGTTTTATTCCCGAGGCTGCCCAGTAAAACGTATGCGCATTCTAACTGCACAGCAAAGCAAATCAGCTCAATCAGCTGCTTCTCCCATAAGCAACTCTTTGTCGTTTCCATTCTCGCCTCCGGCGAGCAAACAAAACAAAAAGAAACATAAAATTACAAATAAAAATTCTCAAGTTTCAATGAAAAACAAAAACAAAAACAAATACTTTTATGAGAATGTAGGTTTCTTTGGAAAACTTCCATGGAGTCAGGATGATATGAAGGGATGTGTGTTGTGAAAAATATCTGACCGAACCGGGACTCGAACCCGGGACCTCTCACTTGCCGGGCGAGAGCTCTACCAACTGAGCTACCCGATCGGACTCGGGTAGCTCAGTTGGTAGAGCTCTCGCCCGGCAAGTGAGAGGTCCCGGGTTCGAGCCCCGGTTCGGTCAGATATTTTTCACAACACACATCCCTTCATATCAAATACTTTTATGTTGATTGAGTGGAACATATTTCAATTCAATAAGGATGTTGTTGCAATTAATATATTAATTAGATAAAAGATTAATTGCCGTCTATTGACATGCAAATAAACGTCCGTCTAAACAGGCAAACCGTCTATACAGGCAAATGCTGGGAGGTAACCTACTAATAGGCCACGACCGTCTCCTTCCCACCATCCATCCTTACCTACTCTTCACCATCATCTCCCAATCATCATCATAATCATTCATCCGTCGCCATTAGCCTCTCTGCAGAACAGTGCGATGTCAAGGGAATTCAAGTGATACCACGTGACTATAAGCATGTAAATCACGATATTTGCCTAAAAGGAAGAAGATAAAAGGAAGAAAATGAATTTTCCTCATTATATAAGTGATTCTATATACCACTTGACCTTTTTTTACCTCCAATATTTCCGTCCCGATTTTTTTTTTACATGAAATATTGCTTTGCATTGAAACAAGTCCAGCGTTAGAATAAGCTCAGACTATAAATTGTGGGAACCGTAAACACGTTTAAAAATGGCGCCATATCAAGGTGTGACGTCAGTGGAATACGTTAGTGACGTCAGTGGAGTCGACATTATCCCAATGGAAGAACGTTGACTTGTAGTCGAGATTATTCCAGTGGAATAATGTCGACTGAGAGTCGACGTTCTTCCAATCGAGGACTGTGTTTTCACGATACTGGAATAAGAGCGACTTTTGAGTCGACTTCCTTCCACTTTATCAAAATTTATTTAAAGTGCCAAATCTGGAAGTATGTCGACTTTTAGTCGACATTATTCCACTTCATGAAAAGACCCTGTCACACGAGTGAGTCGACATTATTCCAGTCGACATTATTCAAGCGTCCCGAACCCTCCTATGTAAAGTGATGCCCTCTTCTTCAAGCATTAAGACCCCCCTTCAAAGTGAAAATTGTCATATTTATGGATGTGTTATACATGATCAAGGAAATCTTCCGCGAAAATTGAGATAATTTCATTATCTTTGCGTCAGAATAATGTTGAAAGATCGACGAATCTATCTACATTATTGTTTTAATCGAATAATTATTATTTGCTTACCCCCAAATTTACAAACAACCCTTACATTTTAGAAAAACTAGGTTTTTTAGTGATTTATTGCGTCTCTCACAGAACGAGTATCAACATTTCGCAAATGGCCGGCCTCAAGAGACATCTTTTGGGAATCTACATAAAAAAATCAGGTCAATCGGAGACATATAGACCGGACAATATTTGATTAAGTATTCGATTATCTTGGGCAATTCTGACGAACTGGAAGGAAGCTCTATTACACTGATAGCTAAATTTTTGACTTGCTCTCTCCGTGAAAAACTCACTTAAGGCCGATGCACAATTCACGCAGACGGACGACGCGGACGGACGACGGAGACGGATACGATGACATGACATGACATGACATGTATTGAACCTTTATCTACATTTTCATCGCTTACTGTCATAATTGCTCCTACTATGTGGTCAGCATTTGTCGGGCACGAAAACGCTCCGTTTCTCGTCCGTCTCTCGTCCGTCTCTCACACGGAGCGTTTTCGTTCCCGACAAATGCTGGCTGACCACAGGAGCAAAGTAAGGACAGTAGCTAAGCGATGAAAATGTAGATAAAGATTCAATACATGTCATTTACTATTAGTGAGGGCTGTTAGCACATACATTTGCCAAAATAGTGCAAAATGTGATACTAATTTTTCCTTTGGCAGTCTTATAGGAAATTTTCCGCTCTTTCATAATTTCGATATCCTCAAAAAATCGGGTGGTAATTTTGGGCCCCAGGGCTGTCCAAAGTGCCAAAAAGTGTGTATTTCATTGAAATTATAAAACTTTTGTAAATTTATTGTTCTTGTATAATAAACGATGTGTCAGGAACGTAAGATAAAAAAATAAAAATTCTAGGCCTAACGAAAGTTGTATTTATTCAAGAAATTAAATATGTCGGCGAGTAAGCTCTAAAATAGCCGCCATTTTCAGGGAATTCGTGTTTCAAGGTTGCAGTTGCTTATGTATGTTCATATTATGGACTTTTAACTTAAAAATCTATGGGTCACGAAATTAACCCTTTGGGGGGTGGGGGGTGGAGCCCTAAAGGTTTCGATGTGTATACAATAGCCCACACTAGCTAGATAAAAATGGTTCCATGCACATACTAAAAAAAAAAAAAATGATCTCTTCAAAAAAAAAACGAGAACTCAAAATAATGCCGCCATCTTGGATAAAAAGAGCTTATATTTCTTTTTTGTCAATTTCAGTACGTTCTCCATACAATACGAAAAAGTTTATTTGACATAAAATATAGCACTAATTCTAATAAAGACATTTGTAATTTGCATATTCTATGTATCTCCAACCGTTCTCCCTAAAACTTCATTTGTGTGTTGATAAAATGTCACAAGATAGGGATTTTAACATGTAATTTTAGTTCAGGAGGCGGTAACTCAATACCTTTGCAGTGAACAGGGGATGAGCAAAGTAGCCAATTTATCATCATTTTTCAACTGCTGTGCGCAAAATAACGAAATATAAACGCGTCTCATCCAAGATGGCGGCATAATTTTGGGATCTCGTGATTTTTTCGAACAGAGCACAGTTTTATTAGTGTGTGCAAGAAATTATTAGTCTCTATCTACTATGGATTATTTTACACACATCGAAACCTTTAGGTCTCCACCCCCCACCCCCAAAGGGTTAATTTCGCGATCCATCGATTTTTAAGTTAAATGTCCATAATATGAACATACATAAGCAACTGCAACCTTGAAACACGAATTCCCTGAAAATGGCGGCTATTTTAGAGCTTACTCGCCGACATCTTTAATTTCTTGAATAAATACAACTTAGAATTTTGATTTTTTTATCGTACGTTCCTGACACATCGTTTATTATACAAGAACAATAAATTTACAAAAGTTTTATAATTTCACTGAAATACACACTTTTTGGCACTTTGGACAGCCCTGGGGCCCAAAATGGCCGCCCGATTTTTTGAGGATATCGAAATTATGAAAGAGCGGAAAATTTCCTATAAGACTGCCAAAGGAAAAATTTGTATCACATTTTGCACTATTTTTGTGCTTACATCCCTCACTATATTTACTAATTTATCATCATAAATACCTGAACTAAATACCTGTAGAAACCTAATATTTATATTGTCTAATTATATTGAATACTAAACACTACATTTGAAGGATTTACAAGGGAATAACGCTGTAAGTCCATTTTTTGAACAAATTAGTTTACGCGGTGTCATCTTGCAGTGCAAAAAACCGCCCTGCGAGGCAAAAATTGGGAGTTATTTGTTGTAATTTGAGCAGTTAAGCATCTCAGAATCGATTTTAAAATGTTTATATTCGAAAAAGTGCCCTGCGGGGCTAAAACTGGGCATGCCCCTCTGCCGCATGTCGCAATCGCCCCTACGATGAAAGTAGTTCCTACGCGCCTGCCACCCTTAAATACTGCAGCGCTTACGGGTGAAAGCCATGGTCACGTGACATTTGGTCTGATATGGGACAGCGCAATGCCTCCTCTACCCGACTATAAGGCTCGAAGGTGCAGACACGCACCGCAAGAGAATTGTGATCGGAGGTGTTCAACTCGACTCGGAGTGTGGACACGCACAGTGCGTGCAGCGACAAGTGGCGGTGTCGAGAGTCATGGCGTTCAGGCACGGGGCCGTGTTGGTCCGTTCCCGTGTCAGATGCTATGCTTCACTTAGCAGCAATAGCAAGGGATGGTGATGATTGTGAAGCGATCATGTCTTTTGGTTCTTCTCAACCTTAACTAATTATCAGTTATCATGTAGACAACATATCTAGTGTCTAGTGATTGTAGGCAGCAGGCGATCTGTGACTAGATTTTTCTTGTAATACAAACAATATTTTATGAACAGCTGAGTTAGCTCAACTTGGAGTCCTGAACTATTTCCATTGTTAGAATCATCTCCATTATTAGTTCCTCCAGACTCCAGTTGCGAGAACTAGGAGTAGGTACAGTCGTAGAAATAAGATCGTTGTACTCTGCTTCTCTCTGACCCATTTCATAAACATGTTTTATATAGAGCAGAGAGAGAGAGAGAGAGAAATAGAGTACAACCAAATAATTTCCATTCTTGTTCATGAAATACTGGATTTAAAACTGAAATTTAGAGATTTTTTTTTCTTTTACATAATTTCACATGCAGTTCGACATGCAGGAGAAGTTTTTTTGCTCAGTGGGTAGTACCTGAAAAAGAGAAGAAAATCTAGTGGAGCGGTCGCTCCACCCAGCCAAGTCGTACTATACACTCACAGTCACTCAACATACCGTAAATGCCTAATAAACTGAGGAGCAGACCAAACACTTTTACTGTAAGCAACAACATGGCATTTTCGGCCTACTGGATCTCAAAATTGGTAAATCTCACATTGTTGCGAAATATCTTAATTTCGAGCTATGGCCCACCCCACTACATATACCAAATTTGGGAACAATAGGTTATGCCATTTGCGCGCTAGAGGACCGAGAAAACAGTGAAATTACACCACTTTCTGATTCTGAAGATGATGATGATTCTGATGATATCACGAAACGTCGCTATCACCGCCACAGCCTAAACGGCTGAACCGATCGACCTGAAATTTTTACCACATGTGCACTTTTGGCGTCTGAGGTGCCTTTTTATAAAACCAACCGGAAGCCGCCATTTTGAAACCGGAAGTGACGTCATAACTCAAAAACGTCTGGACCGATTAGAACGAAATTAGCGCCATTCGATTTAGATGGTCATCTATATGAAGTATCAATAAAAAAAATATTATTTTCTTATTTTCTAAACCGGAAGTGACGTCATAAATACGCAATATTTAACTTATTTCAACAAATTATACTTAAAATACGTACATAATTAACTTACATTGTAACATAGACAATACAATTTATATATTCAAGGTAGCAGTGTTCTCGGCCGCCATTCCTGAAACCGGAAGTGACGTCATATATCTAAAACGCCTGTACCGATTGCAACTGAACTAGCTCCTGCGTATTCATTCTGCTATTTATTTGAAAAATCAATTGTGAAAAATGAATAAATAAATTAATGGTACCGGAAATGGCGGCAGGAACCACTAAATGAAACCGGAAGTGACGTCATATATTACAAACGGCATGACCGATTTTACGGAAATATAGGGATTAGGAATTCAGATGGTCGTTCATGAAGGTATCAACTAGATAAAACTAGATTGTTTTCTTATTACCTATACCGGAATTCGGCCGCTATTTCAAAACCGGAAGTGACGTCATGTATCGAAAACGGCTGGATCGATTATAACGAAACTTAAGCTATTCTTCTTGGATAATCATTTTCATCTTATACCAAACGCAACTTTTCATAGTAACCAAATCGGTTGAGGCGTATTTTTTTAAAGAAATTAGTCCCTGCTCGGACATGTGCTACAAGCTGTATGAATAAACTAACAAAAGAAGTGATATCCCAGAAAAAACACTCCGTGTAAAAATACCAGCCAAGTCTCTTTAACTATAAAAAAAAATAGAAGAAATCTAAAAATTCAGCACTGAAAAGGAGTGATATCAAAAAAGGAGCCAAGTCAACGAATTTTCCAAATTTTAATCGTACCATTGAAATAAAAATATCAACCCCCGAGAAATACTTAAAAAAAGGACTTGGCGCATCGTTTTTTTAAAGACATTTTTCTATTCTTAAGCTTATGCCACTCACATACTACGTAGTTCAGAAATGCCTAGAAAAATTGGGACAAAACTTTCAAATTAAATATTGAACATTCTGTAAAATATTTTAAATTTAAATATAAGTACGCAAAGAAACATAGCATTGTCTTACAAGCAATAAATACAGAACAGTTGTGTTTGTGATTGGTAGGTACCTATAGTTTTGTGGGTACATCAACATACCTACTACAGCATTATACTTTGAACCTTCTCGCCGTGTAATTAATTGCTATTAATTAACATTTTATACCAAAAAAATTCATAAATTACATAACGTATTACTTTAGATAAAAATCTAGTCAGTAATTATTTGAGCAGCATGGCTCAGTGCACTAGTCACTTATACAAATCTCATTGACGGCCTTCTTGTAATGAGCGCTTTCGCTATTTCCCTCAGTCACGATATTGAGAAGTATGATTGATTAATATGACCCTAGAAATAGTGGCAATAACGAATAGACTAGGCCGCTTCCGTTTATTCGTTATTCGTTTATCCGTTTATTTCCTCTGAATATTGACAAAATACCAAAACTGCCAGTAGGTAAGAGTACTAGTTATATTAAAACGTAGTATGATTCGTCGATAATGAATGTGATATACTCAGGAAAATATACTTGTAGAGTTCTTCCTATACTTTTAGGATAGAAAAGTGTCTTTAAAAAAACGATGCGCCAAGTCCTTTTTTTAAGTATTTCTCGGGGGTTGATATTTTTATTTCAATGGTACGATTAAAATTTGGAAAATTCGTTGACTTGGCTCCTTTTTTGATATCACTCCTTTTCAGTGCTGAATTTTTAGATTTCGTCTATTTTTTTTATAGTTAAAGAGACTTGGCTGGTATTTTTACACGGAGTGTTTTTTCTGGGTTGTACCTACTCGAAACGTTGTCAATAAACGTTATTATGTCAAAACAGTCGTTCTCTAAAGAGATTATTGATCATGATATCTATTTACGTTATTAAAATCAATAGACCTGGAACACGTACAGAACTGCATTTTAAATGTTTGAAACAGCAGAGCTAAGTAGGTATATAATTTTTAATTTTAAATGTTTTCTATTTGCATCAATCATTCCTAAAATATATTTAAATCGATTAATTTTGTATATTTCTTCATCAACCCCCAATATACTTTTGGCATCTGATTATTCCTTGCTCCTATAAATTTATTGTGACACCATTTTTGAAACGAAAGTGACGGGACGTCATATATATATATGGAGTGTCAAGAGAACCAGTATTATTTTTTTTAACTGAAAAATATTAAATTGGATAAATTGTTAAACAGATTTGTATGAAATCTGTCAAAAAATTTCGTTCCTCGAATCTCAATTTTAAAAAGTTTAAAGGGCGACAACTGTCAGTCAGAATACGAAAAATTACTATCATTTCATCTTGTCATGTTAATAGATAATTGATAAGTGCAAATGTGCCAACGGTATTGTAATAATTGATAATAATTATTGACTGTATTGCATATTAGTTCACATGAGATTTGTCTTATGGTATCACCATTCTTTGAGCAGACTGTAATAGATATTTAATGTGTTGTGTTATGATGATGCATGAAATTGTTTAGTTTATAGCTATTTTATTACTATTTCAAGTGTCAGCAAGCGCTTAGTGTAAACAATTTGGGTCCAGTTACAGAGAGTGGGAGTGAGATCTGCAGGAATGTACCTTCTGTCCTAAAAATATGGAACCTTCTTGGTGTATAAAACAGTAGCGATTTGTTTTTATATTTATTTGCAGCTAAACGGTCCAATTCACAGAAAATTTTGGAAGAGATAAAATGAAGAAAACACTCCTATTTATATCTAGAGCTTCTTTTATATCTATCTATTTTGGTTCTCCTACGTTCCCAATAGACATTTTGCGTCCAGCTTATTCCTTATGGGACTAAAACTCTTTGCACACTTTCGATTAAAATCACGTTTTTCGACTTGCTGCTCTCACTGTCACAACCGGATTGGTACCTTCTCATATGTCTTACAGATGTTAATAGTTTGATGTGTAATTATGGTAAAATTTTAATTTCTGACTGTTGCCCCCCTTTAAGGTGGCTGTATATCACGTGACTTTTTAACCAAAAAGCTACACATTTTCTATTGGATTTTCTATTTTTTCTATTTTTCTATTTTAGTATATCAAAGACTTCTCCCTCATCAGATAAGTTAGGACACATCTGTTGGAACATATCTACGCAGAAAAGATCTGCGAAAATAACATATTAGATGATTTTACTTCCTTGCACCTAAAAATTCTCAAATCAAGACCTGAAGTTGAAGGAAATTCTACGAGTTGCCAAGAACAGCAAACATTACTCTAATAAAAAGGCATATATGCATCACAAACCTGACGCAATGTCAGAATATATAACATGCGCTCTTTCTTCCTCTTTCCAACGAAATGTTGAGATATTAATTATATCCACTATTATGAATGTAATGTTTAAACGAACAACACTTGGTTTTGACAGTCTTCACACGCGTATGTATACACGATATTTGTATTGTTTTTATTATTAAAATCACTGCAAAATTAAATAATATTGACTGCAAATATTGATAAGCTCCAGTATGCAGTGAATTTCCTTCATAAATCACCTTGGAATACTCAACATGAACGATGTAAGGTATGTACTCATAGGTAACTATTTCTTTTGATCGGATGTAGAGAAATAAAGTCACGTGATATACAGCCACCTTAAGTGTAAGAAAATTTAAATTAACTGTACATATCTCATGTACCTATCTACTCTATATTTGGATATTGATGAAGATGATGCAATAACGAAATGATATTGAGAATTTCAACGCAAAGATAATATCACTGAGCCACCTTAACCGATAACATCTACTTTTTGATAACTATGAAGATGCAATCACGCTATGGAAGCTGCTGAGTGTACTCGAGGTATCAGATGATACGCTGGCGCTGCACTTGGTTGTTGTGATTGTGAAGGTCGGCCGGTGTTGCGCTTGCAACACTGGACAGGTCTCCATGATGTGACGTCATGGGGGTGTTGAGTGGCGTGTGGTGAGTGTAAGTGACGGTTTAGTGACATTCACCGCATCAGGAGAGGACAGAGTGAAGAGACGTATTCTAAGCTAGTTCAAGTAGCATCGCTTATCATCATCTGTTGATATCCTATACTTAGCACAGATTGTACACCAGAGATGGCTTCCAGAGCAGACAGAGTCCCCGGAGAAATGGCGGGTTCCAGAGCAGAGAGCAAAATTCCCATAGCAGTGAAGGGTCCAACTGTGGAGGCAGTTCCCCGAGCAGTGGTGGTTTCCAGAGCAGACGGGGGTTCCAGATCAGTAACGGGTCCCAGAGCAAGGCCTGGAAGTGTAGTGGCGGTTTCGGGCAGCTCCAAGTCACAGCCTAGAGAGTTGAATACATCGCTGAGAAGCCAGATTATAACACTCAATGACAAGATAAAGAAGGCTGAAGGAGATCACATGCATGAAATACAGAAATTAAATGAAGATCACAAGAAAAACACAAGGAAATTAAATGCATGTTACAAAAAAGAAAAACAGGAATTAAATGAAAAGCTAAATGAATTTATGAGTCAATATCTTGAGATGGAACAACGATTGAAAGACGAAGCCATATGTAACGCACAGCTGAAACAGCAGGTCGCAGATCTACTCCATGACGTCGCAGCATCAAAAGTCGAAGAAGACAACTCAAAGATGGAAATTAAACAAGTAAGTTACTTATCAGATTTTGTTTTAGGTTATTGGTGGTTAAAGGCGACGGACCGGGTGTGGGGAGGGGGAGACCTGCCCGAGGGGCCCGCGAATTTGGTGGTGGGTATATGAGATTGGGTCGACCATGGCTGCTCTTTGTGGGTAACCCTTACACATACATGAGCATAAATGCTCGACAGACTTGCCAGGATATCATTGGCCAACACAAAATATGTAACACTGCGCTAAGGTGGCAGCCGCCGGGGGTACACCTATACTTACTTATCAGGAAATTAGCCAGTTTTAAAAATGATAACTTAACATATAATTTTCAATATTACGGCACTAGATAAAGAATATTATCAAAATGATCGAAAATCTATCCCAGGTTCACTGAAGAAAGGGTCACAATATATAAGATTAATAATTTTAAGAAACCTTGACTCTGGGATCTGGCGTTATCGAAGAGAATAATGTGGAACATGATAAAGATTATATGATAATGGTGGAGCTGATAATAAGTGAATGTGATATGACAAATTACAATAGGATACTATTGCGTATTAAAGCAATTTAGATTACTAATTTAAGTTTTTAATTTCAGGACGAAGAATCAGGAGAGTTATCTGAAAGGTCAGTAAGACATTTAGTTTGCTTATGATCCCCATATAAATAAATACAATCCATGTAAGAAATCAGTAAAGTCTCCTTTACTAAAATAATAAAATAAAATAAAATTCAGCAATGTGAATTAGTGATATACAAAATGGGTCCATGTCAACAAAATGGAGCATTGGAAATTACATTTTATTTTCGAGCTACGGCCCAACATACCACATGTTCCAAGTTTTCAAACAAGAAAGTATTCCTTTTACGACCTTGAGCAATGATTCACAAACGTTTGCGTTTTACGGCCCTCGAATTCGATGTTTTATTATAAGTTTTTCAAATTATTGGACTGGTCCGCCCATCCCTGTACGCTATCAACGGAGCACAGTTTGAAAACTTGGGGATTCAAGTATTAAATCGTGTTGACTTTGTACCCATTTATTCAATCACTAATTTTCAGAGCTAATTTTTATTTATTTAAAAAATAAATAAACAAAATATGTAAATATGTAAGAATATTTAAATATGTAAAAATGTAAAAATATGTAAATATGTAAGAGGATATTTAATCTCTTTTTAAAACCAGATTCTCTTGTCCACAGTACAACAACCAACGCAAGTGTCATAAGAAGCTACATTAAGACACCAGGAAAATGCAGTTTAGAAGGACAAATGTTGGAGATCAAGTTGCTGGAACTGATCTTCTTGCGTGCCATCAACAGCGGCAGCTCCTTCTTCCTCGCGACAAACATAGCTGCAGCTGGAACCTTCGACGACATTGTCATTAGAATCCAGGAAGGTGACAAGTGGTCGACCACACTCTTCCAGTTGAAGTACAAAGAAACGTCTACAATTGGATACGAGCATCTCCTTAGTTTTAAAAAGAATAAATTTGGTTTGGTAAAATTTTGTGATTCTTTTCTAAAAGTAAAAGAAGGATGTGGTTCAGCTGATTGTGAGTGGCCATGGAGGGGAGAGTTTGATGAATTCAAGTTCGTTCTCTACACAAATGCCAAGCCTGACAAAGATCTTATTGACCACGAAAAGGAATCTAAAGTTAAAATTGACACAATGTTTGCCTCATTCGCTTTCGGATCAGCGTTTCATTTTTCCGAGTTGTCCCCTATCTTCAAGTACATCGAAGAGATTGTGGAATTTAAACTAAAGATATCAGATTTAATTGAGTTAACTAAACGATCTTCCAAGGAAGAAATGGCCGAAGCCATAGAACAAAATGTATCACATTTTTATGTCTCGGATCAGAATAAAGAATTATTAACTAAGAAATGTAAACTTACGAAAGAGCCTTCGAAAAAGATTCTGCTTGACACATCTAAAGAGTTAACATCAGTCCAAGACATCTCATCGTACGAGATGTTCTTAAATAAAATGTTTATTTACACAGGACAAGCGAAAGAGAATGAACTTGACTGCTTCATAACTTCAGAAATCAAGAAAGTTTTTAATTTTTCCAACGACACCGATGCTAATTCATTACACGCGTTGCTTTTTGATTATGTTCGAAAATGGTGGGGTGACAAAAATGCAGAGGGGTCGTGGCTTACAGAACATTCAGATATTTGGAAACACGTCATGTCTCGCAGAATATTTCAGTTGTCAGAAACAAAGGTAGCAGAATTTCAGAAAGACGGTATGCAGTTTGAATCAAAATTAAATGGACGTCTTTACAATACCATACAAGAATGCCGAAGGTTGAATATTGTTGTTCAAGATGGAGCTAATTCTTTGGTAGCGTCACAAGTGTATCAGGTATCAGGTAATAGTTTCCACATATTTACAGGATCAAAGGAGCTGCTGACGAGGAAGGATGAGATTATCGCAGTTTGGAAGAACATCTTATGCCAAGGTCTCGTTATCGATTGTGATACAACTTTATCAGATGAGGACACACTTGACATTTCTAATCAGTTGTTATCAGCATTTATTTCACAAGAAAATGTATCACTAATTTTGATCTCAACCAAAGACGACTCTATGGCACAAACGTTACGTCCTGTACTGTTGCAGTCACAAATCGATGTACAATGGAGCGACCTAACTTCGGAAACCCAAATTACTCTGATGGCGACAACCATTAGATTTCAAGGTCACACGGTGCCCCTCAGTTCATTCGTGGGTGATGACCCCATTCGGATTAACCAGCAGTTACAAGGCATTCTGGCCGAGGTTTTGACTTCAGAACTCGAAGTTGGTAGAGTCCTGGAGACTTTGATAGATTCTTACATTCCTCGTAGATTGACCCGGGACAATGTGGAGATTAGTGTTGAATCCTTGGCCGATGTTCCTGACAGAGTAGTGGTGTTGGTCGCCGAACCGGGGATGGGAAAGACAACGCTTGTCACACATCTGGCTCAAACTGCGAAGCTTGCAGATCCATCCACTTGGGTCGTGCGGGTCAACTTGAACGACTGCACTACGTATCTTTCCAGACTCAATCCAGATCGTATCAACAAAGCCACATCAATTGATTTCCTCGCCCAGTTTGCATCTTCGATTGACTCTGATGTCGAAAGAAGCATATTGAAGAATCGTTTGTTGTTCTCAGGAAATGTGACTGCGTTTGTTGATGGGGTGGATGAAATCTGTCCGTTCTATGAACAAACTGTTTGTTCCCTTTTGATAAATCTTCTTGAAACTAAAATCGAAATTATCTGTATAACGTCTCGAAAAGTGTCCCAAGTTAGTTTGGAAAAGGCACTGAAGGTAAAGGCTCACACTCTGGTAGCTTTCTCGCGAGAAGATCAGAAGCGTTTCTTTGAAGTTTTTTGGAAAGATAAAACTTTCAACCACGAAAGACCTCTCAGCACGTTTCTAGACAAAGTAATGCAACTTTTGGGAAACGGAATCATCGGGGGAACTTTGGCTGCGGGCAATGCCCATCAGAACCTCATGCTAGCAGAATATTTCAATCCAGACCTAAATTGCTATTTAGAAACCAGTTTAATAAAATTTCCAAACAAAATCAACATACTGAAGTTGTATAATAGTTTTGTTTATAAAAAGCTTGAGAATTATAGTGAAACTAAAAGGAAAGATGATATGAAAAATGCTGCAATTCAAGTTGACAAAACACATCTTCGTATTAGGATTCATGAAAACCATACGATTGCCGCGTTATTCCTTCTGCTTTCTCACGATGAATTCGAATCGATTGTTTCAAAGGACGGTCTTCAAGAGGACACAATAGTCAGTCTTGAAAAAACAGGCATTATTAGCAATGTAACCAATGGCAAACCAAATTTCATCCAACGCTCGTATGCAGAATACTTTACATCCCTCTGGATATCGGTCAATTACCCAAAATTGCAAGTATTTCTTAGAAATACTCTTTTCCAGCCTCGATTTCAAGTTGTCAAGATATTTCTTGATCTCTAACTATCTGCTGACTGTAAGTTGCACATGCACATTATCAATCAGGACTTGGAGAAATTCAACAAGTTCTTGCAATCACGGTCGTCTTGGACAGAAGGATGTATAGATCGGACTGACTCTGGCGGGCGAACGGCTTTACATCTGGCAGCCTCGTGTAACAATCGCGAGAACCAAGTTTCTTTCGTGTCTAAACTCTTGGAACGTAAAGCAAAGGTTGACGTTCAAGACGATCTGTTGAAGTGGCGGCCATTGCAGTACGCTGATGCAACAGGTTCATGGAACGCCGTAGCTTTGTTATTGCAAGCGGGTGGGTTGGAAAATGACATGAAAGAGACAAAGAGGAGGATCAAGGTAGAGGTTTACAATGGCTTGATTCAGTACTTGTCATCCCCCAACGCCTGTTATGTTGACCTAATGCTGTTGGCTTCACGTCACGGTGATGTGGAGGTTGTCAGGTACCTCGTCGAAGAGTGCGGTGCAGACGTCGAATGCCGTGGAGACGACGTCTCAAGTCCGATGCACAAGAGTGCTGAAGGCGGCCATGTTGACGTGATGGGTTTCCTATGGGCTCAAGGTGCGTCTTGCAATGTGCTCCAGGATATCAACTCCCTACCCTTGCATAACGTGGCAACAGTGCAGGCTGCGGAGTTTCTTGTCCAGCACGGTTCTTACGTCAACGCATTCAACCATAACGGAGAGTCTCCTCTCGCCTTGGCTTTGAGGAAAGCAAATGTTGATGTTGCCAGATGGTTGATCGATCACGAAGCTGATCTTGATGCAGTTACCTTGGAGGACTGTCCACATTGGTTGGCCTTTAATACAGGGTCCGTGGATCTAGAAGAGTACTTCGTACTGTTAGATCAATCTAAACGAGGTCAAGGAGTTACACAAATCATGTACAAGGAACTAGACCAAGTGAATGCGTCAGAAAGCAAGTTACTCTATAAACCTGTACACGATGGTGATTTAGAAGAAATGAACTCCCGTCTTGATGGTGGCCAGAAAACAACACGAAGGCGTAAACATTGGGAATCTATGAACCACGTAGCGGGCGGGTCGCTTGATGTAAAATATCTTCGCAAATTAGGAGCAGACGCGAATGCAATACACTCAAATAGAAATTCACTGACACAGTCTCTGCCAAGTGTTGTTTTAGGACGTTCATCTACATTTCCCTAAGAGTAAGAACACCAAAAGTTAGCATACCATGCAAGAATAACCGTTATAAACATTTTCAAACAAATATTTCTTGGAAATTAATATGGATAACCAAATGTTTGTATTGTGTATTTGGAATTAGCGTAATCTATTAGTGTTCATCTATCTAACTACGAAGTTTAATAAATATATCAATAACACGGGGTTCCTGTTAGAGACACTGGAGGCACTCATATCGGAAAGCCAGGAGCTTACCTACATACCGTGTTCCTCGTGTCACATGAAGATTATGTAATCATTATTATTTATAACACCAAGATGTGATTACATTCGTCAAGTTCTATGAATGTATCGCAAAAGTGTGTGTCAGGAATTACTCAAGTACCTAACCTTGAAAATTATTTTGTATTGTACTAATGAATAATGATCTCCCACTTCTATTAAAACACTTTGGAGTTTAATTTCTACATTCTTCCAATTCAATTCCTAGATCTCTATTGGGACTATATTATTTTTCAGAATCTTTCTGCAACTGCATGAATAATAATACTGTTTTTATTATCATTTGCTATTACTATATTTTATGTTTTTTTGTTATAATTACTTGAAGTACCTGTTGATTTCACTTGAAGAAGGTATTATAATAATACTTCTATAGCCTAATATTTTCAAAAGATGTAAAATGATTGTGTATTTAATATAAGTTAATATTAAAGTTACATTTCTTAAGTTAATTGTTTTCTTATAACCTAAATTTATAGTAATTGTTATTATTCAGTAAATTAATAAACAATAGGCTATAGTATCAGTCGTGGATCAGTGTCCGGTGCGAGTCAGACTTTAAAATACCCTCAATTTAGTAATTATTCATTATGCTCTTCCCCTCAGAAATAACGCTCCAACATATTAAACTAGGAAAACGCTCTGTGTGACGCGTTTATGAGCGAGCACGTATACGCGCAACACCTCGAACCAAAATTTTGTCTATTGAATATATCATTAAAAGCCAATATTTCTTCAATTTCGTCACAGAATTGTATGCAAATCTTAAAAAATTCCAAAAATATTGGTCGCAATAGCGATACAAAGTTTTAAGTTGATCGATTGAACCTTTATGATTGAATGGTTCCTTGTCTGGGACCACTCATGATATAAGTGTGTGTACACAATATCAGATCGATCAGCACAGGGATCGTGTAACTATCGTCAACAGTCGATCGACAACTCTTATGGGAGAATAACATTGACACGTCTGAGTCGATCGTCTACAAAGTCCAGTCAATGCTAAACTCTCATAAGAGTTGTCGAGCAAAGTTATACGATCGCAGTGCTGTTGATTATGAGTGTCATAATTATGCGTTTGAAAGTTTCTGTTCTAACTACCTTGGAACATTAAAACTGAGGCGTCAATGTTGCCGTGATCCATAGCAACAAGCAAAATGTCCGTAAAATGTCAATAACTATTGGATTTAAACACAGATTTGTCTGAAAATTGTCAAAAACACAGATAATGTTGGTCCCAATGACCATGCAAAGTTTTAAGTTGATCGGTCAAACGGTTCTAGTTTAAATTTCAAAAATAACAGTAAAGATGGTTTTAAATTTTAACTAATGGGAGGATTTGGCTGAAACTTTGTATGATTGGGTAAAAGGCTAGTGGTAATGACTTGTTAAAACTTCAAATGGATCAAACCAACCAATCGAAAGATAATTTTTTTTTAAATTTGAACCAATCAATGGATTTAAAAAACATTAGGGTCTGCAACGCCCAGAAATGGTCCGTACATGTGTGCAAAATTTCAGCTTGATCGAAAAAAAACTGTGACCTGTATATCGTCAGTAACAGAAAAAAAAAAAAAACAGAGGTCCGAGCCAAAGGAGCCAAAAGGAGACGCTCGCTTCGCTCGCTCAATAATTGGCGGTCACTTGGCATAATGAATACTGACTAAATTGAGGGTAAAGATTCAAATGTATTTATTTTGCATAGTAATTACATAATTACGGTGGCAAATGTCTATGATTAAATATTAATAAATTATAAAAAGATGCAAGAAAAACTACTTTAGGTGAAGTGCCACTTTAAAGGCTCTTGCCGTTTCTGGCCATTCCTCCACCCAAAATCCCAGCTTATTCCACTCTGTGGTCGTTCTGTGCATAAATGAGTATTTTCCGATGTTCTTCTTAACTTGATTCACTTGTAGTTTGTACGGATGGTCCCTTCGTTGAGAATAGAAAGTACTGCTCTGAAGTCTCTGACCAATTTCTCCCCACCCTCCACATCCAACACAGGCTCTATACAAGTTACAGAGTCGGGCCGTCTTCCTTCTCTCTTCTAAAGAGGTCCACCCTAGCGACTGTAACATTGCCGTTGGGCTCTCGTATTGTGTGGTGAGAGTTCCGTTTTCTTCTACCTTCCAGAACCACCTTCTCCACTTCCCTGCCACCCTTCTTGCTGCCAATCTCTGCACATTTTCGACGCTTTTTATTTGTTGAATGACATAAGGATCCCACACTGCAGAAGCATACTCTAAGATTGGCCGGACTAACGACAGATAAGCTTTTTCTTTTACTGTGTTATCTGTGCCACGAAGGTTTCTCATAGCAAAGTTTATGCATTTTGTAGATTTAGTCACGACTCTTTCTACTTGCGGAGCCCAACTCATCTTATGGTTAAGGACTACTCCAAGATACTTGTACTCCTTTACCACCTCTAAGGGTTTCCCCCTGAGAAGAAGGTGTAGCTTTGTAGCATTGCGTTTGGTGGAAAAGCACATTGCCTGACACTTGCCTACATTAAGTCCCATTCGATTTTCTTTTACCCATTCTTCTACTTTCACAAGATCTGATTGAAGTTCCTCAATATCATCACTGCTTTGAACAGATCGCAGAATTACGCAGTCATCTGCAAAGAGTCTTGTGCGTGAAGTAAGTCCATTCTTAATATCATTTATGTAAATCAAAAAGAGAAGAGGTCCCAACACACTCCCCTGGGGAACACCTGATGTAACAGCTTGCTCTCTTGACTCTACATTTCCTACTCTCACCTTCTGCACACGGCCGTCAAGAAAGTCGCCAACCCAGTTCATCACCCTTTTGTTTATCACTGTCCCCAGTTTAGCCATTAGTAGTGAGTGAGGAACCTTGTCGAAGGCCTTCTCGAAGTCAAGGAACACTGCAGCCACTTCTCCTCCCTGGTCAAGCTCGTCTGAAATATCTTGTACCAATCCAGTAAGCTGCGTCTCACATGAGTGAGCTCCTCTGAAGCCGTGTTGTTCTGGAACCATCCAGTTCTGCTCACTAATTGAAGTTCGGATGTATCTGTCAATCAGTTTTTCCATTAGCTTTGATATTGAAGCAGTGAGGCTGACTGGTCTATAATTGGCCACCCTTCCTCTCTCCCCTCCCTTAAATATTGGTATTATCGTTGCTTCTTTCCAGGCCCGAGGCAATTTTCCTAGCTTAAGAGAGAGCTGACATATTTGGGTAATGAATGGAGCAATTTGCAGTGCACATAATTTCAGAAATCTATTGCTTATTTGGTCTGGTCCCGGTGCTTTACCTGGCTTCAGTTTCCTAATTGAGCGAGCGTAGCGAGCGTCACCACGGTACTCTTATGGCACTTTCTCTGTGTGTTTTTTTTTTTTTTTTGTGGTCACAGCCCAGGTTAAACCGCTCAAGCAATCGATCTGAAATTTTGTACACATACTAACGTAATCGATGCGGTCCCTGGGATCGTTTTTGAATGGGCTCCCGTGATTGGTTCAAATTTAAAAAAAATTATCTTTCGATTGGGTGCTTCGATTAATTTGAAATTTAGCAAAAACATTGCAACCAACATTGTACCCAATCATAAAAAGTTTCAGACATGGGGTTTTTGACATTTAAACTAGAACAGATTGACCGATCAACTTAAAACTTGGCGTGGTCATTGGTACCAACATTTTAGATATTTTTGCCAATTGTCAGTCTAATCTGTCGTTATTTTCAAAAGTTTTGTCATTTTAAGGTCATTTTATTCCATAATCTTGAAAAATGTATACTAAATTGTCATCCCTGCCTTCTTTAAGCTTCTGTTCCAAGGCAAGGCCTGTAGAGCAGCCAAGCTATCCACAATGTGTGTGAATGTGTATCCACAGTAAAATGAAAGCATTTTTGAGCTAGCGCATAAAATCAATCGGATGCAGTACGAAGGCCAAATCCTCTAATTGGTTTAAGTTTAAATAATGTTGTACAAAAACAAAAACTTGTATATAGACTGCCAAGCACCTTTCCCCCTAAAAAGATTGAGATCTAAAAGAAGGTCGCAGCAATAATATATTGTTGAAACATTTTCGCACTTAAAATTCGTGAAATCATTTCGCCCAGTTACTGCCGCCAAGCACAACATTATAAACCAAACATTGTACCCAAATTTGAGATTGAAAAAATCTCTATGTGAACCATCATAGTATAAACTTTAAAACAATTATACTCATTTAAAACTAAAAATAGAAAGTATTCAAATTTTAAAAACGTAAACAAAATCAATTTAAAAACATTTTTTTTTTACATAACTTAAAATACAAATTAAAAAAAATTATTTAAAATTAAATAAAACAAAATAAAAGTAAAAAAAATAAAAATAAAGCTTGGCGCATTGTGTCAAGGAGGGGGCAACATAAAAAGAAAATGTCGACCAAGGAGACGACGAAAGAAAGAGGAAGAAGAAGGTGATGAAGGAAAGAAGGAAGAAGTCAACATGACGGTGCAAATTCAATGCGCCAAGCTTTATTTTTATTTTTTTTACTTTTATTTTGTTTTATTTAATTTTAAATAATTTTTTTTAATTTGTATTATAAGTTATGTAAAAAAAAATGTTTTTAAATTGATTTTGTTTACGTTTTTAAAATTTGAATACTTTCTATTTTTAGTTTTAAATGAGTATAATTGTTTTAAAGTTTATACTATGATGGTTCACATAGAGATTTTTTCAATCTCAAATTTGGGTACAATGTTTGGTTTATAATGTTGTGCTTGGCGGCAGTAACTGGGCGAAATGATTTCACGAATTTTAAGTGCGAAAATTTTTCAACAATATATTATTGCTGCGACCTTCTTTTAGATCTCAATCTTTTTAGGGGGAAAGGTGCTTGGCAGTCTATATACAAGTTTTTGTTTTTGTACAACATGTCACATGAGGTGGTAGTTTACAGCAGCTTTCATTGATCATTGAGTGTTACCTATCATTACATTGTTAACGCCAACAACGTCACTTTTTGTCTAAAAATTTCTGTTTTTCTTCCAATAGTTCCCAAGTTAGTATAACGAAAGGGTCAATTTCTTTTGGTTGAATATGAGTTATCTCAACTTTTAAATTGCTAAAAGTTCACAACTTGTGAATAACGTAAATTGTAGGTGTATTGTTCCGGTGTAGACCGGAATTTGTGCGTCATCTCGTACTACGCATATTAGTTGCCAGTTGGTAAACTGAAAGGTACACGAAAGGTAGATGATTGTAAATGCGTTTCCTTAATTTTAAATTCTTCTAAGTTCACTTTTTTGTGTAATTTAAACTCTATTGGTAAAGCGTTAAGGCTTACAGATGTTTACAGCACATTTTAAATAAAATCCGGATGTGTTTTGGAAGGCAATATAACTTAAAAGGAACTTATTTCATAAGTTAACTTTCCAGTTTCTGGAAACTTTCCAGGTAGGTAACTAACCAGTTCTTTATTTGAACTGGAACTAGTTCCTTTTTTTGAGGAACTAATCCAACACTGCTGTTTAGTGATAGTTCCATAACATGGATTATGCCGCAAATTTTTCCGCCAACAGTTTAAAAACGTACCAAAGATCACGAGTGGGGTTATGCAGAATATGCATATATAATTTTCTATTATTACCTACGGGTGATTTTTTAAATTAGGGGATGTTGGAAGGGATCAAGTATCATACGGTATGGGTTATTTCACATAGAATGAGTACACCAAATTTGGTTGAGATCGGTCAAAGGGTGTAGGAGAAAATAAGAACGTTCATACCAAGAAGCCTTTTCCTTTGTTCATGCGCAGAGAGACACTACTGAAAGTTAAAGGAATTACGGCAAAGGATGTGGCCATTTGATATTGCCTTGTTGTGAAAATTGATTTTGAAGATGTCAACCTAGAGTTCCTTTAAGATTAACTAGCTGAGCCACCTGGGCCCTCATTCACGTACATGGGGTAAGCCATGATAGCGAGTGGTAAGGCGTGGTAGACCGGGTGGCAGTGGTATCGGTATTCACGAAGAAGTTATCATGTCTTACCCCGGGGTAGAGTCTACCCCTACCTCGAGGCAGGGGTAAGCCGTGGTAACCAAGTTTGAAGTTGGTGGTAACTTATTGGTGGCCATTTTTAACTTGACATGTCTGTCAAAACAACTGTTTGATGTAATTCCTTCGCGTCGTCATCTGATCAGCTGTGTTGTGTGTTTATTGTATCTAATTTGTCTTTTACTTACGTTTACTATGTTAGTTCATGTTTATTTAGTCATTCCACACAATATCGGATAGTATTATTGGTTCTAGTAAGTCAATCCATGGACCATATAACCTCCAAAACATTTTCTTAAACACTAGATATAAGTAATAAACTTCATATTTTTATGTTGCAGAGTTAAGTTAACACTGAATTCACCGTAGAAAACTATTGTTGCACCAGATTTTATTGAACTAACACATTGCATTCCGTATTTGTATAGTTTATCGTTTGGAATTGAACTGTCACTATTTTAATAAAGACAAATGCACGCGCGCAGAAAATGATATTTGAATCTGATTGGTGGAATAATCCACTGCCTACTTAAAATTTACGTTCTATTTACACTATTCAAATTTCAAGTAGGCAGTGACCTACCACCAATATACCACTGCTTCGTGAATACGAATGTGTCATTCACTACCCCGAGGTGGTAAGCAAGTGGTAGGCTACCCCGGGGTAGGCAAGGATAAGGACAATGTACGTGAATGAGGGCCCTGGTGTTTATAGTGCTGGTTGGGAAGGAGTAGGACGTATATCATTAACAGTCACAAAACACACCAACACACGAACAAACCAACAAAGAACGGTCAACCTGATTGTACCTGACTGATTGCCAAGATACCCGAGAAGCTAAAGCACTATTTTTGCCGGAGAACAGACGCATAATCCTTGATCACACGCTTATAAATTCCCTAAGGTGTCTACCGCTTACATCGGTATGTACGAGGGACAATCAATTAAAAATCAATGTACCTACCCATATTTTGTTTAAATCTCACTAAATGATAATTAACATAAAAAATCTCAAATGATTAAAAAAAATATATATATATATATATATATATATATATATATATATATATATATATATATGATAACAATGAGAAAAAATGGTAACACGGAGCGTATTTTATTTCCTCGGTCCCATTCAGTGCCTACCTATACATTTAAAAAAAACTGTTGCTCGTCAAGACTCAAGTGAAAAAAACATTGTTTAAAATATGACTTTATCCAACACGTCATGTAATATACAAGCTAATGTTCAAATTCTTTTAAAAAGTACCAAATATAGTTATGAATGTAATTTATGAATAAGATTTTTTTATTTCATTTTGAATGAAATGGCTTTAAATAAAAGTCCTTAACGATTACTAATTTTACCCTAGGGACGTCTTCGAACGAGTCGTGTGCTTACTCATTGTCTTGAAGTATACAATTTTACAATAAATAGTGTGAAAATAAGTTATTTGAAAATACAATTGTGCTAGAAGACAGCCTCCTACTGCAGCAGAATCTATTATGTTATATTCCAAAACAAGTGTCATCTACGTACATTTGTATTCGTTTAAAAGTGTCAAGACAACATAGGAAACCAAACCTCTGATACGCTCACAACACAACCCCCACCCCTAATCCACCAGCCACTGAATAGATCTGAATGTGAATTGTTTATTCTCCAAGCAATGACGATTCACGATATCAAATGACCTTTTATTGTTGTTGTTTATTGATTATGGTGTGTGTGTGGGGGGGGGGGGGGGAGGGGGTGTATGTGTTTATTACGCATAGATCATACAATCAATTAGTCTACCGGTCTTTATTCCTGATAGTGATGGCATATTGTTGATGCATCTAATTGATTTATTGTTTGTTTTGATATTTTAGACAGTATGAATTATTTCGTGCATTAGGTATTCTTTTAAAAATGCCATTGCATAATTGAACATGTTTGTAAACACCTTTCGCACAAGGCATTCGATTGGCGTCAGAATACCATTGTTCATTGTGCGTAGTTAATCTATTATTCTTTATTCTACACAAAACGAAGTTTCCATACTCTCGAAACTGAAATAAACTTAGATATTATAATATTCATACGTAAAGTAGTAGAAATAAAGATGTCATTATGGAACGGAATCGATGTCTGTTATTCGTTTGTATTATTGTCCCAATACTTGAATATCCATAAATACTATCCAAACTAGTTTTCTCAAATGGTTGAAACTACGTCATATTCTGTCGTCATATTGAGGTACCTATTTTTGAGGTTTGAATCTTTCAATGTGACAAAATTATGAAGTGCATAATGAATTCTTCTATGAACAGCACAATTAGTCGACAAATATCTATCGAGACGCAGTCTGCTGCCGATTTCTATAACAAGCAAATGGGCGAAGATTTCAACATGCAGTAAGTTAGTAGATGAACGGGAAGAGCGGAACGCTTAATATTGATAAATTTTCCACTTCCGGTTTGAAATTTTTGTTTTTTCTTGAAGTGGAGTGTCTAGCAATACATTGTCTTTAATGTTGCCAAATTTCAAAACTGTCGATGGACCCGTTTGACTTTTGAAAAAAATTAAAATTTAAAATTGGATAAATTCACTTCCGGTCAAAATATTTCAGATTTTCTTTCAGAAGTACGCGTGAGAAGGGGGACTCTATGTGTCTACCAAATTTCAACTCTCTAGACCAAACCGTGCAATCTGTAGAAAAGGGCAAGCAAAACGACGTGCCTAGCTAGCTAGCTAGCCAGCCAGCCAGCCAGCCAGCCAGCCAGCCACCATGAAAGTCAATCCTTGCATGTTTGAGGCCCAAAATTCACCCCGAAGGGATGAACGCAGCACTTTGATATTTGGTTAGGTGTTGTCAGGTGGCTAAATATACCCGATAACCATGATTTTCAACTTTCATTTCTCACTGCATGTATGCCTGTCGACACCTCGTTTCGACCACTTAAGCCGTTGCGGTATAAGTCTCTGGTAGTAGCTCGCACGTTGTATTAGAGCGGTGCTTGGCAGCGTCGAGCTAACGCCCGACTAGATATAGTTATGAATGTAATTTATGAATAAGATTTTTCTAAAATTATTTTGAATGAAATAGCTTTAAAGAAAAGTCCTTTACGAATACTAATTTTACCCTGGGGAAGTCTTCTTCGAACGGGTTGTGTGCTTACTCATTATCTTGAAGTATACAATTTTACAATAAATAGTGTGAAAATAAGTTATTTGAAAATACAACTGTGCTAGAAGACAGCCTCCTACTGCAGCAGAATCTATTATGTTACATTCTAAAACAAGTGTCATCTACGTACATTTGTATTTCTTTTGTGTCAAGACAACATAGGAAACCAAACCTCTGATAATCACAACACAACCCCCACCCCTTATCCACCAGCCACTGAATGTTTATCTCTAGATCTGAATTTGCTTTGTGTATTTTCCAAGCAATGGATTCACGATATTAATTGACCTTTTATTATTTGTTTATTGATTATGGTGTGTGTGTGATGGGGGGGGGGGGGGGTGTTTATGTGTTTATTACGCATAGATCATACAATCAATTAGTCTACCGGTCCTTATTCCTGATGATGATGGCATATTGTTGATACATCTAATTGATTTATTGTTTGCGTTTCGATATTTTAGACAGAATGAATTATTTCGTGCATTTAGGTAGGTATTCTTTTAAAAATGCCATTACATATTGTTGACCATGTTTGTAAGCTCACAGACGGAAGATTCCGCGTGAGGCAATCGATTGGCGTCAGAATACAATACTATTGTTCATTGTGCGTAGTTAACCTATTATTCTTTATTCTACACAAAACGAAGTTTCCATACTCTCGAAACCGAAATAAATTTAGACATTATAATATTCATAGGTACGTGAAGTAGTAGAACTAAAGATTTCATTATGAAACGGAATCGATGTCTGTTATTCGTTTGTTGTCTCAATACTTGGATATCCATAATAACTATCCAAACGAGTTTTCTCAAATGGTTGATACTACGTCATATTCTGTCGTCATATTGAGGTATATTTGAGGTTTGAATCTTTCAATGTGACAAAATTATGAAGTTCACCTAGAATTCTACGAGCGGCTAGAGACAGAAGGTGCTCCAGGCGGCGTAGGGCGCGCGCATAAGTTTTACTGGGCAGCCTAAGGAATAAAACTCTCTATGGGTATATACAAAGTCGAACTGGCGAAAATTTAAACTGTGCAACTTAAAAAAATAACTCTATGGTTAGGCAGAATTAAAACTTGTAAAAATTGCAAATAAAAAAGTACGACCCCGGCCGGATCGAACCTGCGACCCCTAACACCGTAAGCCAATGCACTGTCTATTGCGCCAACAGGACGGCGATACTGTATGCCGTTCGTAACCACTAAACTAGCAAATGGGCGAAGATTTCAACAAGACGCAATGTCGCTCGTCATACCTGCAGCATTACCTACGAACCTGATACTATCTGTGATCGCGATGGCAATCGGCGTGCCGCGATGGCGATGTTTCGGGTTATTGATGATCTACACAGCATCCCTCGACCTCTCATTTGAATATATATACTGGAAGATATCATCGCTTACACAAATTAAAAAAGGATGATGTGAAAAAAAAGTTTTTCTAGGATCGGGAATCGAACCCGTTATGCAGGAACACAAACCAGCTGCCTCCGATAATTCAGCTATTCAGGCCGACAGGATATGTGGAGTTGACAGCGAAGCTGCTGTGTTGGTAGATGAAGGGGAAGAGCGGAACGCTTAATATTGATAATTTTTCCACTTCCGGTTTGAAAATTTTGTTTTTTCTTGAAGTGGAGTGTCTAGCAATACATTGTCTTTAATGTTGCCAAATTTCAAAACTGTCGATGGACCCGTTTGACTTTTGAAAAAAATTAAAATTTAAAATTGGATAAATTCACTTCCGGTCAAAATATTTCAGATTTTCTTTCAGAAGTACGCGTGAGAAGGGGGACTCTATGTGTCTACCAAATTTCAACTCTCTAGACCAAACCGTGCAATCTGTAGAAAAGGGCAAGCAAAACGACGTGCCTAGCTAGCTAGCTAGCCAGCCAGCCAACATGAAAGTCAATCCTTGCATGTTTGAGGCCCAAAATTCACCCCAAAGGGATGAACGCAGCACTTTGATATTTGGTTAGGTGTTGTCAGGTGGCTAAATATACCCGATAACCATGATTTTCAACTTTCATTTCTCACTGCATGTATGCCTGTCGACACCTCGTTTCGACCACTTAAGCCGTTGCGGTATAAGTCTCTGGTAGTAGCTCGCACGTTGTATGAGAGCGGTGCTTGGCAGCGTCGAGCTAGCGCCCGACTAGATGTCTTCTGATTGGTCGACAATAAAAATGTTCACATTAAGTTCAAATTTTGCATGGTGATCAAGACCAACTTAATATTAAATTTTACATATTGTAAGCCCAATCAGTCAAGTATTAATTGTAATTTTACCAGTTTAGTATGGGATGTCACAAGAGATTTCTGGAGAAGGTATGTAGGTAAGACAATTCACGGCACAATGGATCTGTTATTCATCCAGAGTATTATGGAGATTGAAAAATTGCAGAGAAAATCGTCTTGTGCCGTGTCGTGCATCGTTACTATGGGGATGTTGCATGTTCTGTGCTCGCTCATCAACGCGTTACACTGAGCGTTTTCCTAGTTAGGTCAAACACCACTCTATCATGAATTCCTACAGGTGACACGTTAGTGATTTGATCTTCAATTTCTTCTCTTGTAAAGGGTGACCATTTTAGTTCCTCCTTTTGGAACACACTTGCATATTGATTACTAAAGGCTTCAGCTTTTTCACCATAACTTTGGCAAATGTTACCCTTTCCATCAAGCAAGAGAGGGGTTTTGTTTCCTCCCTTCTTTTGATTTCTCACATGCTTATACATATTATTCCAACTTTGTTGTAGATTTTTCTCGTCAAACATTTTGTGCATGTATCTGTTTCTTGCATTCCGTTTTGCCACTTCTAGATCTTTACGTAATTTCTTAAAACTTTCCAGTCCATTGTTAGTTCGCTTCATCCTCCCATACATCTGTCTAGCTTTTTTCTTCAGCTTGAGTATCTTCTTGTTGTAGTAGGGGGGATCAGCATTTTCGGAAAGGTACTTTACAGGAATATATTCATCTTGGATGTCCTTGCATATCTGGCAAAAGCTGTCCCAGACATGATTCAAATCTTCAAATTTTCCCTTTCCACTTGTTGAATCCACTGGGTATATTTTTCTTGCAATTCTCTCTTAATCCCGTCCAAGTTCGCTTTGGCATAGCAGAACACTTTGGTTTTTAGCTTCATTTCAGCTTTTTCACATTTAGTCCATTCAATTTCTATGAGTGGAATATCATGGTCACTTATTCCACCAATGATTTCACTGCGCTGCCAAATGTCTTCTGGTTTCACTAAGACCACGTCTAGGATGTTACTAAGACTACTGTTCCTGGTTTGTCTTGTGCCGGATTGAACCGTTTGTGCAAATCCCAAATTGGCTAGTTTTCTAACGGCAAGCTGACTAACATTTCCTATTTCCTCATCACCTGCTTCCCAGGATACTCCAGGCAAGTTGAAGTCTCCTACGATGACTGTGTTGATGGCTTCATGTTGTTTCATCATTTCTTCTACTAGTTTTTCTATAATTTCGAGCCCTGAACCCGGCGGTCTGTAAACTGCTACCACATTCAAAACATTGGTACCTTCTTCTAATCTAACGCACAATAATTCCCAAAGATTATCGCTGAAAACAATCCGACTTTGAATTCTTGAATGTACCGCGATTAAGATTCCTCCACCTTGACGGTTTCTATCTCTTCTGTGTACCACGTATGTAGCAGGGATAACTTCTGTCGAAAGAATGTCATCAACCAACCAAGTTTCTGTGGCTATAAGTACATCAAGTTGGTATATTTCTAAAAGAGTGCTTATCTTATCTACCTTATTCATAATGCTACGGCAGTTGACATTAGCTAACCGGAGACCCAGTTTGCATGTCAGCTCACTCTCCTCCAGAACAATCTTGTCCGAAAAACCGTACTCTTATATTCAGATCTCTTCTTCTGGTTTTCAGTTGGAAACTGGTCTTGTTTCTCAGAAAGATGTTCGTTCGGAAGATATTGATGCTTTTGCAGCTTCTGATGCTGATGTCGTCGTTGTTGTCCTTGTTGTTGTTGTTGCCCTTGTTGTTGTCGTCCTTGTTGTTATTGCCCTTGTTGTTCTTGTTGTTTCCAATGTTTTATACTATGATATCGATTATTATATCGATTACTGATATCGATTATATGGTCTTGTTGATGTTGCTGTTGTTGTTCCTGCTGGTGCTCCCGACATCGCTGTTGCTTATGATGTAATTTTTGGGTTTGCTGCTGCTGTGCATTTTGATTATTATTTTGTTCATCTTGTTGTTTCTTATCGTTCAACAATACTTGGGTTTGTTTCTGTGATTGACCACATACATGCATTGCTACTGGATACTGTTGGTGTTCAACATAATATTGTACTTGGCATTGTTCATCTTGATGAGATATCTGTTCTCTCACTGTACAATTCATGTCTACAGTCATCTGTTCAATGTCCAACCGATTTTTCTCTTGACTTTCTGTCACTTGTTCCATTAGCTTTTCGAGTCTAGTGGTAATCTCTTTCCATTGAACAACAAATTCCATTCTCTCCCCCGTTATCTTCTTGATTTCGTGTTCTAGTTCCTTACTACACAGCAACTTGTCGGAACACCTTTCTTTCTCCAATCTAATTAATTCGTCTATATTCCACACACTCCTTCTTTCCGGCTCTTCTTCCCATACCCGTCTCCTTTCGTTCTCTGCTTCCGCTTTCATTTTCCAATCCAAGAACATGCTCTTCATGTCTCTCAGCTCTTCTCTAAATCCCATTTCGTATACCATTCTTTCAGCAAACAATTCTATAGATTGTTCTTCTGATTGTTCCGTCTTCAACTTCATATCAGTCATATCTTTCTTTAAGTCTCGTAATTCTTCTATGAGATGTTCCAACATGAAGTTGTCATTATCCTTCATCTTTCCATCATCCACTCGCGCAACTCTAACTTCCATTCCTTCTTGCTCTTCTATTCTGTCAGATTCACAGAGAAGAACCGCGTCCTTGCATTTGCATTCCTGACATTTCCAATTCTTTACCCCGGTTCTAAACTCTTCTTTCTCTCTCTCCTCTACTACACTTGCACATCTGAAGTGTAGTTTTACTGAACAGACCTCACACATTACTCCATTAACACATCTCCTTAGACACTCATTGCATAATATCTTTTCTGAATCTGATGTTTGTGATGGTATTTTTCCTTGCGACATTCTAAAGACCGTGACTTTGCTTGAACAAAAAAGTCTTCAAGTAAGCTTGAAAAATTAAACTTTTTTTTCCTCTGATATATTTTCTATAAAAATTCTATCTCACCAACATAAAATTTTGATCATATCTTCGCTATTATAGCACGTAAATACAAATTTTATATCTATAAATACTTGCCAGTCCTTTGTTAGTCCGACAGTTATGATCTTTCTGGGTAAATCCACAAAAAGGCTCAATTTTTCGAATGTATTACTCAGGACCCTTACCTAATATCGCCAATTTTTCAGTAGCACCGTGTTACTGTAGCACGATCGGCTAGTTGCCATGGCGACAATGTTAGCTCTTATGGCTAAAACTTTTAAAACAAAAGTTGTGCTACTGTAACACGGTGCTACTGAAATTTGGCGATATTAGGTAAGGGTCCAGAGCGTCCCCGAGCTGCTTCAGTATACTGGAAGTCACGGCCTGACTTCTAAAGTCTGACCAGACTCTAATCTCTAAAGCCTGAGTTTTAAAGTCTGACCCGCCACCGGACACTAATCCACGACTGGTGCTTTATCCTATGTTTGTTTTACTGCTATTGTATTATGATTGACATGAGACGACTTTTCGATAGAATAAATTAACTTTTTGTGTACTAATTGTAAATAAATGCAAATAAAATGTTGATAAATATTAAATTCAATAACATTCTACTCTCTTCTAGAAACTGTGATGACCTTCATTTGAACTCTCATTACAAAAAGAGATAAGTTTGTGGAACCGACTGATTGAAGTCGATTAGAACACGCCACTTACTTATACATAAGTATGTATGTACTAGTACTACACTTCATCTACCGCATTGTGTAAATAAATTCTAAATGTTGTTATCAGGTGCAAACAAAGAGCGAGCAATATAATCTAAAAATTAAATCAATGTTCTCTGATCGTTACTGATTTAGGACAATTAAACAATTGGATGTTTTCGTAATAATTTGATAACTTTTCTGAAGTGGGTATTACACTATGCAATTCAAGTTGAGCAATTCAAATCTGCCGATTAGAATGGGTACAATTTGAATTGCATAGTGTAATACCCACTTAAGGAACATGTCTTGATAAAACATTGTGACCACCCGAAGCCTAGGTGTGTAGTCACCTCTATATGTACTGATAAAATTTACAGACGTAGTATAAGTTGCCTAAAATATTGATATTTGTATACAGAGAGGTGATTTGCAAGATTGGTTTTGTTACTAGTTTTAATCAGAACATAACGAGGCAGCTGACAATCTCTCTGCTGTTTATTGGAGACCTCCCTAAATCTGTTGACAGTCTTACAAAGGTGCGGATCTGAGTATTTGTTTGTGCAAACCTGAGATGTAAACAGAAATGTAACACCATAACCCAGGTCACAGGATTCCTGCAAGGGGGGGGGACAAGGTAAACAATTTCCCACGGGGTAAGGGGGGTGTGAGGGCCGCGCCCCCAGCCTGTCCCGCAGGAATTTTTTGGGTTTTTGGACACTTTGAAATCCATTTTGAGGCGCAATGAGGTGTATTTCGTTGAAAAATTCAATATTAAAAAAATACCTTTGAGAGCATGCGCCTACATTGTTCCGCAAGGCATTTTTTGGGGTTTTAGACAGTTGGAAATTATTGTTTTTTAGTTTTTTTTGTTTACAAAACAAAACTATACGTAAAACACCACAAAAATTATGTTTTCATGACATCCAAGAGGGGATCTGCCCTTGCCCCCCCCCCCCCCCCCCTAAGACAACAGGATATAGCAGGCATAACGTCAATATGTCGACACTAACGACACACGCCTTAAATCCTGCGTCGAGTCGAGTTATAACTCCTCAGCAAATTATACTGGATGGCGAAGAACGGGAGACAAAATGTTGCGATGGCACCAATGACATATAGCTACAAGTCTAGAGCTATATACTATACTATATACTATATACTGTGTAGCTTTTAACATCATTGGATGGCACAACTGCCAGTTCTATGACCCAGAAAAATTTGTCTTGATTTCTGTCTGATCAGCAACATTAACTCTGTTTTGCCAATCTCACCGTGTCAGATCATGTGCACCGAGGTGACACATATCGACTATATTATATTGTTTTGACATAACAATACATTAATTAATTAATCAAAACATTGCAACTTATCAAACAACTTGATATATCGAGGTTCGAGTGCTCACTCTGCGATTATCTGTGTTTTAATCAGAGATAACAGATCTGTGACGTCATTTAACTCTCTCAGTCTCAGATGTGCCAACCACTGACACACTGTTTAACATTAAACAGGCGTCGATCACGCAGTATTCTGACGCGTCGACGTCGTTAATATCCCCGCACGCGATTGTGGCGCAGCGTGGTGGTTACTTCTCCAACTGTTCTGACACACGGCCTGCTTGGTGGTGGCGAGATCGCAATCAGGAAGGCGGTGGATAGCAGGGATACACGATACAACGACTTAAGAGGAAGGATCAAACGCCGTTATTATAGATAGTGGCATTTTCGTTGAAGATGGAATTCCTAACTAAAACAGCTGTTAAATGTCGAAAAACATCTAAAATTTATAAAAAAAAATCATCACAAGGTATCAAGAAAGGGACAAGTCAAGAGCAAGGCGAGCAACTGATTTTAAAAATAAAAAATGCTTTTCGTGTCGTCTCTTAGTGTAATTTTACGTAGAAATAATTTTGATGCGTCAATCTACCATTGCTTTTTGCAGAATGAGCTACTTATGAGCTGACTTCTTAATTTGGTTTTTAAATATCAATTTAAATGAACTTGGCCCTTTTTGATATCTCAGTAGTTTTCTGTGCTGGTTTGAGGATTTTAATACTTTGATGATGTATGTTTGAAAAGATACTTGTGTGTTCATAATGTACCTATAGGCTTCGGAGCATTGTTTATAAAAATCTAAATATGTCCTGTCAATGTGTCTTCCAGATGGCTGTCCTCATAAGGGGGGTGCGAATAGACCATTTTAAATATTATCTCGGTGGCTCTGCTTTCTAAGAAAAATCATATGCAGTTTTATTTCCAGACACCTTAGTCCCTGTTTTATCTATTGTTGAAACAGGGACTTATGTGTCTGGAAATCAAACTGCATATGATATTTCTTAGAAAGCAGAGCCACCGTGATAATATTTAAAATGGTCTATTGTTCAATTTTCAGAGAAGGGATAGGAAAAATTAAAATTCCAAGTATGATGGGAAATATAGCAAAGGCGAAAAATACGATTGCCCACGAACACAATGGGGGGTCTGGGGGGAGGGCCCCCTAGTGCCATGCGGGTCCGGGGCGCATAGCCCCGGGAAATTTTGAATTTCAAGATTAGATTTGGTGCATTTCTAAGCGATTTGTACACTATCTTTTTTATAAAAAAAATTATAAAAGAGGATTTTCTTTTAATTTAATAGGGAAATCAGAAGTGGTGGGCAAGAAAAATAAATCTTGGAATTAATAAATCTTATCAAATACAGCTTATTTGCTACTAAGGCAATTTGAGAGTTGTTTTTTGTGACAATTTATTTTTATAATTTTAGATTTATTTCAGAAAAAAGTAGGTATTTATTGTTTTGTTGATTAAAAGTCAAGCATTTTACAGAGGGGGGAAAATTCTATCCCCCCCTGGGATGCTTTATTGGGAAACAGAGCCGGGGATGAAAAAACCAGTGGAAGGGGGGGATCCCCCCCCCATCAATTCGCACCCTGGTCCTCATGTAACACACAATGCATTGTTGCTCTAAAACAAAAGAAGTTCAAGCAACTAAAAGTATTCCAGAGCCCATTAGCGGCATGTACAGACATGTACTGCAGATCCACGGCCCTGTGGGAACCCCCTGCTGTGTATAGAGATGGCCGTGACATGTTATCTCTGCCGCCATCTGATTGCTTCACACAATTACATCAGACTAGCACGTGACTTGTACTAGTTCAGTATAGAAACGTGCAGAAATAGCAACAGGTGCTTTACATGAAGCTCAATACCAGTGTACAACAAATTAACAATTCATTTCACAAACTACTGCTGCCATGAACTACCTATAGTTCCAGTGAACAAAATCTGAATATGCATTAAGGTGCTGCAAGCGCGAGCGATTTTGCCGCGTGTTGCAGGCACTTTTTAGGATACGATTGGAGACGAAATGGGTTGACGAAATGATTTGAAATTTTAATCATGATTAGATAAAAGACAAACTTAGGGTTATCACGTGGTACATTTTTAATTTTTTGCTTCGTTTATTAAACATAGTAGTAAATCGTGATTAAAATTTGAGATCAATTAGTTCACGGGTTTCGTCTCCAATCGTATCGGAAATTTCATAGTTTTGAGCGATTTTGTTGAATAACCGGCGCCTAATTGACCAATGTAGGTGGGCGTTGCCTTATGAAAGACAAATGTATTACCATGGTAACTCCAGGGTTGTTAGAAAAAACAATTTTTCATTCAAACAAATGAAATTTAGAAAGATCAAAGAAATAGCTCACACGTGTTTAATCTAATTTAATTTATCACTTGAAATAGTACAATCAATATATTTAAATCATATAAATCATGTTTGATGATTTGCTGGACAATTATTACAGATGCTACAACGAAACAAATTATATTTTGCCAGGAGGCCAAGTCTTAAAACTTACGCTTTCAGGACGCAAACGCTCTAGGACGTCAACAAGTCCCATTTACTGTAAGAGTGATCGACATTGAAACATAAAGTCAAGCCACTTATTTGATTGTCATCCAGCAATCTATTGGAAACAATTTATTAACATTATAATTATTATTACAGATATTATACAGTCATAAAACCTTATTCAAAATTAAGCTAAACAGTTCAAGGTAGATTTCAAGGTCATCATTCTTACAGTAAATGGGACTTTATGACGTCCTAGAGCGTTTGCGTCCTGAAAGCGTAAGTTTCAAGACTTGGCCTCCAGGTATGTTGCCAAAGCGTTTTACTTTTTAATGGCGTCTGTCACTGGATAGTTTCGTCAACTTAAAAAGGCCCTTCCTCTCTTATGAGAAGTTAATTAAGACTGAACAATATTCAAGTAGATAGCTTAAAGCAATACTATTATTAACGGCAATTTGTTGATTGTAAAACTGTTAAATTCTGTACGAATTCAACATTTTTCTAATAATATCATGTGTTCAATTTGTTGTGTATACAAGCTCTTTGGTTGTGACCAAACATTGACTTTTGTTTTATGACGTCGTAGTTTGGTCAGATCTACACTGGTCAATTAACAAGGCACGAAGCAAAAATTAAAAAGGGCTACCAATATACAATCAGACAGATCATGTGAACATTCTATCTAAGTTCCACCTACTTATGATTTTTTTCTCTCTTTATTTTCTAAAACGGCGTGTTCAGAATAAATAGTTCTGTATAGTTTTGTTTCAGAATAAATATGTATGTTTGTTTTTACTAAAAGACTGCATATTTATGGATTGTTACTATTACATTTAGGGCATGCCATTTCTCAGCAGGGGTGCGATCACATAAAATGATAGCTTTCCTTGTCACGGTTACAAGGAAACTTACATTACTTATGTAAGCCCACCCCTGATTGCACATGAATCGAAATGTGGCCATATTTGATGAACTGTCAATTCAAGATTTGAACTAGAAGGCGGTGGAATCGTGGTATCAAAAGAAAAAAGCGTTTGTTACAAAGGATGGCTTGCGAATTGTCAAAAATACTAGGAGTGATTGAGCTGATGTAATAATATGATAAGTTATGGTGAGATCATTCCAAGAGAACCAAACTAAAAGACACGAAATGAAAACACTTTCGGAAACTTCTGCATCATCACGCATAGACCCCGTCAGAATCATTCCTTTCCTATTCGAATCCTGCCCTCTGATTGGCTGCTGGTATAATAACCGCTCCGATGCCTATCAGGGCATCACAATGCCCGGCATGCGGTCCCACGAACCACTCTCCCAGATTATCAGCTCGCGTTCCCACATGCACAGTATCATTCCCAACTCATAGTTACACCGCCCATCCCGTTGATTTACGACCCTCTGGCACCAGCCACGTGGTCGTGACGTAATGCCGGGGTGCGAAGCCGGGTCTGTGGACATTTACCTAGTAGTGGAGCGAGAGTAGACACGGACATGTGGACTCAGTGCAAGGTAGGTCAAGGTGCTTAGATGCGCGCAGGAGGTAGGCCAAGGTGGTTAGATACACGTGCAAGGTGTTTTGATGCACGCAGGAGGTAGGTCAAGGTGTTTAGATGCGCGCAGGAGGTAGGCCAAGGTGTTTAGATACACGTGCAAGGTGTTTTGATGCACGCAGGAGGTAGGTCAAGGTGTTTCGATACGCGCAGGAGGTAGGCCAAGGTGGTTAGATACACGTGCAAGGTGTTTTGATGCACGCAGGAGGTAGGTCAAGGTGTTTCGATGCACGCAGGAGGTAGGCCAAGGTGGTTAGATGCGCGCAGGAGGTAGGCCAAGGTGGTTAGATGCACGCAGGAGGTAGGTCAAGGTGTTAAATTCACGCAGGAGGTAGGTCAAGGTGTTTAGATGCACGTGCAAGGTGCACCAGCCACGTGGTAGTGACGTAATGCCGGGGTGCGAAGCCGGGTCTGTGGACACTTACCTAGTGGTGGAGCGAGTAGACACGGCCATGTGGACTCAGTGCGAGGTAGGTCAAGGTGTTTAGATGATAACGTGCAAGGTGTTTCGATGCACGCAGGAGGTAGGTCAAGGTGCTTAGATATGTCGATACCGCGTAAGTATAAGCGATACTAGATGGAGCCACCTGTATGGCAAGCTGTAATTTGAAGTAAGGCCGTGAAAGACTTCATTTCGTTTTACACTAATATTACATGTACTTAGGACACTGTAATTAGATTTTTATGATGTATTTAGTTAGAATGTATGCTATTCTACATTACAGTTATTATTACACCTTGCATCACCTTCAATATTCACAAATACATCGCCTATTCTCCATTTTAAACTTTGACTACATGTCACATAGAAATTAAACTCATTACAGTCTTAAAATGAGTTTTAATGAGTTGCAATGACCAATTTAAGTAGTATTATCCTTTGGTAGTCTGTTGTACTCTCGAATATCTTTAAAAATGTATATTACAGTGTCCTGGGTAAATAATATATATCATTCTAAAACGAAATGTAATCTTTCGCGGCCTAACACAGTATCCGGCAAGATGACGGTCGGTGACGACATAGATTTAAAGTATTATTACTAGATTTATTACATTAAAACGACGAATATGGAATACTAAAATTGAGATCAATTTGTATATGTACGGTTGGTGACAGGCAAAGATGAACCCGCGCTGGCATGGGCCGCCCTATACCTGGCCATGTTAAACTGGGCTCATCTTTGCCTGTCCCCGAGAGTAGGTGAAACGTTAGGAGGTAATCACTACAGACTGTCGTACCAACGGTGACGAGACTGTCACCCTGTCTCTTTGCACTTGCGTGAAACCTACAATCTCATCTCAGTTGTTCTTATATTCCTGTGCCTGTGTGGTTTCAGACTCCAGCCAATGAGAATGAAGCATCCAGTCTGCCGAGGAAGGGATCCAAGAAGCTGGAGGTGCTGGCCAAGGCCATCACGATGTCCAGATCGCTGGCCAGTCGCGGTGGTGAGCATTGCCCTATTCCTGCAGGCCGGATTAGCCCACATCACCCTATTATAATACATGATGGATTTACTCCCACATCACCTCATTAAAATGCATCTGACCATATCATGCTATTTTACATCCAAGAGTTGCTCCTTACCCTATTACACGGGATGCATGGATTACCCCGCATCACCCTATTCTGGCTAGTAGAATTTGTACCTACGTTTCTCCGAGTAATAATTCAAACTATAATTAACGTGTCCGGCATCCTGTATGGGGGGATGAAGGAGGGAAGATAAATACTTAAAGTTTTATATTATTTCTATAAAAGGGCATGAGAACATTCACGCAGTGTTGAGAGATCCAGCCCGTCACATGTGACGTGAAAACATATCGACATATTCTATGTTTGAGTCTTAGATTTAGTCGTAATCGTGGTCTTATGGCATTTAACATTGGATCCATTTTCAATCACTCATTGAAATAAGAACTAAGTAAGACCAAAGAAAAAACCGAAAATGCAACAATTGCGAAATCTAAAATATTATCTTTCAATTATTATTTTCACATTTCTTAAAATTATTAATAAAAATGATAAACTGTAGTGGCTATATTAAAAATAACTATTTTTCAGAGTATGTACACTACACAACAAGGATTGATTGTCAAGGAACCTTACCAGCAGCCAATCCTTTTCTTTACGAGTACCAATTTTTATTGGTTTGAGTGTACTTTAAAATTGTGTTATGTAATATTGACACCATTTACGACAACTAAGTGTACAACATGAAACTGAAAGAAAGTTGGGTTTCCAAGTTTCACTTCAAGAACTCAAACTATTTCCTCATTCCAACTACTTCCGAGTGCTATTTGATTGATTCTCCAGATCAATAGCAATCACATTCGATTACCTTGATGTGATTGGCAAACTTCTGCCATCACCGAGCTACGAACTCAGGACACGCGAGGCACGGCCCTCTGTATGCCTAATTACTGCACATTGTTGTTATCACAGCCACGCGGAAACTGTTCACACGGCCCTGTTTATACTAGTAGGCCGTGGCTCAGCGCGCATGGGAGAGTTTAGGGAGATTGCAAGCATGGAAATAGATTGATTGGTTCATGTAATTTGGTTTGAATTAATCGAATGAAAGTTGGAGCGTGATTGGCGGGCGATGAAGCCAGGACATCAGAGAATCTTGTTTGAAAATATGGAATGTTTTGACTCAACAGATTTGGTGGGCAATGAAGCTAAGAATACTTCAAAGTTTTAGTCTAGAATATTCGTAACATTCAATTCTTCACGCCTAATTTGGAGTGAAAATAACCGGACAACAATCACACCCCTTGAAGCGAATCGAACCAACAAAATATTAAAAACCCCACTCGATTTTCATCAACAACTCGTCGCGAACACGTCGATGAACCCTCCGGATTATTAATTACCCCCACTCCTTCGTCACACAGGTAGCTCCATTGTCCCCCCCCCACCCGGGGGAACTGATTCGTCACACCTCCTGCTATACACTTTGACATATCGATCGACAGCGGTTGATAATAGCACACACTCGCACTGTATCGACCCACAGAGATATTCACTTCACCTAGTACTTGCAAACACAGCGGGGGGGGGGGGGGGGGGGGGGGGGTGACCTCCAGGTGTCAAAACTTGAGAACCAATCAGAGTACCTACGTCATGGCGTCAAAACTCTTCAACAAACAACTCAAATCATGATGGATTTTGTGGCTTTTGATTTGAAGACTCTGAAAGTGGATTTAAGTAGAATGTGAGACAATAGAACACACTTGGATTTTCAATGATTTTTAAGTAGAATGTGTGGCATTATGGCATCATATCGCTTATTTCATTGATCCTTCTAAAACGCTATGGTTACTGCATCTCTTGTGAAGATGAATAAATCACAAGAAAAGCTCATTTAACTTTTATCTGCATGCGATTTTAAAGCTTTTAAGTTTGTAAGAAGACAAAAGATTTAAACATTATGTATTTTTTGAAGTTTTACTGTTCACTTTCTAGGATAATGGCGAAGATGAATGATTATTGTTAAAGAATAGGTAAGAACATACGGGGGGGAAGGAGGTGTCGTTGCCTATTAGGAAGTGAAAAAACACAATGAAATCTCTGTCCGAATATACTGTACGGGGTTCGATTATGGGTCCTCCAGAGCTGTGTCCTCCGGAGTCCTTCGAATATATCATAAATAAAATAATAAATGTGCCAAATAACAATCATCAGGACATCCAAGAACAACACTTTTGTTACATTTGACATCAATTATTCACGGGTTTCTCTAATCGTGTCCGATTTTAAATCCTAGATCAAAGTTAAACTATAACTTATACATTTAATAATTCTTAAACGGAACAGGTTGGCTGAGTGGTAACGCTCTGAACTTGTATTCCGGAGGCCCGGGTTCGATTCCCGCGGCCGTCCTTCCGGACTGGTTTTTTTCGTGGTTTTCCCTCAGTCGACAGGCAAATGCTGGGAAGGTACCCTACTAATAGGGCACGACCGCCTCCTTCCCACCTTCCATCCTTACCTACTCTTCACCATCATCTCCCAATCATCATCATAATCATTCATTCGTCGCCATTAGCCTCGCTGCAGAACAGTGCGACGTTAAGCCCCAGACAAAAAAATAATAATCTCAATTTGCTCCGACTGCCGAGCTCAACGATATAGCTGTAAAACATGAAAGTACCCTAAGACTTCTCTTCTATCGCTGCGTATCATGTCGATTGATCTGGAGTCGATTGGGTCTTATTCCTGTCGGATGCGGCAAGTGGTTGGTGGAATGGAATGTTCGACGGTTTGAAGCGTGATCGTGAGGTATCAGCTCGCGCGCGCTCTGGCGGCATCACATGTCGTTGACACATCACGTGACCCTCAGATATGATAGCGCCAGATATACTAGTGGGAAGCACTTGAACCAGTCTATAGGTGGTCACACAGTAGATAGTAGTGGAACCTAGAGCCTGGTTTCAATGTTAAGACTGGAATAACAATAATAATTTTCTTATGTATAATAATACTAAGAAAGGAAACATTTAATTGAAGGAAAAACAAAAACCAATTAGCAAAAACCAAACTTTATCAATTCTACTATGCACAACATTCATTATTATGTTGATCATTGCTAAATTATAATTCATAGCTTGCACGAATTTCTATTGTTTTAAATCAGCAATGCTAAATTATTGAATTTTCCACCTGAGGACAGACATTTTGTTGGAACGTTGACGGGTCAGATATATAACTTTATTGAGGTAAATCGATGTATGTTTGCAATGCGAGTGATTTCTCTTCGTACTAAAAATATCTCCGGAGCCTAAACAATTTCCCAGGTACTCATTAACTATAAAAATAGTCAAAAAATCAGAGAATCACATTATTCTGCGTGCCATCAAGATGGTGGCAGGCAACAATGAGATGGCATCACGTGCAAACTATGAATTTACAGTTTGCACAAACAATATAAAGTTTTTAACTCGCAATTCCGTAAATAGTCAACAGTTAAAGCAAATTTAAAAAGCTTCCAAATTCTTTCGTGGCTCTGTAAAAACTAGGTAATGCCCTTTTTTGATCTTGACTTTGATATTTAAAATTAGTTTTATTTGTAGTGTTGTTAAACGTCGCAATGTTCTGTAACTTGGCTAATGGCGACCACTGAATGATGACGGTGGTAAATATTAGGTAAGGATGGACGGTCGGAAGGAGGTGGTCGTAGCCTATTCACAGCTACACGAACGTCTTTTGTTTTACGTCATCAATACATAATATTGAAGTTTTCCCGAAGGACGGCCATTATTTTGGCACGTTGACGGGTCAGATTTAACTTATAAATGGAGATAAATCAATGTATTTTTAGAAGATCCTCTCCATATTAAAGATTTCTTTGGAGACTAAAATTGCCCAGGTAACCATTAAAACTATGAAATATTGCCGAAAAAGCACAGAATTATAGCTAAACTGAATGGTGCCATCAAGATGGTGGCAATAATGAATGTTATCATTTGAAAGTTGCCAAAAGTTAATATAATATCAAGTAAAAATAACATTTATGGATAAAAAAAACTATCTACTAACCTCTTAGCAATTACGAACTACTATGTAACCCCCTAGCAATTACTAACTAATATGTAACCTCCTAGCAATTACTAACTACTATGTAACCTCCAAGCAATTACTAACAACTACGTAACCTCCTAGCGCATCGCTGATTTGAGTGCTGCGTCTCCCAATAACCTCAAACAATATGCGTGAGTGCTTCCACGCACAACCCATTGTGACATCACGCATTGTGACGAAACATATCCATCGTCATCGCAATCACAAAGCCCTCAGCAAGTGAGGGGAGGGAGGTGATGAAAAGTGGGGTTCACTCCAGGGGTGGTTTCGTTCTGAATTGAACGCTGCCTTCAGTCCACCCATCACCTTCATACACGCAAGCGCGCCAAACCATTCCAGATGAGCGGGATAATTGTAGTTATTAATTAGTTCTTAATTGGGTTCGCTGACGAGAAGATGAGCACAGGTGCGAGGGAGAAGGAGATGGGGAAGCCGACGAGTGCGACGGAGAGAGTGATAGTCGTGAAGAAGGAGAAGGGAGGTTCGTGGATGTTATATTGTTTTATAGGCTTCTATGATTGTCTGTCAAAGAAGGCGATTGTTTTTTTCTCTCTGCTTGTTAGATTGTGTATTATCTGTGGACATGCGATGCTGTGGGGTGGAATCTACTTGATGGGTTGTGTTTTGTGTTTTTATGTTTCATTTTAGCATTATTTATAGAGCACAATTTCATATTTGGGTGGTGATCTTTTCTGTGTTGTTATGGGACATCGTTTATGGGGTAGTTTTGTTTGAAATTCGAGGATAGTTGAATTTTAAGATAATATTTCGGGAAAAGTATAGATCATTCCAGAAATTTCTGGGCTAGTCTCTTTTAAAAATTGCCGTACAGTTGATTTTCCATTTCCAGATCTATAAATAAGATTTTACATATTTTTGTAAAACGTCAATAGATTTCTATGGAAAACCAAACTGCGTGTTAATATTTTTTTGTCAACATATATCCAAATAATCACTGAACTAGGAAAACGCTCAGTGTAACGCGTTGATGAGCGAGCACAGAACATGCAACATCCCCATAGTAACGATACACGACACGGCACAAGACGATTTTCTCTGCAATTTTTCAATCTCCATAATACTCTGGATGAATAACAGATCCATTGTGTCGTGAAGTCTTACCTACATACTTTCTCCAGAAATCTCTTGTGACATCCCATACTAAACTCGTAAAATTACAATTAATACTTGACTGATTGGGCTTACAATATGTAAAATTTAATATTAAGTTGGTCTTGATCACCATGCAAAATTTGAACTTAATGTGAACATTTTGATTGTCGACCAATCAGAAGATATTATTTAAACTTAAACCAATTAGAGGATTTGTCCTTTGTACTGCATCCGATTTTATGCGCTAGCTCAAAAATGCTTTCATTTTATTTTACATTGTGGATAGCTTGGCTGCTCTACAGGCCTTGCCTTGGAACAGAAGCTTAAAGAAGGCAGGGATGACAATTTAGTATACATTTTTCAAGATTACGGAATAAAATGACCTTTAAATGACAAAACTTTTGAAAATAACGACAGATTAGACTGAAAATTGGCAAAAATACCTCAAATGTTGGAACCAATGACCACGCGAAGTTTTAAGTTGATCGGTCAATCTGTTCAAGTTTAAATGTCAAAAATCACATGAAAAATGGTTTTAAATTTGAACCAATAGGAGGATTTGGCTGAAACTTTTTATGATTGGGTACAATGTTGGTTGCAATGTTTTTGCTAAATTTCAAATTGATCGAAGCAACCAATCAAAAGATAATTTTTTTTAAATTTGAACCAATCACGGGAGCCCGTTCAAAAACGATCCCAGGGATCTCATAGATTACGTTAGTATGTGTACAAAAATTCAGATCGATTGCTTGAGCGGTTTGACCTGGGCTGTGACCACAAAAAAAAAACACACAGAGAAAGTGCCATAAGAGTACCGTGGTAACGCTCGCTACGCTCGCTCAATAATTGATATATAATTAAGTCATCATTGATAGACCACTGATGACTCAATTTTACCACACGAATGCCTATGTATACGCATCCATTAGCAATCTAAAATGAATTTTCTACGAAAATATTAGTTACACCCACGATCAGAAAAATTGACGGTAAACTGCTACGTTGAAGCCGAATTACCCGCAATATTTGCTGATGAAGGAACAGTTATTGTGTATGAGGGGGTTGGCTGTTTTTATAATTATACTCTTCAACCCTACATGCTCGACATCTTACTTTACCTGTGTTTTAACTTCACAGTATATCTATTATTGAAAAAGGACTTAGAATTTTGCAAGCAATTAAGTGCGGGTGTAGGTAAAATATTTTCATTATTTCCAAGTGGTTATCGTCACTTATGTGAAACACGAGCGTTCTTCCATCCGTTCTGTAATTTCTTCCTCACTTTGATTCACGACACAGTACAGTCAGAGTCAGTCGATTGCTTCTGCTCAAGGTCAATGCATCCCACTTCTGTCACCATGTAGTTTCAAGTTGTTCTGAGCTGAAAGATCCTATCTACCTCAGATCTTATATCTGATAATCCATGTTTAGGGGAATCCTATTGTACAGGCGCGTAGGAACAGGTGTTAAGAAGTTCCCCCCCCCCCTCGAGCAGTATGCCCCCCCCCCCTTCATTAAAAAATTAAGCGTCCAAGAATCATTTATAATTGTTTAAATTCTAAAATCAACTTGCGGGGCTAGAACTGGAAGGCTTCGCCGCCCACACCCCCTTCCCAATATCGCAGTCCCCCCCCCCCCTTCCCCCTAGATGAAATAAGCGCCTGCTCTTTAATCAAAGAAATGTCTATGTTTTTAAAGTCTATTTAAAAGCAAAACATCGCTAAAATCGCTTTTATATGATTTTGTAGTGAACAATAAACAATTTAAAAGTTGTAACAACGTAAAATATTCAAAAAAATTGGAGCTTCTAGCGTGGATTCCATTTTGTGTATCTCGTGACCTGATAGTGTTATACAGCCACAATTGTTTATAACAGTTAAGAGGAATGTTAGGGCAATCGTTTTCATTGTTGGAAGATTTCATTGCTGTTTTGTCTTTTTGTGCTATCTTATTTTGGGTAAAGTTGAACTACAATTAAGAATATATTGGTACTAATTGTATCATTTACGGTAAGGATCAAATATGTTATATGGTATGTTTACAATTTCATTGATCATTGTTACGAATTTAACCAAATTTTCATTCATGGCAGTGCTCTGGAAATCGATATAAAAACGGGTTTATTGAAATTTCCACAAATTTGCAAAGAGTACAAATTACTAATACACGATATAGTAGTTTTTCACTGATATCTATAGACACCGTGTGTTCAAACCCCAGCGCTACGAGTGAAAGAATAAGCAACATTTGTGGAAATGATGATCTTCAACTGTTTCATTTCTCATTGGCCGTGACCTAGCAACCGATCAAATGTCAACAAATGTACTCAAAATATTTCGGAATCAGAACCAAGTCGCGCAAATTACTATTGTGATCAGATTCAGTGAAATTGTGAACACTTTATTATCAATATTTTGTAGACGAATAAACATTAGATAAACTTGTGTAAATTTTAAGGAGTGATGATGCGTAATATGTGCAGCAACATAACGTATAACTGCAGCGACTTGGACGCCTTGCCAAAGGTAAGCTTCCTTCCCACAGATTAGGTGGCTCTGTCTGTACTTTTGCAGTGCCATCTGTTGTCTAAACACGCTGCCTATAGGTGGGAATTGAAAATATCAGGATGTCTGTTTCTGTATGGCTGCAATGTACTGAAAGAAAAACTGCAACTTAGAAGTGATAAATCTTCAAAAATTATTCACGTTGGCCACATTTTCTTGATATATATGATACAGAACACAAAAATGAAATCCGGAGATCCCCAAAAGACGTGAACCACTTTGGACACTTCTCGATCACGCAATGGCGGAAGAAGTATCAACTTTGACATGCCAATTAAGTTCCTCGATGTCAGAGGTCAGCGTGAGTTGATTGCTGCTAATCAAGGTGCATCTGTCAGCGTCTAGTTTCTGAGTGTATAATTGAGTGAAGTTCGTGTGCATGTCGGGTGCATTGGGATGCAATCCGATGCACTATATAAGACGTCACTACAAGTGATGCACTTACAGTCGACACTCGTACAGCAGGGGCAGGAGGTAAGTGGCAGTTGTAGGGGATGGTTATGGTTAGAAAAGGGTTCATCGATCGAGTGATATGTAAAAGAAGAATCTTCAATGAATACAGATAATATCATATCAAATATCGTTTTTATTAAATCATACTCTTTTTCATATTTTTGTTAACAAATTATGTATTCAAATATTACTAGGAAAACGCTCGGTGTAACGCGTTGATGAGCGATTACCGACACGCGCAACATCGCCAATCGAGCCCGATCCATTCAATCAAAGATAACTAACTACCTACATCATTACAGAATTTCATTGCAACTTGCCATAAACACTCTGGAACAATTAAATAATACTAACAGATCAATGTACACTCGGCCAAACAAAACTTGAACGTTGACCAAATTTGAATGACTGCTGGTCATGTCCCATAACCAATCAAAGCTTGTTATTATCATTGAAATGTAGAGATGTGAACACCGGTAATATTACCGGTAATATTACCGGTAACGGTAATATTACGGTAATATTACCCCCATCGTTGGTAACATTGTAACTTTCGGTAATTTTAGAGAAAAAAAAATAATGGAAGTGTTCAAATTTTGCCACAGTACACCACAGTGTAAAAAGAGGATGTATAGAGATTTGATTATATTTTTATAAATCAACAAGTTATACTGTAGGTACCGACATCTAAACATTATCAAATGTAATATTTTCCACGTTGGCTACTTATTTTTTTTAAATTTACTTTCTTTTACATAATATACTACCTAATTATTTTGAAGGAAGGGTCTTTCAGAGTTCGCTCTTTGATTGCAGGATATTTCACTGCGACTGTAAAAGCATGATGTTTAATTTCGTAATTGTTAATCATGATTCATGCCCATCCCAACATTTAATGAAAATTTACCTCGACTCGAAGTCTTTATTTAAGCAGAAATAACTAGGAAAACGCTCGGTGTATAACGCGCTAATGAGCGAGCACCCAAACGCGCAACATCTCCATCCAACCGGAATATCGTAATGCAAAGAAAACATACATCCATAGGAATTGAAATACGATCAAAATAAAATTACACGACTTCATTGAAAATGAGAATAGCCATCACTATGATCCATAAAGAAAAACAGATGTAAGTTGCACAGGAAATTAAATGACAATAAAATACCTTCTGGCATTCTATTTAAATATCAAATGAGTATACACGTTCTCTACCGATTAGGCTGAAAACTTATAAAATAAGAGAAAATGGTAGGTAGTAGTCTTAATGTCCAGGCAAAATTTGAACTTAATCGCAGCATTTTGATTTTTGACCAATCGTGAGATATTTTCATTTTTACTCCAATCGAGGTAAGCTCACAAAAACTATACACGATTAAGCTAGAATAAATTTGTATGTACTATGCAAAAATTTTAGTTTGATCGGAAAAGAATGAGACCTCGTTTAATGTTTGGCGTCGGGCCAAACAAACAAACACAAAAAAACAGAAAGTGTCCAAAAGTGCAAAATGGAGTCGCTTTTTACGCTCGCTCAATTAAAATCGCTATTGTAAAATTGAGATGTATACCTATCCTCAATCAATAAATAGTAAATACACAAATGTAAACTAAGTAATATGAAAAAATTAATTAATTCACATTCATTAATTTTCTTACGCCATATAGTTAAAACTGCGCAGAAAATTCAATATTACCGTGCTCGGTAATGTTACCGGTAATATTACCGGTAATATTACCAATTTCAATGTTACCGGTAACTTTACATCTCTATTGAAATGTGAGGTCATCTACTAGAGTGAGACAATGAGATCGCTTAGACTGACTTCTGATGGTGCGATCTTACATTTATCAGCCTATCAGATTTATTGAACGTTCAAGTTTTGTTTGGCCAAGTGTACCATGAATTTGATACTACTCCATCACTACTTTTAGGCATATATTCAAAACACTTAAAGTAGCAATAAGCATGTGCATTCTTGACCGATTGGGCTGGAAATATGTAAAATATGAGATTGTTACATGTTGAGAATGCAGGTTTCTGTGAAAAACTTCCATGGAGTCAGGATGTAAGGAAGGGATGCTTTGTGAAAAATATCCGACCGAACCGGGTTCGAGCCCCGGTTCGGTCGGATATTGTTCACAACGCACATCCTTTCCTTCCATTGTTGCATGTGTTATCTAGTCGAAGCGATACTGATTGAATCCCCTGGCGGCAGATCTTTGAACTCTGCTGTTTATTGCCTGCATGTGTGGTTACGATTTCAAAGGGAAATGAATGGCTTGCTTCAGCTTACAATTGGACTGAATGTTCTGTGATTGAAACAACAGCGATTCTATTTCTGTACGGTGAAATGTGAATCTGCTATTTTCTTGATAACATGTTCCTAGTAAATTGATTCCTGGGAAACAGAGGGAGATGTCTAGAATTTTATGCGGTTTTGTCTTTCAAAACAATTGGATCGTTTTTACTGTCATTCTACATGGTGTATATAGTCGCTTGCTGTTTTAAGCCTATTTGTGTCTCAACAAATGGCGTCTAGAGGCTAAAATTTACAAATTCTCTGGAAATGGTATTATTTTGAAAAAAGTACCTATAGTCGGTGACAGGCAAAGATGAACCCTGTTTAGCATTGCCAGGTATAGGCCGGCCCATGCTATCGCGGGTTCATCTTTGCCTGTCACCGACCATAGTGCTGTTTTTTAAATCTTTCAAGGGATAATGGCGAAGTGGACAAATTAGTCATGGGGAATGGAACTATCAATATATTCCCCATGGGGGGATTCCATCCCCCCACATCCTCCCAATTCGACCACTTCATAGCTGGGAGGCAAAATATTTACTCTCTACGAAATAGGTCAAACAAACAAACAAAGATGACAGTATTTTTTGGCTTATTTTTCTTTCGTTTTTCAATCTTTTTGGAAATCCAGTGAGGAAAAGGCCCCCTTGACCCCTCCCCCCTCCGTGTGAATATCCATTCGTCCTAGTGCAAATCATATAATCATATTATTTCATATAATGTGAATAATGTGTCATTCTGACAATAGAATAGTGACTGCCGTGACATTTCATCATAATTATTGGACATCATTACTAGGAAAACGCTCTGTAACGCGTTAATGAGCGAGCACGGGCACGTGCAAATACTCGAACCGGAAATGCGTGCTATACATCCATATTGAATTGAAATCTGATCACTCAATCAATATTAAAGTATAGCTTTTCATCGAAACTTGAAAATAGCATCTAAGCACCCTGGTACCTATAGCAAATCAGATTCAATTCAATTGGCACTGGAAAACATTTTATTTCGATACTTCATTACTGACAGATATTAAAAATTTCAATAAGTTCACACGTTCTTAACTGATTGGGATGTAATTTTGTAAAATAAGAGACATTATAATGATCATGCAAAATATGAGTTTGATCAGAAATATCGAAGACCGTTTTCATTTTTAGCCTATCAGGAGATATTTATTTAAATTTTAACCAATAAATGGATTTCAAAAAAATTAGGGTCTGCAAACAGAGAAGGTTGGGTTTACATGTGTGCAAAATTTCAGATCGATCGGTGAAACGGTGCGACTTCTATTGCTCTATTAACAGCCAAAAAAAAAAAAAAAAAACAGAGGTCCGTGCCAAAAGAGCCAAAAGGAGACGCTCGCTTCGCTCGCTCAATAAACGTCAGACAAAGTTGACAAACCCTTGAATTAACCACCCCTGCACACTCAAGCGGTCTCGTTAGGTAAAAGTGCAAGTGGAATTGTGTCGTCACGCTCCGTGTCAATAACCACCCCATGGCGTGTCCCGAGCTAATAACAACGCGGCTATCACATATCATCTTCTACCGCCAGATGTCGCGTGTATCGCACAGGAACAGTCAGTCCGCCGTCAACCGCGCCGTGGAAAGTGTCTGGTTATTTATATTCGTGGCACGGATCGCAGGCGATACACAGAAGTTAGAGTGCTAGGGAGATTTTACCACCATGGTCAAAGGAACTACTTGAGTGTTAAGAAAGTGTTGAAATAAAATTCTTGATTTTGTTGAAGTGACAGACAAGTATTAATTTATTCATTTTTTTTTACGATTTAACGAGTGCATGTTTGTCGATACATTTTTTATTTTGGAAATAGGAAATAATGTTACGGGTCATTTGACTAGTGTTTTAGTCAGTTTCGATAGTGAAATGTACATATATTTTTAATTATTTTACTTTCGTTACAAATTATTGACGATTTTGTGTTCTTTGTGATAATTTATTAAAACATATTCGTACTTATTAAAATTACTAATAACGGGTGTGAGAAAAATAATTTAAAAGAACCTATGGAAATAATAACCGATCTGATCTGTGAATATCACGTGAAATAATGTAGTCATCTCAATCAATCTCCATATAATAATAAAAAATACTGTTAATATGTGGCTTAGAATAATAGGATGGTATTAATTATATTATGTAGTCCACGATATCCCCTGTGGTACAATGAGGTATCACAGGTGTACCTAACATTGGATCACTAGAGATGCCTGTTCTAGAACGTTTTCCCCATTCCATTCTGATGGAAACCGATTCACAGTCATGTAGATTAACATGGCATGGAATCGAATTTCATCAGAATTGGGAATTTAAAAGTTCTAGAATAGGGCCCAGGCCTAATGTCAGTACACCACAGTGGCTTCATGGTATGAACTACACATATCGTTAATGGTCCATGCAAGGGTTAAGAAATGTCTACATTACTATCTACTGTGTAGCTGATACCCTAGAGTTCAACACTGTACCTCAAAGGTAAGGGGGTTCATAAAGTATGTCAAGCAAAATAGGCCACTTTTTACCCCCCTCCCACCCCCTTGTCGTAAGTTAAGTCACACTTTATACAACCTTCCTAAACAGTATGTCACACCTGCAGATCCCCCCCCCCGCCGCCGCCCCCCCCCCCCACAAAAATCAAATGCATATTTTCACTAGTTATTGCTTAAAAAACATTGAAAGAAAGAGGAAACTTAAAACATTTTATTGATTTATTGCAAAATATTACATTAAAAGAATAAGAAAACAAGAAACTTAGAACTATATTACTTACTACTTACTTATATAGGTACTTGTTTGTAGTAGGTATCATCCTAAAGAGAGGAAAGAGAGGAAAAATTCAATCTCCGTTGACTGAGAATAACTCACAAAATAGATACAACAAACTGTGACATCACGTTGGCCGCCCTTCCCCCCTCCCCACTGTCACAGATTGTCACAGTATAACAGACACCCCCTCCCCCCCCCCCCTGAGGCGTGACATACCTACTTTATGAACAGCCCCTAAGGGCGAAAGTCCATATCTCGATTTTGAGTTATACACTTTTGGAATGATATAATCAAGCTCAATCAATTGCCATTTGACTGATGACAACAAATACAGTTATTTTGAAGTATTCTCTTACATAAGGACTCAGTCAAAATTTCCAAATACGACTGGATGAATGCAAAATTACTTTTTATCATTAAAATGGACTTCCTACCTTCTCCCTCTGAGGTACAGAACTTATTCTCACAAGTGGAGTGCAGAGTAGTCCATTATAAATAATCAGGCGCGTAGGAACTACTGTCAAAATGGAGGGGGGGGGGGGGGGCTGGAACTCACTGACACCCATTTTTAGCCCCGCAGGGTGTTTTTTGGAATTTAAACCAGTTAAAAGTGATTCTGGTGCTTTAAAATGCACAAACTGAAGCAAAAAAGTAAATGTTGCCCCGCAGGGCATTTTATCGAATATAAATAATTTAAAATCGATTTTGGGACTGCTCAAATTACAACAAATAACTCCCTATTTTAGCCCCGCAGGGAGATTTTGTTGTTGAATTTAAACAATTTTAAGTGATTCTTGGACACTTAACAAAATTTTGTATTGTGCTCAGCTTGCTCGAGTGCATCACCCCCCCCCCCCCCCCCCCCCCCCTTCCTACGCAACTGTAAATGATGTTTACCTCATAGACTTGTAAATTGAAATTGTCAGTGAATGTGCTGTAAGTGATTGAATACGGTTGCGAGTTACTCGAGTGTTGAATTGAGACAATTGTGTTGCATTAACGACGCACCATGCAGCTGCAACGCAACCTCGTGTTCAACCTGCAGAAGTCGCACAGGCCAGATGGTGAGTGTGTACTACAGGCGCCTGGCGCCTCCACTGCTAGAGGAAAATCTATAGAAATACTGCAGCATTCCGTCAGCGGCCGTATTCTAGAATCATAGCCAACTGACATTTCGTGGATGAAAACACCACAATGTCAGTTGGCTATGCTAGAACATTTAAATTCCCAATTCTGAAGGAATCTGATTCGGTGCAATGTTAATCCTTATGGCCGTGACCGGATTCCATCAGAATGGAATTGGGAAAACGTTCTAGAATACGCCTCCAGCTCTGTTGCTCCGACACTTTTAAAACACTTCGTATCATTTTCAGATGAGTTGGTTTGCATCATTGATTTTTATTCACTTTGGAAGAAATTCAGTCACTTGAAAAGTTTTTGAACTGTGACCGAAGTTTTAAAGAGTTTTAAAGAAAACAGTATTTAGTTTCTTCCCGAACACTTTATAAATAGACGCAGGTTTAGGGGGGGGGGGGGGGGGGGGGATGGGTTCTTTTACCCTTCACCATGACAGCTCTGACCTTAACCATATTTATTGAAAAATAAGTAGATTTATTATTATAAGGTTGACTAGATTTTATAAAAACATTACTGAAATTACAAAAAGTAGCACGTATTTACATATCATTCATGTAAATTGGTAATTTTTACCACACTCCCAATATACATGTTACTAATAACTTTTTAGAGAAATGTATTTTTCTTTTTTATTCTGTTTATCTCTGGGATTATGCTAAGGACTTTACGACCCACACCACAGCATATTAACACTAAGAAGAATAAAACTAACATTCTTTCCTCTTCATTTTGTTTCCATATCGGCATTGTTTATAAAGATAATCAGGTTTTATGGAAAACATCCAGTGTAGTCCAGGATGAAAGGGACTAATGTGCTCACACTCAGAAATTATTGCGAAAACGGTGTAATATTGGCCGGAGTGGTCGAATTTTCGCACCAAACGTGTGCGAAATTGACAAAATCTTGAACGGTGCGACGGTGTAACATGAAATGTGCGATAGCTGAAAGGTTGTGTCGCTCTTATTCGCACCTCGGTGTTCGGTGTCGGTGCGAATAGACACTTCGTAAATATTTTAATTGCACCGTAATGGAGCTATGACAATGACAAAATACACCACAAATGGATTGATTTTATAATTTTGCTGAACCTATCGGTGTAGTTATTGTACACCGAAGTGGAGTAATTTGATAGAAAAGTTACACCGTCAGGAGTAAATACTTGTCAATCAATATCACTCCGCTGCTCGGTGCTATTATAGTTGCACCGCGAATCGGTGGAGGATTTTATAAATAATTATTGCACCGCCTGAAAATCTTGATATTACTCCGAATGTGTGCGGTCAAACTGGGGCACCGATCGGAGCGGTATCGTTGCGGTTATTTTTGAGTGTGCAAAGTTAAAAATATCCGGCCTCACCGGAACTCGAACCCGGAACCTCTCATTTGCCGGGCGAGAGCTCTACCAATTGAGCTACCCGGTCGCACTGATGAGGGTAAGAGATCTCCGAGGAGAATGGAATGAAGGTAGAGAATGCTCAATTTCAATTTCAATTCAATTTTAAAGAATTTTATTCAATTCAGCATACAATCATACAAGATACAAGATAACCACAATAAGCACAAAACTGCATTGAAGCCCGCATAAGGTAAACTTGTTGGCGGGCAACCTAACAAATGCAAACATATGTTTCCAACTACCCAGACTACGAACTGTCATACCACCGGTGACGATGCTGTCACCATGTCTCTTTGCACTTGCGTGCGCAACCCTCTTATACTTTTGTGCTCGATTGATATGAAACTGGATTTTCTAAATAAAAGTGTACATAAATAATAAATAATAATTTATTTTATTCAAACCTTTCCAACAATGTCGGGTAAGGGGTTTACATATATGTTAAAAACTATAACTAAGTATTTGAAACATTGTAAAACCATTACCAGGGCATTTCAATCAGCGCCTGTTTGCCAGACTCGACGCATCATTTTTCTTCGAACTTCTCCTTCCTCTCCAGCATCTCTTCCCACTTCTCTTCATCGTCCCACCTCTTCTCCCTCTCAACTTCTTCCCATCTTTCTCCCCTATCTTCCACATCCCTTTTGATTTGATCTTTCCACCTCTCTCTTGGTCTTCCTACTCTTCTTTTCGTATCTCTTCTTGTCATTTCCCATGCTCTTCTTGGAATCCTGTTCTTATCCATCATCATTACTCTTCTAAACCATTTCAGCCTCTCTCTTCCAATCTTACAAAAATAATAAACAAAAATATTATTTTTGTTATTTTGTGAATATTAATGTTCAGCAATTCTTTATTATTATTATTTGTAGAGAAGAACTGTCTGTCCACTTTTATGGCACGCTATCGCCAGGCACTCGACCGATAATACTGATATCACAATTATTATTCACACATTTCACAGCTGTATAATTAAATGATCACTGAATGAAAGCACTGTCTGTCAACCAGTTATAGGTTTCAATCTCGTCAGTATATCGTGGTCTGACAAGGAATCCGTCATATAGCTGGGACTATTACTCTCAGTCTCTGCTTGTTCAGGTCGGAGTTCATAGCGCTGTCATGAGTGGCATGAGTCATGACTCATGAGTTGTTCAATACGACATGTCAAGATGGAACGATCTTCTTCAACCATGGCTTCAAGCCATGGTTTTTAACGGCTTCAAGCGTTTTTCCTGGGAATTTGTCAGTAATTTTTTATTTTATAATGTGGGGTAAAGATCATTTATGTATTATTTCTTGTAATTTTAAAATATAATAAATAAGAAAATAAATATTTTGATTCTGGAGATTTGAACCATAAATTCATAACTTTTAAGTCAAAAATATGTTTTTTCCCCATCAAATCCACCGCCATCTATAATAGGTGTAAAACTTGTGAACTGACAGTTCATCTAACTCCTACTAATCGATGTCGGCGCATTGTTGTGATGGATGAGCTCTGTACATGCTCTATCATAATGACGTCATCAATGTAGCAGTGGGCAGCGTCTACTTTTAAGGTTCCAGCGTCAATTTCAGACAATGTGTTCAATGTGATATGTATCCACAACCCAGAACCCTTCTTTTTGGCTCCTCTGATTTTTAAAATATTTGATTTGAATTTGAAGCAATCGAACTCGAACATATTGCCACTAAAGCAAGATTGGAGTATTGACACTTTCAGAAAATTTAAAATCAATTTGTCACGATGAGAGCATGTGGGGGAGTATGGGGACGCGCGTGGTACTACAAAGTGTTTTCTTCAGTAATTTATTCAGACGAACAGAATAGTTTGAAAAATCATAATGAAACAGAACGAATTGCCGAGTGCTGTCATTTAGAACCAGCCTTGTCACAATGATAAGAGTGTTGAATGTGTTGCAGAGCGAGTCATGTACGCGCGAAAGCATCGTCCTTCCTTACAGAAGATCCCCGTGGTGGGGGGAACTCCGATCACACCTGAAGAAGCAATTGTAAGTCACACTAGATGTTCACAATTACTAGGAAAACGCTCAGTGTAACGCGTTGGTGAGCGAGCACGGGGAGATTCAAATTCTCGAACCGGAAATGCGTACACAAGCACAGAAAAAATATACATCCAAATATATGATCACTCAATCAACACAACATAATATTATGCTTTTCATTGAAACTTGAAAATAACATCTAAGCATCCTGGTAAATATAGCAAATCAGTTGCAATTCAATTGGCACTGGAAAACATTCATTTTGATACTTCATTACTGACAGATATTAAAAATGTTAATAAGTTCATACGTTCTTAACTGATTGGGATAACATTTTGTAAAATAAGAGACAATGTTGGTCTTAATGATCATGCAAAATATGAGTTTGATCAGAATTATTGAAGACCGTTTTCATTTTTCAGCTTATCAGGAGATATTTATTTAAATTTTAACCAATGAATGGATTTAAAAAAAATTATGGTCTGCAAAGAGAAAAGGTTGGTTTTACATGTGTGCAAAATTTCAGCTCGATCAAAGAAAAACTCTGACCTGTACAGCCTCACCCAACAGAAAAAAATACAAAAATACAAAAAAAACAAAAAAAAACAGAGGTCCGTGCCAAATGAGCCGAAAGGAGACGCTCGCTTCGCTCGCTCAACAATCATTCACACTTGGAGAACCTCATACAATATCAGATGTGTAAAGTATTCGAGAAAATAAGGAACACGACTGACCTCTGGTGGATTCTTTGGTACTAGCTTAGCAGTTATTGAGCGAGCGAAGCGAGCGTCTCCTTTCGGCTCATTTGGCACGGACCTCTGTTTTTTTTTGTTTTTTGTTTTTTTTCTGTTGGGTGAGGCTGTACAGGTCAGAGTTTTTCTTCGATCGATCTGAAATTTTGCACAGATGTAGAGACAACCTTTTCTGTTTGCAGGCCCCAAATTTTTTAAAATCCATTCATTGGTTAAAATTGAAATAAACATCTCCTGATAGGTTGAAAAATGAAAATGGTCTTCGATAAATCTGATCAAATTCATATTTTGGCTATACAGGTCAGAGTTTTTCTTTGATCGAGCTTAAATATTGCACACATGTAAAGCCAACCTTCTCTGTTTGAAGACCATATTTTTTTTGAAATCCATTCATTGGTTAAGATTTAAATAAATATCTCCTGATAGGCTGAAAAATGAAAACGGTCTTCAATAATTCAGATCAAACTCATATTTTGCATGATTATTAAGACCAACATTGTCTCTTATTTTACAAAATTTCATCCCAATCAGTTAAGAACGTATGAACTTATTTACATTTTTCATATCTGTCAGTAATGAAGTATCAAAATGATTGTTTTCCAGTGCCAGTTGAATTGCATCTGATTTGCTATATTTACCAGGATGCTTAGATGTTATTTTCAAGTTTCAATGAAAAGCATAATATGTTGTGTTGATTGAGTGATCATATTTCAATTCAATATGGATGTTTATGTTTTCTGTGCTTTTGTACGCATTTCCGGTTCGAGAATTTGCACGTCCCCGTGCTCGCTCACCAACGCGTTACACTGAGCGTTTTCCTAGTTTAGTCTAAGGTACTAGACATGGGGGGGGGGGGGGGGATCATGGAGTATATCAGGGGGATATTTCTATAAATAAATTGTATACAATTTGCTTTAGTTGTCTGTTATGGCTGAAAAAGTAAACTTGTAACTAAATTTCAATTTCAATTGTTTCTCCTTTTTCACTGCCCTATGGAAACAAAAAAAGTGCATCTAAAAAGTTTCCTGCCAGAAGTGGCTCCATCACGTATCGCTTATTTGTTCGAATAGTATTAACCCAACGGGTAATATCGGACGTGGTCAGCGGTTGAATGGGTAACCATTCAACTCTGCCTTGCCAGTTGATGCCGTTGGGTCAGAGAGACTTGGGTGTTTGGGGGTTAGCGTGAACCCCTCATCTTGTTATCAGTCTCTCGAAAGGAAAAAGAGCTGTTTGCTTAAGTGGGTATCACACTGAGTTGCAACCCTTGGTTAGAACTGTCGTATGGAAACTTTGGTTGCAACAAAAGGCAAAAGCCTATCACACGAAACGGTTTGGTTTGATGTTGGTTGGTTCACAATTGACACTCATGAGTTGCGCAGAAAGCACCGTTTCCGGTTCCGGAAAACGTTGCCATAGTAACCAAAATAAAAGTATAGGGAATAACAAATCTGACAGCGGCAATCCAAATCTCATATTTTGAGTGATTACTTGTGAAAGAAGATATTTAAGTTAGTAAAAGTTAATAATAATACGCAATATTTATCCATACACATGTTTAAGTTAAATATTCATCTGATAAATATGATTTATAGCTATTATTAATAGCATCGTATTCGTCAGTTCACGTCTGGTACCACAACAAATTGTTGGAACCGGAAAAATAGAGGCTTCTCTATTTTTCAAACCAGCCCGCGGGTTGACGAAATTTAGTCTCTGAACATGCGCGGCCAACCATATTTTCCAACCGCCGGTTTTATACACGGGTTGCAACTCAGTGTGATAGGGCTTCGTACCCACTGTCATAATGAAGGAGTGATTATCGCAAAATGGCGGATTAGCTATTTTCCAATCATCGAGGATAACCTATTTGATTTCGCAGAGTAAATACATATACCGGGTGGCGCCCCCCCCCCCCCCCCTCCTCACCGACGTCCCGTTTGAGAGGTCACTCCAACAGAACTATAAAAGATAAAGAGCTGAAACTTTCAGACAATATAGAAAACAAATGAAACGATAATGTGTGCAATTTTCAAAACATCTAGAGTCATTTTGAAAAACAGTTTATAGCAGCGTTATTGAATTTTATCGACACTAAAAACAGGAAAGATTCGTGTCCACTAATTTCAGTATCACCATCGTTTGCGTTACATGCGTAACATCGTTTGCGCATGGTCCTCAAGGAAAAGGGTGGACCAAACAACAAATTCACCTAAATCTCGCACGGATAAGTTATTCAACTGTATCTTCAATCTTGTCTAGCTTTTTCCATATTTTACAAATATGTTTGAAACTTGCACACATTAAATTTTAATATGTTTTGTAAATTGTGTATCAATTTCAGAACCCTATCTGTAATAGTGTCAATGTAGTGACCTCTCAAACAGGGGGATATTTTTGGCGCCCGGTATATCTCCATGGTCTAACTAAGGGCCGGTATGACCAATAGTTTGAGCATCAGTTAGCTTAAACTCCACTCAAAAAAACTCATGTATTATACAATTACAAAATGCTATTTAATTCCGGAGCTTATTTCCTCAGTTTTCATTAAGAGGCAAACGGCAGCGAACGGGAATCGCACGGTTCGTCCGTATTTAACACTTTGAGGTCGCACCAGAGGTCATAAAGTACTCCAGTGTGTGGTAATATTTAGACTATTAGGCTGTTATGGGTCTTTACTATCTGATTTATTTAAAATTATTTAGTGGGAAGACAAAATTAAAAAAAAACTCTGACGAACCGTGCGATTCCCGCTCGCTTCCGTTTGCCTCTTTAAACCGCATGCTACATTGACTGCAGTTTATTTTAGCTATGCCGCAGTATGGTAGTACAGCTTTGGAATAATATCTCGATCATCCCTACGCTTATACCCTCCCGCCATACAACGGAGATCGTACAGTGGTATACCAGCGCTCCGTTGTATGGCAGGATGGTATAAGCGTAGGGATGATCGACACATTTTTCCACCACCCTACATCACATTTCCCGAAGTGGAGCGTAACTAAACTGAAGATTCAACTATTTGGTATGGCCTCTTAGGATAATGTAACTGCTCCCTCTACAGGCTGTCAGACACGCGGTGTTTGGCAGTGGTGTGAACGTGCCTCGAGGGGAATGGCTCCACACTGGACTTGTATACCGCGAGCCGGACATCGAGCTGAGCTACGGACTGAAGGCGGCGAGGAATGGAACGAGAGGACTCTTGACAGTGGTCCAGGCGCACATCATCAAGCATGTGTTGTTCGAGAAGAGGACGCAGGACGTGCAGATCAGGCCGGAGCAGTGAGTTACCATAGCAACGTAGACACAGTATCCTATGATATTACTTTAATCTAACTTTATGTGGTATAATGTCCCACAATGTACTTATAATTTCCTTTTATGTGCTCTATAATATCCCATATTCTACATAAATTTTACTTTTACGAGCTCTAATGCACCACATTCTACCTAAAATTTACTGGTATGTGCTAAAATGTCCCCCATTCTACTTAAAGTTTACTATTATTTGCTCTAATGCCCTTCAATCTTTTAACTGTTTACTTTCATGTGCTCTTATGACCCACATTCTACTAAAAGTTTACTTTCATGAGCTGTAATGTCCCATATTCTACTTAAAATTACTTTTCTGTGCTCCACACTTTTCTGTGTGTGTTTACTTAAAGTTTACTTTCATGAGCTGTAATGTCCCATATTCTACTTAAAGTTTACTTTTATGTGCTCCAATGTCCCACATTTTACTTAAAGTTTAGTGTAATGAGCTCTAATGTCCCCCATTCTACTTAAAGTGTACTTTTATGAGTTCTAATGCCCCACATTCTATTTTTTAGTTTACTTTCATGTGCTCTCATGCCCCACATTCTACTTAAAGTTTACTTTCATGTGCTCTCATGCCCCACATTCGACTTAAAGTTTACTTTTATGAGCTCTAACGTCCCACATTCTACTTAAAGTTTTCCTTTCTTGTTGTAGACTGTTGCGTGTGAGTCACGTGCGCCAGATGGATGTGCTGTGGACGGCCATCAGCGACATCTTGTGGCGGGAAGTTTGAATGTCACTGCCTTCTTGTTGTAGACTGTTGCGTGTGAGTCACGTGCGCCAGATGGATGCGCTGTGGACGGCCATCAGCGACATCTTGTGGCGGGTCGGCGAGAAGACGCGATGTCTCGTGTGTCTACCGCAAGATGTCGCCCATGTCGAGCACAGTGTCGAGTACTTCCAGGTACTTTATGAACCCGTATGAGAAGGGGAATAGAAGGAACAACAAAAGGCTTAATTTCCAGAGATTTCATACGTTTTTACAGTGAATAAAGTACATCTGATTCGTTGATCTTTTTGAGGACTTTTGATTGAATATCTCAAAAAACGTAAAACGTTGCGTTTTTATTAATTGTATTCCCCTAATTTGAAGGTCAATCTTCGAGCACTCAAATGGATTTTTTGTCTTCCTTTTAGTACACTAATAATATGTTTCACTATTTTATAGTTCTAACTGACATTTAAAATAAATGTTTGGGTTTGATACTATTTTGTGTCCAAGTGCCTAGTTATAGTCTCATTATATTCTGTCCCTAGTTATCATACCGTAACAGCCGTAACAAAGAGATATCGCTAGAGGTATTGCTTCTCTCCTTTTACATGTTCTTTAGAACAGCTAAGAGAAAATGTCACTTTAATATTTTACCTACATCTGTCACCATTTGTAATTTCGCGAAATATCTTCTCTGTTTTCAGGATTCCTTGACGGAAAAGCTTCACTTCTTCGAGTTCACTGACCTCGAGGACCTACAGATATTCATCAAGAGATATATATATTTGGTAAAATATTACATTATATTATATATAATATATAATATTATATAGTATTACGACGAAAGAAGGGAAATAGTTTATAGAATAAACATCAAAAGGCTCCATTTCATGAGGGCGAATATCCGGTTTACTAATCGGTTCCACATAGAAGCCTGCTCGATGAACCTAAATGGTTTAGTTTTTTTGTATGTAGTAAATCGGTTCTGACAACTTGATAAGGTTATTGGGTCAGTGATGGGGTCTTATCAGTTTCAATATGTAAGATTCTGTTCACTTCTCAAGTGGTACAGAATACGGTACTTACATATGAAACATAGGATGGTACACTGGATTTTGATTTTTAAAAAGTACCTACCCACATACAGTATTTGACGTGTTGCATTTACACAGATTTACCTACCTCTGTCACCATTTGTAATTTAGAGAAAGTATAAAGTACCTACTGTATATTTAACATGAACTTAACTTATCTACACTTTAAATTCATAACCATGGAACAAATCCTTGATCGTAAATGACTGTTTAAAAAAAATGTGTAACGTACCTAGCGAAGTTTCGATAATATCTCGACAGGTTTCAGGTCCACTTTTCTTCCCTTATTTTCTATTTTGTTTTCAGTTCCAGGAGGAATGTGGGGCTGGAGCGCTGTTGCTGCTGTACAGTGCGGTGTTCACAAGAGGAGTTACCAAGTACGTCACGTATCACACCTTTATCACGTCATGTTCATTGATTTCATCTAGGAAAACACTATGTATAACGCGTTGATGAGCAAACCTTCATATTGCATTCGAATTAATATGTGTTTGCAAATTTCTGTTATAAAGACCTTGGAAAGAGCCGAAACGAAGTGCTTTAGAGAATCAGTGATAAATTATCTGAGATTTCTTTTACTAAATTTGAAAAATATTTGCAAACACACATAAAATGTCCGTTAAATGTTAATAACTTTTGAAGCTAACTCAACACCTAAAATTTTGGCCCAGATGATCATGTAAATTTAAAGTTGATCAATAAAACGTATTCAGTCTTAATTTTCAAAAAATCACAGGATCCAGATGATGCTCTTTAAAAACTTTACATGAGACTGCTCTTTTTACATTAGTGTGTGTACGTAATTGCAGATCGATTGGTTGAAAGTTTGACCTGGGCAATGCTGGCAAAACATACACATAAACAAACGAGTAGAGAAAGTGGTATACGAGTCCCGTTGTGACGCTTGCTTAATGACGAGGTATGTGTGTTGGACAGAGTGCTGGCCGACATCGGGCTGGGAGACAAGAGTCAGTTAGTCACCGCCGCGGCTGAGGAAGGTACACACAACGTCGTCATGCTGTTGCTAACAGGCAGAGCCACTCCGTACTTACACAACGGCATCGTCTACGTGGGGGACGAGGAGCATTACGTGAGTCACATTACAAGAGAGTTGAGAGCGTGAAATTGTTCAGAAGATGATGATTTAAGGGTTGTTACTTTTTACAGTATTTAAAATGATATTGTATATAGTTATTTATTCACATAAGGTCCAGGATGGGGGAAGCAATTGCTAACTCTAAACTTGATAAAAAATTAGCAAATGTTCATTCTTTCTACTAAATTTCAAAAAAGTATTGTAGGTATACAACATAATTAAAACTGAAAACTGTAGGTACAACTATTATTATCCTTTAAATTGGTAGCTTTTCAAAGATATTCTAAATCTCATCACTTATTTACCAAAAAATAAGTAATTGATTTTGAACATAAAACATTCCAATGGTTTTATTGTGCTAAAATACCAAGACAAAATTATGTGGCCCGGCAGTAACCCCCATTAGAGCCAAACAGATCACGTTTGCCATAAATTGAATTTTTGACTCAGCATTGCACCTAATATGATATTTTTGGAGATTGCCCTTCCCCCTGGCACCTCGCCTCTCTCTGTTCTTTCAAACATGATCAAGAAGATTAATATCATTTAAACAAATTGCACATGTAAATCCGCAGGCATTGCCGCAGTACGGAGTGTTAACTCGCGCGAGCGTGGGCCTGCTGGCGTGGAGCGAGGCTACCGAGATACGCAAGGACGAATCCCAGACCCCCGGATCGAGGCTTAAGACCCCGTCGCTTCCCGTTTGGGTTGCGTCGTGCGCCGGACACTTTGGAGTCCTCTTCAACACCAACAGAGAGCTGCTTTGCAACTACCATGCAGAGAGGAGGTGAGTGACACCAAGAACTCATTAACAACATCCCTTGTATCAACAGTAAGAACTCACTAACATCCTAACTATTGGAAGACAACGACCAGATTTGGACCAAACAAAGAGTGGATGTAGCGATTAAAATGAAAATAGCTGATAGTTCGTAAAAGTGAAAAAACATTACCCTTTAGAATTTCAAGATGCAATTCTACGTCTTCAATATAGGTATATTGTTTTCTCTACAGCTTTTAAGAACTACAGTTTGTTTTTCCTATGTTTGAACTCTCAAAAGAATGCGCTGATCGTCAGTTTTTCTGCTAGGCCGAGAAAGACTGCATTGCGCGCTCACCTTGCAATGTAGTCTTTCTCGGCCTAACAGAACAACTGACGGTGGCTCTGTCTGGTGAGAGTTCAAACATAGGACAAACGAACTGTACCGGCCACATGCTCAAAAGAATTACCATCATTATTGACGCAAGTGCCCAGAGTCTACTGGATTCCGTTCATAAGATTATTAGCACACGGTCTTGTGGTGTTGAGGACTGACATCCGCAAATATTACTTGCAGACGCAACTTCTTTTGAGCATGAGGCTATATATTAATGTGTATTGTCACTACCTTCTTCACCTCTTATCATTCCCTTCTCTTATTCTTTGATGAGAAAAAAGTACTTCACATTTTTTCTTACTGAGGAGGTTAATAACCTCAGTGCTAATTTACGAAGAATAAAGACAAACTATAACTGCTATTTAACTTCTTTGCTTGATTCGATTTTCTAATATCTAGTAGGTAGTAATTTCTTGATACCTGCAGGAGCAAGACCCAGTTTTATTATCACAAGACCGTTCCCGTTGAAGAGTAGAAGAAGGGAACAAAGATAATGCTTGAAGGTGGTTTTGAAATGCGAGATGTCGGTCAAGCCACTCTATAACGAACAGCGCAATGATCTGGTACACTTCTGCCGCAGGTTCGAGCTGCATTACTACACGTGTGGCGGAACGAGCACGAGATTGAGCGTGGATACGCGCGACTGTCAGAACCCGCGCGACGCACGTGACATGCGCGATGTCGGTCAAGCCGCTCTATAACGAACTGCGCAATGATCTGGTACACTTCTGCCGCAGGTTCGAGCTGCATTACTACACGTGTGGCGGAACGAGCACGAGATTGAGCGTGGATACGCGCGACTGTCAGAACCCACGCGACGCACGTGACATGCGCGATGTCGGTCAAGCCGCTCTATAACGAACTGCGCAATGATCTGGTTCACTTCTGCCGCAGGTTCGAGCTGCATTACTACACGTGTGGCGGAACGAGCACGAGATTGAGCGTGGATACGCGCGACTGTCAGAACCCACGCGACACACGTGACATGCGCGATGTCGGTCAAGCCGCTCTATAACGAACTGCGCAATGATCTGGTACACTTCTGCCGCAGGTTCGAGCTGCATTACTACACGTGTGGCGGAACGAGCACGAGATTGAGCGTGGATACGCGCGACTGTCAGAACCCACGCGACGCACGTGACATGCGCGATGTCGGTCAAGCCGCTCTATAACGAACAGCGCAATGATCTGGTACACTTCTGCCGCAGGTTCGAGCTGCATTACTACACGTGTGGCGGAACGAGCACGAGATTGAGCGTGGATACGCGCGACTGTCAGAACCCACGCGACGCACGTGATGACATGTCCGCGCCGCCATTGGAGAAACTCGTACACACAAAGTGAGTACTCAATCATAGGTCTTAATAGAACGAAGAATGGTACCTAGCTTTTGTAAGTGTTTGCCTGTCAGTGCCATTTGAAGTACTGTCTGCCTGGAGAAGATCTTATATTTATTTGTATCAGAAAAGAAGAACCAGTTCAGTGAAACCTGAATAGTTGTGCGTTAGAGAAAAGAGTGCCTTTTGCTTCTAAGTAAATTGGCAGTCATTAAACACATCAAGAAATGGAGCATATTGTATGATTGTATGCTTGTATGAAGATTCTATTTCTCTTCTGATGATGGGTACTTATAGAATATAATAATATTTAATGCTAATGGGATCTTTGAGTTGGTAGTATCGTTTAAAATTTAAATACATCACTAATTAACATTTTAAAAAATACTCGATATTTTTCATTAATAAGTCTACTACAAAACTTTAAACAACATAGGTAATATACAATGTAAACCTGACATTGGCACTGTTTTACAATTCATTGGTCCCAAACATTCTGTTATATTTCAACAATTTAACAAGTTAACATTCAACAAGTGTGGGGCATAGAAGCAAAATCTTACATTCTCCTCTCCCTAAATAAAACATATTTGAGCTCGACACAGAAGCTTCTCTTTGAAAACGTTGCCCCCAGCTATTAGTATGAGACTTAATGTTTTATCTCTGGAGATTGAGTCCTGCTTCTCGGCCCCTCAAGTATCCTACTAATTGAGCAACCTGAGTGTGTCTAACTCGTTCTTCTCTACGCAGATGGGAAGACGCACAGATAACGTGGCTGGGTCCGATACCGACCTGGTAGCCGACATCCAACCTGATTCCGACATCCGATGTATTGTCTAGCTGTTTGTTATCGATTATATATCAATAGTTTAGTACGATGCCGACTTATTCATGCGACTGCGCCGAGGGACAGCGGCTTGCTTCGTGCTTTTTTCACGGGAGGGAAAATATCCTTAAATCATCACTTTAAATCATGGGATAGACTCTACCCAATGTGAGAGCTGTAAATTAGGACAGCAATTCTCATATTTATTTAAGGAATTAGGATATATATTATTCTTGAGTATACTTGAATAATGCCAAGGTATTTGAGTTATTTTAATATGTTGGGGAGTAGGTATAATTTGAGTATTAATTCGAAGAATGCATTTCAAAGGTGAACTACGTGTAAACCAATGTGGCAGTTATGTTGCTAGAAGATTTCCTTACTACACAGTGTAGTTTTTAAATACCAGTACAGTGTATTTAATTGTTCTAACAAATTTATAACAAAGACAGGTTTCGGATTTTATGTTTGCTATCATGGAAATTGGGGTGTTTCGGTTAAGGATTTATATCTCCAAATTGGGCGCTTACTTTCGAGGCTATCGATTCAAGATGTACTAACTGTGCATCTGTTTTTCTCAATAAATATTAAAAAAATCAGACATTGAAAAAAATGCAACACCTGCCACCATTTGTAATGTTAAACAATATTAAACAATGCTTCTTCTGGCCAGTTTGTCAATACTCTGCTAAAACCAGAAGGAAGTTCAGTTTAAACAGTCATTCAAGGAATGCTATTGTTTGTTGGCATGACAATCAAGTCCTAATCAACTGTTTAAAATTTAGCAGCGTACGTATTGAAAAACTGGCCCTTAGACTACATTTGTTGGGAGCAATATTTAATAAAATATGTATTCAAAAGAATTATAAAAACGTCAAGAACCCGCTCAAATGTTTCTAATGTAAAGAATGTTTATGACATCAAAGATGCCGAAAAATTGTAAAATACTTCCGAATGATAATATTTGGTCTTCTTACCTACATAGTTTTCGCTCTTATTTTGGCCTAATGCAGTAGATGTTATGAAATGGGAATCATATCGATGAAAGGAGTAATCGGAATCCCTCCCGCTGAATGTGCGAACAACGAAGCAAGCCGCTTGTCTCTCCGCTCTCTACTCCCCCCACCACATCCCCCACCACTCATCCTGACGCTCCTATTCGTCGGAGTATTTCACCACGGCAGCGTTCTTCTTGACGTTGTCGCCCGATTGGTACAGCACCTTCTCGATCTTGCCGGCCTTCGGTGCTCGAATGATGAACTGAAACGACAAGACAAAGTATGAACAAGATGACAGGACAGGGGTCACAGGGGGAAACAGGGTCGGCAACCTTTTTTTGTGAGGAGCCAATTTACCAAAAATTAATAAATTAGATAATAATGGGAGCAGCAGTAGATGAAATATATTACACCGAAAATAATAAATTGAATTTCTACTTTATTTTGGTATTTTGACACAGCCCCCCAGTTGTTGCCCCAAAAGGTGTTTTTTTTCTTCGAAATTTCAAATTTTTCTATTCCACATCTTTATTTAAATTATAAAGAGCCATTCAAGAACCACTAAGGAGCCGCAGGTTACCGACCTCTGCACTATGTTGTACCAAAACCATGTTTACACATTCAAGATAGTCCTTCATGAACAAGCTTAAGAAGAAGGACACACTCTTAACTTTCTGTTTTCAGATAGTGACCGTCTCAGTGAAGATAGACAATGCTGAAGAAACAAAATTGTAGAGAATGAAAGTATACTATTTTTTCGACTATTTGATCTAATAGTTTTGCTTTTGGCAGACTTCAAATTCAGAATTTTTCGATGTAATTAAGACTTTTATGCAAAGTATAACCAATAAATTGTTATGAGATCAAATTTTGTTAAAAAAGGAGTAAGTGCTTTTCAAAGAGCAATTCATTCGCTACAACTTTATTGCCCTAGACGTTTAAATTTGAAGTGCCCCGTGCTTAATTTGGGGGCAGACGTGTCCCCTCCCTCTTTTCTCAGGGTGGAAGCCATCTCCGTCTACCCTCTTATTCTTTTTGTGTGAGGAAAAAGGTAGCTTAAAATTGTGTACAAATAACTTAGAAAAGCACCAAATTCATTCAATTCAAAATTTTCCTCAAAATGCGAACCTGCATTGTATTGGGTTGCTCTGCCCTCAAACCACCCATTACTTTCGTAAGCAACATTGTTACCCCAGACAATTGCTAAGCGTCCACCAAATTATTATTATACAAATGAATAGCAGGAAGTATTTATACTTTGTAAAAGAATAGTCACTCGTAACTTGTGTAACTAAATTCCTGTTTTGCTAATAAACTTGTGAAACCAGACAAAGTCTTGAATGAAAGTTTGAACTGAACATCGAACATCGAATGTTTACCTCCATCTTCATGGCGATGACGACGAGCAGCGGATCGCCCGCCGCGACGCTGTCACCGGCAGCGACAAACACTTTGTCCACGACGCCCGGCATCGGAGCCACGGCCGTGTCCTTGGTGCTGGTCTCAGACGACAGCTCGGCCAGGTACCGGGGAGCCGCTCGCTTCACACAGTAGCTGCCGTCCTGCAGGCATGAAGTTGAGAGATTTACAATGACTCTTACTCTGTCACAGCATTTCATTGGCCAATGACAAGATCTGCTCTCTGTTCTTTAATGCAGGATATCTAGAGATACACTCAACAAATGATAAATCGGTATTTGAAAGAAATGGATTGGCTGAAAACAATGTGATGGCATCATCCGATGAAGTCTATGCTAACTCGTCATCTAACTCTAGTACATGAGCAATGATATCATTGATAATAACAAGAATTGATTGTCAATGAGCCTGACCAGCAGACAATCCGTTTCATTCAAATACCGTTTTATGATTTGTTGGGTTACGAGGGACTAGCGATAAAGTTCATTCACGATTAGAATAGCAAGTCGATCACGTCGTTCATTGGTCGGTCACATGAACACTGCCCTGTCAATGGCAAGACTTTCTTCTTTGTATTATTGAAATGGTATAAATTATGTGAAATACACACTTTTTTATAGTAGAAAATATAAGAAAACTTCAATAAAATTGATTTATCTTTCTCTACAGTTGTCTTGTACATAATAGGGAAGTCTCCTTAAAATTAGATTTCAAAATAATATTTGTTTTATGAAACTTGAGATGTTGCTGAGATTGATATATTTCTTGTAATTTTAAAACAGGAAAATTGACAATGACATCACAATCTGCTATATTGCCATGGCAACAAAGAAATCACCATGGTAACACTTTGTTGGATACTTGGAAATTACATCAGAATCCTGATTTTCGTTGCCTGCCGTTTTTCCCGCCAAAATATTCAATGATATTTGAATTAGATTTTTATGAATGAAAATTTTAAATTTTGCTGGTGTTAAGTGTGTTTGTCATTGTTATTTGTGTTGATATTTACAAATTAACTAGAATAAAATTTCAAGAGACTTCCCTGATATTTAAATGTGTAGGTTTACAAATGCTCGCTTGACTACAGTAGTACACGGGCTTGCTATTCTAAACGTGAACGAACTTTGAAATCATCATGGTCTTCTAATAAATAATAATAATAATCTTCTTCTGGTTCCGACAATGTTGTCAGGTCAGACAGTGGGAGCTCCCACTGGGTCTAGGGCCTCGGATCTCTTCCAAACCGGCTGGCCAGGCCTGACGTTTCATCCTCCTCCTCTCCTTCATCCTCGTCACCTTCCTCCAACTTCTCCACCAGCTCCCTTCAGATCCTCCCACCACTTGACACCTTTGATGCCTGTCCTCCACGTCTTCTCTGATAAGACCACTCCACTTCTCTCTTGGTCTTCCAAAGAAATAAAATTGCAAAGTGCAAAGAAATACTGAGCTTCTCATAAGGCAATATGTCGATAGAGAGCAGTAAAATACTCATAGGTCGGTAAATCATCCAAGAACATGTATATCTAAAAGTGTTAAAATAAAATACTGATCCTATTTCTACATGGAGAACTTTTAAAAAAAAATCTTTCATTGTAGGTAAGTAGCACAGACAATCAGACACATACTTTAAAAAGATTGAAACAGTTTAATTTAATCCAAAAAAATGGTAATCTGCATTTACTTTTAGTTGGTAACTAATGATTTAATTATTTCCTTTAAATTTTCTTTGAATACATTTGATAAATATTTCAAAACAACAAGCATAAATAAATGTCAGTGAAATGTCATTATACTTCAAGTTTTGACATAGAGTCGGTGACAGGCAAAGATGAACCCGCTTTAGCATTGCCAGGTATAGGGCGGCCCATGCTAGCGCGGGTTCATCTTTGCCTGTCACTGACCCTACCACTTGCCTGAAAATGGTCAAAAACTCCAAAATGTTAGTCCCAATGGCCATGAAACTTTAGGCACCTTCACAACTCTTTTCACATTAGGTACCCCAAGAAAAGGATAATATGTATCCTAGAAGCTTCTACTCCCTTAGGGGCGTGATTGAGCCAGGTACCTTGGTGAAGAGACGTACGTCCCTGCCGTGCATCACCACCCTGCTCTTCTTGATCACTCCATCCACCGAGCACGAGAGTTCCGTGACGCCGTCGACGCAGCTGAGTGATCCGCTCACCGACAGGCTGTCTGAGCCGGGGCAGCGGACGCAGTAGCGGTTGCCGCCCAGACACTCCACCGTCACGGCGTGCTCTGCGAATAGCAGGTCAATTGGAGCTTACTTTATGAGTTGGGTTCAAATAGCTAGCTATTAGTAGGTGGAGGTGACGTGATGCAACCCACAACACACTAGTGTACTGCGGGCTGCGTCACAACACGGCTCTTTCACCTGGATATGATGCTATGTTCAAATACCTGGCTATTAGTAGGTGGAGGTGACGTGATGCAACCCACAACACACTAGTGTACTGCGGGCTGCGTCACAACACGGCTCTTTCACCTGGATATGATGCTATGTTCAAATACCTGGCTATTAGTAGGTGGAGGTGACGTGATGCAACCCACAACACACTAGTGTACTGCGGGCTGCGTCACAACACGGCTCTTCCACCTGGATATGATGCTATGTTCAAATACCTGGCTATTAGTAGGTGGAGGTGACGTGATGCAACCCACAACACACTAGTGTACTGCGGGCTGCGTCACAACACGGCTCTTCCACCTGGATATGATGCTATGTTCAAATACCTGGCTATTACTAGGTGGAGGTGACGTGATGCAACCCACAACACACAAGTGTACTGCGGGCTGCGTCACAACACGGCTCTTTCACCTGGATATGATGCTATGTTCAAATACCTGGCTATTAGTAGGTGGAGGTGACGTGATGCAACCCACAACACACAAGTGTACTGCGGGCTGCGTCACAACACGGCTCTTTCACCTGGATATGATGCTATGTTCAAATACCTGGCTATTATCATAGGTACTCGTTGAGGGTAGGAAAATGAAGGATAATGTATTTACAATATAAAAGTTCTGTTTGTTTACGCTGACAGAACCTTCCACATGACAGCTTTGAGCTTTTGGTAGTCTGCGGTAAAGCCAAAAGTGGGAGGAGTTGGCACACAGAGTAAAAAATAGTTTGTAGCACAAAACAAATGCATTTAAGGTTGACCAGTAAGATCGATAAAAAGGTAAGCAGTATTATAATTTATAATATTACTGAAAAAAAAATTATCATAGATGTAAACAAAATTCCTAATCTTGATTAATCACTGTCACATAAAAACTAAAAAGTCCTGCATTTTAACATTACCACAACTTGCCACAGCTTACATATCATCAGAACCATGTAGGAAGTAGCAGGTTTTGGCTACACAAACCTGCCACACTTGCCAAATCTAACAGGCTGTGTTCTGCCGCAAGTTACCAAGTCAAGAAACAAACGCCATTTGGCAACATGGCAGGTTTTGGCAGCGTAGACGAACAAACCTAATTCAATCCACACAAGCTTTCAACATTTATTTAACTACAAAACCACAGTAGCATTACAGGCTATTCCATTTCAAAAGGGGAATGGAAACCACGCCCATTCCTATCATATCCACCACGCTATTGGTTAGTTGGTTCGAGGCGGGAAACAAATTCATAGAAGCCAACGGAAAAACCAGGTAGTGCCAACTTAGCTGAGAAAGAACTAATATATTACAACAGATTAAAATTACTTTTTAAATGTATTTTGTTGACCCAGGCTATTAAATAAAGGATGTTATAGCAACAAGCAGGGTTGGGTCAGTAGAATATTCCGCGTAGAAAATGGGTATTCTACGCGTATATTCTACCGTAGAATATGTAATGTAGAATATTGATGTAGATGACATATTCTACACGTAGAATATTATTTTTAAGAAAAACTTTGATTTGGATTACAATGATCATTCTATTGATTTGTTTTCAATATAACAGCATTTTACTTTACTTTGAGTACCTAGTACATAACAACTCTACCAAATTGTTGATACGAGAGGACCAACAGCAATTTCTTTCTTCTAAATTTAATATTAACATAAAAACGCAAAGTGATACTCAATCATCTCATTCGGACTTTGGTAGTTGCTAGCTGTAATGCTGGATGCTGTAATCTAGATTCAATTATCCAAATTCCAAACATGATGAATATGCACACAAATTTTAAGTAGAAATTACGTTCCATTCTACATGGTTATGTCTCTTCAATTAGGAATTATTTTGAAATGTTGTTTTAATTACCATTTTTTACAATCTTGCTTATGGCTTTTCCTGCAATATATATTCAAATTATCGAGTGTTCCCTATTGTAGATATGTAGGGGAAGTGTGCTATGAATGGGCTTATTAAAATTAAGAGGTAGGACCGTAGGATTGCTCTCTAATTTGCCAAAATTAAGGTTGTGACCGTCTCATACAAGATAGAATATGAGTAGAATAAATAGAAAAGATTTGAACTCGACCGCTCTAAAGATAAGTAAAAAATAGGGCAACTAATAAGGGAAAATAATATATTTTGGTCTATGCTAACTTTTCCAAATTTTACCACTGTCAATCCACTGGCACTAAAAAAAAATTCTACAATAATATTCTACATATTCTACATATTCTACGTGTTACTCTACGTGTATGTAGAAAATTAATATTCTACGCGTAATGACCCAACCCTGGCAACAAGTGATAAATTATTTACTTTATGACTGATTTAAAGATCTAGTGGTCGTTCAAACACGTGAGTGATAATCACCAAAGCAAAATTTGTATGGAAGTGGTACCTACTGCAAACTACGCCATCTGTGGGAGAATTGCGAACTTCTTGGAACTTCCATTACCCTTTTTAGTTAGGTACCAAAGGTAACAATAAAATATGAAACACATGATGTTTATACCGTTTGGCGTTTTTATATAAAAATGTTCAATTAATTTAAATTGCATAAGTATGGATGAAAATTTAGACTTAGCGGGTAAGAAATTATGTATTCTATTCTTCCATCAAACTCTAAAAAAATGCATTGAGCCTCCTCCTAATACTCGCATAAATCCCTCAGATGGTTCCTCCATCAATGTGGGTAAAGTAGGTAACTACCTGCAATGTTGCAGCTGAAGGTCAAGTCTCGGACCAGCGAGTGGTTGAGCCGCAGACATGGACCGCTGCTGGCAAACGGACTGAACGGATCGAGCGAGGCGGCGGCCATCTTGAGTGTGTCGCGGTCTTCTTGCAGCAGAACTGCCAGCGCTGCCTGTGGCGGAACAGGGAATTAACACAGCTCAATACAACATCTCCGTAGCTAGATCCAAGTAGATGCAGTTAGAAAACAGTAAAATGAAACAAAAAGCAATTAGAAATGTAGTTTTACAAGTGAAGTAAAGCAGGAAATTATTATTTTTGAAAATAGTAAGTGCCCAAGTGTTGTGCCCATCAGTTTTGGGTCCAAAATCATCTTTTAATGTGTCTAATAAAACAACGCTAAACACAACCCACAATACTCCTTCCACCCTGGAAAGAATTACAAATGTTCTGAATTCCATTTAAGTTATTAAAATCAATTTTCAAGTTTATATACGTAGTACTTAGTAGCAGGCGCGTAGGAACTACTTTCATCATGGGGGGGGGGGGGGGGGGATTGCGACACCCGGAAGGGGGGCCTGGGGGGCAAGGCCCCCCAGCTTCAGCCCCGCAGGGCGGTTTTTGGAATTTAAACCAGTTAAAAGTGATTCTGGGGCTTTAAAATGCCCAAACTGAAGCAAAAACCCTCCAATTGTTGCCCCGCAGGGCATTTTTTTAGAATTTAAACAATTTGTTAGTGATTTTTGGACACTAAACTTAATTTTTTATGGTGAATGGGGGGTCACCCTGCTCGAGTGGGGGGGATAATCCCCCCCCATCCCCCCCCCCCCCCCCCCCCCCTTCCTACGCGCCTGCTTAGTAGATAAATAGTTCTTGTAGGGCTACCACCCTTTTTTCACTCCCCAAAAAAATATAAAACATTATATAATGTAAAAAGAACTAAATCGATAAAAATCAATCCCTAGCTAGCATAATTGAAACTGAACAGATGATACCTAGTACCTACCTACAGCCCAGTCCACACTAGCAACTTTTGGTTGATCAACATGGTCTTATCATCACCAAGTGACTCTGCGCACGAGCAGAACCAAATTGATCAACCAAAAGTTGCTAGTCTGAATTGACCTACGTTGCGCATGTGAGGTTTACCTGGGCCAGGATGTGGTTGGTCGGAGGTCGCGCGGGGAACAACGCCGCGCGATGTTGCTCGATGAAGTCCGTGTGGACGTCGCCGGCTACGAAGGCCGGATGTCGAGACAAGTCCATGAGGAAGTCAACGTTGGTTTCCAGGCCGACGATCTGGCGACATTAAACAGACATTGCAAACCTGCCGTTCATAATGATCTTTAAAACAATACTTCAGTTATAACATGTGTTCTTGATGTCAATTGTACATAATTCAACTAAAATTTAAGTTACCCGGATCCTTGTAGTCAACTATTACATTGGACAGCTGTCGTTTCCTTAATAAACAAATTTCTCTCTTAAAATGATTGAAAATTAATTAATTTGTATCAACCTGTTACATCTGTACTTGATCCCAAAAAGTGTCTGCAAGAAATAAGAAAATATTGCGCTTGAATTATCAATTACAAAGCAATTTACAAAGATGGAGATTAAAATTTTACTTTTGTACCTACTGCCAAAAGCTAAATAAATAAATGGCTTTAAGTAATAATACATCAAGTCTAGAAAATTACAAGGGGTTTGATGAGATTTAGAACAAAAACTACTTGACAAGATCAAAAGTAAAGTCAACAATAGTACATAAATGAGGTTGTTGGATATTCCCCAATAATGAAATGACTTTGTATCCAAGACAACACTGCAATCTTTCATCAAAGTTAGTAAAATTTGATTTTCCTTCCTGTCCAGTCACATAAATTATTTCTCTATGCTCTCAGCAGATATTTTATTTTGAATGGACAACAAAATGATTAGCCATCAGTATAAACATTACACAAGCAGTTATTTAATATGAAATGTATTTCAATATTAAATATGGCTGTGAAATGTTTTACTTGGAACCCCATTTCATTGTCCGTTGCAAATGTGTAGCTACTGACAGACATATTGCGGTGTCATCGGACTACATTGAACACAAGATTCTCCCGGGATGAGACTGAAGATGAGAGAAGCTGCGAGATCTTCCACCGACATGTCCGACATGTCAGGTAGTTGCTAGAACATGATCCAGACCAACGAGCAGCAGACAGCAGCAATACAAGTACCTCAACGTTTATTTAACTACTAGTCAATAATGATTCAGTATTCACTAGAACTTCCATTTTGTGTTGTACACGTACATCTTTCACTTCCATAGTTGGAGGGACTTCTTTCACTTTGGTTCGCTATTGGCTAGAAGTAAAGTTGTACGCACAACCGTCTGTACAGTCCCTCTTTCCTCGCTCCTTACGCTGCCTGTCATCAACGGACATTTTCAATGCTATGTCATGCACTGAAGAATTACACGTCAAGTAGAGCTACCTCTTGAATTTCTGAAGAACTAACCCCCATATGACGTCACCATTTGCGTCACAACTATGCAGTGTCACCACCACAAACCTTGAATTTAGTGTTAAAAAGTTTATTTACCTGAATACGATGAAGGAAAATGGGCGCTGTCAGTAGTTTTGTCAAATCATAAGTTATGTTGTAAGTTGTGCTTATGTTGCACTGTTATAAGTCTTACAGCATACATGATACAATATTAAATTGACTGAGAATTGATATTGAACAAAGAACTAATGAATAACCGACACCAAGAAGAAAAAGGTGGGCACTTTTCAAAACATTTGACATTCGCGCACACTGCCTTCTAGATCGTACCAAAGAATTCAAAGATGCACAGTGCGTCATGGATGACGATACGAAATACGCTCGACGTGTAATGTGGCAAGATTTGTAACTAAATGTTAGCGAAGCAATATGGCCTGTAGATGACAGGCAGCGTAAGGAGCGAGGAAGGAGGGACTGTACAGACGGCTGTGGTTGTACGTGTACAACACAAAATGAGAGTACAATATCGAGCTAAAAGGATCCCAACATATTCAATGGACAATGATTTAAAACAAAGTGATGAAGTTTGTTTTGAAGGAAAGAATTACCAAATAATAGACAATAAATAAACATTTTTATAAATTAGATTATATTTTCATTAGTTATATTTACCTTGGGCCCAGTAAATCTATGTCAAACGTCATGTACAACGTTCTATGTCTCGTAAAACAAAATAAAAACATGTATTCGGAAAAACCTCACCACCAGTCTCACACAAAAATTCAAAATGATCATTTAAATTTTTGAAAAAATAATAAGAATATCATTAGGTACATTTAATTCCCATTTCAAGAAGTCATCTAAAATGACTAAATAGAAGCTATAAATTAAGAAAAAGTTATGTAACTTTCAATTACCAACCAATTTCAAAATTAATAACTTTTAGATACCTAGTGAAATATTAAACCACCTGTTGGGAGCTCTGTCTGTATGTTCTGTAACCCTTGACAACTATAAGCCACCTCCCCCTGTCAATGCTCTTCAATGTAATCTAAGATCCTGTCATCTCAACTCAAGTGGCTATAGCTTGTCTGTCCTTCCAAATGTCCCGGCTCTTAATAAATCTCTACATCTCATATTTGCATAATTAAAGTGTTTTTCAAAAACAAACTTCAATAATTAAGTTGCATTTAATATATATTCTGAGGAAACTTATTCAGTCCCAAATGACCGCCACGTTTTACATTGTCTTCAAAGCAATCAGCCCAATGAGTAAATTTATAGAAGTCGGCCAAAAGAAAAACAAATTAAATGTAGGTAATTAATTTAATTCAGTAGTTAGTGAACCTTCATTTAAACTCTTTTCTTTATTAGTGAAAACCTAGGACTGGTATAGTGAACTATCAGACTATCTCAAATTCAAATTCAAATAGATTTATTTTTCAACTTAGGAGCAGTTACTTAATAAATTACAAAGTAGGTAAGTTGTATGTTACATTGCAGGCCTCCGGTTGTTGAAGAAGTAAGATTATGAAGATTATGTACAATAATAAATTCGCCCCCCCCCCCTCTGATTCAATTCCCCTCCCTATGTTCTTATATACATTTATGTGTCAAGAAAAAAATTTGCTTAAAAAGTGTTAAAATCGCGTAAAAAGCACCAAATTGATGTCAGAAATTCAAAAATTTTCCGGGGACCCGCATTTTTATGGGAGGCCCTCCACCCAGACCCCCCATTGCATTCGTAGACATTAGTATTTCCACCTCAAGTTATTTTACAATATTATTCCCCCCCCCCAATATTATTCCTACGCGCCTGCGCGCCTGGTCATATAGGTAGTTAATTTTCGAGGCCTAAACTACTGTACATAGTCTAATATTTCTTGCTACTACCTACAATACTACCTACAAACTACCCAAGAATTACTAAATTATTTATTTTAGTATTCATTATTCAATAGTTATTTGAAAACAATACACTGTGAACTTGATAATGTCATTGTCGTTTGTAACCAAGGTATTGCCAACAATATGTCTAATGTTGAAATCATTTCAGATGGAGGAAATTATAATTTCAGTTGATTTTGATAATTGATTTACCTAAAAGCAGTGTCGTTGAATAACTTTCTACCAATTAACTATGCATTACTATTTAACTACTTGCATTCTTTCTCAGAGCAAAGCAGTTCTTCTAACAAGAGAGTTGTGACAGAGCAGAAGCAAGAAGTTAACAGCGTTCCTGCTCCAGAAGACTACAGTGAAGATTGTACAAGACACCTCATTGAGGAAGATGCTGTGAAGTCTCAAGATTACAAGAACACAGCAACTTACTTTCAACTTCACTTAGCTCTCATCGCACCAAGCAATTGAAACTGGACCATTTCAATGTATAATAATTTTAAATGAAACTCCTGAATCCAATTGTCTAATGTTTGAAATTGTCCATCTTGAACTGCTTGGTGTAATACGAAGAAGTCATCGAAGAAGCTTTTCTATTACACATAGACTTACCAAGTACAGCTCAGAACTCTAAGTTATTGTGTAACGCTAATGTAGGAACCATTTACGCATATAGAATTGTTTCTTCTGCATTTTACTCGAAGGTATAATGACGAAGCAATGTTTTGTGTTTACATATTGAAATAGTATTGCCCAGCGATTACGTAGGTACATGATGCATCAAGACTACCATCTAACTGTGTTTCTCACAGCTTGTTTCTTTGTTGCAGATCTCGGCTTGTTTCTGGGAGATGTTCTTCTGAATGCACAGGGCTCCCTACGTCGCGCCGTCCCTTGTGACAATTCCGTTCATTCGCATGCGTTCCCCCCAGCCCTCAGCAGTCATTCCCCAGCGTAATCAGTCACGTGCCTCCATCACTCATCAGGGACCACGGGGCGCGATGTGCAGGCCTTGTTCAGGTTCCACACACCACTAGTTCCACACACCACTAGTTCCAACCACCACTAGTTCCACCCTCCACTAGTTCCACCCACCACTAGTTCCACCCACCACTAGTTCCACCCTCCACTAGTTCCACCCACCACTAGTTCCACCTTCCACTAGTTCCACACACCACTAGTTGTCACTCGACATTAGTTCCACCCTCCACTAATTCCACCTTCCACTAGTTCTACAAGTTCCACCCTCCACTAGATCTACTAGTTCCATCCTCCACTAGTTCTACTAGTTCCACCCTCCACTTGTTCTACTATTTGACACTAGTTCCACCCATCGCCCGAGCGTCCAAGCGTCCCTGCGGAAAACACTTGCGAAGTTGTGCCAATCGCTTTTATTTTGCCGCATATTAGCTAAACACAAGACGGCACCAATGTGAGCTTGCGGAAGTAAACCAGACTAGAAACGTGCTCTTAGTTTCTTCATCCCAGATTATGGTTTGAAAATATTGAGATGCCATTGAAAGTCGGTCCTTCCAAAAGCTCGGCGGTGTTTGTTTTGATGCGACGATGGAGGGTCAACTTATCTGCGGTTCGCAACGGGCCAAGTAATGCTGCTTGCGCGGATGTTGCGGCGTGCTTCAGGTCGTTGTTGCGAGTATCGGCGGGCATCTCTCATTGGCCGAGGAGCATCGCGAGATGTCTCGGTAAGTTCAACTACTCTCTAGTAATACTTCATGTTAACGCTGGGCAATACTACTTTACAATACGATGTTAGATGTGACACAAAGACTAGAATTATGAGCTGTACTTGTAACCTATGTATTCTTGTGTATATCCAATTGTCTGAATATTTTCATATTCTTACCGACTGTATTTGTGAACTTGATTACCTAATAAATAATAAATGTGAATTTACATTACCTAAGTGTTGATCATTCTTAACGAATGTACACTCAAAAAATCATAAAACGGCATTGAACGAAACGGATTGGCTGCTGGTCAGGTTCCTTGACAATCAATCCTTGTTATTATCAATGAAATCAGAGCCCAATACTAGAGAGTAGAGATAGATGACGAGTTAGCATAGACTTCATGGGATGATGCCATCAAATCTTTTTCAGCAAATCCGTTTCTTTTGAATACCGTTTTATCTTTAGAGTGCACAATGTCCCGATCGATAAGTAAGATAAAGATAACTTGAGCAGTCTAGATGGCTGTGTTTCACTTGCCGCTTCCAACCACAGACAAATCCTACCGCTAACTTAATCAGGACTTTGTACATCAGGGTGTTATTTACTTATTAGTGAAGAAATTACTTGTCGAGGGCCCTAGGGCCTCATTGACGAAGCAGTGTTAGGACACATTACCTCGTAGCGCTATGAGGAATACGAGAATACGTGAACGAGGAGTACGTAAGACTTATTATATCGATTGAATGGTCTTAAAGGTAGTGAACTTACGTTATAGTCGGCCAGCTTGGCAGTGAGCTTGGCAAGCGCTGTCTCTCTATGTTCTGCCCAGACAACGAGCTTGGCTATCATCGGATCGTAATGCACAGACACCTGGTCACCCTGCCGCACACCTGTTGAATTTAGAAACAGTATTGACAGTGGTTTATGAATTTAACCTCTTGCTATTGTTTGCATGTTGTTTCGTAATGTATACATATTATATTGCACTTGTTGACAATGAAGAAATAATAATAATAAAAGAAGACGTTACATTACAGTCGGCCAGCTTGGCTATTCGAGAAAATAAGGAACACGACTGACCTCTGGTGGATTCTTTGGTACCATAGGGGGGATCAGGGAGGATATCAGGGGGATGTTTATATACATAAACTATATTAAATTTGCTTTAGTTGTTTGTTATGGCTGAAAAAATAAACTTGTAACTAAATTTAAATTTCAATTGTTTCTCCATTTTCAGCCCTATGGAAACACGACTATAAAATAAAAAAGTGAGCTAAAAAAGCATCTAAAAAGTCTCCTGCCAGAAGTGGCTCCATCACGTACTTATCCCTTATTTGTTTGAATTACGAAGAGCATCCTTCACCAGATATCAAAGTTGATTAGTGGTCATGACTGGCATGTAGGTACTAAAGATGTTCTGTCTACTAGGTCAGTACAGGATGTTCCACCTGACAACGTAACCACCTGTCGGTGTACTGGGTTCTTGTCATATCATCAAAGTTAACCAACATTGAGCGTGAGCAAGATATATCACTTCAAAGTTACAGTTCTTCTTTCAGTTATAACATTGCAACCGTACAGAAAAAGACAGGCTGATAGTTTCAAAGGTGTATTAAAATGCTTTCCCAACTACAGATTCTTTGAATAACTACTAAATCGTGTTTTAGATGCAATATTTCATTCTAACATTTTTTAATGTACACTTGTCACAACTAAAATTAATCATTCAATAGATCTGATCTGATTGACTGAACATTTTTAGATAACACCATCAGAAGTCAGCCAACGCAATCTCCTTGTCTCACTCTAGTAGGTGAGGGTGACCTTACGTTTCAATGATAATAACACGCTTTGATTGGTATGGAACATGACCAGGAGACATTCAAATTTGTTCACCGATCAATTTTTGTTGTGCCGAGTGTACATGTTCGGGGTTGTTTTACCGAGCTATGATCGTTTTACTGCTTTATTTAAACTAAAGGTCAGCATCGAGTTTAAAACCTTTACTCTGCCCCCATGTCTGAAAGAAAGTAACGACAATGAACGATGAAGACTTGTCTACTGCCTGAGTGGAAGCGAACCTGTCTCTATCCGCACGTCGTCCGCTGCCAGCGGAGTGCTGAGGTAGTCGAGCGGCCCCGCGCCCGGCATGAAGTTCTCGGCCGGCTGCTCGGCGTAGATGCGGGCCTCGAACGCGTGGCCTCGGAGCTGGATCTCGTCCTGAGTCATCGGCAGCTTCTCCCCGCGAGCAACCTGCGCAATCACGACTCTCTCAGCTGACATTACACATTCTTCTTGCAAAACTAGTTGAACAGAGGTGCCTTTGTATTATCCAATTAGACAAAGACTCATTTGTCCAACTAAATCGTCCTCATGAATAGGTACAATTTAATACTAAGTAATTACACATTAAACTATTTCATACCAAAACACATACTCTACATATAGATTTTTCTCATTGCTTATTATTGCTGTAGCTTCCTATTACCGTATTAACTCGTGTATAAGACGCAATTATATGTCAATAGTTTGATTCTGGAAACAGCCCTGCGTCTTATACACGCATACCAAGCTTTTTTCCCAGTAAATCCAAGGTGGATGTTTGTAAACAGAGCTGTGGACGTGGTAGACTGCCACATGTTGTCTATCTCTGCTCTTCCCTCTCACTCTGTCTGGAGGCCAAGTCTTGAAACTTACGCTTTTAGGACGCAAACGCTCTCGGACGTCATCAAGTCCCATTTACTGTAAGAATGATGACCTTGAATACACCTTCAACTGTTTAACTTAACTTTGAATAAGGTTTTATGACTGTATAATATCTGTAATAATAATTATAATGTTAATAAATTGTTTCCAATAGATTGTTGGATGACAATCAAATAAATGGCTTGACTTTATGTTTCAATGTCGATCACTCTTACAGTAAATGGGACTTTATGACGTCCGAGAGCGTTTGCGTCCTAAAAGCGTAAGTTTCAAGACTTGGCCTCCTGGACTACTCATACTGTGTCTAGACACAACACTATTAACATATTAAATTTGTGCAACAAAATGTTTTCCCTTGCATTTAGATCAGGAGACAAAATATATGTTTACGTCTGAAAAACATTGCTCTGACAGGCATAAAATAGACTAAACACTGTTGAATGGCGATTGGCGATCTTAATGGAAGGGGAGGAGAGGAGTTGGATTTGTTTTGGAATGCAGGGGAAAGGCAGGTGCATGCCTCTTAGAGCAAGCAACAGCTGCTGGGAAGAGACTCCCCTCTCCCCTTTCTCAGAAGCAGGAAATTACTGTTTGTTTACAACAAGTTGGCAGTGATTTTCATTCAAATAGCTCAGTAAGCTGGAAAACCAACATTTAGAATTTAGATCGATATCATGTATGCAAACACACAATATTTTTCATAATTTTACTGCGTCTTATACACGCATGCTAAGTATTTTCTTAAAATAGACTTCTCAAAACAAGGGTGCGTCTTATACACGAGTGCGTCTTATACACGAGTTAATACGTACATAGGTATGTACAACCTTTTTTACTTCTTTGATAATTTATTTAACGAAACAGGTTGGCTGAGTGGTAACGTTCTGAACTTGTATTCCGGAGGCCCGGGTTCGATTCCCGCGGCCGTCCTTCCTGACTGGGATTTATTCGTGGTATTCCCTCAGTCGACAGGCAATTGCTGGGAAGGTACCCTACTAATAGGCCACGACCGCCTCCTGCCCACCTACCATCCTTTCCTAAACTTCACCATCATCTCCCAATTATCCTCATAATCATTCATCCGTCGCCATTAGCCTCGCTGCAGAACAGTACGACATTAAGCAGACAAAAAAAAATATATTTCATATCCTTTGCAGAAATGTAAGTTTTAAAAAAATTCTACAGAGAATTTTGTTTGGAGAAATTCTCGGAGAAATTTGTTTGGAGAAATTCTCGGAGAAATTTCTCCTTCTGGAGGAATGTCTCCACTCACAAAGCTAGGTACATCTCGCCCACCTTGATCTGCCACTCGACGAGGTCGGTGCCGGTGATCATCTCCGTTATGGGATGCTCCACCTGCAGACGCGTGTTCATCTCCATGAAGTGGAAGGCGTGTGTGGCGCGGTCCAGGATGAACTCCACCGTGCCGGCGCCCACGTAGCCGACGGCGCGCGCCGCTCGCACCGCCGCCTCGCCCAGCTCCTGGCGCAGCGCGCTGCTGATGCCGGGCTGCGGGGGAACAAGGTCACAAGCTCACTCGGGGGATCGAGCGACCAATAGGAACGCAGGGAATATATGTTACAACTCGAACTTGCATCGCAAAAGCCAAAAACCTGTTATGAACTGAACTCTATCAATGTTTCAATTTCAATGTATTTTTCATTCGCATCTTATAATGAAGGCAAAAATTAAAGTTCAACAATAACTAAGCAGTTACCTTATAAATGTATATATTTTTTCTTCCATTGTTCAATTATTATTGTACAACGCTCTGTGAAAACGCTCTGTGTGATGCATTAATAAGCAAGCACCGGTATGTCAACATTTAAAAATGATTTAAAAATAAAGCTTTGAAACGAATACCAAATGAAATTAATATCCTTGAATACATACCTCATGATTTTGCTGATAGGATTCAAAAATGATAAATAGGTGGTAGGTATTGATGAATAGGTACCTAGGCAAAAAATTTCAACCAATTTTAAAATACCCCACCACACTTAATACAAAATATACCTACACCTTGGCACAACTAAAAATGATTGCTCATTACTAAATCTGATTGACTGAAAAATTTTGGATCGCACCATCAGAAGTGAGTCCAAGTGATCTCCTTGTCTCACTCTACAGTAGGTTTGTTCTACAAGGAATTTGCAAGCATAAAATCTATTTTCCATTAAGAATTCCTATTTTCCACACTCATTTTGGCTAGTTTTCTGACACTACCTCTTCCTCACCTCATAACAATAGAGGACCAAAGAAAATCCACATTTCTGAGGTGTATACAGCATTTAATTGGCGTTTGTATTTTGGCATTTGCCCTCAGGCGCTGAAAGGTCCTTGTAGAACGTACTGTAGTAGGTGACCTCTCAATTCAATGATAATAAAAAAAAGCATTAAATTGTTATAGAACATGACCAGCAATCATACAAATTTGTTCACCGATTATTTTTTATTTTGCCAAGTGTGCCTATCTATCTAAAGGGTGAACTCGTAACAATTTTTAAAATTGTATGAGGTACATCAAATTACTGAAGGTGTGAAGAGCTGAGCCTGAAGAGGGTTGGAATCCAGTCCTCTACGGTTCAAGATTAGCGAGGAGCATGGTTTCTCCACGAACAGTCACGATGTCAACTCACTGCGGGGGCCTCCTCGATGACCTTCTGATGTCGCCGCTGCACGCTGCAGTCCCTCTCGAACAGGTAGACGCAGTTGCCGTGGCGATCCCCGAAGATCTGGACCTCCACGTGACGCGGCTCGGACACGTACTTCTCCACGAGCATCACTTCGTCCCCGAACGACTTCATCGCCTCGCGTCGCGCAGACTCCAGCTGTGGCTCGAACTCGGCAGGCGTCAGGGCGATGCGCATTCCCTGTGGCAAGCGTAATGACACTTCGAGCTCAAGAGTCACTTCAAAGCAAAAGTGGGAAATATCTCTCACATAGGAAATACCATAGACATTTACTCTTCAAACCTCAATTCTTGAAATCGGCGTTTTGAAAACGTTCACGTTTTCTTGGTTTAAAACTAAAAAAAGGCCTCGGCTTTAAACTTGAACGGTTTGGCTTTAAACGGTTTCAAAATGCCAATTTCAAGACTGGACTCCAGATTTGGAATGAATTTAAAGGTGGGCTGTCATGGTCAACAAGTCTAAAACAAGTCGAAAATATTGTATATATCGTAACCAGAAGTAGAATGTTGAAAACGCGAATGCGATGCGATGTTTGGTTCAGGCGCTAGAGCCCCGCGAAGTTTGAAAAACCTGGTTGTTGTGACGGAGGTCCCACCCAACCTTTACAGGCTTTTACGGCTGAGTTGGGTGTGAATGACGCGTTTCCCACCCCCTATCCGTCTTCGCTGCGCTATAACTTCGTTTAGGATTAGGAATATCCTACAGAGCTCTAGTTTTCGCCGCTGTGATTGCATGCCTAATGTCATCATGTTTTTTGAATAATAAAAAAATGGGTCTCAACCGTGATAGCCCACCTTTAAGACAGAAAATATTGAGAAAATACATTTTTATAATCTTGATTGAGGAATAAATAAAACAATTATTTCCGCCTAATGTTGGCGGAATCTTTATTGCAAATAACGAGTCAACTATTTAAAGTGCAAGAATGGTTCAACGGACAGCTGATGTCAAAGTACAATAAACAACCACAAAACTTGATGTCAAAATAACGATGAGACAGTTTGCCAATAGCATTGCTGTCTACGAATTATTTGTTTACCGTCAGCATATCAGACGAAATTTGAGTGGATTCTATTACCTTCTCTTGTAGTTGATGATTAATGCATAAGTAACTCTTACCTTCCCTCCTCCGCCTCTAACTGCCTTGATCATCACCGGGAATCCTATAAGCTCCGCCTCCTTCTTGAGTCTCTCCACTGATTGGTCCTCTCCGTGGTAACCGCCGATGATGGGGACGCCGGCCGCAGCCATGATGGCCTTTGATGTGCTGTAACATTGACAAGCAAACTGTATTGCACTGAACAGAATGTTTGATAAGCAGGGGGAAATATAATATGCAATGGGGACTTCCATCCAGACCTTCTCGTTATGTTCGTTTGCAAACTTGTCTTTGAACGAAGTGAGGAGACGTCATTTTTATGTTGTCACAGGGCACCAAACTACTGAAGACCGGCCTGGTTCTGCAAATCGACTAATAGCGATGAATTAATGAATGGAGAATAGCTATGCTCCGTTAATTCTAGAACGATCTTTGTAGACAAGGAAATAGTGGGAACGGCAAAGCTTTTTTAATAGCTAATTGTTTTTTTCCCAACTATGTGATTTTCATTCATTCTTTTCCAGAACAATACGTACTAGTTACTTACATACTTGAGAAAACTCTTCAAATCCCTACCTACCTAAAACACAGACACTGTCAATAAAAAGCAGAGAGCAGAGTGAAGAGCAGCTCTCTCATTGGTGGACAGTTGTCAAGTGACCATACTTGCCTCTCCGCTATTCAGTCTTGATCGAAAAAGTGGAGAGTAACTTGAAAGAGTTTAAACAAAACAAACCTCACCTTTTGATTCCCATATCTCTGATAGCACTGGCCGGTGGACCCATGAAGATGACACCCGACTTCTGACACATCTCCGCAAACTCCACATTCTCCGAGAGAAACCCGTAGCCGGGATGTATCGCCTGGCAACCAGACCTCTTCGCGACTTCGAGTATCGTGTCCCTCTTGAGATAACTCTCCTGCGATGCGGCTGGACCGATGCGATACGCTTCATCAGCGAGCGCCACGTGCATGGAATTTACATCAGCGTCGCTGTACACAGCCACCGACTGGATTCCAAGTCTCTTGGCTGTTTTCATAACGCGACATGCAATCTCGCCGCGGTTGGCAATCAGGATTTTGTCGATATGTGTCGTTGCTATTGTAGATGCATTTCGTACCCGAAGCCATTGGTTACTACAACACAGTATATCAAGTTTAATAAACCTTTACAGCGATATCAACAGTAAAAAGTTGAGGTTAGAATCACGTACCTTGTAAATAGTATGCTCCTACTCCGTAGGAATGACATCGTGTATAGAGTCCTAAGTAATTTGAGTTCAATAGAATAATAATTAATAAAAGCACGTGAATGTCAGTTTAAATTAGATTAAAATGTGATTAAAAAGATAACACATGGAGAGGAAACCTTGGTTGTCAAAGTCATGAGTGCGTGATAGGTGAAACAGCTGACTGGGCCAGGGTTGCCAGATATATTGGAGCATGAGGCGCCGCTACGCGGCGCGCAAGTAGCCCAAAGGAGCCGAAATTAAAATTCCGCCAGATAGCCCAATTATCGCCCAAATTTGGCCAAAATCAGGTGTTTTTCGGGAAATACGATCTCGTAAGGAGACAATGGGGGGTCTGGGGGGAGGGCCCCCCAGCACCATGCGGGTCCGGGGCGCATAGCCCCGGGAAAATTTTGATTTTTGAATGATTTGACGCGTTTCTACGCGTTTCAGAAAGTTACTCGGGAAGATTATTCATAAAAAAATGTTGAAATATGGAGTTTTTAGGCAAAATGTGTGCTTTCTACGACTTTTTTTCATTAGAGCCCAAAATGCGCCTGAAAATATCAGAAGGAGCCCAATCGGCGCATAGGAGCCAAATCAAAAAATCAGGCGCCAAATGGACCTCCTGAGTAGCCCAATCTGGCAACCCTGGACTGGGCATTCAAGGCAGTGGAATTTTCAGCCAGCCAATCAGCAGAAAGTAATAAAGTGGCGGTCTTATATTTGAAAATATTTTATTCTAGCTTTGCGACTGCTTGCTGGCTGTTCGAAACTCGCAGTGGTTCTACCATGCTCAAGGGTTCTACCTACCATCAGCACTTTTGGTTCTACAATGTCGACTCTTGAAATATTTTTCAAACACTTCCATGTGCAGACAGAAATAAATAAAGACTCTTCTAAATTTGTGGAAAAATCACAGCCATGCTCATTTCCTTTATCAAAGCTCAAAAGAAAATGTTATAAAAGGGGGGAAAACACAGAAGAAAATATACATGTTCTAAATGCATATTCTAAAGCTTCATTTACGTGTTCAAATGTTTCCTAAAATCCTTTGAACAAATTTTTGCTTCAAAGAAATTTGAGTGATTTTGATGGCCGCCCATTTTACGGATGGTGATTGTGAGATTCTATGCAGAGACAAATATTTTAATAAATAATGATATATTTTGAATTTTCAATACTTTAGTAGACAATATAAAAATAAAGTATACAAAGAAATTACATAATTTTATTGATGACCTAAGGGCCCTTATTCTCGGAACAGTTATCACGTCATAATAAGTTATAATATGACGAAAGTCATAATAACATGGTGAGAGATAGGACAAACCTCCTTATTTTAACTTGGAGTTATGACGTGATAACTGTTTCGAGCATAGACCCCCTGGAGGCCAAGTCTTGAAACTTACGCTTTCAGGACGCAAACGCTCTCGGACGTCATAAAGTCCCATTTACTGTAAGAATGATGACCTTGAAATCTACCTTTAACTGTTTAGCTTAATTTTGAATAAGGGTTTATGGCTGTATAATATCTGTAATAATAATTATAATGTTAATAAATTGTTTCCAATAGATTGCTGGGTGACAATCAAATAAGTGGCTTGACTTTATGTTTCAATGTCGATCACTCTTACAGTAAATGGGACTTTATGACGTCCGAGAGCGTTTGCGTCCTGAAGGCGTAAGTTTCAAGACTTGGCCTCCTGATTGATCAAACAAATAAATAATGAAGACTGCTCAATTCTTTTGTTTTCTCAATTTGTAGTTTATTTAGTAGAAATTGTTTTGTGTTTGTAGTATTTGGGTAAGAGATCATTCCTGTTAAAAGTTATTCAAAACAAGTAGTTAAGTAATCATTAATCAATGTAAAATCAAGTACTAAATTGACCAATAATTTTTTTTTTTTTTTTTTTTATTTTACAAAAATAACATACAAATACAAATAATTACAAAATTGGTCGCAGCCACAAAGCCCCATTGAGACTTGAATGTGGCAAATAACACATATATAATTAACACATTGATATACACTTTAGTTACATATAAATAAATATAAATATAAATACAAATAAAATGCACAGAGAGAGAAGGTAGTACCTATAATATTATTTGCAAGATGTAATAAATTGAATTGAACTGAACAACAAGAGCAAGTTGTGCAAGAGCACAACAATGAGAGAGATCAGTTCAGTTCAGTTACACATATATATTACACATATACACATACACATAACACATATATAATTAACACATTGATATACACTTTAGTTACATATAAATAAATATAAATATAAATACAAATAAAATGCACAGAGAGAGAAGGTAGTACCTATAATATTATTTGCAAGATGTAATAAATTGAATTGAACTGAACAACAAGAGCAAGTTGTGCAAGAGCACAACAATGAGAGAGATCGCAGCGATCGAGAGAGATGAGAGAGATCGATAAATTTTGTTATATTTTTAACTTTCAAACTATAATTGCAGCAAGGATAGAAAATGTTTTTTAATATTTACTTTTACTTCACTAAACTTTGTATATTGTCTCATATTAAACGGAATGTTGTTAAATATAATTGGAGTTTCATAAGCTAGCGTTCTCTTACCATGTTTATTATTAAAAAGTGGCACCTGAAACTGATTTAAATTTTGAATAGCGTCCCTTGTCTCTCGATTTCTTTTTAAGCACACTTTATTATCATTATCAAAATAATATTGTAATACAAATCTATAACGTCTTAAATATTCAAAAGGTAATATCTGGGCTTGTTGAAAATGAGTGTTAATGCCTTCATGAAGAATCTCACTCTCCAGTGTTATGCTCCTTACAATTCTGCTCTGCAAATTTGCAACTTTCTTTAAATGAACGTCTGATGCGTTTCCATAAGTAAGAATACCATAAGATATTACAGATTCAGCTAAAGCATAGTACACTGTTCTTAGTAGATATAGAGGAAGGATATCTTTTAAATTAAATATTTGAAAGGCACACGAACGCAATCTTTTACATAAACGATCAATATGAGGCTTCCATGAAAACCTGTCATCAATAACCATGCCCAGATACACATGATTAGGTACAACCTCAATCTGATCTACACAAGTTGTACACTCATCCATATTGTATTCATCCGGGGCGTGCAAGCAATCATTGGAATGAAACGTTATTTTTACGGAACTGTTTCTGTTACTGTTGGCAGACGAACATATATGCATAACTTTTGTCTTTGAGCAGTTTATTATTAACTTCCTATCATGTGTCACTTTGATTATATTATTAAAATCTCGTTGAAGATAAAGCTGAGCCATCTCTAAAGATTTATGAACTGATATTAATGCTGTATCATCAGCATACATAAGCGTTTTACACATACGAACGCTATTGAAGATATCATTAACATAAAGGAGGTATAATATAGGGCCCAAAATGGATCCCTGTGGTACACCTGTAACATATTTATTTTTAACACTATAATTTTGACCTATTTTAACAACTATATGCCTATCTAAAAGATAACTCATAAACCATTGCAATACAGGTCCCCTTATCCCTACTCTCTGCAAGGCCGCTATCAGCTTATTATGATCTAAAGTGTCAAAAGCCTTTTTAAAGTCAATAAACATAACTAAAATGTGCATATTATTGTTTATCTTGCTATTTATGTAGTCTGAAAATAATGATAACAAATTCCCTGTTCCTTTCCCCTTTTGAAACCCAAACTGCGCGGAATTTATTATATTGTAAGTTTTCAAATAATGTGACAATTTTTCTTCTACATAACGCTCCATAACCTTTTCAATCGCTGGTAATATCGCAATAGGCCTGTAGTTGCTATATTCCAAGTGGTTTCCCTTTTTAAAAACAGGACGCACAATAGATACTTTTAGTTTCTCAGGCACAATACCCCTTTTGAAAGATAAATTAAACAGGTTTGACAACACAGGACTTATTTTTTCGGCAACAAACACTAAATCCTTCATCCTGATTCCTTCAATTCCAGGTCCTTTACTTACATTCATTCCATTAATGATAGATTGCACCACCCCAGGACTAACCGGCCGAAGAAACATTGATTGCATTATACAGTTTTCAGCCTCATTACTAATTTGCATATGACAGTCATGCTTCAAATTATTTACTTCACTAATAAACGAATCAACAAAAATGTTTGCAATGTTCAGATCAGACTGTGTCTTACCAAGGTATCTGTGTATGACTTCATCAACAGACAAATTCCCACTTTTACCTATAATTTTGTTTATTGTTTGCCATGTCTCCTTAATGCAATACTTAGACCTTTCTAACTCGATCTGATAGAAATAAATTTTTGCTTTTTTAATATCGCTAACGACTTCATTTCTTATTTTATTATAATCAATTTTAAGTGTAGCCTTTAGGGTGTTATGACAGCTTTTAAATCTTTTGAACGCTATATCACGGTTGCGCACCTTTTCAAGCAGCTCTGGAGTCATCCATTGCTTCCTTGCTTGCTTCCTTATACCTACATTAGACACAGTGAACATTGACCGCTTATAACAATCATCAAATCTATTTACTATTTTATCGTACAATTCAACACAGTCATCCACATTTAACAAATCCGCCCACTCTACAGACTCAAGTATAGTTTTTAATTTACGTTCATTTAATATTTGCTTAGGTAGGCTTTGCTTTTTTCCAATAAATTCTTCTCGATTGAGCAAATTTACATTTACACCAACAAAATAATGATCTGAGAGTTTTGACGTGTAAATTAAGGAGGAAATACCTGCATAATTAGAACGCAAATAAATATGGTCTATGCAAGATTTAGTTACAATATTTCCCAAAAGCTCCTCTCGAGTGACTCCATAAATACATTTCTTAAATCCATTCACAGCCAAAACACTTTCATACTCTTGTACAATATTATCATTATTATTTAGCAAGTTTAGGTTCACATCTCCAACAATTGCAACATTACTAATTTTTATTCGTGATATATAATTCTCCAATTCACGTATAAAATTGAATTTGTCTGCCGCTGGAGGTCTATATATCGCAATTATGCAAATTTTTGAACCCGATTTTGTAGTTAGCACACCACTTATGTTCTCAAAGCTGACAAACTTAACGTTATCTCTAACAAAACTTGAATCATCTTTTACAAACAATATCAGCCCTCCTCCTCGCTTGATTTCCCTAACAAATGAAAAAGAATTATAACCTTGAAAATTAAATACCTGCGTCTCGAAATCATTGTTCAAACCTATCTCTGATAACACCAACACATCAAAACATCCAAGAATATTGCTCAAGATCACATTTAATTCATTCCATTTTTTTTTTATTGATCTAATATTAACATGTAATATTGTAAACCCTTCTCTTAATATCCACTGACCTAAGTCATCAACAACAACCTGGATTCCGTTATCAATATCATGTTCGTCGTCAAATATTTGGAACATGCAAAACACCTAACAGAATTACAGCTTACTCAAGTCCGGGAATGATGTTATTGAAATAGCTTGACGGGTATTTTCGTCTTTTCTGACAAGAATTTTATTTCGACTAAACCAAGTATACTTATAGCCCTTTTCTTTGGCTGAATTTTTAGTTTGCCAAAAAAGCTGCTTGAAGTACGGGTTCAAATTCTCATTGAAATAAACACTCAATTTCCCTGGCTGCGCGCTCGCCTCTCCCTCTGCAGGATTGTTATTGCAATTTAATAAATGTAGATCACGGCGCTTGGCGAGAAACTGGTCTCGCTTTTTCCTGCTGGCAAGCTGGACAATAATATTCGCAGGACGAGAATGACGAGTCGGGTCGCGGGACGGGAGGCGATGAGCTGCCTCGATCTCCGCGGCCTCCAAAGCGATGCCCAACTTCCGAGAAATGTCGACAACAAGTTCCTCGACGTTCTCGTCTTCCTGCTCTTCAATGTTTACTATTTCGAAGTTACGGTTTCGATTATATTGGTCCAGCGAGTTCAAGTGCGCCGTTAAGCTAGTTATTGTACTGTCTTTCTTCAAAATGTCCTTTTTCATAGAAATTAGTTCACTTTTAAGCTCCCCCACTTCATAAATTGTGTCCGTTTTGAATGTATTGAGTTCAGCAATGGAAACTTTAATAGAATAGATTTCAGCCAATATGTCACCTTTAAACACCTTTAGCTCTTCTCCAAGGCCCTTCAATGCCTCACGGACCTCGTTTCGAAAGCTAATAAGAAGTTCTTTTAGTCCAGACTCTGGAAAAACAAATACCTCTGCTGACTCAGCACCTGGTGTTGGCGTTTTCTTTCGGCAACTAGGACAGCGCCACTCGTCCTTTGCTTGCTGAGATTTCGACGTGTAGGTTGTTTGCTTTAGTCCAGAACACTTATTATAATGCAATTCAGATTGGCACCCATTGCACTTGACATAATCACCAGCTTTAGGCAAATCTTCGTTGCACTTGCTACATTTCGACATATTAATACACACCAAAACACACGCTACCGCACTGAGGTAATAACCTATAACCGGCTTGACTGAGCGGAAACAACCTCTCTCCTCTGCGTACGTGATGCGACTAATATAAGTATAATATTGTTGTTTGTAGGCTAGGCTAAGCAAATATTACCTAGTTGCTGGCCTCACATCGAGAACCAATAATTAACAGACATAATTGTCAATTACTCCGACCCCCACCACGATGTCTAATTCTGTCAGCGAGCCACTGAACGACCATGCATCAGTGCCGGGATCGTACACTTCCATGGCTGCTCCTTTGACGCCGCCGATAACCCACAGTTTACCCATGTGGCTTACGGCACCGTGCCTGGACCTCCCAATCTTCATTGGGGCCACATGTTGCCATCTGCAATAGATCAGGATGTTATCAGTGTACATTCAACCTACGATCATCACACTTTACGGGGATTGGAAACGGTCTGTGCATTGTAACGTCACTCCCATAAGACCAATGCTAAATGAAGGCGGCCCAGGGTCTGGTCCGTCGATTTGGTCCGACTTACTTCCTGCTCCTGCTTACTTCCGGTGCACCGGCGGCGCAAATGAGGCTTTAGGAGCTTTGACCAGATGAGAAGTGTTCATACAGTTTGCCGCCTGATTCAAAAACCTTCCACTAGTCTTTTGCACATTACTTGTGAAAGTTGAAACACAAAATTATGATGAAGTATCAAGTAACTTATTCAATTATTACCTTTATTATCTCAAGCTTCGACATATCGTGCCGCGGTAAGCAGGACCTAGGGCCAGCTAGTCAGACCGTTTCCAATCCCTGTAAAGTGTGATGATCGAAGATTCTACCTTCAGGGCCAGTTTTTCTATTCTCCATTAAACCTACACCTAATTAAGTTTAAATGGTCTTTCAAGAATTGCCATTGGTTGTTACTATGGAAATTTTGTCCTAATCAACAGTTTAAAATTGAGCAGAGCATTGAAAAACTGGCCCGTAATTAAAGATAGGGAAATGAAGGCGAAAAGAGAGAGTGGGTACAATACAGTCACACTCAGAATTTGTTTATCAGATCCCTGAATATCAACCTTATGGTTAATTGGTTGAAAACTTAACAAATTTCCCTATTTTTTGGGAGCCGCCAAAAACATTACATAACATTCGCGGGACAGATAGGGAGTCTTGGGGCTGGGTCTCCGACCATGCACCGCAGGGTGGTTTTTTGCAAATATTGAAGCGTGTTTCAAAGCATGATTTGAAACATTATAAACAATTATTAAAAAACAAAATTGGTTGAACATTCAGCATTACTCGTTCTTTATGAAAGAATGAGAGGTAGTGGAAAATAGTGGTCAGTGGAAGTCCTGGAATATCATCAATATGTAGCTTACACATTCGTTGCTGGATCAAACATCTCGACAGTCTGCAGGTCCTTCGAACCATCGAAACCACCACAAACATACAGTTTTCCATCGAGCACAGCGGCCGCAAGACGGCACCTCCTGGTAAGCATCGGAACAACCGTCGTCCACCTCCCTGCCGCAGGATCAAAACGTTCCACTGAGGCCAAGAAAGAGCCTCCTCCGACATATCCTCCAATCGCATATATGAATCCGTTAAAGGCAACAACACTTGCACAGCTTCGGGGTTTCGCCATACTCTGCAAAACAGTCCACTCGTCTCTGTCCGGATGGTAGCACTCAACAGTATCCAGCGTCGTCGTTCCAAGACATCCACCGCAGACATACAGCTTGCCGTGGAGAGCAGCTGCACCAGATACCACACGCTTGCCGTGCATCGACGCCACATTGTGCCATAAGTGTTGCTGCACGTCGAACACTGTAACAGATGAGAGGTGTTGGTAGTCCGTGTGTCCACCGCAAACGTAAAGTTTGTTCGACATGACAGCAACAGCTGCATTAGTGGGGGTCCTGCTCATTGCGATGCCCGACTGCCACTTTCGCACCGAATGATCAAATACTTCGAAGTCGTTCTTAAGGTTGGTGGTGCGATGGACGAGTGCAAATATGTGACCCTCTATGTAGTTGCGAGGCTGGGTGCAGAAGGTTCGATGCAGATGCCGGCATTCAGGCATAAGTTGGTAGTTTATTGCTTCATCGATAAGGTCTCGACACCGATCGGAAGCGTGCACGAGCTCCTCGAGAGATGCGCGATCGGCGAGGTACTGCGGACTCAGCAGCTGCATTCGGACTTGGGCGAGGAGTTGAGGGAGATCATTCCGTCGTACAGGAGAACCTTCCTTCACCCATCGCATGACGGCCTCGAACACTTGCTCCTCGGAAGTTACGTGAAGTTGGTCGCGACGCACGATGTCGAGAAGGTCAGATGGAGAGACAGAGAGATACTCCTTGGACATGGCAACGTCGTGGAAGTGACGATCAATATATTTGTCTGCAGCTTTGACAAGGAGAGTGCAGTCTATTGTTTTGGCCAATGAACGAATCCCTAGGACGTTACTTGAATCCAATCTAAAAATACAAAACAAATAAATATATTATTACTTGTGTTCACAAATAAATTGATAATGTACTACACCATGTTGTGATAGAAAAGCTATTTGGAAGGATCGCATAATAATACATTTTGCAGCCAACATGGCAACTTCCAATATTTGATAGTTGGTTGGTACGACTATTGCTTGTGTGTCAATAGTCAATACTTGTCAATAGGCAAGTACATGGACAGATGTCAAAATTAAACAAATCATCTGCAGTAATTGAAATTAAAATACACATTAAAATGTTTAAGTTCACTGGAAAGCTCGTATTTTTCTGATAATTTTAACCGTTTTCAAATGTTGTGTTACAGGATTAAATAAAGAGATAATCTGTAAAAACAGCCTGATTTCGCCTGTTTCTATTAGAAACTGCTGAAAATCAAGTAAAGTACAATTATTTTTTACTGCATGAAATGATTTAAAATAATATCAATATCTTGATAAAATATAATATTTATGTATTATTAGTATAAAATAATATAAACAAAGCAAAATATATTTGTCCAATATTTATTTATTTGATTTGTAAATCATACATCAAGTCACTGACTTGAATTACCTGGTTTAATTCTAATTGCCTCTACTTTAAGCAGTTTCTTGGATGCTAAACTTAATTTTGTATGGTGAATGGGGGGTCAGTCTGCTCGAGTAGGGGGGATAATCCCTCCATCCCCACCCCCCTTCCTACGCGCCTGATATCACATAACTATTCAAATGACCAATACATAATCATAACACTCTGTACCTTTAAAATTATTGTCGACAGTCATTGTCCTGTACATTCACTCTATTTCTGGACAAAAGATAACAATAATTCATATCCTTGACCTTAACCCATTCATGCCCAGAACTATTTTTGTCTCAAATTTTTCTCAAAATTTGGAAATAGACTCAGAAAAATTCTAGGAAAAAAGTAATTTCGGTTTTCGAAAATATTGATTGGTTACTGAATTATTGATTGGGTCGTTAGCAACCCAGTGGCAGAGATAAGCAAAGATACTTGGAAAAAGTATCAAGATACTATAGATACTGATACTCTTAAAATTTTCAAATAGATACTTGATACTTCATTAAATTTGAGTATCAATTGATACTATAGTATCAAAGTATCAAAAGATACTTTGATAGTATCAAAGATACTTTATCAGAGATACTTTGATACCACTGCTGAGGTTTTACCAGTTTTACCAAAGAAACAGTAACATAGGGGTAATACTGAAATACCGAATAGGTACTTACCCACAAAAGAAAACTAATTTTGGGGGAAATACCCCAAAAAATAATTAATCATTTCATTGCAATTTCTCAATTGAATATATTATGATTGATTGATTTCATTATGAACTAATTATGAACTCATAGCCTTACACAAAAATGTTACAAAACTTTATTGATTGGTTCAAATGTTTTGAACCGACCAAATGGCGAGAAAGAATTTGGTCAGGCGAGGGAGGGAGGGATCAGTTCACAGACGAAAGTGTTCATGGACTTTGGTCATCGTCAGTCAACAAAGAGTTAGGGGTTGGGTGAAAAAAGGGTATGTATGGGCGGAAGTGATTCCCAGAAAAAAAATACCTGAGGTTCTAAACTGAAACATTTTTGTGCTAAAATCAAGTTTTTGCACATCTACAGGTTTTAAGAGAAATATGCATTATAAAGTATCAAAAGTATCTTTTCAGTAAAAGATACTTGATACTTTTTTGAATATTAATTGATAATTGATACTGATACTGACTTCAAGAACAGTATCAAGATAAAGATACTGATAGTGATCAATTTGATAGTATATCTTTGATACTTAAGTATCAAAGATATACTATCAAAGATACTTGTATCTTTGATAGTGCCCATCTCTGCCCAGTGGGCACATATGGGATCAAAAGTTTTTAGTGTAATTTTAAATATTTTTTAAAATAGTTGTAATTGAAATAAAATATATAAATAGTTTATTTAACAATATGAATAGTAGATACCTTGATCATTAAAAGTGACAAAATTGTTACAATAAAGCGAAACGGCACACTTCTGACACTCTTTTGTGTTCTCATTGTGACAAACGACACAACGTATTCTTGCTGGTGAGCACCACCAGTGTGCTGCCTCATGTGAATAAACTCCCTTCACCATACAGAATCATCCCCTATTGGTCACATGAGGCCCGGTGACACGGTGGGCACTCCGTACCTCATTAGCGAGCCTCGGACAACGAACGGCTCCAAGTAAACCAAGGTAATCCAGTGTCCAGAGCCTAAATAATAAGTGTTAAGCAACCACCACACAATTGTAGTATAACGTTTCTTGCCTTGTGTCTGCCACAGATAGCTCCCACGGAGAGTTATTCTTCTAACGGGAGACGTACTTCACCAAATATTTCACGGTTTTGTAACAAAATCCAAGTCAAAAAGTATTTCAAATAGGCTGTTGGATGGCTTTCATTGGTTAGTGAAACACCAAGAGGATACCCTAATTATACTTTGTTCGTTAAACGTAGTGACTGCAAGATTACGCTTCCCAACGCGTTCATCGGAGCGTTTGTTTCGAGACTTTGACGGCTCGAGACAACGCTGTATCTTGAACACGGTTCAGATTTGATTCAAATTCCATATCTTTATGCTTGGAACACATGGACAACAAGCTCTGATCAGTCAACCATTCAGTTCAGGGTCATTAGACTTGTCTTCATCCCTATAATCACTTTCCGAGTCCCAACCGTTGTTGTCGGGCAATGTCACCGACAAATCAAATACACATGTATTATCATCATATAATCCCTCCACCTCTTCTAACATCTTGGAAAGTTATCAGAATCACCTAGTCTTACGAAAATAAGCTAAATACATTGCGAGAATGATGAAATACACATGTGTGAAAAGTTAGGTTAGGGATGCCATCTGCCCACTGGGTCGACAGCGACCCACCATATATTTGAACACATATATAAAATACATCTCGTATATTACAGTTACTTATTGTTTCTCATTCATTAGTCACAATCTTTGTACACATGTACATATTTTTAGTTACTATTTTAGATGACATTTGATGGAGATACTTGCATTATTGTAAGGACACATCCCTCTAAAGAATTCCTTTTTCTGACTTGCAGTCATATGATTTTAATTTCTGAATGCAATGTCAATCAAGTCGCGGTAAAATGGGTGGTAAATGTTTAATATGAGTACTAGAACATATGAATAATGAGAAATAATCATTGATATGCACAGAAAGTTCTTTAGAACAATTTATATATGGCGGGTCGTTAACGACCCAATGGGCATGAATGGGTACAACAGTATTTTGTATTTTATTAATGCTGAAAATACAAAATACATAATGTATTTAAAATAGGTACCTACTACAACGGTATTTAAAATACATGTATTTTCGATTCTGCCCATCTCTGGGTGAAGGTCATCATAACAAATAAAATATAGTTAGGTACCTGTAAGAAGTTTGAATTTAAATACAAACTATAGGTAGGTACTTGCCTGGCAGCTAAAAATTCCGAACATGCATCTTGGACTTCTGTCAGCTGCATGAAGGAGGCACCGAGAAACAAGGCCTGTACGTTCGCTTCATTCACCTCAACTTTGCCGCTGTAGGCAAAGTTCACGAGAGATTCAAATGCACTGAAAAACGAGAAAATCAAATGTCGACATTTAGGATCCTGAAAGACAGGGATCGGCAACCTGCGGCTATTTTGTGGTTCTTGCATGGATCTTTGTAATTTTAATAAAGATCTGGAATCGAACACTTTTAAAATTCTAAAGAAAAACGCTCTGCGGGGTAACATTTGGAAGGTTTATTTCAGTTTGTTCCATTTGGAGTCCCAAAATCCCTTATAAAATTTTGAAATTCTAAAAAAAATGCCCCATGCAAGTGGGGGGCTTGGTCAAAACATCAAAATAAACTAGTAGGTAGGTACCTAATTAAATTTATTATTTTCGGTATATTATATTTGATTGCCTCTACTGCGGCTCCCATTATTATCTAATTTATTAATTTTTGGTAAATTGGCTTCTTCACCAAAAAAGGTTGCTGACCCCTGCTGTAAGATGTCCTATGTATGTCATCGGAGAAATATCAATGACATCTATTAATACTCTGTGTAACGCGTTGATGAGCGAGCACGGATACGCGCAACACCACGAACCGAAATTCTGTCTATCAAAAATGTCCTTAAAAGCCAATAATTCTTGAATTTCGTCACAGACTTGTATACAAATCTCCAAATGTTCCTAAAATATTAGTCCCAATCAATAACCATGCAAAGTTTTAAGTTTATCGATTGAACCTTTATGATTGAATTGTTCCTTGTTAATATTCAAAAATCACAGGATCTCTTTAACAAAAATATACCTGGGACCACTCATATGATATTAGTGTGTGTACTTACACAATATTAGATCGATCTGTTGAACGGTCATATCAGTTTTATACATTTGAAAGTTTCTACTCTAACTCATGTCGTTTTACTGCTCGAACAATAAGCTCGCTCTCCAACCCTCCAAAACAACCTTCATCAACTTTCACACTCAATCCCACAAGCCGTCCATCTCTCCCCTAATCCGCATCAATGACCACATTATTCCGAGCACCCCATCTAGTGATGTAAAATGCTCGAGCATATTCCTTTTGAGAATATTCTCGAGCACGAGCATTTTCTCGAGCATATTTTTAAAAATGCATCTAAGCTTATAGAAACTCGAACTTTTAGCTCAATTCCAAAAAGTATGTACTTTTATGGATCTTGCAACAAAGTATTGTTATGAAGAATCAGTCGGGAATCGTTACTGAGGCTATACAGGTCAAATTTTGCACACATATAGGGAACATTTCTGGGCGTTGCAGACCCAAATTTTTTGAAATCCCCGATTGGTTCAAATTTTTAAAAAATATCTTTCGATTGGTTGGTTCGATCAATTTGAAATTTTGACAAGTCATTACGACCAACATTATTTCCAATCTTACAAAGTTTCAGCCAAATCCTCCCATTGGTTAAAATTTGAAACCATCTTTCCTTTGATTTTTTAAATTTAAACTAGAAACGTTTGACCGATCAACTTAAAACTTTGCATGGTCATTGGGACCAACATTATCTGTATTTTTGACAATTTTCAGACTAATTTGTGCTTAAATCCAAAAGTTATTGACATTTTACCGACATTTTGTGTGTTTCTGTCAAATTCTCGAAAATGTTTGATCACGGTAACGTCGAGCCTACTTTCAAACACATATGAAACTGATGTTCAACAGATCGATCTGATATTGTGTAGGTACACACACATAACAAATGAGTGGTCTCAAGTATATTTTTAGAACGAGATCCTGTGATCTCGTTCTAAAAATCTGTGATTTTTGAAAATTAACAAGGAACTGTTTGATCGTTAAAACTTCAACTGAAAACATGGATATTATTATTGGGACCAATATTTTAGGAATTTTTTGAGATTTTCATACCAGTCTGCGACGAAATTCAAGAATTATTGGCTTTTAAGGACATTTTCGATAGACAGAATTTTGGGTTGAGGAGTTGCGCGTATCCGTGCTCGCTCATGCTTGCTATCCCTGCCTATGTATTGCACAGCCTTCCAAGGCCATAAAATGGTGCAAAAACATTCAAACTTGAACTTTTTATATACAATAATAATTTTCAAACCTCTGGTGAGGTGAGAATATTCCCAAATATTCTCGGAGAATAATCTCTTTGAGAATATTCTCGAGAATATTCTCGAGCACGGAGAATATTCTCGGCTCACATCTCTAACCCCATCCATAAAATTCCTGGGAATCCATCTAACTGTTGGTCTACGCACATCCAACACACAATCTCCAAAATCCAGAGTAGCTGCTTCCTGCTACGCCGACTCAAGCCCATAGTTAACGCCCATTCCCTCAAACTGGTCTACCACGCTCATTTCCATTCCCATCTCAAGTTCAAATTTCAAAAATCACAGGAAAGATGGTTTTTAATTTTAACCAATGGGAGGATTTGGCTGAAAATTTGTAAGATTGGGGACAAAGTTGGTCGTAATGACTTCTCAAAATTTCAAATTGATCAAACCAACCAATCGAAAGATAATTATTTTTAAATTTGAACCAATAACAGGATCCCTTTCAAAAACGATCCCAGAGACCGCATAGATTACCTTAAGTATGTGTACAAAATTTCAGATCGATTGGTTGTGCGGTTTAACCTGGGCAGTGCAGGCAAAAAAAAATACAAAAAAAACAAGCACACATAGAAAGTGCAATAAGAGTACCGTGGTGACGCTCGCTACGCACGCTCAATAATGTACCTAGGCAGGTGCATTTTTAATGGCAGGGGCGGTAGTGGGAGGGGGGGGGGGGGGGTCAGTTTTTATCCATAGCTGCACTGCTTAATAACCAGCGGGACCTATTTTCGAGATCGTTTGAGACAAATTTCATATGGTCACCTTCACCTTCAGTCACGGCCGCCTGAAGTCAGACCAAACAAAATTATACTGAAATGGCATATTGAATGCTTTTTGTTAGGAAGGACATCACTTTGGCCGTTGGCGTCATGCTCGATTATACGAGTGCTCGAACAATCTTGAAAATAGCTATTTGTGTCCAGGTAGGTTTTTTACATAATATAAAGTGGGATGAATGAAGACGTTATCGAACTGCTTACCATCCACTAGCGAGCTTATTGGTTCAATTATTTTATTATTTTGACCGAACAGTCCAAGAAAAAGAATAACAACTAACGATAGACTATAACTTTTACTAGTGCACATTTGATTCCCTTTTTTGTATACCTACATATTTGCAGTGTGCTATGAACATATTGGAACGCTGTGTCTTATTTCAACAAAAACGCTCTTGTGGAAGTGCAAAAGGAAACAATGACGAATACTTGAAGAAAGTTTTTTTTTGTCTGGGGCTTAACGTCGCACTGTTCTGCAGCGAGGCTAATGGCGAGGCTAATGGTGAAGAAAGTCATGCTAAGAAGAAGATGGTTTCATACATTGCGTCGATGCCTTGAATGTTGATCTCCCTTTGCCGGCTCTCGGCCATGTCGATTGTAAACATAGCGTGAAAGTAAGGGATGGCAGCAGCCAGCACAATTCGATGTGCAGTAAAAGATTGCTCTTCCACCTGTACAGAAGATAATAATTGTACAAACGAGAGTCATGTCAGACCATAAGTAAATTATGTGGTATATTCACTCAATGAAAAAATTCGGTCGGAATCAACAATAAAGCATGGCTTGTCAAGATGACGAGCACACCTAGTAAGATCATACATAAAAAACACTCCGTGTAAAAATACCAGCCAAGTCTCTTCAACTAAAAAAAAAATAGAAGAAATCTAAAAATTCAGCACTGAAAAGTAGTGATATCAAAAAAAGGCCAAGTCAAAACTTTTAAAAATTACTTGGCGCATCGTGCATATAAATAGTATAGAAGTAGGTCGGTAATCAAATATACTCATCTATACATAAAATATATCTATAATCCCATAGAAAAACGATGCGCCAAGTAATTTTTAAAAGTTTTGACTTGGCCTTTTTTTGATATCACTACTTTTCAGTGCTGAATTTTTAGATTTCTTCTATTTTTTTTTTAGTTGAAGAGACTTGGCTGGTATTTTTACACGGAGTGTTTTTTATGGGATATCATTCCTTTTTTCAGTTTATTCTTACAATTTGTAGCATATATTGTGGAACCAAAGACTATAATTCCTTTAAAAAAATACGCCTTTTTGATTTGGTTGCTAAGAAAGTTGTGCTTGTTACTATGTATATGCCATAAATGATATGCTATAAAGTATAGCGCAAGTTTCGTTCCAATTGGTCCAGCCGTTCTCGAGTTATGGCATCACTTCCGGTTTTCAAAATGGCGGCTGACTTCACTGCCACCTAAAATTTGTGTCTTTAAATGCTATGTAACATTATAAGCCTTCTGAATATGTAGTTATTGTTATAAGAGATGATTTCATTCAAATTTGGCATTTTTATGACGTCATTTCCGGTTTCGGTAAAAGTACATTTCTATTTTGACTGTTGATATTTCATTGAGAAGACCATCCGAATCGTTTGGCGCTAGTTTCGTCCCAATTGGTCCATCAGTTTTTAAGATATGACGTCACTTCCGGTTTCAAAATGGTGGCACAAAAAATTCGTAAGGACAAGGTATCATCAGACGCCAAAAGTGCATATATGGTAAAAATTTCAGATCGATCGGCTCAGCCGTTTAGGCTGTGGCGCTGTCAACAGTGTTTCCTGATATCATCAGAATCATCATCTTCAGAATCAGAAAGTGGTGTAATTTTACATATTTCACGGCCCTCTAGCACGAAAATGACATACCCTATTGTTCCCAAATTCGGTATATGGGGTGGGGTGGGCCATAGCTCGAAATTAAGATATTTTGCAACAATGTGAGATTTTCCAATTTTAAGATCCAGTAGGCCGAAAATGCCATGTTGTTGCTTACAGTAAAAGTGATTGGTCTGCTCCTCAGTTTATTAGGCATTTACGGTATGTTGAGTGAGTGTGAGTGTACGGTACGACTTGGCTGGGTGGAGCGACCGCTCCACTAGATTAGTATTTACCTTCAGCGTGACATCACAAAGCTTTCTGTCGAGTTTCAACTGTTCCATTACAGGGAATACCTTCAGCGATAAATAATTCGGCTGACAAATAACTAACTTATGACCTCCTAACTCCATCTTCAAAAAGTACTGTATTTGGAATGGCTGATGTGCCTCTAACCTAACCTATAAAGGTGCTGGGGTTCCGTCAACGCCAGCCTGTTGAATGAGAAAATGAGAATGAGCTGAACAGTTGCAAAGATGTTCGGCAGGGAGCAGCACAGCACAGATTTCCCGCCAGTGCAAGAATTTTAAATCCATATTTTAACCAAAACACTATGTATAAAAATTAGTGACTTTTTATATAAAAAAAATAAATATTCAGTACTGAAAAGTAGCGATATAAAAAAATGCTATCAAGAATTTAAATTGTGACAAAAACAGTGTGAAAATATATTCACGATACATTTTCGTGTCATGAACATGTTTTAAAGAGTTTGGTTACAGAAATAAATTATTAATGAAATGTTAGTTTGCGATGGGTTACATCACAAACACCTTAAATTGCAATACATTTTATATTATATTTTGTACTTCAGTGGACCCATAGTCAATTTTCTCGAATTTGCGTTGCTGGCTTTTGGAATTATGTAGCTCTTGACTGAATAATGTCATAGAGATTATCTAATATTGACATTCTCTTCGAATTGGGTGGGGGAGATGTGGGGGGGGGAGGGCATTCTCCAATGGCTTTTTGTGCATGTCACCATCCGGCCCAATCAAAGGTGTAGTCCTAATATTTTTTGGGGTATACGCTACCATGGGCGTCCGCAGGATTTCTGCCGGGGGGAAAGACAAGAAAATCAATTTTTTCCTCGGAATAAGGGGGGGGGGGCGGCGTTTTTGGTTTTTGGACACTGTGAAATCAATTTTAAGACGTTTTGTGGCGTATTTTGTTAAAATATTCAATATATTTTATAATTTGACACTTAAGGGTGGTGGAGGGATTATCATAATCATTCTCTCCAGAGAAAGAGAATGAGCTCAGGTCGCCGATCAGCGAACTCGACTATCATTGACCATTGCGCATGTCATCTTTTCTGCTCTAGGAGACCCTCCAAATATGGGTACAAATGCAGGCTAATGGTAACGACTTGACGTTGGCGCCAGCGCCGAATTCAAACCGTTACAAGTTGCGGTCGGCAACTCCATGACGGCGTCGTCGCGGAACCACTTCATGGACACCTCGGTCAGCCCGATCACGTACATAGTAGGGCGGAGTCAGTCTGGGAATATAACACAAACATTGTCAGTTGCGGTCGGTAACTCCATGACGGCGTGGTCGCGAAACCACTTCATGGACGCCTCGGTCAGCCCGATCACGTACAAGTAGGGCGGAGACAGTCTGGGAATATAACACGAACATTGTCAGTTGCGGTCGGTAACTCCATGACGGCGTGATCGCGGAACCACTTCATGGACACCTCGGTCAGCCCGATCACGTGCAAGTAGGGCGGAGTCAGTCTGGGAATATAACACAAACACAGTGAGTTGCGGTCGGTAACTCCATGACGGCGTGATCGCGGAACCACTTCATGGACACCTCGGTCAGCCCGATCACGTGCAAGTAGGGTGGAGTCAGTCTGGGAATATAACACGAACATTGTCAGTTGCGGTCGGTAACTCCATGACGGCGTGATCGCGGAACCACTTCATGGACACCTCGGTCAGCCCGATCACGTGCAAGTAGGGTGGAGTCAGTCTGGGAATATAACACGAACATTGTCAGTTGCGGTCGGTAACTCCATGACGGCGTGATCGCGGAACCACTTCATGGACACCTCGGTCAGCCCGATCACGTACTCGTAGGGCGGAGTCAGTCTGGGAATATAACACAAACACTGTCAGTTGCGGTCGGTAACTCCATGACGGCGTGATCGCGGAACCACTTCATGGACACCTCGGTCAGCCCGATCACGTGCAAGTAGGGTGGAGTCAGTCTGGGAATATAACACGAACATTGTCAGTTGCGGTCGGTAACTCCATGACGGCGTGATCGCGGAACCACTTCATGGACACCTCGGTCAGCCCGATCACGTACATAGTAGGGCGGAGTCAGTCTGGGAATATAACACAAACACTGTGAGTTGCGGTCGGTAACTCCATGACGGCGTGATCGCGGAACCACTTCATGGACACCTCGGTCAGCCCGATCACGTGCAAGTAGGGCGGAGTCAGTCTGGGAATATAACACGAACATTGTCAGTTGCGGTCGGTAACTCCATGACGGCGTGATCGCGGAACCACTTCATGGACACCTCGGTCAGCCCGATCACGTGCATAGTAGGGCGGAGTCAGTCTGGGAATATAACACGAACATTCTCAGTTGCGGTCGGTAACTCCATGACGGCGTGATCGCGGAACCACTTCATGGACACCTCGGTCAGCCCGATCACGTGCAAGTAGGGCGGAGTCAGTCTGGGAATATAACACGAACATTGTCAGTTGCGGTCGGTAACTCCATGACGGCGTGATCGCGGAACCACTTCATGGACACCTCGGTCAGCCCGATCACGTGCAAGTAGGGCGGAGTCAGTCTGGGAATATAACACAAACATTGTCAGTTGCGGTCGGTAACTCCATGACGGCGTGGTCGCGGAACCACTTCATGGACACCTCGGTCAGCCCGATCACGTGCATAGTAGGGCGGAGTCAGTCTGGGAATATAACACAAACATTGTCAGTTGCGGTCGGTAACTCCATGACGGCGTGATCGCGGAACCACTTCATGGACACCTCGGTCAGCCCGATCACGTGCAAGTAGGGCGTAGTCAGTCTGGGAATATAACACAAACATTGTGAGTTGCGGCGTCTCAACTATTCGAACAATCTGCACCTCAGAAGTAGAAGGGCGGAAATCCTTTTTATCGATTTTGCGTTGCACACATTTGAAATTTGAAAGTTCTATCAATTGTAATTTGTCTGATGTCAACTCATTTTTATATTGAACTTTGAAGCATTTTCTTCAGTATTTACTTGATAAGATCATCAATATTTATAATTTCATATTCATATGTACGTACATAATTGAGCGAGCGAAGCGAGCGTCTCCATTTGGCTCTTTTGGCACGGACCTCTGTTTTTTTTTTTGTTTGTTTTTTTTTTTTTCTGTTACTGACGATATACAGGTCAGAGTTTTTCTTCGATCGAGCTGAAATTTTGCACACATGTACGTAACATTTCTGATTGTTGCAGACCCTAATTTTTTTGAAATCCATTGATTGGTTCAAATTTAAAAAAAATTAACTTTCGATTGGTTGTTTTGATCAAATTGAAATTTTGACAAGTCATTACCCCCAACATTGTACCCAATCAAACAAAGTTTCAGCCAAATCCTCCCATTGGTTAAAATTTAAAACCATCTTTCCTGTGTTTTTAGAAATTTAAACTATAACCGATTGAACGATCAACTTATAACTTCGCATGATGGTTGGGTCCAACATTATCTGCATTTTTGACAATTTTCATACTAATCTGTGTTTAAATCCAAACGTTATTGACATTTTACGGACTATTAGCGTGTTGGCTGTCAAATTCACGGCGACTTCGACTCTTCAGTTCAAGGCAAGGTAGTTAGAGCAGAAACTTTCAAACGCAAATGAAACTGATAATGACCGTTCAACAGTCGATCTGATATTGTGTAGACACACTTATATCATATGAGTGGTCTCAGGTATATTTTTTGAAGGAGATCCTGTGATTTTTGAAAATTAACACGGAACAGTTCAATCATAAAGGTTCAATTGATCAACTTAAAGCTTTGCATGGTTATTTGGACCAATATTTTAGGAATGTTTTGAGATTTCTATACAAATCTGTGGCGAAATTTTAGAATTATTGGCTTTTAATGACATTTTCGATAGACAGAATTTCGGTTCGAGGTGTTGCGCGTATCCGTGCTCGCTCATCAACGCGTTACTCAGATTCATTGGTTAAAATTTAAATAAATATCTCCTGATAGGCTGAAAAATGAAAACGGTCTTCGATAATTCTGATCAAACTCATATTTTGCATGATCATTAAGACCAATATTGTCTCTTATTTTACAAAATTTCATCCCAATCAGTTAAGAACGTATGAAGTTATTTACATTTTTAATATCTGTCAGTAATGAAGTATCGAAATGAATGTTTTCCAGTGCCAATTGAAAATTGATTCTGATTTGCTTTATGAACCAGGTGCTTAGATGCTATTTTAAAGTTTCGATGAAAAGCATACACTTTTAAGTTGATATCATAATCAATTCCATATGGATGTATATGTTTTCTGTGCGTTGTGTACGCATTTCCGGTTCGAGAATTTGCACGTACCCGTGCTCGCTTATCAACGCGTTACACTGAGCGTTTTCCTAGTATTCTTTCCACATGCTAATCTTAAGATTACTTTCCATACACCTGCACACTGATACTTGTATCATAGGGTAGTATATTTGTTAAAATGCTACATCTGTAATGTAATAACAAATTTGGAAATAAAAACTACTACTATTACTACTACTACTACACAATAACTCATCTCACTAAAGAATCATTGAAATAGACTTCCTCCTTCTACCTCTAAGGTACAGATATTGTTCACTACGTTTGGTCATGTGAAAGAAAGCCCTACAAACACTGGGAGGTCCCTGGACGCGTCCTAGGCCGTCCCAGATGGGCGTACGGGCCTGCCCAGGGACCTCCCGTCTTATGGGTGATTAGCATGGAGTGAGACTCCCGGGGCCTGCCACTGGGAATAAGCCCGGGCGGCGGCCTGGGCCGTCCCATGACGCCCGCGCGGGAGGTATGGGCCGTCCCTGGACCCTCCCGGGCGGCCCGCGCGGGAGGCATAGGCCGGCCCTGGCCCCCGCCCGGGCGGCCCGCGCGGGAGCAGCTGCTCGCTTTGTAGCCCCCTCCCCCTACGCACATTCCATAACGGTCACGTGCTAGCTTGCTAGGTACACTCTCATTCAAAATGCAGTACCTACAAAACGTGCCTCTGATCCAGACACGTGCATATAGGCACTAATTTTGAATGCGAATGTACCTGGAAAAAATACGTTTCATTAAGACATAATTAATTGCAAACGTGAGTGACACGAGAAACGGGATTTTTTCACAATTTCGGAGAGTGGGCGTTGCCATACGAAAAAAATAATCCAGGTATTTTCTTCCAGGGTCAATGTATTAGTTCACAGTTCACGGAATATTTCACAACAGTTGTAATTTGTTATGTCAACTAGAAGAACAGTAGGTACCTACTCAAACACATTAGAAATGCATTTAAATGGTCAAATATTAATAAAAAAAAAAAATAGCCGGTATATTATAAAGTTAATCAGTGGTTATTGGAAGTTATTTTATCTCGCCATGTTTCCCTATTGTTTGAAAGCTGTTCCACTGACCTGACACATTACCTAAGGTACCTCCTACTGTTTTTATTTTTAACGCATTTTTATTTGGAGGAAATATTTTGGGATCATTTGAAATCCTCAACTTGACTGTCACATAATGGGGAAGTCTCGTGAAATTCAGATTTCAGAATAATAGACCATTATTTTATGAAAGTTGATTATGTTGCTGAACACAGATGTGATTTTATTTTTGCTGTGGGATGAATAGTTTTCAAGGAATGAATTAACAAAGTTTGATTACTTTTAACAGGAAAATTTACAGAAAATTGACAGATGATCCACAATGGTAACACATTAGTGTAAGTGGATTCTTGTAATACGTCGTTTTTCCCGCCAAAAGTCCCATTATAATTGAATTTCATTTGCATGAATTAATTTTTAACATTTCGCGGGTGACAAATGTCAGTAATTATTTGCGTTGATATTTAAAAACTTACTGGAACAAAATTTCTAGAGACTTAAGTATTACAGGTACCTTATTCATAAAAAAATGAAGAAGGATAAAAAGATCCATAATTTTTGTTTATGAATCGGTTGTTGGATTTTGAAATTAGCAATTATATTTTGATAATCTCTTACAGGACGATTGAATCGTTTCAATAATAATTTTTTCACGTACTATTCCCTACTTACTTAGGTACTATATTGTTTTGATAAATTACAAAAAATAAAATGCTACACATAGGAGATTCACTGCAATTGAATTTTAGGAATAATAAAGAGCAGGAAAACACACGAAAATTAAAAAAAAAAAAGTTTCATATAATATAAACGTATATTATTGTAAAAGATTATACTACCACATCACTTAAAATTTTTAAATGTCCTTCAACCTTCACACGTCACATAGTATCAAAACATTCTGAGGTAGGTACTACCTGGCAGTGAGTCTGGCACGCTGTCTCTTTATCGACAAGACACAATTCGGATTTTACTTCACTCACGGATATGTTGGCACAATTTTTCATCTTCAGTTTTTCAAGAAAATGAATGCACTTGAATACGTATTTCTTTCATCTGAAAAAATAAAATTGCAAAGTATTTAGGTAATGTACCTTGTACTAATAATATTCGCAAGATATTTGCAATTATTTATTATTGTAGGTACAGATTCTAACCTAAACAAGATTTATACAAGATCTTGAAAAGTTTAGCAAGATCATGCAGCGTATTGTTAGAAGTGTTTTTTATTTTTTGTGTAAATTTTTATTCGGTCAGACCAATGAAAGTCCAACATTTACAAGATCTTGTTATCAGTAAGATCTTGTTAATTTTGTCAATATTTAACACTATTATTATGCTATGCTCAAAAGAATTTGCCGATTTAATGGCCAGATACTGGATTCCATCCATAAATTATTAGCACACGGTCTTGTGGTGTCGAGGACTGACATCCGCAATCTATGTGGATGCAACTTCTTTTGAGCATGAGGCTGCCTAGCAAATAGTTTCTACCTACTACACAAGAACTATTTATGTAAATAACTGCAATAGCAGATAGCTGCAAATAACAGTCTTTACAAAAATTTTAAAAATTGAATTTTTGGCACAGAGTGATCCCTAAAAAAAAGAAAGATAGATTCAATGAAGAATTTGTAAATTGATAGGATAAACTTCTTGGCAATGAATAATACAAAAATCACTTTTGTGTTGTGTGACCTGCCACAATAATCACTTGAGGTAAAATTATTAGGTACCATTAGGTAGTACACTATTTATTTAAAACCCCAATAAAAATTTGAAACATTCTATATTGCATAAATGTGATTTATAGGTAAGGTTAGAGGAAATACTACACATATAAAATACTAAAATGTGGCTTACCATCAGAGAGTTCTGAATCATTACATCTGTAGGGTAGGTAACATTTAATCCATTAACTCGATGAAGTCCCAAGTCCTGTGCATCTTCAGAATTCTCGCTAATTTGCCAAGAAGTAAATTTACTTTTTAATTGAAGTAGGTAGGCAATTAAATCGACTCTAGAATAAGAGCAGGGCAAGTTCACGGTGAATCTGTAGAACCTACAAAAAGTAAGGTGAAAGTTAGCAACTCAAATTAATTTCCTCTCAGCCATTCCGTGTTACGGGTGTACGGTTGTAAGATGCTATGTTCAGCATCTTATTCATCAAAATAAAAATAGTTAGGATCATTGTGCAGCCTTCTAAATTTTTTATGTAATTTACATGGTTCGACACAAAATTTAAATTTAAATGCGGTCCCACAATTTTACTGATAACAAAATAACTATTCAAACTTAGCACAAAACTGATTACATATTTGGAATCAGCAAGAAAATACCATGAATATAATATAAAAACATGCTGATTTATTTACATTTAATAATTCAGCAGTCATATGTATTATGTGGCATATGTCTGCATTCGCATGGAATGGCTGCTCTCTTACCACCGGCGCGTTAGAGGAAATTCAAAAGTGCGGTTTATTTTTTTGGATGACAACATTCAATCTCAAAAATTTTACTACGTATTTGAATGAAGCGGGACCACCATTCAATGTATGTATCTACTACCTCCGACAAGAATGTAATTTCCATGCAACATAATTTTTACTTTCGGATCACAACAAAAATGTTTGTTATTGGCCTTGTAAGGTACCTACATAAACAAAAATAATTGCTGTATATCTAAAATCCTTGATAAAGTTAAATAATTAAATATAATGAAAATATTTACCACTCTGCTTGGTTCGGTTCTTAATGTTTCGGCTCGGTTTGACGATACAGCTTGGTTCGCTCGCAGGACGAATACGCGCTTTGTTTCTGGAGTTCAATATCTTAATAGCCTATTTTCTTCCAGAGTAGATTCACCTTTAACAAGTAACATTATTAAAACTGCAGTAGGTGCCTTGGTAGGTATGTGGGATGGTTATTGGTTAATGTAGGGTGAAAATATTCCCAAAATAGGCGGAGGTACGTACTAGGTATACCTACCTACAGGTAGGGTTCCTACTGACTACTACCACTGATATGTATAGACTACCACGCCAAGCAAACTGTTTACCTACTTTATTTATTTTATAAATACCTAAACTACCTAGTTACCTAGGTCCTACCTAGTTGGAAATTTTACTTTGCATAAATTGCTACATTTCAAAAATGTACATGTGAGGTTAATGTTTACTGAACATTGGTCACACTACCTATTGGTTTATTAGTATCCCCAGCATACAAAACTAAAGTAACAACGATTAATGCCTGGATACTTATGTAGTTGTGATGAAGACTCACCTTCAATGGGTTGTATGGCTCTGTGATGAAAATCCAAACAAAAGAGGCACAACAAAACTGTAATTATTTCACGATTTGTGTCACATTAAATGGTTTGAACTGAGACAAACTATTCAGCAGTGAACACGCATTCACGGACACAGATAATAATTGAAATCACATTCAAAATCACTCAAAAGGACGTAAACTACACACTCATGACACTCTGTAAAATATCAACAAACGTCAAACGCCGCGTTTGAAATGAAGAAGGGAGAACGGAAACAAGTTGATTCACGAAGATGGCCGACTGCCGAGTTCATAAAAGAAACTTTACTAATAACGTTTAAAATGGTATGAATACTTTGCTTTGGAATTGTAAACATATTTATTCTTAAATCAATATATCCATGTGAAATGTAGATGTAATTATTATAGAAATGAAGTTATAAATATGAAAAAAATAAGTCATTAGAGCAGCTCAAATTCAAACAGTCGTAGCGCCCGCGCGGGCCGTCCCTAGCCATTCCCGGGCGGGACCAAGACGGGACATTCCTAGAAATTTTACAGCCAGATAAAACGGATCGGTTGGGCTCCGTTGGGCAGGCCCAGGGCATGCCCTAGTAGTTCCCGCCCGGGACGTCCCACTTGGGCGCTAGATGGGCAGAAGCCCGGGCCGCCCAGTGTTTGTAGGGAGTAGGTTTTCTTGAGTATGTTTTGGAACAGGGATACAGATATAGAACAGAAACGTCTCCGCTTGCCTGAAGAACCGATAAACGACCATGTTTATGAAATGCGACAGCTGACTGAACATCCCTCCAACTTCCAGCTTCTCTCGGAGATTGTGATTGGTCGCTGAGCGCAGGAAGATGAACGATATCAGAAGTCCGCTGCAACACACCAAGTCGGTGATCAGTTACGACCAAAGTATGTTTCAAGATGTCTTGAATTAGACGATACTAAACTGATACTGATGCTGAACAAGTAGCTGACGCTTGAAATTCTATCTATTCCATACCCAGAAAAAAACACTCATTGTTAAAATGCAGCCAAATCTCTTCAAGTAAAAAAATATGAAATAAATCTAAAATTCAGCACTGAAAAGTAGTGATATCAAAAAATGGGCCAAGTTGATACTATTAAAAAAATAAAATAAAAGACTTTGCGCATCGTTTTTCGTTTTTCATGCCCCCCCCCCCCCCCCCCCCATTCCTTCGAGAACATATTTATGTACACTCTGGACCAAAAGCTAAATTAGTTCAATTACTATTTGATACCCATGACCTTGCAATTTTCAACTTGATTTGAACATTTTGATTTTCAGTCAACAGAATTTTGTAAATGTAACCAATTAATTAAAGCACTTTGTTAAAATTATAAAAATTATACACCGTAAAAAAGGACATGATTTTAATAAATAAATGCAAAATTTAAACTCGGTCTGTTTCATTATATCGCCAACAACGGAACATACAATTTTCAAACAATTGTTAAGTATTAAAAATTAAAAGTAAGAACTTTGTTTGTTGTAACGATATTATTGTATCCTATAATATCTATGGTTACAAAATAATTCGTTACTTTCAATATCAGACGCTTCAAATTTTCTCTGACAAATCCTTTAATAATGTTTTAAATTTTTTAAACATAAGTAAGCCACATTTCATTGGAGATACAGAAATTATTCTTGAATATTCGACTTGTTGAATCGATTCATTACAACTCTGGTTGTAGCTACAAGAAGATTCATGGTGCTGCGATCTTCTGGATCATCTTCTTGAACGTGACATCGAGATGCTGTGCAATGGACCAGAATCTGAAGTCACTAAGTGCATCATTACACACAGGAGTACTGAGTTCGAGTCCTGTAGCCAGGTATAGTGATCATGGTGTAGCGTGATTGTTTAAGTCCAATAATAGATCAAGAAGCTGATGCACCTGCATCGCTTCCCAGGCTTGCTCATAATCAATCATATGGGTGATTGTGTGATACATTGGCAAGTTTGATTGTGTATGGATCTCTAGTGTACTATGCCATTTCAAATAATGTGTACAATTTTGAAAATTATAACTGAATCGATTGGTAGTTTGTTTTATGATGGCATACCTTTGAAAGGTACTTCAAAATGATACATTTCGTATAAAATTCCCTGAAATTCAGCAAGTTATTTCTCTCTTCGTCCTTTTAGTACACCGATAGACATGTTTAATCATTTAAAACATAGCTATAGACTGATATTATTTCTGACATGTAAATTATGGGAAATTGTATTTTGCTGAAAAACTGTTTCATGGCGAGCAATCAAAATAGAGCCTCGTACCTTGCGAGACGAATAAACACCGTTATAAATACCCCACGGAGTACAAAGCTGAGTGGCGCACGCAATGCCCGACGCGTTAGTGATAGAGTCGTGTGACTGTAATACACGAATTAAATCTCATGTTTAGCTGAATATTGAGAGAGATTCTTATCTTTGGGTCGTGTAGAATGTAAAGTATTTAGTTCGCCAGCTCCCCCCTCCCCCCGCTCCACCCCACAAAGCAAATATTTTGCATACAACGGAAAACCAACACATTTTCTAAAAAATTAAAGTAGTGAATTAGTCGTGTTCACTTTTCAACATTTCTTGGTCAAATTTGTATCATACAGGTTGAATTCAGAACTCGGAAGACAATGGAGTATTCATTGTTTACAACAGAGAAAATGTAATAATTGTATTTGATACCAAAAATTCCAAAATGAACACCATATTCTTGTATTGTAACCATAGCAATACTATTGGAAGGCGAACTAAAACCTGAAACAGATTCGTTGTGATTCCGAACAGTTTATACAGAACATGTCCCTGGTCCATGGTTTGTCCAAACATTTGACTCGAATGATGAAACGAAGACGGACAGATGATAGGGTCTGCAGTTCGACACCAGTTCAGTTATAGTCGAGTACAGGTCGTCAATCCGGTATTTCAAATATCTTCATCGTACTAACTTATCGTAGCTATACGATTAGATTATAAACAGATTTTTGAGAGGATCAAAAAAGCTTATTCCACTCCTACGAGTATTGTATTACTTATTGCTATAAATAACTAAATAAATCAAAATATTTCAATAACTACGAATTGCTCCTAATGTAGATGATTACGATTTACGAAACTTTCTTAACCAATCAAAACTAACAGAACAAATCGGTATTTGAAATTTTTTACAAAATGCATACCAAGACAGCGGAATTGTTCCTCGAGTGCCAATGAAAGGACTTATAGTCTTAACATGTAGGTATCTTGGTCAAATTTGTTTTTGAATTACGGAATTGTGGATTGTGGGTCCCTATCACTTTTTAAATTAAACGAATGAAATTCATCATACAATAATAGGAAGTACTGCAATCGATAGAGCTACTTATCATTTAAGTATGCAAAAGCAATAGCTATAGACCATGAGCCAGCCGTAGTGGACCCTCCCCCCCCCCCCGCTCTACCCCACAAATAAAATATTTTGCATACAACGGAAAACATACATATTTTCTATACAAATTGAAGTAGTGATAATTAGTCGTTTTCCCTTTTCAACACTTCTTATGGTCAAACTTGTTGTTGATCATACAGGTTGAATTCAGAATTCGGATGACAATGGAGTAATCATTGTTTACAACAGAGAAAAAGTAATAATTGTATTTGATACCAAAAATACCAAAAATGCCATATTCTTATATTGTAACCATAGCAATACTATTGGAAGACGAACTAAAACCTAAAACTGATTCGTTGTGATTCGGCACAGTTATAAGGAACATCGACATGTCGCTGGTCCATGGTTTGTCCAAACATTTGACTCGAGTGATAAAACGAAGAGGACACTTGTTGGGAGAGTCAGATTCCATTTAAGAAGCTGCAGTTCGACACCAGTTCAGTCCCTAGAGTACAGGACGTCAATCCGGAAGTATTCACTCAATAGATAGTGTTACTTATCATTTAAGTAGGATAATTACGTGACCAATAGCTAAAACCAATAGCTAGGTTCATTTTAAAAGTCTCTACTGTCTTTGATGCTTCACATTTATCATTTTGAAGGCTTCATTCATGCAAAATTCAGTCACAATGTTAGTAGTGTAGCGTTGGGAATCGTAATGTGCGTGAAATTTATCACAACTACAGTTTGAAAAGCCTCACAAAATGTGTAGCTTAGCCCCTTCTCCCATTTAAAGTGGATGGACAGTTGGTTGCATCTCAAATTGTTGTATATCTGTTATCTGGTCATTCAGGCGCGTAGGAACTAATTTTGCCAGGAGGGAATAATATCGTAAAAGAACTTGAACTGGAGATAAGTGTCTACGAAGACAAGGGGGGTCTGGAGTAGGGCCCCCAGGAAAATGCGGGTCCGGGGTTCATAGCCCCGGAAATGTTTGGAATTTCAGGCATGAATTTGGGCCATTTCTACGCGATGTTATTACTTTTTAAGCTTATTTTTATCTTGACATATAAATGTACAAGAGCATAGGGAGGGGAATAGAATCAGAAGGGGTGGGGGGGGGGGAATTCCCCCATATCCCCCTTCCTACGCGCCTGTGGTCATTGTTACAACAAAGAAGGTGCACGACAAAGTATAAGATGTTATGATCGCCATGTAACTATAACAACGAAATTGGAAATAAAATATCACAGTCAAATGTTTGAAGTGATATGAAAAAGCGGTCGTATGATTAGATTTGAACATCTGTACAGAAGCCATCACGCCTCAGCTTATACACATTGGACACAGAATGATGGAGATGGATTGCTGACACAAGTGAAGACAATCTGAGATTCAAGAGTCCACACTTCGACACCAGTTCAGGGTCTAGATTAGAACGTCAATCCGGTATTTCAAAATATCTTAATCGAACTAAAAGAAAATGTTCACAGATTCTTCAGCTGTCACTACACTTGATGGACCAATGAAACTGCACCTGCACTTCTAACCAATTTCCATCACAAGGTGAACCAGTGGAATAACAGTTTCGCCGCAACACGAACGTCAAACAAATTTACTCGCTCGAGCTCATGCTTCTGCCCAAACAAAGTTCTTAGCGGTCTTGCTTTCTTATTGAATTGAAGATAATATTTTAGATATATTGAATTGTGTTTTATTGAAGTGCATGCCCAAAAACACTATTAAATTTAAACAAACAGAGAATGAAATAACAGGAAATAACAAAATGTTTCTCCATTGTTCCAGGTATGATCCTATCCTGGTTGGTCTTAACTGCTGCTTCAGGACAGCGGGTCGAGCCCCTGCAGTGTTCCGCCTCTCATCCTCGATGGTCGTCACATCCTGGTGTTTCTCCTCTTCCAGATGTTGTCCCGTCTTGTTACTTCGCAGTACCGTAAGCTGTCTGATAGGAATATTGCAGTGAACAACGCTGTTGTTTGAACCGTTGCTCTTCGACTGCACGATGAACGCGATGTCTTGTGACTTGTGATTGTGTCGATAATACTGTGGCGCAGTTGCTGTCACTAAGTGAACAACGCTGTTGTTTGAACCGTTGCTCTTCGACTGCACGATGAACGCGATGTCTTGTGACTTGTGATTGTGTCGATAATACTGTGGCGCAGTTGCTGTCACTAAGTGAACAACGCTGTTGTTTGAACCGTAGCTCTTCGACTGCACGATGAACGCGATGTCTTGTGACTTGTGATTGTGTCGATAATACTGTGGCGCAGTTGCTGTCACTAAGTGAACAACGCTGTTGTTTGAACCGTAGCTTTTCGACTGCACGATGAACACGATGTCAGTGGAGTGTGTTGATAATACGGTGGCGCAGAGTCTACAGCCCCCACCGATGGCTGCCACCTTAGCGCGGTGGTGGGGTTTGCGTTGGCCAATGATCCATTGCAGCTACGCCGGCGAGCATATGCTCATGTGTAAGGGTTACCCATGCCGGACAGATCAGTGGTGAGGTCCAGACAAAGAGCAGCCAGGGTCGGCCTAACCATGTCCTCCCTTGAATTTGCGGTCCCCTCCCCTCCCCTCGGGCCGGCCTTCCCCCTCGAGATGGTGATCCCCCTGAAGTCGGGTTCCGCCGGCTCGAATCCTCACACCCCCCGGTCCGTCCCCATTCCGGCCTGGCCTCCCCACCAGTGTTGGACTCCCCCGGATCGGGCCCGTTATGTCGACCCCTCCCCATGTCCACCACTTATATCAACAAAGTAAAATGCAAAAATGCAAACATTAATGTGCGCAATATAACCTCGTCGTTGACGCGCCGTTAAACCACAATAATCTAATCTCATTTTGTTTGTACCGTAGCTTTTTGACTGCACGATGAACACGATGTCAGTGGAGTGTGTTGATAATACGGTGCCACAGTGTAGTCACTTGGCCTTATTCCCTTGTGACTGTCACAAATCGTGAACCCCCCCCCCCCCTCCCCCCCTGAACAAAGTTGTTAGAACCGTAGCTTTTCGACTGCACGATGAACACGATGTCAGTGGAGTGTGTTGATAATACGGTGGCGCAGAGTCTACAGCTCTGTTGTTTGAACCGTAGCTTCTTGACTGCACGATGAACACGATGTCAGTGGAGTGTGTTGATAATACGGTGCCACAGTGTAGTCACTTGGCCTTATTCCCTTGTGACTGTCACAAATCATGAAACCCCCCCCCCCCCCCTCCCCACCCCCCTGAACAAAGTTGTTAGAACCGTAGCTTTTCGACTGCACGATGAACACGATGTCAGTGGAGTGTGTTGATAATACGGTGCCACAGTGTAGTCACTTGGCCTTATTCCCTTGTGACTGTCACAAATCGTGAACCCCCCCCCCCCCCTCCCCCCCTGAACAAAGTTGTTAGAACCGTAGCTTTTCGACTGCACGATGAACACGATGTCAGTGGAGTGTGTTGATAATACGGTGGCGCAGAGTCTACAGCTCTGTTGTTTGAACCGTAGCTTTTTGACTGCACGATGAACACGATGTCAGTGGAGTGTGTTGATAATACGGTGGCGCCGAGTCTACAGCTCTGTTGTTTGAACCGTAGCTTCTTGACTGCACGATGAACACGATGTCAGTGGAGTGTGTTGATAATACGGTGCCACAGTGTAGTCACTTGGCCTTCTTCCCTTGTGACTGTCACAAATCGTGAACCCCCCCCCCCCCTCCCCCCCCCCCCCCTGAACAAAGTTGTTAGAACCGTAGCTTTTCGACTGCACGATGAACACGATGTCAGTGGAGTGTGTTGATAATACGGTGCCACAGTGTAGTCACTTGGCCTTATTCCCTTGTGACTGTCACAAATCGTGAACCCCCCCCCCCCCCCCCCCCTCCCCACCCCCTGAACAAAGTTGTTAGAACCGTAGCTTATTGACTGCACGATGAACACGATGTCAGTGGAGTGTGTTGATAATACGGTGGCGCAGAGTCTACAGCTCTGTTGTTAGAACCGTAGCTTTTCGACTGCACGATGAACACGATGTCAGTGGAGTGTGTTGATAATACGGTGCCACAGTGTAGTCAATTGGCCTTATTCCCTTGTGACTGTCACAAATCGTGAAACCCCCCCCCCCCCCTCCCCCCCCCCTGAACAAAGTTGTTAGAACCGTAGCTTTTCGACTGCCGATGAACACGATGTCAGTGGAGTGTGTTGATAATACGGTGCCACAGTGTAGTCAATTGGCCTTATTCCCTTGTGACTGTCACAAATCGTGAAACCCCCCCCCCCTCCCCCCCCCCCCCTGAACAAAGTTGTTAGAACCGTAGCTCTTCGACTGCCGATGAACACGATGTCAGTGGAGTGTGTTGATAATACGGTGGCGCAGAGTCTACAGCTCTGTTGTTTGAACCGTAGCTTCTTGACTGCACGATGAACACGATGTCAGTGGAGTGTGTTGATAATACGGTGCCACAGTGTAGTCAATTGGCCTTATTCCCTTGTGACTGTCACAAATCGTGAACCCCCCCCCCCCCCCCTCCCCCCCCCCCCCCCCCTGAACAAAGTTGTTAGAACCGTAGCTTTTCGACTGCCGATGAACACGATGTCAGTGGAGTGTGTTGATAATACGGTGCCACAGTGTAGTCAATTGGCCTTATTCCCTTGTGACTGTCACAAATCGTGAAACCCCCCCCCCCTCCCCCCCCCCCCCTGAACAAAGTTGTTAGAACCGTAGCTTTTCGACTGCCGATGAACACGATGTCAGTGGAGTGTGTTGATAATACGGTGCCACAGTGTAGTCAATTGGCCTTATTCCCTTGTGACTGTCACAAATCGTGAACCCCCCCCCCCCCCTCCCCCCCCTGAACAAAGTTGTTAGAACCGTAGCTCTTCGACTGCACGATGTACACAATGTGCTCTTCATATGACCGTGTTGTTGTTTATTTTGATAAATAGAACAAGATATTTAATGCCTCTTTTTGAGTGAATGTTGTTATAGTGTCTTGTTGGCTGACTTGTGTTGATACACACACGCTGTTTCCCGAGTTTCGATATTTTTGCAGATAGACTACTTTCCTTCCAATATCTTCACAGGTAATTATGTTTTGGAACTTTTCAATATCAAGCATTTGGGCATGCACTTCATCATGTATATAATTTCTCTCTTTGTTAATTTTCTTTTTATTTCGAAAGGATTTCACACGGACCTAACTTCTCTTCACTGCTGCAATTTTCTCATAGCTTATTGAACAATAGATTCATACGCCTGATATAAACGGTTTATTGATGTATCTGTTTCATACACATTGTTGAAGTGAAGGGGAGCTATGTTTCCTGACAGGCGTCTTTGCTGCTCTTTTCGACGTCAAGCGTCTGGGCGTCGAGCAACGTCGTCAGCGTGTCAAGCTGAAAAATTACTTTGAACGTTTACTTTAAACGATACAAATAATCAGCTTAGATGATACATGAAATTGTATATAAGTGATGAAAATAAAATGAATTTTGTCTCCAATTTTCCTGTCTTCGCTTTCAATTGATGGTTTGTAATATTTAAGTCATGACTAAGCTCCCAACAAGAGTTGCCGTTTGTCAACTAAGCGTCGTTCTTTCTTAGTATATAAAAAACAGTGATCATTACGCTTAAATCTAGCATAAATCATGTCACAACGTCCCTGATTTCCTTATTCTTCCTCCTCACAGCTGCTCAACCAAACTCAAATCACTGCTATCATTTCCAATCTCCATATTCTAAAATAAGACCTGATACCTCCAATTGTCTAATACTCCAGTCACTTTATCATTTGACCCCAAACTAATTATTTATAAAAATGTTTTTTGACGATATTATTGAAGTCTACTCACATAACTCATAAACGAAAGTTTATCCAATTTTGGGCCGCCATTTTGTTTTTATCAAGTGTTTTGTCAAAATCACTATTTAATTTTTTACTTGAAAATGTAAAGGAAATTTTTACTTTCAATATTTTTTTATTTTTTTGCAATGTTTTGTGCAACTCAAAAAAAAAAATCAGCTTGATCGCATTCATTGTTATCCAATCATATCCATTTAAATACAAAAACATCAATTTTATTAAAACTGCTCTATACGAGTCGTTATATAGGTTATCGACTTCATTTTTGCACTGAAATATTCCTCATTTGATACACTATGGCATATAAAAAGTTTACCAAAATCGGCTTAATATAACCATTTTTCCCAAAAAACATTTCGACATACATTGAAAAAAAAATTGATTCCACATTCAACTCGAGATTTAAAGCACATGCTAATTGAAAATTAAAATGAAAAATAACTATTTTGATCCATTTAACATAGTTTATGATTAAAAAAAAATTATAGACATTTTTGAGCAGCCATTTTGTTTTTACAGATAATTTTGTGGAAATCACTTTTATTAACTTTTATTAACTTTTATTAACTTTTACACTTTTATTAACTTTTATTTTAATAATGTTTGAACTTCCGGTTAATTTATTACGTGATTAATTATTGTTGAAAATATACACAATCGAGAAAAAATAATTTTTGCCATTGCGTTTGTTATTTGGCAGATAATTTTCTTTTTGCAAATAACCTCAAATAAATTAAAACGGCTCTAAAACGACAGCCGTTTGAGCTATTTGCACAAAATTTTCAGAACTTGTGCATCACGTAGTGCGTTATGACATATTAAAAATTGACTTCAATCTAACGATTGTGAAATTGACTATTAACTAAAGAATGTCGTTTAAAAATTTGATAATTATGTGCCTTAAAATCTGTAAAATCAAAATGGTTGCCCAAAAATTGGTAAACTTTCATTCATAAGTTACTTAGGTGGACCATAATAAAATGTCGTTTATTAAAAGCGTCGCAGTTATATCGGTATTAAAAATTTGCAATAAAATTTGGAAAACATAAATAATTGTCGTATTTTTAAACTCGTATGTCATATTCTCATATTTTTTTTATTTTCGCAACTCGGCCCAAGAGGTTTTCCATTGTTGAGATCCACAATCTACAACAATAAGATCAGTGGTGTATCAGGAACCAGGTTGGAGGTGACAAGGTCATTGATAAATACAATTAAAACAGGGTACAAGCAAATACGGCATGCAAAATTTCGTATCAGTGCAATTTTGAGGTTTAATGATTTTATAGTAAGAGATAGAGATAGGGTAGCTCCTTACACAATTGCATAGGATTTAGACGGAGCAGATATATCTGAGATATATAGCTCATATATATATGACTAATATGGTTTTTTCTGATGACCTCAGATAGGGTGATGATAATTAATACCAACTGCAAATTGAAAAGATTTGCCTATATATATATATATGAGATATATAACTCAGATATATACCTAATCTTCATCATAATCTGTTAAAGAGGATACAAAATATGCTGATGGTCTTAAACCTAAAATACGAATTGCATAATTTCTCAGGAAATAGGTCATACCTACGCATGTAAATGCAATGGACTTATCTACCTATATTTTCTCAGTTGAGTTCATGTGTAGAGGGGGGGGGGGGGGGAGGGGGTTGTAAATGCGTAGAAAATAATCCTTGTTGTGCATGATATGTCTTTTGTCAGACCACTACATCGTACTCAAGGGTAGAAGTGCCAAATCGATCGCTTGAACTATATGCAACCTTTTTATGTAGAGAGAGTACCCACCTTAGCCGAAACGTTGGGCGCCATTCTGCCGACATTGCAAGGTTTGTGTAACGGCGAAGCACTCGGTCATGCCGTACAGCACAGTCACCGCCTTCTTCAGATTCACTTGCGCCAGATCCAACATGGCTCTGCTCATCGGCGCCCCGCCGTACAAGATGGCGCGCAGACTGGACATGTCGTACTTCTCGAGTGTCGGGAACTTGGCCAGAGCGATCAGAGAGTCAGGCCCGAGGATCGCGAGGTGGACCTACACCATGGACATCACTTAGCAACGAGTTCAGGTGATATACACAATTCAAGAGGCGAGATTCAGTCTAACCTTGTACAGTACGTCCAGTGAGCGTGTAGCCAGTTCAGAAAATGCTGTGTAAAATTCAACAATGGGTTTATAGCTTGTAATCCTGAGTGTTTTGACGCGTGTGCGGTTGTAAATATCTCTCAAAGACTGCAGGTGTTCTGGAATGGGTTGTTTTGTTGTGGTGCCAAATATCTTTCAATGCAGTTGGCTTTTAAAATTCAAGGAAAGTTGTTTAAAATGGCAACAGTGTAGGTGGAAGGGGTGGCAGGTCATAAAAAGAGTTGTATCTTGTCAGAGCTTAACTGTCGAACAAGGGTCGAACAATACTGCTCATCTTATGAAAGGAAAGGCTACACGCTCGCTGGACGTACTATACTTTTGTACTGTTTGCAGAAAAGATTTTGGAGTGAAAGTCTGCAAAAGGACGAATTTGATTCCCAAGTGCATAGCAAAGAGTGTCATAGTTTGGCAGGACACCCAGAAAGGTCCTGATAAATTCAGAGCTACGTCCTGTTCATCGGTTGGTGCCAGTGGCGTGCGGTGGGGTTCAGACCTGGGTATGCGGTATTGAAATTGAATCCTATATTTAGTGCTTGGGCGGTTGGAGGGTTTGTCGTTGTTTGTCATATCCATGTTGAAGTCAAAGAAAAACACATAATAATTACAACACACTAAATAAAATACTTATAAAGCTCTGCCCAACACTCGGATAAGTTCCCGCGTGTGACTGGCGATCATAGTCACGCGATATGACGCAGGAAGAATGCTCCTCTCTCGAGCGCATAACCTAGGCTGTGTTTTCCGCGCTCCCTTCCCCGCTAACATGCCCAGTACTTGCGCAGTAAATCAACTCCATCGCTACCCTGGGCATGCGACGTTCTTACTCGCATAACCTAGGCTGTGTTTTCCGCGCTCCCTTCCCCGCTAACATGCCCAGTACTTGCGCAGTAAATCAACTCCATCGCTACCCTGGGCATGCGACGTTCTTACTCGCATAACCTAGGCTGTGTTTTCCGCGCTCCCTTCCCCGCTAACATGCTCAGTACTTGCGCAGTAAATCAACTCCATCGCTACCCTGGGCATGCGACGTTCTTACTCGCATAATAGTCCAGAGTCTAAATGGTTTGACCCAAAACTAATTGCAACACAAGCGTTTTTGATATCGTTGGATTCAGAAAAAAAAACTACATAACATAGTAAAAGTCCTCCGAAATCAAATTAATGGGCGTGGGTCTAATTAATCAATTAGTGAAAAATCAATCAATCTAATTATCGGTAAACTATAATAGTAAACCACGTCGAGTTTGGTATCAAACAAAAGCTTGATGTGTCAACTATTTATTAAAAATTATTTAAAAAAAAAAAAAAAATCAATTCTAATTACGGCCATTAATGAGCTAAAACAACCAAAAATATGGATATAATAAAAAATTAGGGCTGTAGCCACCCCTAATGAGTTAGAAAACCGCGGTTGATGGCTAATCATTCATAAATGTGTACTTTATAACATATCAAAAGCCCTCCGAAATTATCTAACCGGAAGTGGCTTTAATTGACTAATCAATTTAAAAAATCGGCGCGATTTTTTTTTCTTGACAAAGGTGGCTTGATGGGTATCATTTAAAAGGTCTTTTCAATTACATTGTAAATACATTACTATAAATGTAGCTTAGGTTAATACAAAGGTCATGTGAGGTCACGAAGGTCAACTTTAATTTTCAACACTAATGTACGAAAAGTCGATTTATCAATCGATATTACATCGATTTATAAAAATGAATAGTCAATTACACTGAATTTACCAACACTTGTTCGTGTATGGTGGTGCTTTATAGCTTCCATTGTTTATGCCTAATGCATAAACATTTCCTGGTAGAATTCCGAGATCGTCACTTTGCGCCACTTCTGCGCTGCGTTGAAAGCTTAGGACTTCCTTGTACCTTAGACTAAATAACTGTTTAGTCTAAGCTTGTACACACAACAAAATCCAAGTCAATTCGGAGTTTCGATCAGGAATCTTGAGCCAAACAAGTCAGATATGTAGTTCTACATTTGTACGCCAAGACCAACTTGAAGAGGTTCCAGCATCCTTGGCCGTGCTGCTTGAACGTCAATGCTTGAACGATGTCCCAAGGAAGTCATCTTAAAATCGTTACGGTGTCCAGAAACAATGTTACTCAGAAAATCGCGTAATAATAAGGAGTCTGGGACGTATTCTATATACTTTTCTTATGACTGAAGGTCTTCGATGGGAACGTAAGAGTCTTTTTCTTGGCATGCATCGACTTGACATCAGTTTTTATTAATTCAGCTGCAGCTTGAATGATGCGGTACTTTTCTGCATTAGTATCGTCAAGTCTGGTGGTAGATAGTATAAAACTGATCTAAAATAGAAGCCGCATTGCTGACCAGAGTGACAATGTTTGCCTTCCCTGCGATGTGTGATAAATACCCGAGGTCCATAATATTCCAGTATTTTCTGTTTCATTCATAAACGGGAAACTATATGCATCTCCGTCCGGCAATAGGTCCTTCAATTTGGTGATTACTCCTGGACGTGAGCTGTTCTTCCTCGTATTCTTGAAGATGGAACATCGTTTTGACAAACGCGTCATGTCGGGCAGAATTAGCCGGTCTTCCTCGGGAGCACTCACCTGACGCCTGATTGATCGAAAGCTGAGAAGAAGGATGGAATATTATTCTTCCCAGTCCTGAAGTTGGTGCTGCAGGCTGGGTGATACACAGCATCAGCAAGGACTTATAGTCCGCCCACTCGTCATGTCGGGTCGCACAAATCCCATGTGTGTCTTTAATACTATCACACCTCACAGTGACAACAGGAATACTTGTGTTGATGACACCTATGAGATCTTTCGACCGGCTGCATAAAAAATCACTTATCTTTGTAATCAAAATAGTCACTTTTCGAACGTAAAGTAGGTAGGACACTATGAGGTGCAGTGTCAGATTTAAACTTTTTACATACATGCCGCCTAACAAAATGTTTACGACAAGACACGTGAACTCCTTGTCCAACACCCACTTCAATGTCATTACTTACTTCTAGATGCACTAATTTACTGTTTTCACCTTTTTCACGTAAAAACACTGTTTTTTCACCATTGGCAAGAGGAAGTAGGTATAACTTGCAAAAGACACACAGGAGTGACATGGTACGCAAACGAGCACATGGCAGCACTGACCAATGTTACACAATCTTTGACACGTGGTAGATTTTATGAGCAAGCATTTAAAATGTAATGGAGAGCTAAAAATAGCTTTAGAAGGAAAAGAATATCACTTTTTTGTGGTCAAAATGTTGAGTTAACCTTCGTGACCTCACATGACCTTTGTATAAACCTAAGTTACATTTATAGTAATGTATGTATGTACAATGTAATTGAAAATACCTTTTAATTGATACCCATCAAGCCACCTTTGTCAAGAAAAAAAATCACGCCGATTTTTTAAATTGATTAGTCAATTAAAGCCACTTCCGGTTGGATAATTTCGGAGGACTTTTGATATGTTATAAAGTACACATTTATGAATGATTTGCCATCAACCGCGGTTTTCTAGCTCATTAGGGGTGGCTACAGCCCCAATTTTTAATTACATCCATATTTTTGGTTGTTTTAGCTCATTATTGGCCGTAATTAGTATCGATTTATTTTTTAATTTTTGAAATAATTTTTAATAAATAGTAGACACATCAAGCTTTCGTTTGATACCAAACTCGACATGGTTTGCTATTATAGTTTACCGATAATTAGATTGATTGATTTTTCACTAATCGATTAATTAGACCCACGCCCATTAATTTGATTTCGAAGGACTTTTACTATGTTATGTAGTTTTTTTTTCTGAATCTAACGATATCAAAAACGCTTGTGTTGCAATTTGTTTTGGGTTAAGGCCTATATTTGGCTTTAGACTCTGGACTATAACCTATCGCTGCAGAATGAATTACGATATACTACTCAACAAAAAAACATAGATTCGCAACTTCGAAAAAGCAATTTAATAAAGTTAAACCATAATCACTCAGCGATATATTAATATTATTATTGATTTATTTGCTGAAATCGCCTGGGTATGCTGCGCATTACCCGCATACCTGGACCGCACGCCCCTGGTTGGTGCATCTGCTGACCTACAACATTTACAAGGATTATGTCGTAAATAAAATTAATTGGATACAAATAATTTGAAATATAATGATAACTTCTACGGCATTAATTAAGTGATAAGTGTCAAGAAGTGGTAAAATTCTGGAATGTACTAATTCCACCCCCTTCGGCTTCCCCGACGTCCCGCTACAGCACATGACGAACGCCACATGTGTTTCGGGGTCGTCGACCTTGCATTCACCCATGGCTTTTTGTGCACTTCACCATCCGGCCTAATGAGAGATTTATTCAAAATAATATCAATTCCTGCAGAGATTTTGTCCATTTTAGCCACCGTAGACGCCATAGAGATAAAAGGTAGACTCAAAATAGCGTCAAAACCGCGTACTAGAAACGCACCAAACATATTTCTGAAATTGAAAATTCTTCCGGGGCTGTGGGCCCGGACCTGCATGGACCCATATTTTCGAATTCGACCACTGATTACACTGAAACTTAAATCCAGACTGAAATTTTTACAAAATCCTCTGATTGCATAAAATGTAATTAAGAAATGAGTCTGATTGGTTGGAATATAATATGGAGGATGGGCCATTGTTCCAAATTAAAATATTTAGCAAAAAAGTAAGACTTCTCATTTTTAAGACGGCTGGGTAGTGAGTTTGACCTTGAAGAGTTTTTAATCGATTTTTATCAATATCTTTTACCAATGTAATTGTTAACAAAATAAGGCTTTGTACGGGTATTCAGAACAGTTCAATGAAAATAATTCCATAGCTTGTAATGGTTTATTAGATTAACTTTGTCCTACAGACGTTTAGTGCCCGAAAATTAGTAAAATTATGGCACTAAACATCTGTTGGACAAAATAAAACTAATAACTTATTCCAAACTATGAAATTATTTTCATTGAACTGTTCTGAATACTCGTACAAAGCCCAATTTTGTAAATAATTATGTTGTACAAAAACAAAAACTTGTAAAAAAAACTGCCAAGCACCTTCCCACTTAAAACAATTGAGATCTAAAAGAAGGGCGAAGCAATAATATATTGTTTAAACATTTTCGCACTTAAAATTCGTGAAATCATTTCGCCCAGTTACTGCCGCCAAGCACAACACTAAAAACCTAATGTTGTGTCCAAATTTGAAGAATACAATCTAAGTGAACCATCATTGTAAGCTTTAACAAAATTATAAAAATTAAAAACGACTTAAAAATAAATTTAAAATCGAAATTAAAAAAATTAAAAATAAAGCTAGGCGCATTGTGTCAAGAAGAAGGCAACATAAGAAAGAAGATGACGATAAAGGAGCCGAAAAAAGACAGAAAGTAGGAAGAAGATAGAGGAAGTCTACAATATGGTCGGTGCAAATTCAATGCGGCAAGCTTAATTTTTATTTTTTTTAATTTCGATTATAAATTTATTTTTAAGTCGTTTTTAATTTTTATAATTTTGTTAAAGCTTACAATGATGGTTCACTTAGATTGTATTCTTCAAATTTGGACACAACATTAGGTTTTTAGTGTTGTGCTTGGCGGCAGTAACTGGGCGAAATGATTTCACGAATTTTAAGTGCGAAAATGTTTAAACAATATATTATTGCTTCGCCCTTCTTTTAGATCTCAATTGTTTTAAGTGGGAAGGTGCTTGGCAGTTTTTTTTACAAGTTTTTGTTTTTGTACAACATGTCATATGAGGTATAAGTTTATAGCAGCTTTCACTGATCATTAAGTGTTACCTATCATTCAGTTAACGCCAACAACGTCACTTCTTGTCTAAAGTTTTCTGTTTTTCTTTCAATAGTTCCGAAGTTAGTTTAACGAAAGGGTCAATTTCTTTTGGTTGAAGTTGAGTTATATCAAATTATAATTTGTTAAAAGTTCACAGCTTTGAGTCATGTGAATAACGTAAATTGTAGGTGTATTGTTCCGGTGTAGACCGGAATTTGTGCGTTCATCTCGTAAAACGCGTATTTGTCGCCACTTGGTAAACTGAAAGGTACACGAAAGATGATTGCAAATGCGTTTCCTCATTTTTAAATTCTCCCATGTTCACATTTTTATGTCAAAGTTCCGAAGTATAAACTCAATTGGTAAAGCGTGCAGGCTTACAGATGTTTACAACACATTTAAAATAAAATCCGGATGGTTTTTGGAAGGCAATGTAACTTAAAAGGAACTTAGTTAAGATTAACTAGCTGAGCCACCTGGTGTTTATAGTGCTGGTGGGAAGGAGTATGACGGGTGATGAAATGAAAAGTTGTAAACACCTAATACACTGAATATCAGTAATGGAGCCTTTACTGAATTTTACTATTTACTTAATTAACTGAATTTTACATAATTTAATAATTCGGATAAATTAAAAGCTGTGACAACCCTATGCACCCAGTAATGGAGCCTTTTTTGTGTGGTTTCTAGTTTAGTAACTAAGCCACCAAGATTTTGTTGATTAGCATGACCACGAATTGTTTTATTGAACAACTTTACGTACAACGTGTACATTGACAATCATTATTCGAGTCCAATGAGTATAATATTAAAAAGAGTAGCTATGTAATCGTTGAATGTATTCGGATTAACGTTTTGAATATATACACAAGAAGGTTAAACATTTTTTAAGTAAAGAAAAAGATAAAAAAATAATAAAACGTTTGTTACGGGGATCGAACCCGGCAACGCCGTGATCGAAGTCACTTGCCTCATGTGACCGAGCCAATTCGCCACACTGAAATATAAACCTGTGTAGTATATCAAAGAAGAAAGGTGGAACGTAAAACGACGTGCGAGTTTTTCTGTTTCCCTGATATCTTCAGTGTTCACGATGGCAACTAGCGTGCCGCGATGGCGATGTTTCTGTCTATTGATGATCTTTACAGCATCCATTGGTAGTCTCATTTATTAAAAATGTATCCAGGAATCATCGCTTATACAAATTAAAAAGGAATAATAGGAAAAAAAGTTTTTTTCCAGGACCGAGAATCGAACAGGGTAAGCCTGTGTCGAAGCAAGCTGCTTTAGACAACTGTGCTATAATGCCGACGGACAACGAAGCCACCAAGATTGACAAATTAACATAAATATAATAAAAAATAATTTTACAAATTAAAAGTTGTGAACACCTAATAGGTATCCTGCGTGAGAAAAGGTTGCCATAGCAACCTACATAAAAGAATAGGGATTAAACAAATCTGACAGCAGCAATCCAAATCTCATAATTAGAGTGATTACTTGTGGAAGAAAGATATTTAAGTAAGTACAAGTTAATAATAATACGCAATATTTATCCATACACATGATCAAATTAATAATTCATTTGAGAAACATGATTTATAGCTATTATTTAGAGCTTTGACACATTTCCCCTACCAGAGCATTAGTCTCTTAGAGTATTAGGAGCAGAGCACCTAATATACCTAGTAATAAAGCCTTTTTGTGTGGTTTATTGTTTCGTAACTGAGCCATCAAGATTGACAAATTATCATAATTAAAATAATTAAATTAATTTTAGAAAATTAAAGTTATGATCACGTAATGTATGCACGTAATGGAGCCTTTTTGTGTGGTTTCTTGTTTCGTGTTGTTCTTGTTTCTTGTTGAGCCACCAATATTGACAAATTAACTGTATTTTAAATAATTAAATAAGTGTGACAAATGAAAAGTTGTAAACACCTAATACTCTGAATATTAGTTATGGAGCCTTTACTGAATTTATACTATTTACTTAATTAACTGAATTTTACATAATTAAATAATTCTAGTAAATTAAAAGCTGTGACAACCTAATGCACCCAGTAATGGAGCCTTTCTTGTGTTGTTTCTAGTTTAGTAACTGAGCCACCAAGATTCTATTGATTAGCATGACCACGAATTGTTTTATTGCACAACTTTACGTACAACGTGTACATTGACAATCATTATTAGAGTCCAATGAGAATAATATTAAGAAGAGTAGCTATTGTAATCGTTGAATAAATTCGGATTAACATTTTGAATATATACACAAGAAGGTTAAACATTTTTTAAGTAAATAAAAAGATAAAAAATAAAACGTTTGGTACGGGGATCGAACCCGTCAACACCGTGTTCGAAGTCTCATGCCTCATGGGATCGAGCCAATTCGCCACACAGAAACCAAAGCAGTCTGTATAGTATCAAAGAAGAATAGCGGAACGTAAAACGACGTGCGAGTTTTTCTGTTTCCCTGATATCTTCAGTGTTCACGATGGCAACTAGCGTGCCGCGATTGCGATGTTTCGGTCTATTGATGATCTACACAGCATCCCTGGACCTCTCATTTGAATATATATCCTTATTTATATCATCGCTTATACAAATTAAAAAATAATATATGAAAAAAAAAGTTTTCCGGGATCGGGAATCGAACGCATTATGCAGAAGTCGAAGCCAGATACCTTCCTACCTGAGCTATCAGCCCGATGGAAATTAGAGCCGCTGTTTAGTGTATCAAAGAAGAAGGGCGGAACGTAAATATTGATAATTTTCCCACTTCCGGTTTAAATTTATTGTGTTTGCTTTAAGTGGAGTGTCTAGCAATACATTGTCTTTATTGTTGCCAAATTTCAAAACTCTCGATGGACCCGTTTGACTTTTAAAATATTTAAAATTTAAAATTGTAATAACTTCACTTCCGGTCAAAATATTTTAGATTTTCTTTCAAAGGGCACCGCTATAAATATGACTCTATGTCTCTGCCAAATTTCAACTCTCTAGACCAAACCGTGTAACCTGTGGAGATGGGCAAACAAACCGGCCGTGCCTAACTAACTAACTAACTAACTAACTAACTAACTAACTAACTAACTAACTAACTAACTAACATGGAAGTCAATCCTTGCATGTTTGAGGCACAAAATTCACCCCGAAGGGATGATCGCAGCACTTTGATATTTGGTTAGGTGTTGTCAGGTGGCTAAATATACCCGATAACCATGGTTTTCAACTTTCATTTCTAAATGCTTGCATGCGTACTGACACCCCGAAATCGGGCCCGAAGCGCTTGCTGTATACAGTCGTGGTAGTAAGCTCGCACGTTGTATAGAGCGGTGCTTGGCAGCGTCGAGCTAACGCCCGACTAGACATTGCTAAAAGATATTGATACAAATCGATTAAAAAACTCTTCAAGACCACGCTCACTACTCACTCAGCCCTCTTAAGATCCTAGTAGGCCGAAAATGCCACCTCGATGCTTGATGAATTGGTGTACAGTGGTAGAAAAAATACCGTGTTATTCTGCCTCTCTCTGACCCATATCATAAACATGTTTTTATATGGAGCAGAGAGAGACAACCAGCACAGGTACTTTATTCCACGCTTGTACATACATTGCGGTGTGTGAGAATGTGTGCGCCGTACAGCTTGGTTGGCGCGGAGTGACCGCTCAACTATAATTACTTACAGCCCCATGCTCAAAAGAATTTCCAGATTTTTATCGACAGGCGCATAGGAAGGGCGGGGGGGGGGGGGGGATGGGGGGAAAAATCTTACTTCCCCTCTGATTCAATTCCCCTCCCTTTGTTCATATTCGAACAAATAAGCGATACGTGATGGAGCCACTTCTGGCAGGAAACTTTTTAGATGCACTTTTTTATTTTAAAGTTCGTGTTTCCATAGGGCAGTGAAAAAGGAGAAACAATTGAAATTTAGACTAGGAAAACGCTCTGTGTAACGCGTTGATAAGCGAGCACGGATACGTGCAAAACCTCGAACCATAATTCCTTAAAAGCCGGCAATAATATACCTAAAACAACTGAAATCTAGAAGCACGATCCACTAAATTATATAAAAAATAGCTGAATTTGCTTCTCATTGCAAGTTATTGCAACAGTTATTGCAAGTCATTGCAACATGATACACACTCATGTGTATTTATTTTAGTATTTAGGTACGTAGGTATTATGGAATTATTATAAATAAAAAATACAGAGATTCAAACCACAAAATAGGCCATTGTCTAAGTGCTAATATGAGCAAACATAATTTAAGAAACATTATCCAAACAGTTACTTGCCGTTCCGTATAAAAGAGCTTATTTCTTCTAGCACATTGCTTACCTAACACAAACCTAACACATTGTATCTGATACAAATGAAATAAATATTTCATAAACATAATTTCAATTATCAACCAACCAATCTATTTCTACACTCAAGCAGACATTTCATCGGTCTACAAATAATTTGCTCAGCCTTTGAAAAGATTGGAAGTAAGACTGCATGTTAAAACTCTCATAAACAATAAATACCTATACCTATTAACTACATCTTCAAAAATAATAAAATAAACCCTAAGTATAACCTCGCATGTATTGCTTTAACTATTATCTAACCGCAAAGAAATAATTGTTACGTATTCAAACAATAATAGATGGACAGCTGCTTGCTTCCGAGTTGTTTTGAATGGAGCGCATCGGGCGGCCGCAACGGACTCCTCGAACCTACAATTAGGGATGGAGCGAACCTGGATTTTGATATCGACTATCGATATCATTTATATATCGATATATATCGATATATCGATATCGCGATATATCGATATATTGAAATATTGAAATATCGAAATATCGATATATTGAAGTATCGATATATTGAAATATCGATATATTGAAATATTGAAATATCGAAATATCGATATATTGAAATATCGAAATATCGAAATATCGAAATATTGAAATATCGAAATATTGATATATGACAATATTGATATATGACAATATTGATATGACAATATTATATTTCGATGTAGGTATGGAAATATTGATATATCGCATAAATGCCTTAAATTGCTCCTAAAACTGATAGGAAAATCAAAAGAAAATTTAAATAGAAATAACAGAGCCGTTGCAAAATATAGGGTCACCGGCCAGATAAGAAAGAAATGTGAATAATCTGAGAAATTGTCCTAAAATGTGATAAACGCTGCACTGCAAATATGAATTATTTTGCCATAGTAGGTATAAACTTCAATTAAGAATATAGTTGTATCATACGGTAAAGCTTCGATATATCGATATTTCAATATATCGATATTGCAATATTTCGATATTTCAATATTTCAATATATCGATATTTCAATATCGCGCTTGAGAGAGCTGAAGGCGTAAGTTTCAAGACTTGGCCTCAGAAGTCGCATGCGGCTCCGGAGCCGCAGGTTGCCGACCTCTGAACTAGTATATCCAGCTCCAGTTATTTTACAATATTATCCCCCCCCCCCCCTAGCAAATTTAGTTCCTACGCGCCTGTTTATCGACGCAAGTGTCCAGAGTGTACTGTACTGGATTCCGCCAAAGATCAAAGATTCTGATCACACAGTCTTGTGGTGTTGAGGACTGACATCCACAAATCGTCGGCTTGGTACTTGTTTGTCCTATTTCCGCTTTTTGCTAGTCGGAGATAATGAGGTTTAAAGATTGAATTCATTCTCATGGCAAAACTACTTAATCTATGTAACAGAAAAAATTATTGCTCATTCTTATGGATCTCTTGAATAATATCTAGTAGTATATTTCTACCCTGTACTCGTAATTACCCCAATAAAGGGCAACCCTGTTTGGATATAGGACAAAGAAAGTCACGGGAACGGAATATTTGTTCGGCATTTTGTCCTATATCCATATTTTACGTAGTTTTTGTGAAGAAGGAGGTACATAATAACTATTTACGCATTTTCTCATAATTGTAACACCCTTTCATTATATTTTAAGAAAAAAAAATATAAAATTTTTTATTTCAAAAATTAAATTTTTGAACATTTTTTGTTTCTTAAAATTTGAAATTTAAAAAAATGCCGTGTTAATAAGCAAAAGATTATGTCTAATTTCTATCATATTTTAACTAACTTTAAGGGGGGATTTAATCTAAATCAATTCGTACCTTATTTGAGAAAAATGTTGGCATTTTTACAAATTTTTCAAAATTCCACCTAGAAGCAAATAGCTCAAAAATTTTTGTTTTCTGGAAAATTAGTATTTTTATGTTATATATGTATTAAATGAATATCAATAAGTAATATCCAATACCTAACTCAAATATTGGATATAGGACAAATAAGTAGGTACCAAGCCGACGAAATATCGGAAAATTGGGGACGGAAGGAACTTCTTTTGAGCATGAAAATTGAACTTTGAATGTTAGCGCTCGGCCGCTCATCTCAAAAGCACAGCCTTCTCGGATTTCACTTCGTGAGACTGGACGGACTTGACTCGCGAGGAGCGAAAGACTTCTAGAAGGCTGTGGCTCAAAAAGAAGTTTGACAGAAGTTTTTGAGTTTGGTTTCCGTTTTGGTGATTGCAAATTAATTACTTGTACATTATTTGTGCATAAATGGTAAGTGAGCTGTGTCGTGAAGAGTTTAGGTTAGAACATTCTCACATATTTTCTTCCCTATTCATAGTTTGCATGATTGTTCCCCATCAGTCTGGGTTTCGGAGGAACCACTCATGTGAAACTGCGTTTCAAAATGTCATTAGCAAGTGGTTGGAAGATCTGGACAGGAAAGAGGTTACCATTGCAGTGTTTCTTGACCTCAAAAGAGCGTTTGAGGTTGTCAACGTGAAGAGACTGCTGAAGAAACTGGAGTTCATTTACGGAGTGACTGGTATGCCATTGGCATGGCTAGAGGATTATCTTATTAATCGGAGCCAGAAAGTTCGATATGGTAATGCTATTTCTGATCGGATGGAATGTCATAATGGAGTGCCGCAGGGCTCTGTCTTGGGACCCCTGCTATTTACAATATATATCAATGACCTGAAAATGTGTAATTCTAATATGTTCCTCAACATGTATGCGGATGATATGGTTATTTCTTTGAGTGGATCAAATGTATTTGAAATGATGTCGCAAATGAATAGCGAGTTAGAAAACATTGCTACATGGCTAGAGATTAACAAACTGAAACTAAATGTAAATAAGTCCAAATCAATGTTCATAGGAGTTACTAATAAGATGAGTGAACAACTGTTAATGTGTAATGTAAAGTTAAACATAAGAGGGGATGAGATCCAAGTTGTTAAAGAAATACTTAGGCATAATATTAGATGAATTAGAATTTAAACTACATGCTGAATATATGATAAAGAAGATAGGAAAAAAGATAGGATATCTCAGAAGAATAGGAGGAAAATTGTCGTACTGGTCAAGATGTATGGTATACAACACCATAATTAAGCCACATTTCGAATATGGAGCAACAATTCTCTTACATGTAAATAAAAATCACTTGGATAGATTACAAATATTACAAAATAAGGCCATGAGAACGATCATCAGATGTGGTAGAGAAACACCTATCTTGACAATGTTAGACATGCTGGAGTGGCTGAGTATTAAGCAGTCTGTGTTACTATTAGTTCTTATATTTATGTTTAAAATTAGTATTGGCCTTATGCCACAATACATCTTAGATAAATTAGATAATGTTAAAACAATTCATAATATTAGTACTAGAGCAGCCAGCAGTGGAATGTGGTTTAAGAAACACTGTTATAGTAAGAAATGGTATGCATCAATTTTTAATACTGGAAGCAAAATTTATGACAGGTTACCTGTAGACATTAGAAATGAAAAACATGTATGTTCATTTAAAGCTCATTGTATTGTGTGGATAAAGCGACAATCAGTTGATGATGTATTCTAAGTGTAATATATGTGCTGTTGGTAACAAGTGTATCTGTAATGTTACTGGCTTAGTAAGCTAAATAAAATCTATAAAATAAATACAAAATACAAAATCCCCACTGATAAAACACATGGATTGCTCAAGGTTGTCGAATTGTAGGCTAAGTCAGTCCATAGCCAACTGACATTTCGTGGATGAAAACACCACATCAGCCTTCTCCAATCGCGTATTTTCTAGGATTCGTTTTTTACGAGCGGCTAGAGGCAGAAGGTGCTCCAAGCGGCTTTGGAGGGGATTTCGTGGAGGGAGAATAGTCGTACCCCTCTCTCGTCTCGCCGGTGTGAGTTGCCAATGTCTCACTAACATTTTATTATGATTGAGGTTAAATTTCCTTATTAAAATGTCTTTTGTTTGCGAATTGTGTGACCTTAATTATTCGTTCTTGAAAAATTTAAAGAAACATAAGAAACTTGTCCACAATATTGCATCAATTGCAAAAGGAAATGCAGTCTGCAAAGAACCAGAATGTGACGAGAATTTTTTCTTCGTTGATGACTTGCGAAATCATCTTGAAGTTGATCACAATTTGCCACTACTTCGACGGAATTTGGAATTTGAAACTATAGAAGGTGAGTAGTAAATTTACACAATTCAACTTCGTTTTTAGTACTAAGTAGGTAGGTAGGTAGGTAGGTAGTTATACATTATGGATAATAATTTTTTTGTTTCAGAGTTTAACAATTGGAAATGCAAAGAAGAAGGTGAGACTGACTCGTGCTTTGTGAACAATTGCAGTAGCCAGGAATTCGGAGACGCTACCACCAGGTAATTATAGAACATAATAGATAGATTATAGATGATATTGTAACAGTTTAAAAAACTATTACCTACCTAACATCTATTCCACCTATTGGGTTTTGTATTTTCCCACTCTTTTACTGTTAGTTATCTGTTCGGCCGTGGGATAGCGCCACTGCTCGGTCAAGTAACATGGTCCGACCTTGTAGGTTTTGATGCGAGCTGTCATTCTGACGTTGTACAGGTAATTTTCCATTACCGGATGTAATGTAAGGGATGATATTTTGTCTTGCTCGTAAATCATGTAACTTCCCTCGATGTCTTTTCGTGTCGTCTACCGAGGGGTTTGGACGTGAACTCCGCGAGCCAGGGTAAACCGGGAAGCATGGTAAAGTAGATTCACATACGGCTTACGCCTTTCAGTTTTAGTCTATGAATGTTTTCTTAGACTTTCATTAGTGTTTTTGCTAAGAAGTCTTGCCCTTAGTCTATTTGTAGAGCCAAGCTGGTTTCGTTCATTCGATTCAGTTTGTGAGTTTGAGGCGTTTGACTGTCTTGCTTGCTACCGACGTTTTGCCAACCTCGTGGTTTTCTTGAGGGGCGTTCTCTGATCAAGACGTCCTGTTCGTTCCCTTCGGTTTTCGTCTCGGATAGACCATTATTCTGTTTAGATCTGTATTTCGAAATTCCATTATTATACAGCTATTTTATGCTTTCCACAATTTGAGTACGTATGAGAAAGGTATAGAAGGTACCAGAGTAAATGTGCACGGAGGTTCTCGAACCAAAGTGCTAGCCCATTTTGACTCTAGTGTTTAGTAATCTGTCGAGGAGGCTCTCGAGGTAAGTGTTGGCATTGCCACACTGTATTATTTAATTATTTACTTTTCTTTCTTGTTCAATCTAGTAACTTCATGGGCCGGAGGCCATTTGCATTTTTCTACTCAAACCATGTGCTATTTATTTTAGGCCTGTTCAGTTCAGTAACTCTTTTGAGTTGATGGTTTTGTATAATAAAACCACCTGTGTGGATTATTTCCTTTGTAATTCTGAGTATTGAGTTGTACTGAGTAACCACTGCCGAACATCTTTGTAGTCTCCTAGTTCCTACTCTGTTTAATTAATTGTTTTTCTATGCTCAAACCCATCGACCTATCTATGTCTGAGCTAGCCACTAGGCAAAGACACACCACGACCTGCTCGCGGTGTTAAGGTGGACGCTGTCAGCGGCCGAGGTTACTGACGCGGCTACAATATTGTATAGATAGTAGAACATTATAGAACAGTACAGAGCACATACAGAACATACAAGATAATAGTGCCTCCATAATAATACCAGCTGTACTGTTGGATATTCTATGTGAAGGTACATTGTATCTAAAACGTTACTGTCTCATTAAAACTAAAAGTCTGTTATTTTAATAAATGATTTAGTGAGTAGATCTGTTGCATGACATGTAGAATGCAATATCCTTGTCTCGTAAGAAAAGTATCGTCTAAAACATATTACCTATGTGTTGCAACCTTGGATTGCAACACATTTTGATGGCCCCGTAATGTAATGTAATGTGTTCTTATAGATACTGGTACTGCAACCGCTCTGGCACATTCTCGTCCCAGGTAGAAAATCCAAAGAAGAAGATGAAGTCACAAGGAACTTGCAGAGCTGGACACCGCTGCACAGCAGGAATAGTTCTCAGAGAAGTTGGAAATGGGAAGTGTGTGGTTGAATATTGTGTGACGCACTATGATCACCCTGTTGGACTTAGGCATATGCCACTGTCTGAGAAGGACAGAAACCAGATAGCAGGCCAGTTGGTGGAGGGGGTCTCTGTTGCGAAGATACTTGATAAAGTTAGAGATTCCATTAGCAACGATTTAGAGAGAATTCACTTACTGACACGTAAAGATATATCTAATATACAGAGGAGTTTTGGACTGAAAAGCAGTGTCCAAAAGCATGAAAATGATGCCACAAGTGTAGATGTTTGTGTTAAACCTTGCTTTTTCTTCGCCGATGAATACTTAAAAACACTTTGTTTGAAAAACGTGGTCAGGATTACGGGCTTTAAAGTAAACACAGTTCATGATATTTAAAGAAACGAAATGTTATTTATTAAATAAATTGTAAGTTGCAAAATATGTTAATCGATACACTTTGATGTTTCACGAATAATAAAGAGAAATACAAACGAAACGAAACTAAATGCACGAGCAGGGTTCGCAGTTAACCCTGGCTCCTTTCTCCATGACGGATGGATGGCGAATGAGGGGGAGGAAAAGGTGTCAAGTGCGGACCTTGAGTTGGACTAAAAATTAGGGTTGGCAATCATGGGGGTGTTGAAGAATTTAAAACTAGGCGCTAACACTCGGCCAACCTGAAAATAAATCGTCCTCGATTTCAAATATGGAAATATCAATTTTAAACACAATCTAAATAATGAAGTTACAAAATATTTTAAGAAAATACAATAAAAATACGAAACAATACTATGCTACAAAATCGTCGAGTCGTCGTGGACGCTGCCTAGCACGATGATGACGGCTGGAGCGAACAATCTGCGGCTCCGGTGAAGTCGGACGCTCTGCAACGGACTGTTGCTCGGCTCCTTCCTGCGGCTCCTTGTCTTCTTCGGAGTCGGATGCGCTGTCGCTCTCGTTGTCATCATCACTCTCTACGTGCCCTCGCCACAGTTTCAATTGCGAGATGTGTCCGGTGGTAGAGTAGAAATGTGAGGTGTCCTCGGAAAGTTGGGCGACACGGTAGGTATTTCCGGGGAGGACATTTGTTATTACGAGGGGGCCACGAAATTTGGTCTGTGCTTTTGTTGGCTGGCCTGTGTGGACTGGTGCCCGACGCATGACGACGATGTCCCCTTTTGCAAATGAGATGCCTTCGAATCGTCGCTTATCGAAACTTGACTTCATCGATCGTTGCTTCTTGAGGATAGCTTCTCGCGCATTCTCTTGCAATTGAGATGGATTCTGCCAGTCGACGTTGTCTGCTTCTTCGGTCAATGTTTGAAGCAGTCCATCGTTGAATCTTGGCTTGTACCCATTTAGTAATTCAAATGGTGTACTCAATGTAGTCTTATTTACAGCAGAATTAAGATCGCGCTGAATCTTTTCGATGATAGTGACTTGGAACGGATGTTTTCCTGGTGGAATGGGATTCAGAAGTCTTGGCTGAACGGTGTTTCCAATTTGACTGTGGAGGCAAGCGACGTCTTGACTCACGCAGTCGGGCTGGACGGTGTGTGTTGAACTGTCACCAACGTTGACAGTTGCGTTGACAGGCACTGACAAGTCAACAGAGTCGGTGAACTCGGTAATCAGGGACGGTCGGGCTTTTGGCTGTTCGCAAGGGGCCATTGATTTTACATTTGTAGTAGCGGATTGGAGAACTTGTACGAAATTAACAGAGTTCTCGACGATGCGCGTGACTCGTAGGTTGAGCTTCTTGGCGATAGGCTCAGGATCAGAGGTGATCAGTTGCTGTAGCAAGTCACCCTTGCTGTTGGTGATGATCAGTTCATCGTTGACCTTCGCATAGATCACGTGCGGCTGGTCGGTCCAAGTGCGTCCGATAATCATTTCGACGGGCTGCGCAGTGTCTGGTACAACTAGAAGACACACATCATCGACGCGGACGCCATCAACTTCGATGCTTGCTGAGAGCTTACCAAGAGCTCTTGTCTGGATGTCACCAAAGCCGGTGAGAACATTCTCGGTCGGAGTTGCTGTCAGACCGCAGCGAACAGCTGCGCTTGCCTGCAGGATGCAACTCGAGCTGCCAGGGTCGATGAGTGCCTTGACAGGTCGGCCGTTGATCTGTGCCGTACGAAGGTACACCTCGGGTCCAAGTCCTTCTGGACTGCTGATCAACCCGACGGTGCTGGTTTCAGAAGTCGTCGTTGTTGCAGAAGGAGCTGGAAGGCTGCAGTACTTCTGCGTGTGTCCCTCCTTCTTGCATCGAACACAGTAGCGGGGACGCTGCGGTTCTGGACAATCGCGTGACAAGTGTCCCGTGCGATGACAGTTGTAACACTTCGTCTCATCACTCTTTGAGGCCGGTGTTGCCTTCGTAGTCTGAGACGGGGACGGTGACGGTTCAGGCGGTGGCGTGTGCGTGCTCGGCGTCGGCTTCACTTGGGATGAAGCTTGTTTCGTTGTGGTCGAGTCGCTGCTCTTCTTTGCACGAGCCCGCGCGCTCCGCTCACGGTCGATCTCCTCCAGGTCGGCGATGTCCCGGAGAAGTTCTTCCTCGGAGGCATGCTGCCGCGAAGCGAGGGAGGCACTAAGCGACTGCGAGAGCAGCCCGATGATGAGCTGCTTTTTCGTGTCGGCGAAGGTGAGGTCGAGGCGCTTACACAACCTCACCTTGTGGTGGAAGTAGAGGTTTACACTCTCACCTTGCTGTTGCTCGCGTTCGGTCATCCGCTTCCATCTCTCGGGCAGGCTGGTCTGTCCGACGTACGTTGCCTTGAAGGCCTCCCGGAACAACTGCCAAGTGGTTACAACGTCATACCTATTCAGGTACCACTGGCGAGCTGCTCCGGTGAGGTGCGACCTGGCCACAGAAGTTCTGTGGCATTAATACAAATATGTATTTAGAAGCAATGCATAAAGTCATCAAACACATCTATTTCAAGGGACGGGTTGTTCGCAGACTTGACGAAAGCCTGCACACATTGTTAAGGTATGTGCGAGACAAGGAAGTAGAAAGACTGATAAAAATTGAAAAGGGGAAAACTACCAGTAAGATTACTCAGATAAGTGCTCGCCATCGTCGTGCTGAGCTTCTTCCTTGGACTGACGTTGTTCAAATAGGCAGTACAGAGTGGAAGGTTTCGTCTTCAGCCAATGCGAATACACAGAATATTACTGAGAATAAGTATTATAAAGTTGAAACATTGGAGATTGACACAGATAACCATTTTTGCCAACTGAAATGTGCACACTGTAAATGTTGCATACATTCCTTCTCATGCAGCTGTGTAGACTACATCATCAAAGGATATGTGTGCAAGCACATTCACTTAGTATGCATCACAAATGTCGAATCGTTAACAGTAGATGCAGTTGACCAGTCAATGTATTTAAGGGATGACGAGGAGAAAAAAATCATGCTTAAATCCCTGTCATCAGGTCGTGGAAAAAGAGGAGATAACAGGCGACATGAGGTTTTGTCTAATGCACACAAAGTGTTAAATAGATTCCAATCAAATGTCAATCTTATCTCTGATGAGGGTCTGGAACAAGTCAATTCCCTGTTCACCAATATCAATTCCATGATTGACATTTATTCAAGAACACAAGCTCCTCCACAAACATTAAGTTGTGAAGTCAAAGAGGAGCCCAGTAACAAAAATATTGTGCAACAAATAAGGTTTTTTCCACAAAAAAGAAGCATACAAAATCTGATAATGCTATTTGTAAGCCATCCGTTGAGGAACGTGAAGTAAATAAACAGTCGATTCTAAAAAAATAAATGTTATTATATATATTATATTATATATTATATTATGTATATTTTATTTTACACAGATATTTTTGTAATTATAATAGTCTAACAGACAATACGAAACTCTAAAATACAGTTTAAACATGAATTATTCCACAATTACAATTGATAAACATTCATTAATCACGATTTATTCCTCTTTCCCAAAGCTTATTCCCAGCTGTCACTTATTTCTTATCTGTCAATCTCTATACTACTTCAAAATTCAAATCTTGCCACAAAAAACGACTCTGGTACTTCTCTGCGCGCGCACCCAAAGACGTGACGTCACCACACGCTGTTCAAATAATGTGGAGCACCTTCTGCCTCTAGCCGCTCGTCAATTTTTGTATTAGTGTTTGGATTTTTCCGCAAATAGCGCTAGGTACCGACGCCGCCGTTTTTTACCAACAGATGGCATCATCAAAGTTGATTGGTCCTGGTGGCTGTATATCACGTGACTTTATTTCTCTACATCTGATCAAAAGAAATAGTTACCTATGAGTACATACCTTACATCGTTCATGTTGAGTAATCCAAGGTGATTTATGAAGGAAATTCACTGCATACTGGAGCTTATCAATATTTGCAGTCAATATTATTTAATTTTGCAGTGGTTTTATAATAAAAACAACACAAATATCGTGTATACGTACGCGTGTGAAGACTGTCAAAACCAAGTGCTGTTCGTTTAAACATTACATTCATAATAGTGGATATAATTAATATCTCAACATTTCGTTGGAAAGAGGAAGAAAGAGCGCATGTTATATATTCTGACATTGTGTCAGGTTTGTGATGCATATATGCCTTTTTATTAGAGTAAAGTTTGCTGTTCTTGGCAACTCGTAGAATTTCCTTCAACTTCAGGTCTTGATTTGAGAATATTTTGGTGCAAGGAAGTAAAATCATCTAATATGTTATTTTCGCAGTTCTTTTCTGCGTAGATAAGTTCCAACAGGTGTGTCCTAACTTATCTGATAAGTGAGAAGTCTTTGCTAAACTGAACCCTTCCAATAGAAAATGTGTAGCTTTTTGGTTAAAAAGTCACGTGATATACAGCCACCTTAATAATAATAATAATCAATGCAATGGACGGCAAGGTGGAATGATTTGTAATTGTTTGGGAGTGAAAATCTAGTAATACTAGAGGGTCCCGTCATATATAACATGACCAATGCGCACCAGTGAGGTATGCATAAATATTAAATATAAAAAGACAGCAATATTTGTCAGCAGATTGTGCGTCGTTAATACACACGTTACGTAATTAACAGACCAAATGCCCAACAACATACGTAAATGAGGTAATAGGAAGGCAATTTAATCATACCTATTATGGTAAATCAATTACATAAGTCTTCAAATGTAAACCATGACCATGAGTATTAGTAAGAAAATTAAGAAAATGTATAGTGTCATAATGCGCCGTTAAAATATAGGTGAAGTTGATATCGTGACCCGATACACACGACACATTCTTTATTTGTAATACCAATTCATAGTTTGCACGTGACATCATCTCATTGTTGAGAGGCCATATTGGTGTAACGTGTCAGAACGGCTGTCAATCTGTGTTTCGGTATTGTGGTGATATAATGGTTACCTGTGCAATAAACTGCAGAAGAAATTCTTATGGGTATAAAACCACCTCATATACCAAATATCTTTGATTAACCGCTTATAATTAGCATTAATCGACTTGACATCTGTAAAATGGTTGAAATTTACTTTTTTACATTGTTGATGAAAAACAAATGAAGCTCGTGCAAACTATGAATGCATGGTGAGCTTCATTATATCCGTTTCTCTGAGGTCAGAGGTAGGTATAAGAGCGGAAGGTCATATGTTTTGGATTTCTCAGTGCACACTTTTGGAATGGTAATCAAGCTCTATAAGTACCTACCATTGGACTGATGTTAACAAATACAGTTATATTGAAGTATAGGTACCCTTACAGAAGGCCCATGTCACCATTACAAATGATTGGATGAAGAATTCAGCTCAGAATTACTGGTTATTGAGATCACTTTAAGAATCATTAAAATTGACTTCCGCCCATCTGCCTCTAAGGTACCTATCAGTATGCAATGTAAATATTTAAGCATTGATGTTTAAAACATTACCAACAGTAACTTGACGTCGTTTACATGACTCAATACACACCACTCTTAGTAAATAAGAAACGAAGGAAAATTATTTCCCAAGAAAATGTATAATATAACTCCATCGACTTTGGTTTGATCATGTTCACGGCCTACGAAATTCAGAGCAAGAGAAAATAAGAAAAATAACATTTGAAGTTTCTTGCCGAGATGACGTTTTTAATGTCATGTGCTGGTTTAGACCGTATTAGTATCTTATTATGAATTTATTATAATTACAAAAGGATAAGGTGCTCGTCTTAGGTGAGTTTCGGTTATTAATTTATTCACAAAAGGCAGAAGATGTAATTTTAGACATGATGGCAATAAAACGCCTCCATCTTAGTTTTAGTTTTCAATAAATACCAATGTCAAATCGAAGCGCGCAACCGTTCCTGACAGACAGACAGACAGACAGACAGACACACAGACAGAACTGGGTAACTATAAGTAAGATTAAGCAAATAAATCAAGTTATAGATGCACCTGTACATACCCAGTCGTATACATATAATAAATAATATATTTAATAACATATGTTTTTGTCTACAAACGTTTGTAATCATTTATTTATTCACTTTGACAGTCAGAACTTTGTTAGACAGTTCAACCTATGTTTCAAGGAAATGTTTCTTTCTTATAATATGTCACGTTTATGATATGACGTCACAGATGTGATATCACAGAGAAAAGTTATAACAATAATGATTTGTACTCATTATTATCTATAAGTTCACTTCTCGCGCCATGAAATGCAAGCCGCGCATGGTAGCGTTAGCAAGCCGCAGCCTGAACTCGGTTGTGCAACAAACTAAACAATCATTTCACTAACTAAATCGCGTCCAAAAATTATGAAATAAATTACAGAGCAGCATGGATATATTCTCTACACATTCCACCCAAATTAATAATAGGTCGTCGCGAGAAATTTTTCACAAACGATTAAAATTCAAAAAAGGTCAAGTCAGATTATTTGGAATTGGTTGAACTCACGTAAAATTTAGTCAAAATTATTTTGGACAATCTCATCTGCATGTATGTGTTCATTAGTATGTAATTGAAATACCTGATTTTTTTCAAATTTAAATTTCAATATTTATCGGAAAAATCGCGATGTATATTTGAAACTACTGATTTCTTATGTTGGATTTTTATCACACATTTTATTTTGTTGTTGTGCCTTTCGCACACAGTTTTTTGGGGTTTTTGTAATGTTGTATGGGTCATGTGGTTCACAACAAGCAAATTTTCGGCTTGCTATCAGACGGATGTGACAAAACTAGGTTATTTGAAGAGTTACGGCTCCTGTTTTGCACGGCTCCAAGCTGCCTGCTGCTCTCGCTCGGTCTAGAAATGACGTCACAGCGATAAACCACTTTTCAGCGGCATATTCCTGTTAGTGGTCCACCTTAGCAACCAAATTCTATAGACACCTTGGGTGACGTCATTAGGTTGCTAATCCCCCCAAGCTATCATCCTAGGCCCTATAAAACGATACGCCAAGTATATTTTGGTTTTTAAAATTAAGTTTTGACTTGGCCAATTTTTTGATCACTACTTTTCAGTGCTGAATTATTAGGGGTGAGGTCCAAAATAGGAGCTGGTTGGGCGTTGACGTCACCATAGGATTTACGGGTTAAATCAAACTTGCCGCGTCAACAAACGAGCTGAAACCAGTGCCCATAATGCCCAAGCTCAAGAGGTCAGACTTTCTGATCCAACATGGATGCCTGTATTTCCATTCATTCGACTAAATTCGACTCAAGGTCAAGCCCACAATGTTAATAGGATAGGGAAACTGGGCGGCCTGATCCAAATACGGTATGCACCCTTGATTTATTCTTTTTTTTTATGGTTAAATAGACTTGGCTGGTATTTTTACACGAAGTGTTTTTTTATGAGGATATCACTATAGTTTTATTTAGTTCATTTAGGTACACAACTTGTAACACATATGGGAGCAACAATGACTAATTCCGTTAAAAAATACGCTATTTCCGAATTGTTCTTATTCTTATTCTTTATTGCATGTTTCATAAATTAACAATGTTACCTAAAGGAAATAAGTAATAATAATAAATAATACACAAAAACCTAAAATTACCAATCATATACCTACAAATGCAATGTTAGAATGTATTATAATGTATAATTCTAATTATACTGAGAGATAGAATTAGAGATTTAAAAATTCGCCAAGAGTAGTATAAAAGACATTCTTAATTAAAAATGCCTTCAGCACACATTTGAAAATATGGTGGGATTCTACGTCCCTAATATACTGTGGAATGTTATTATAGATTTTAACCCCAGTTGCTAAAATATCCTGGTCCATGAGGTGAAGTCGGTGTTGCATAGATTGCAGCCTGCCTGCTCCCCTGGTGTTATGGGCATGGACTTTTTAGAAGGTAATCTCTCACTATTACCTCTGACGAACAATGCGACGGCAAGGATATAGAGTCCGCATAGCGTGTTAAGTTGCTGATCAACAAACGCCCTCCTGCATCTTTCTCTACTCCTCATTCACGGGTACACGGGTTCTGACCCTCTCGACGCCTCCACTAATGACGACGTCGTGTCGAGCGTCCCGGCGTCGACGCCGCTGATAGCTCGTTTTTGCAGTCTGAATATACGAATACTCTGTGATGAGGCCCCCCAGAACAGTAAACCGTATTGCAAAATAGCTTGAAAATTAGCAAAATATACAGTTCTTAGCGTTGATAGATTGCATTCACGTGCAAGAACCTTAAGGGCGAAGCACGCCGATGAGAGCCTCTTGCTGACGTCCTGAACATGTTCCTTCCAATTGAGGTGCTGGTCTAAAGTGACTCCCAAGAATCTGGCACTATTTACTTGCTTAACTGGGACTCCTTGAAGTAGCCTGTCGCCGCGAGTCGAATGAGCTATTACCATTGTCTTCTCATAGTTCAGCTTCATCTTGTTCGGAGCAAACCAGTCTTCCAAGTGTGTTATTACTTGACTCATCTTTAATGCTAGGTCATCCCGATTCTCTGCTGTGACAATGACGCTAGAGTCATCAGCAAATTGCACTACTGGGCCCTCATTCCTTATACTATTCGCCAATTCATTGACATACATTGTGAACAGAACTGGACCCAGAACTGACCCCTGTGGCATTCCATGCTCCACCGATGTCCACTCAGAAATACCCTCATTTATCTGGACACATTGCTTCCTGCCTGTCAAATAAGACGAGAACCAATCTGCAGCCACACCCCTCACACCATATAGTGCTCCAGTTTCATCACAATTAACTTAAGGTTCTCTGAAGGCCGCCATTTTGAAAATAACGGTGAATTTGGGGTTTTGCATTTAGTCCGGCTCAGACCGTCTTAGAGAGTGGTCATGTTTCTCATCGCTCTGACCAGTTAATCAACCCCGTAAATGCAAGTTTTGCATAGAATCAGAGATTAAGATCTCGTCGCCCCTTCTCTCGACCTGTCAGCGCGAGCGACGGAAGTCAAACAATGGATGATTAGTCCCTCTTCTACCCTCTCTCTGAAAAGGTAGGGATCTGTCAAATAGCTGACCATAAGTTTCTGATATTATTGTTACACAAGTGCCTCTCAGAATATGCGAAAAATATTTATGAATTGGTAATTAGAAATGCGATTGTGACATATGTTCGTTTTTTAATTTTTCTTTAGCGCAACTTTTGAGGGACCTATTATTAGAGATCCGATTATACCGGGTGGCGCCAAAAAAATCACCCTGTTTGAGAGTTCACTATATCGAGACTATTATAGATAGGATTCTGAAGTTTATACACCTATTAGAAAACATACCAATATTTCATATGTGCAAATTTCAAAAACATTACTATTGTAGGAAAAAAGTTACAGCTGTTCAAATTTGGTTGTCAAAAAATTGATTATACGGAGATCAAATAGCGCGCGTCCAGAAAACTCCAATGGCCGGGACGCTGTTTCTTCAAAACTATGTATGATCAAGCTGAAAATTTCAAATTATATTGAAAATAGATTAAGGTCGATTGTGTAAATATTTCAATCAATATCAAAATATGGAACGAAAGTTATTGAATCTTGAAGTTGATCTTGAAAACAGAATAGTGCACGGGAAATAATTCACTTTTATAACGTGTGTAATAAAAGTTTAGAAATAATCTACATTCTGATTTTACGCTCGACTTCAAGATTCCATAAATTTCGTTCCATTCATTCAAATTGATTGACATTTTTACACAATTGATCTTAATATATTTTCAATATAATTGGAACCTAGGAGTTCCCCTCCAGGAGGGGAACCTTGGACCTAGGAGTTCTAATACTCATAATCTGAAGTTAACTGTATTTTTTAAAAACAAACACGAAATTGACAATTCTTAAAACCACAAAACGCGAAATTTCCAATTCTAAAAACGAAATGTTGAAGTTTTTAAAACCATAATCGGATCTCTACCTATTATTTATTATTGGTCAATAAAATACCTTTGGAAACAATTTATTTTATTGATCTTATAACAGTCAGAATTATAGTTTAAATACGTTTAAATACGGAAATTAATGAAATTAAGTCTTAGTCATAGTCTTAGTCCTGATTTGATAATTTAAAAAATTATTGACAATACGAAATAATTTATTTTTGAATAAAATGTAATTTAATTAACATTTACAGAATACTTACCTTATCTAAAACCTTCTAAAACTCAGAAAAGATACCATCCTCAAGCAAGATTGTAATCTCAGAAACAGGTTGTCACTGGCTGACAGGTATAATTGCCGAGCGACATTCTCACCCCATTCTCGTCCCCTTCAACGCGACGAAAATATACCTGAATTCGGCTGACGTGATTTTAGCATGTTTAGTGGGCCGCCTGAATTGATACTACTTGCATTACACCTTACTAATCAATTATTATATTAATATCTAATAATGTTATCGATATGAAACTCTTTTATATCCAGTAGACTATCATAATGCATCTTCAAAAAAAAAATCAGCCCTTTCGAGCCACAGGATTCTGTTAAAATGCGTTTTCATTGAAAAATCGTCAAATTTGTGTCGATTTTATACGCATTTTCTCCAAAATTTGAGGTAATACAATTTTGAAAATTATTCCATTTAAAAGCCAGTAAAATTCCGCTGTATATAACACATTGTGTAAGTTCATCAGGCTTCTGAATGTGTAGCAACAAATGTTTAAAGTTGATATTTCCATTCATTGGGTTGACCTATTCAAACCACCTTAAGGTCCAGCGTATTAAACGCTTTGGTCTGGTCACATAAAATAGGTCCAACACTATTGCCAACATTCAGAGCCTCCCCAACAGCATTTACTAGTTGAAATATCGCTGAAGCTGTCGATCTCCCCTTACGGAATCCATGTTGCTGTTGGCTAAGAATATCCATATTTACTAAGTGATCTGATATTGAAGCCTCGCCAGTGCTAACTTTTCCAAAATCTTCGAGAAGGACGTTTGGATTGAAACGGGTCTGTAGATTTTCCTATCCGCATTGTTACCTTTCTTAAATAGGGCGTAAAATGGCATACTTCATTCGACTGGGAAAGATACCCTCTTCAAAGAAGGAGTTAATAATATGTGAAAGTGGAACAGCAATCCACGGCCCGCATTTCTTAACTTAAGGAAAACTCTCAGTGTAACGCGTTGATGAGCGAGCACGGGTACGTGCAAATTCTCAAACCGGAAAGCGTACACAACGCACAGAAAACATATACATCCATATTGAATTGATTATGATATCAACCAGGTGCGGTTCTAGGACCAAAAATGTGGGTGGGCAGACGAAATTTTGTGAAGAACACGACCCGCGGGGGGTTTGGGGGGCAAAACCCCCCAACCGCTCCGCAGGTTTTTTTTTGAAAATTGATGATCCTAGAAGCGTTTTTGAGCGTTTTCGGAATAAATTTCCCTGAATTTGAAACTAAATTTAGGGACACCATCACATTAAATATAAAACAGCCACCTAATCTAGCTTAGGGAGGAAAATACCCAACTTTGGTTGCACTTAAAAATATAATTTTTAGATTTTAGCTATATTTAAATATTTAATTTTGTTGTAAATTGACTTTTTAATACAGAATGATACTAATTATAAGCAGGAAGAGAAAATTCTGCCCACCCAGCCACCCCCTAGAACCGCGCCTGATATCAACTTAAAAGTATATTATGCTTTTCATCGAAACTTTAAAATAGAATCAAAGCACCTGGTTCATAAAGCAAATCAGAATCAATTCAATTGGCACTGGAAAACATTCATTTCGATACTTCATTGCTGACAGATATTAAAAATGTCAATACGTTCATACGTGAACTGATTGGGATGAAATTTTGTAAAATAAGAGACAATATTGGTCTTAATGATCATGCAAAATATGAGTTTGATCAGAATTATTATCGAAGACCGTTTTCATTTTCAGCCTATCAGGAGATATTTATTTAAATTTTAACCATTGAATGGGTTTCAAAAAAAATTATGGTATGCAAACAGAGAAGGTTGGTTTTACATGTGTGCAAAATTTCAGCTCGATCAAAGAAAAACTCTGACCTGTACCTATATCCAAAATATGTGTTTGATCAGATTTATCGAAGACCAGTTTCATTTTTCAACCTACCATCAGGAGACGTTTATTTAAATTTTAGCCAATGAATAAATTTCAAAAAAATTTGGGGTCTGCAAACTGAAAAGGTTGTCTAAACATGTGTGCAAAATTTCAGCTCGATCGAAGAATAACTCTGGCCTGTATACAGTCAGGTAACGGAAAAAAAACAGAGGTCCGTGCCAAAAGAGCCAAAAGGAGACGCTCGCTTCGCTCGCTCAATAAGATGAAGGGGAACTTCATCCCAGCCCGAGGAACGCTTAGGTGCGAGGTGGGATATGACATCACACACCACTTTTGGGTAATAAGTTGGTAATAAACATATTATGCCACCTCCTTGAAATGGAAGACTTGTCACAAGAGTCGATAAACATTCTCCTGATGTATCGTCACTATAATCTACTAGGAAAACTTCTGAGTAACGCGTTGATGAGCGAGCACGGATACGCGCAACACCTCAAACCGAAATTATGTTTATCGAAAATGTCCTTAAAAGCCAATAATTCTTGAATTTCGTCACAGACTTGTATGAAAATCTTCAACAATTCCTAAAATATTGGTCCCAATAACCACGCAAAGTTTTAAGAACCTTTATGATTGAACGATTCCTTGTTAATTTCCAAAAATCACAGGATATCGTTCAAAAAAATGTTAAACGGTCATATCAGTTTCATAATACGTTTGAAAGTTTCTGCTCTAACAACCTTGAAGTGAAGATTCGAAGATTCCGTGAAATATGAAATTCGAGAAATATGATAGCCAACACGCAAAATATCCGTAAACTGTCGATAACTTTTGAATTTAAACACAGTTTAGTCTGAAAATTGTCAAAAATACAGATAATGTTGGACCCGATGACCATACAAAATTTTAAGTTGATCAGTCAAACGGTTCTGGATTAAATTTCAAAAAGCACATGAAATTTTTTTTAAATTTTAACCAATGGGAGGATTTAGCTGAAAATTTGTAAAATAAGAGACAATGTTGGTCCTAATGACCATGCAAAATATAAGGTCGATCACATTTGTCGAAGTCCATTTTCATTTTTCAGCCTATCAGGAGATGTTTAATTAAATTTCAACCAATGAATGGATTTCAAAAAAATTAGGGTCTGCAAACAGAGAAGGTTGGTTTTACATGTGTGCAAAATTTCAGATCGATCGGTGAAACGGTGCGACCTGTGTATCGGCTATTAGCAGCCAAAAACAAAAACAAAAAAAAAAAAAAACAGAGGTCCTTGCCAAAAGAGCCAAAAGGAGACGCTCGCTTCGCTCGCTCAATTATGTTACTGGCTGCTGTAGCGTAACTTAGTTAATGAAGATGGAAGCCACCTCTTTTTAATTGCTTAGGTACTAAGAAAAATTATGTTTGGTGCTAAATATAAGATTTAAGTGATATTCCATGAAGAATTGCGAAAGCATCGTTCCAATCGGTCCAGCCGTTTTCGAGATATGGCATCACTTCCGGTTTTCAAAATGGCGACTGAAATTACTGCTACGTAGAATATATTTCTATAAATGTTATGTGGGTCGACCTCAAAAAAGTTGTACTTTTCAGTTCCAAAAAAGACAAAAAAATCTTATATTTTGAAGTAAAAATTGCTTGAATTTATTGATATACCTTTTAACTATTCATTCTGAATAGTGGTCAATTCTAATTTTTCATATTTTAAGAAAAAATTGCACTAATCTTCGGTACATAGTGATATTAGACTATTGGACTAAAAGTATGTCAATGATGTTTAATAATACTTTTTATTATTACTTCAGTGCTCAATACATAATATATGATATAGAAAAAAAATAACATTTAAAAATTTAATGTAATTAATCACTTCTAATTAGCTTTTCATCTTCTGTCACGGAATGGAAATTTTTCCAAAATTCAAATAAATTGATCAAAATAAGTCAGACATAATACTGATAAAGTTCGTTTACGATAAGAATATCACTGACGTTTTAGTCGATCACGTCGTTCATTGGTCAGTCACTTGAACACTGCCCTGTCAATGGCAATACTTTCTTCTTTGTATTATTGAAATTGTATAAATTATGTCAAATACACAATTTTTAATAGTAGTAAATATTATAAAAATTCAATAAAATTGATTTATTTTTATCTACAGCCGTATTATACACATTTTTGATTATTATATTGATATTTACATGTTTAGGTATACGTTCACTTGACTACGGTTGTACACGTCGCCATGCTATTCTAATCGTGAATGGACTTTATGATCAGAGGAAATCAGATTAGATTAGATTATTGTGGTTTAACGGCGCGTCAACGACGAGGTTATATTGCGCACATTAATTTTTGCATTTTTGCATTTAACTTTGTTGATATAAGTGGTGGACATGGGGAGGGGTCGACCTAACGGGCCCGATCCGGGGGAGTCCAACACTAGTGGGGAGGCCAGGCCGGAATGGGGACGGACCGGGGGGTGTGAGGATTCGGGCCGGCGGAACCCGATTTCAGGGGGATCACCCTCTCGAGGGGGAAGGCCGGCCCGAGGGGAGGGGAGGGGACCGCAAATTCAAGGGAGGACATGGTTAGGCCGACCCTGGCTGCTCTTTGTCTGGACCTCACCACTGACCTGTCCGGCATGGGTAACCCTTACACATGAGCATATGCTCGCCGGCGTAGCTGCAATGGATCATTGGCCAACGCAAACCCAACCACCGCGCTAAGGTGGCAGCCATCGGTGGGGCAGAGGAAATCATTTAAATATGAAATTCTTATACTATCTGATATTTATGATATTTAAAGTGTCATGGAATGGACAATATGTGTCCAATATTTGTAAATTACACTTCTTAATGCATCTGAAGATTAATAAGTGATGAGAATTGATGAAAAACACTGATGTCCATTTGCTTGATTACAGGACTAGCTAAGATTGATATGATTTCATTGTATTTTATGTCAGAAATATTGGTTGCTGAAAATGCTGAAAATTAACCCCAAAATAAATAATTTGACTGTTTTGGCACGTTCACAATGCATAACTGAACAAAATCTGAAGCCCACGTAAACTTAACTCATGCAAGACAGGAGGATATGCCATGACTTTACAAGGACCGTCATGGAATGGACAAAGTCACGGAATGGACAATTTTTCTTCCAAAAATCATATTGCAGTGCACAGCAACACTTTTGCAAACACCTTAGCATTAGCATTGACTAAGGTCACTAAGATCAGACAAAAGGTGTAAGAACATTTTATTTATAGGTACTTTAAATTGTAGTTTTCAGTCACTAAACATCGTCATGGAAGTGGACCAATCTATTTTCCTACGCGCCTACTGTCAACAGCAAAGACTTTGAAGCAGTGTGAAGTTAGCTTTGGCTAGTAGTTTAAAAAATTTAAACTGGAGAAGTCATTGTGACAAATTACTAAGTAGACTTAATTCGGCATATTTCTCTCTAAAAACTATTGCAAACTTAACAAACACAAAAACTGCAAAACCAGTCTATCAAGCAAACATTGAATCTCATCTGCGCTACGGAATACAATTCTGGGGCAACTCTACAGATGCACCCAGAATATTTGTAATGCAAAGAAAAGCAATCAGATCTCTTTTTGGTTTAAAATATAAAAATAAAAATAAAAATAACAATTTCATTAAACCAGATTGCAAGCAACACTTCAAAAAACACAAAATTTTAACGTAACCTTCCTTGTACATCCTAGAGTCAGTACTAGCAATAAGATCTCAAGGGAAAGAAATACAAAAAAAATAGCGATATTCATAATCACAATACTAGACAGAACAATAACATTCACATAGATAGACACAGATCAACATGCACACAAAAGAACTCAATTTTTTTCAAAACAAAATTGTATAATGCCTTGCCTAAAAGTATAAGAGAGATACAAAAATATTCAGAGTTCAAAACCCTTGTCAACAAACTATTAGTAGATAAGGTGTATTATTCTGTAGACGAATTCCTCTCGGACAAATATTTATTTATTTATAATGTCTGTCTTAATTATGTTTTTATAGTTAAAAAAATTACCTAGATTTATTACCTAAATGTATAATATAATTGTAGCATATACCTAGATATTAATTTGTCTTCATTTCAATGCTATTACTTATATACTAGGTTACTAGATGTAGTTCAAGTAACCTTTCCACATACTCCACTAAATGGTGTCAACCAGAGGAGTCCTTTCACTGTACCTCTTTCAAATGTATTGATGAATTCTGGAAATAAAACTGAACTGAACTAGTGGTTTCAAATGCGAGATAATCGAGTGGAGTATCTAACAAACCATAAAAAACACTCCATGTAAAAAAAACAGCCAAGTCTCTTCAACTAAAAAAAAATATTATGAAATCTAAAAATTCTGCACTGAAACGTAGTGATATCAAAAAATGAGCCAAGTCAAAACTTTATTTGAAAATTAAAAAATACTTGGCGCATCGTGTATATAAATAGCTTAGAAGTATAGGCTAGATATAAATACATATACTTATAGTACCTATACCTACAATGCCCTAAAAAAACGATGCGCCAAGTATTTTTTAATTTTCAAATAAAGTTTTGACTTGGCTCATTTTTTGATATCACTACGTTTCAGTGCAGAATTTTTAGATTTCATAATATTTTTTTTTAGTTGAAGAGACTTGGCTGTTTTTTTTACATGGAGTGTTTTTTATGGGGATATCAATTATTTTTTTAGTTTATTTACACAACTTGTAAAACTTTTTGGGGCAACAATGGCTAATTCTTTTTAAAAAATACGCCATTTCCGAATAATTTACTAAAAAAAATATTGTTTGGAGCTAAATATATACTTAAAGTGATATACCATGAAGAATTGCGAAAGCATCATTCCAATAGGTCCAGCCGTTTTCGAGATATGGCATCACTTCCGGTTTTCAAAATGGCGGCTGAAAGCTCTTACACATTGTATTAATTTGTATATAAATACTAATATTTCATTATAAGACTTCTGAATATGTAGTTGGTTTTTATATAAAGGGAAGTGAATTTAGGCAGATTTCGCTTAACTATGACGTCATTTCCGGTTTCATTAATTAGAAAACTTTAATTTAACTACTGTTATTTCATATAGAGGACCGTCTGAATCGATTGGCGCAAATTTCGTTCCGATCGGTTAAGCCGTTTTTGAGATATGACGTCACTTCCGGTTTCAAAATGGCGGCACAAAAAATTTATGAGGGCAAGGTATCATCAGGCAGACGAGCTGTAAATGTGGTGAAAATTTCGGGTCAATCAACCCAGCCGTTTAGGCTGTGGCGGAGACCGCGGAATTTATTGGAAGATGAATCATCATCATCATCATCATTATTATTATAATTATCATCTGAAAGCCGTACAATTACACGGTTTTCACGGCCCTCTAGCTCGCAAACGGCATAACCTATTGTTCTCAAATTTGGTTTATGTGGTGGGGTGGGCCATAGCTCGAAATTAAGATATTTCGCAACAATGTGAGATTTTCCAATTTTGAGATCCAGGAGGCCGAAAATGCCACTTTGATGCTTACAGTAAAAGTGGGTTGCTCCAGCCTTTTTAAATGAGAGTGTGCGCGCGCTGTACGACTTGGCTGGCGTGGAGCGACCGCTCCACTAGATGTTACCAACTTAAAGTTTGAGGGATTTTTCTAGCAAATTTCCCTCTTTACAAAATTACTGTCATGGAATGGACAAAACTCTGGGACAAAACTTTTTCTGCAAATACTCAAAAACACTTACATTTAATATTCCAATTGAATTACCATTACATTCTTCAGACTATTCAGAGTGGATAAACACATATTAAAATACCTTAATAAAATTGTAAACATATCTAGTGGAGCGGTCGCTCCACGCCAGCCAAGTCGTACGGCGCGCGCACACTCTCATTTAAAAAGGCTGGAGCAACCCACTTTTACTGTAAGCATCAAAGTGGCATTTTCGGCCTACTGGATCTTAAAATTGGGAAATCTCACATTGTTGCGAAATATCTTAATTTCGAGCTATGGCCCACCCCACCACATTTACCAAATTTGGGAACAATGGATTATTCCGTTTGCGAGCGGGAGGACCGTGAATATCGAGAAATTCGACGGCTTTCTTCAGATAATAATAATTATGATGATTCATCTTCCAATAAATTCCGCGGTCTCCGCCACAGCCTAAACGGCTTGGTTGATTGACCCGAAATTTTCACCACATATACAGCTCGTCTGCCTGATGATATTTTGCCCTTATGAATTTTTTGTGCCGCCATTTTGAAACCGGAAGTGACGTCATATCTCAAAAACGGCTAAACCGATCGGAACGAAATTTGCGCCAATCGATTCAGACGGTCCTTTATATGAAATAACAACAGTGAAATTAAAGTTTTCTAATTACTGAAACCGGAAATGACGTCATAGTTTAGCGAAATCTGCCTAAATTCACTTCCCCTTTATATAAAATCCAACTACATATTCAGAAGGCTTATAATGAAATATTAGTATTTATATACGTATTAATACAATGTGTAAGAACTTTTAGCCGCCATTTTGAAAACCGGAAGTGATGCCATATCTCGAAAACGGTTGGACCTATTGGAACGATGCTTTCGCAATTCTTCATGGCATATCACTTTAAGTTTATATTTAGCTCCAAACAAAATTTTTCTTAGTAACTAATTCGGAAATGGCGTATTTTTTTAAAGGAATTAAGGAATTATCCATTGTTGCCCCAATAAGTTTTACAAGTTGTGTAAATAAACTAAAAAAATAAGTGATATCCCCATAAAAAACACTCCGTGTAAAAATACCAGCCAAGTCTCTTCAACTAAAAAAAAAATATGAAATCTTAAAATTCTGCACTGAAACGTTGTGATATCAAAAAATTAGCCAAGTCAAAACTTTATTTGAAAATCTAGTGGAGCGGTCGCTCCACGCCAGCCAAGTCGTACGGCGCGCGCACACACTCATTTAAAAAGGCTGGAGCAAACCCACTATTACTGTAAGCATCAAAGTGGCATTTTCGGCCTACTGGATCTTAAAATTGGAAAATCTCACATTGTTGCGATATATCTTAATTTCGAGCTATGGCCCACCCTACAACATATACCAAATTTGGGAACAATAGGTTACGCCCTTTGCGCGCTAGAGGGCCGTGAAAACAGTGTTTTAGGGCGGTTTTCATAATAATCTCAGTAGTAGTAGTAGGGTGGAGCTAAAATATGGTAAACAGGCCACAGCATAAACGGCTGAACCGATTGATTTAAAATTTTTACCACATATGCACTTTTGGCGTCTGAGGTGCCTTTTGCTATAACTGGTTTTATGCCGCCATTTTGAAACCGGAAGTGACGTCATATCTCGTCAACGGCTGGACCGATTGGAACGAAAATTGCGCCAAACGATCCAGACGGTCATCTATATGCATGATAAGTAGCAAAAGACTAAACATTATGTTAAAGAAACCGGAAATGACGTAATGAAATTTGAAATACATCGATTGGCTTTTTGGCAACAAAGATTGATCCGATTATTTTGATATTTATGTAACGTATGTACTTTTGACGTCTCATGTGACTTGTTATAAAACCAACCGGAAGCCGCCATTTTGAAACCGGAAGTGACATCATATTTCAATAACGGCTAAATAGATTTCAACGAAACCAGCGCAAAACAATTTAAACGGTCAACTTTATGTATTATCATCAATAATATTTGCAGTTTCTCATACCTAAACCGGAAATGACGTCACACATATTAATAATCTCACAAATTTTTATTTTGATGCAATAAATATACTAATTGAGACAGCTTATAAAATTATAATCATGTTTCAAATATACTTCAAGGGGTCAGAGATTTCAGCCGCCATTTTTAAACGGAAGTAACGTCATATCTCAAAAACTGGTAGACAAATCGGTATGAAACTAGCGCCAAACGATTCGGATGGCCATCTCTATGGAATATGAACAGTACAAATAGAATTTTCCTATTTATGAGACCGGAAATTACGTCATTCAAATGTATAAATTATTTTAATTCCCTCCTATACAATAAATACATATTCAGAAAGCTTAAAATGATACACATCATTTATAGAAATAAATTCTATGTGGCATTGCAGAAAGTTCAGCAGCCATTTTGAAAACCGAAGTGTTTCCATATCTCGGAACTGGGTTGACTGATTGGAATGAAACCTTTGCTATTCTTCGTGAAAGATCATTTAAAGCAATTATTTAGGACCATACGCTGCTATTCATTAGTGGTAACGAAATTGTAAAGGGTGATGATTTTTTAAAAGAATTTAGTAATTGTTCATTTCATATGTGTCACAAGTTGTTAGAATAAACTAAAAAAAGGAGTGATATCCCCATAAAAAACACTTCGTGTAAAAATACCAGCCAAGTCTCTTCAACTAAAAAAAAAATATGAAATCTAAAAATTCTGCACTGAAAAGTAGTGATATCAAAAAATTAGCCAAGTCAAAACTTTATTTGAAAATCAAAAAATACTTGGCGCATCGTTTTTTTTAGGGCATTATAGGTATACTATGTATATGTATATTTCATGTATAATTTATAATTGGCTTATACTTCCAAGCTATTTAAGTACACGATGCGCCAGTATTTTTTGATTTTCAAATAAAGTTTTGACTTGGCTAATTTTTTGATATCACTACTTTTCAGTGCAGAATTTTTAGATTTCATATTTTTTTTTTAGTTGAAGAGACTTGGCTGGTATTTTTACACGAAGTGTTTTTTATGGGGATTAAAATATACTTGGCGCATCGTTTTTTTAGGGCATTGTAGGTATACTATAAGTATATGTATTTATATCTAGCCTATACTTCTAAGCTATTTATATACACGATGCGCCAAGTATTTTTTAATTTTCAAATAAAGTTTCGACTTGGCTAATTTTTTGATATCACTACGTTTCAGTGCAGAATTTTTAAATTTCATATTTTTTTTTTAGTTGAAGAGACTTGGCTGGTATTTTTACACGGAGTGTTTTTTATGGGGATCTAGTGGAGCGGTCGCTCCACCCAGCCAAGTCGTACAGTACACTCACACTCACTCAACATACCGTAAATGACTAATAAACTGAGGAGCAGACCAACCACTTTTACTGTAAGCAACAACATGGCATTTTCGGCCTACTGGATCTTAAAATTGGAAAATCTCACATTGTTGCGATATATCTTAATTTCGAGCTATGGCCCACCCCACTACATATACCAAATTAGGGAACAATATGTTATGCCGTTTGCGAGCTAGAGGGCCGAGAAAACAGTGAAATTACACCACTTTCTGATTCTGAAGATAATATCAGGAAACGTTGCTATCACCGCCACAGCCTAAACGGCTAAACCGATCGACCTGAAACTTTTACCACATATGCACTTTTGGCGTCTGATGATACCTTGCCTCTTGTGATTTTTTGTGCCGTTATTTTTAAACCGGAAGTGACGTCATAACTCAAAAAGGTCTGGACCGATTAGAACGAAATTAGCGCCATTCGATTTAGATGGTCATCTATATGAAGTATCAATAAAAAAAATATTATTTTCTTATTTTCTAAACCGGAAGTGACGTCATAAATACGCAATATTTAACTTATTTCAACAAATTATACTTAAAATACGTACATAATTAACTTACATTGTAACATAGACAATACAATTTATATATTCAAGGTAGCAGTGTTCTCGGCCGCCATTCCTGAAACCGGAAGTGACGTCATATATCTAAAACGCCTGTACCGATTGCAACTGAACTAGCTCCTGCGTATTCATTCTGCTATTTATTTGAAAAATCAATTGTGAAAAATGAATAAATAAACTAATGGTACCGGAAATGGCGGCAGGAACCACTAAATGAAACCGGAAGTGACGTCATATATTACAAACGGCATGACCGATTTTACGGAAATATAGGGATTAGGAATTCAGATGGTCGTTCATGAAGGTATCAACTAGATAAAACTAGATTGTTTTCTTATTACCTATACCGGAATTCGGCCGCTATTTCAAAACCGGAAGTGACGTCATGTATCGAAAACGGCTGGATCGATTATAACGAAACTTAAGCTATTCTTCTTGGATAATCATTTTCATCTTATACCAAACGCAACTTTTCATAGTAACCAAATCGGTTGAGGCGTATTTTTTTAAAGAAATTAGTCCCTGCTCGGACATGTGCTACAAGCTGTATGTATAAACTAACAAAAGAAGTGATATCCCAGAAAAAACACTCCGTGTAAAAATACCAGCCAAGTCTCTTTAACTATAAAAAAAAATAGAAGAAATCTAAAAATTCAGCACTGAAAAGGAGTGATATCAAAAAAGGAGCCAAGTCAACGAATTTTCCAAATTTTAATCGTACCATTGAAATAAAAATATCAACCCCCGAGAAATACTTAAAAAAAGGACTTGGCGCATCGTTTTTTTAAAGACATTTTTCTATTCTTAAGCCTAAGCCACTCACATACTACGTAGTTCAGAAATGCCTAGAAAAATTGGGACAAAACTTTCAAATTAAATATTGAACATTCTGTAAAATATTTTAAATTTAAATATAAGTACGCAAAGAAACATAGCATTGTCTTACAAGCAATAAATACAGAACAGTTGTGTTTGTGATTGGTAGGTACCTATAGTTTTGTGGGTACATCAACATACCTACTACAGCATTATACTTGGAACCTTCTCGCCGTGTAATTAATTGCTATTAATTAACATTTTATACCAAAAAAAATCATAAATTACATAACGTATTACTTTAGATAAAAATCTAGTCAGTAATTATTTGAGCAGCATGGCTCAGTGCACTAGTCACTTATACAAATCTCATTGACGGCCTTCTTGTAATGAGCGCTTTCGCTATTTCCCTCAGTCACGATATTGAGAAGTATGATTGATTAATATGACCCTAGAAATAGTGGCAATAACGAATAGACTAGGCCGCTTCCGTTTATTCGTTATTCGTTTATCCGTTTATTTCCTCTGAATATTGACAAAATACCAAAACTGCCATTAGGTAAGAGTACTAGTTATATTAAAACGTAGTATGATTCGTCGATAATGAATGTGATATACTCAGGAAAATATACTTGTAGAGTTCTTCCTATACTTTTAGGATAGTACTATACTTTTATACTTTAGGTGAGAAGGAAACGGGTGATAAGTTGGCAAAAATCGTTGAAGATGCCAAGAACATTGCGAAAACCCGATACAACACCAACATATATGCAGTTGTGTCGGACAATGCAGCCAACATGAGGAAGATGGGGAGAGTTGTCGACATATGGCACATGACGTGCAACTCTCATACGGGAAATTTACTAGCCAAAGAATGGTTTCAAAACCTCTCGCTGGAAGGGTTACCCAAGTACTGAAATCGTTCAGCGGTACGGATGTTGAACATTACTTATTGAAGCACGGAGGCTCTCGCATTGTTCTTCCGTGTGAAGTTCGATGGTGCAGCCACCGTGATTCTTTCAAATGTCTGATCTCTAACCTAGCAGCAATGAAAACAGTGTTGGCTCAATCTCCAATAGTTGTCGATGAAACAATCAGCCGGCTGCTATTTGACAAATCATTCATTAAAAGTGTTGAGGATTCAATTAATTTGTTTAATCCCATTTGTGAACTGATTAATGTTTGTCAATCCTCCACTGCAAGCATCGCTGATGCAGCAGAGCAGTGGTTGCGATTACGCTTCCCTGTAGGCTATGAACATAGCACGGCAGGTATATTGAAAAAGAGACGAGATTACGCACTCAATGAATTTAATCTTACTGCACATTATTTACACCCAAAATACCGAGGGAGGTTGCAGACTACAGAGCAGCAAGATGAGGTTGAGGCATTTCTTCTTGCAGAGTTACAAGCTGATGGTCTGTCTAGTCTGGTAGACTTCAGGAACAACTCGGGCACTTTGCAATCTTAAATGAGAAAAAGGTGCTCTCTGGGACGACATATTGGGGAATGGCAAAACGAGCCCATTCAAATCTGGCGAGCCTCGCTGATAATCTACTAAATATACCTGCCTCATCGGCACAACTCGAGCGAGTTTTCTCGAACTGGTCCTATGTGCACAACCCTCTTCGTAACCGACTGACATTTGATCACTCGAAGAAACTTCTTTTCAGTTATCATGCTCTGAAGATAAAGGAAAACTCTGTACAAGAGAGCAGTGATGAATATTAGAGGAATTATTCTACCTCTCGTGTTCTTTCTTTGGATATATCACGTAAATCAAGCATTGAAGAATCATTTTTTTTTATCAATCTGCTTACCTAAATTCGATACTGGGGGATACGCCTAGTTACCTCAGTATTAATATCTTATTGCTTACCAATGGCACTGGCAGTAATGCTTATAGATATCCAAAGAGAATTTAATTTGATTAAAATTAATTTAGAAAAAGGTTACAAATAAATTAAAATAAATATAAATTAAAATTTAATATTTATGTGAATATTGATGTGGATGATTTCAATGCCGATTAAAACGAGTTTCAATAAAACATAGTAATTTTAATAATACCAATGTAGGTAGGTACCTAGTTTCATCCTACACATACCTGAAATAATCTTAATTGAATACCAACCGAGTTACCATGCTTGGATGCAAAACCAGCAGTCTCCACTTTCCGTAATTCTGAGACAGTCTAAACCAGTGTCATTTCCATGCTGATTGACAGGATAATTGGTTTTTAGCCCACATTTTGAAATGGAATAATTTTTCTTATAGGTACTTGAAAGAAATAAACATAAATTCACTTTTCTAACTCAAAAATGAAGTTTTGATGGCAATGGCTGGTTGTTACCTAACAATTAATTTAGTAGTTACCTACATTTAAAGTTAAATGATTATCAATGCCATGAGAGATTAATCACACATTCCAGTAGTAGGCATCATGTAGATTAGTGAAAAAAGAAAAAAAATTAGGAAACTACGTAATCTACCTCGGTTTTCTACGTAAGGTAGTCTACGTGTTTTCTACGTTAGGTAATCTACGTACCCATCCCTGATTATAAGCCTTCTGAGTATGTAGTTATTGTATTAAGAGGTGATTAAAGTTGATTTTTCATTTTTATTACGTCATTTCAGGTTTCGGTGTTGGTACATTTCTACTTCAACTCTTTATACTCTATAATGATGACCGTCTGAATTATTTGGCGCTAGTTTTATTCCGATCGGTTTAGCCGTTTTCGAGATATGACGTCACTTCCGGTTTCAAAATGGCGGCTGCCGGTTGGTTTTATAAAAAGGCACCACAGACGCCAAAAGTGCACATGTGGTAAAATTTTCTGATCGATCGGTTCAGCCGTTTAGGCTGTGGTGTTTCCTGATATGAATCATCATAATCTAAAGATAGTAGATCTAGTGGAGCGGTCGCTCCACGCCAGCCAAGTCGTACGGCGCGCGCACACTCTCATATAAAGGCTGGAGCAAACCCACTTTTACTGTAAGCATCAAAGTGGCATTTTCGGCCTACTGGATCTTAAAATTGAGAAATCTCACATTGTTGCGAAATATCTTAATTTCGAGCTATGGCCCACCCTACAACATATACCAAATTTGGGAACAATAGTTTACGCCCTTTGCGCGCTAGAGGGCCGTGAAAACAGTGTTTTAGGGCGGTTTTCATAATAATAATCTTAGTAGTAGTAGTAGGCTGGAGCTAAAATCCGGTAAACAGGCCACAGCCTAAACGGCTGAACCGATTGATCTCACATTTTTACCACGTGTGCACTTTTTGCGTCTGATTTAACCTTGTCCCCATGAATTTTTTGTGCCGCCATTTTGAAACCGGAAGTGACGTCATATCTCGTCAACGGTTGGACCGATCGGAACTAAATTTGCGCCAATCGTTTCAGACGGTCATCTATATGGATTATCAATATCAAAAGACTGAACATTATTTTAAATAAACCGGAAATGACGTCATGAAATTTGAAATACATCGATTTGCATTTCAGCAACAACTGTTGATCCGATTGTCTTGATATTTATGTAACGTTTGTACTTTTGATATTTCATTTGACTTGTTATAAAACCAACCGGAAGCCGCCATTTTGAAACCGGAAGTGACATCATGTCTCAAAAACGGCTAAACAGATTAGAACAAAACCAGCGCTAAACGATTTAGACGGTCAACTTTATGTAATCAGTAATATTTGATGATTCAAATATCGAAACCGGAAATGACGTCACACATTTTATGACCTATACCGGAAATGACGTCATAAATATGCTAAATGACGCTAAATTCACCACTTTATACTTTAAAACAGATATAAGTAAACGTACTTTGTAAATAATTATAAATTCAAGGTTGCAGTGTTCTCGGCGGCCATTTTTAAAACCGGAAGTGACGTCATATATCGTAAACGGTTGTACCGATTGCAACCTAAGTTTGGAAATGTGTTGGACTAATAATTATGAATTCAAGACGACATTATTTTCGGCCGCCATTGTTAAAACCGGAAGTGACGTCAAATATCGAAAATGGCTGTACCGATTGCAATCAAATTTTGGAAATGTGTTGTACTAATAATTATGAATTCAAGACGACATTATTTTCGGCCGCCATTGTTAAAACCGGAAGTGACGTCATATATCGAAAATGGCTGTACCGATTGCAACCAAATTTTGGAAATGTGTTGTACTAATAATTATGAATTCAAGACGACATTATTTTCGGCCGCCATTGTTAAAACCGGAAGTGACGTCATATATCAAAAACGGCTGTACCGATTGCAACCAAATTTTGGAAATGTGTAGGAGTAATAATTATGAATTCAAGACGACATTATTTTCGGCCGCCATTGCTAAAACCGGAAGTGACGTCATATATCGAAAACGGCTGGACCGATTGTAACGAAACTTAAAGCTATTCTTCTTGGATAATTATTTTAATCTTATATACCAAACGCAACTTTTCTAAGTATCCAAATCGGCATAGGCGTATTTTTTTAAAGAAATAAGTTCTTGCACGGACACAAGCTGTGCTACAAGCTGTATGAATAAACTAACAAAAGAAGTGATATCCCAGAAAAAAACACTCCGTGTAAAAAAGGCAGCCAAGTCTCTTTACTTTAAAAAAATTCAACACCGAAAAGGAGTGATATCAAAAAAGGAGCCAAGTCAATGACATTTCCAAATATTTAATCGTATCTTTGAAATAAAAGTATAAACACCGAGAAATACTTTACAAAAGGACTTGGCGCATCGTTTTTTTAAAGACATTTTTCTATTCATAAGCATGTGCCATTTATATACAACCGTCATTTTGAATGTTTAGAATAATAGGGAAACATCTTTCAATTAGGTACATATTATACATACCTTCTGTAAAATATTTTCTATATGAATATATACGCTATGAAACTTGTTGTCTATGCTTTCTATAAATATACACAATAGTTATCTTCGTAATATTGTTTCGTGGTGAATATAATTAAGTCTCATCATGCGTTATACCTTCACATCATGTAACAATTTCTATTAATACACATTTTATAAAAATACATTTCACAAAGAAGACAGTCATATTGAATTTCTATTAAAAAATTTAACTTTATACACTTGACACTTCAAAAATATATAATTGTGTTCCATTAGTTAGTAATTATTTGACAACGTTTCATGATTTCCTTCAGTCAAGATCAAATTATGAAAAGATACCAGTCTAATATCGCCATATTAACAGTACTGCAAGAATATGTATGAGCCCACTTCCAATTGATATGAAGGGATGTGTGTTGTGAAAAATATCCGACCGAACCGGGGCACGAACTTGGGACCTCTCACTTGCCGGGCGAGAGCTCTACCAACTGAGCTACCCGATCGGACGGGCGGACATTAGACACAACACACTGATGAGGATCCTGACTCCTGACTCCATGGAAGTTTTCCAAAGAAACCTACATTCTCACCACTTCCAATTGTTATGTAATTCTTTCACCCTTATATTACTTATATATTACAGCATAAAATCATGCTTCTATCGCCATTGACAAAACTATAAAATAGTCATTACTAAAAGTAGCTTGATTCATAGATTCTGGCTCTAATAGAAAGAGGAAAATGTACCTACTTGTAAATTTCTTTCCACTTTTAGGATAGAATGATGTCTTTAAAAAAACGATGCGCCAAGTCCTTTTGTAAAGTATTTCTCGGTGTTTATACTTTTATTTCAAAGATACGATTAAATATTTGGAAATGTCATTGACTTGGCTCCTTTTTTGATATCACTCCTTTTCGGTGTTGAATTTTTTTAAAGTAAAGAGACTTGGCTGCCTTTTTTACACGGAGTGTTTTTTTCTGGGTACCTTTTAAAAGAGGTGCAATTTCACTGTTTTCACGGCCCTCTAGTCCACAAATGGCATAACCTATTGTCCAAATTTGGTATGTGGGGTGGGGTGGGCCATAGCTCGAAATTAAGATATTTCGCAACAATGTGAGATTTCCCAATTTTGAGATCCAGTATGCCGAAAATGCCATGTTGTTGCTTACAGTAAAAGTGTTTGGTCAGCTCCTCAGTTTATGCACATTTACGGTATGTTGAGTGATTGTACGGTACGACTTGGCTGGGTGGAGCGACCGCTCCACTAGATTCCATTTGCTGTAAGAAAGACGACCTTCAAACATAAATTCTGAACTATTTATTAGATTGCCATCCAACAATCTATTAAAAACAATTTGTTTTTACAGACGTTCATTTTAAAATCGTATTCAAAATATTGTTACTATAATGACTCTATGGACTATTTCAAAGTCATCATTCTTACGGCTTACCACGAATGGATTTTATGAGTGGTGACATTAATTGGTTTCTGTTTTCCCAGTGACGATGGCAAACTCAGTGGAAGAAGAATTGCTGCTAGCCTTGCAGTGCCCGGTGTGCTTTGAACCCTCTTCCCCGCTGTTTATGTGTCGAAACGGTCACAACGTCTGCTCCGACTGCAGATCGGACCTCGACAGTTGCCCAGTGTGCCGCGTCCCGGGGAAGCCGGACATACATAACCTCGGTTTTGACAAGATAAGCGAGCAAGTGCTAAAAGCTGCTTGTAGGAACGAACGTCATGGGTGCAACATGAAAAGAAGAACAAATGACAATTTGAAAGTGCATTATGAAATGTGTGCATTTGATTACCACTGTGAGATGATGATGTTTGATTGTAAATTTGTAGGCAATCCAACTTCGCTCAATGAACACGTGAAAAAGGAGCATCCTAATTTTATACTACAATCGCTCGGCACGACGCTATTAATGCATTTCTCTGAAGAAACACCTGGTTTTATTGCTTTGTTTAAGATGATATATCACCAAGAATTAATACACCTATACAGGGATAGATAACTTCGCGTTTCATTTGAACTATCCGGTTCACCTTAGCCTTCTAAACATTTCTACTTTCGTTTTCACGCAGTTTTCATGCATGCAGTAAAAGTAATATAAACCACAGCCTTCTGAAAGTCACTTCATTGAAACAGCTGATACAAAAATGTTTTGACATATTTTATGTGCTTTTGTCGTATATATTGTAATTTCTTTAATTGTTTCTTCATCCGTAAAATAACTGACAATACTGTGAATACTCCCACGCCAAAGAAGAAGAATCAGTGTGTATTTAATTGCCCATGAAGCAGAGAGTAAATATGTAAATTAGCAAGACATCAGAAAGAAACTATTCAATTTTTCCGTCCATATTTAAGAATCTGAAAACCCGCCTTCGTGTTGACACGGCAGAGAGATATATATAGATATACACTTACACTATAGCAGAGGTATTCTCACTCCACCAATGAACGTGAAGCCTTTTCGACATGAGAAATAATTGGGGTACCCGGCATCGTTAGCGCATATATCAGCACTAGTGGTAAAAATATGAACTAACTGCTAAATTTACCCATTGAGCCGTCGTTGCATTTATATGCTATGCACGATCTTCTTTTGTTTTATATCAGCAATTTACAATTAAACTATAAAACTATTAAATATCGTCAAATAACAGCTATTCTGCGTGCCAGCAGGCACATCAAGTGTAATCTATGAATTAGCGGTTGATCCATCGTCAGAGATTGGTCATCAAGTAGTTCACTCTTCACGCTATAGACGTCGCTTAAATCACCGGGGCCACCCAGATTTCCCCAATCACAGGGTCTAAAAAGGCTTCACTGCGGTCAATGTTATCAGTATAGGAGTGAGACAACCGTCTCTACTAGTATGAATGTAGTAATGATGTCCATGAATCTTGGTGTTGACATGGCTTTCTCTGTACATAAGCTGTTTATTAAGGTTTGTCTGGTTTAATTAAGTCGATATTGTATTATCGCTCCTATATACATCATGTTTTGGTAATATATTGGTGTAGGCATTGTGTCAGCTTGACAAGAAAACTCATACTATTTGGCTTTTAGTGGTCGGCCATGTTTAATTTCTCTGAATTTTATTTGAAAACAGGACACGGATAGGGACTGTCGTTTAGCATGTAATTGATACGGCGTTATCTATCCCTGTATAGGTGTATTAATTCATGATATCACCATCAGCAGGAAATGTTCATGTTTTTCTGCAGGTATGAAAAGCTACAAAAGAAGTATATTTGCTTTGTTCGTTATGTCGGGCTAAAGAAAGAAGCGGCCAAGTTTGAAATCGGCTTGAAATTGACTTCGGCCGATAATAGGTCGATGGTTATTACGTGTTTCAAGCAACCGCTTCATATGCACGAAGATTGTGTTTCAAATGAGAAAGCCATTACCTTGGGGAAAGAATTTTTCAAGAGTGATGCAAATGGCGTCACTTTGATCCATGTCATTGTTGGGCCGATTTACAAGATTTAATAATTGCGTACGATGTACCTATTTGATAATTTTTTAATTAAAAATGATTCACAAAAGCCTGATGTGTTTTTGTTTCGCTTATTAATTAAACACCAGTTTTTTTTAATAATCAAACATCTCTTGAACAAAGTATCTAATTAAGACAAAGTGAAGTAAAGTAGACACATTAAGGTGCTACAAGATCTGCAAGAAATTCATCATTATAAAATGATTCATAAGTTGGTGTAATTCTGAGCCCATAAAAAAACACTCCGTGTAAAAATACCAGACAGTCTCTTCAACTATAAAAAAATAGAAGAAATGTAAAAATTCAGCACTGAAAAGTAGTGATATCAAAAAATGGGCCAAGTCAAATCTTCATTTTAAAAACCAAAATATACTTGGCGCATCGTGTAGGTATAGTATAGATGTATATGCCAGAAATTAAATGTACCTAAATTATATAATATACCTATACCTAATGCCCGTAAAAACAATGCGCCAAGTAAATTTTGTTTTTAAAATGAAGATTTGACTGGCACATTTTTTGATATCACTACTTTTCAGTGCTGAATTTTTACATTTCTTCAATTTTTTTACAGTTGAAGAGACTGGCTGGTATTTTTACACGGAGTGTTTTTTATGGGGATATCACTAAATTTCTTTAAAAACATATGCCATTTCCGAATTGGTTACTACGAAAAATTGTGTTTGGTGCTAAATATACTAAGCTTAAAATGATATTCCCCGAAGAATTGCGGATGCATCGTTACCATAGGTCCAGCCGTTTTATTTTATTTATTTTTATTTATTTATTTCAACAAAGGACATGTTCAGTATTACAGTGATGCAATTAAAAAACAATGTATATGTCATGTCAATAAAACGAAACATTCAAGTCGTAAGTCTTATCATACCCGTCAATTTACACATATTTATACACATTAAAATACAAAATACAAAATACATTTATGAATATAATTATAATAATTTGAAGAAGTGTAGTCATAGAGTATTAAAACAAAACTAGAATAATCAAGTACCACATTCTCCCTGCTGGTCATCACAAACATGACTTTTACAAGTAGTTAAAAACTCGTCAACAGAATAGAAGCCTCCATTAATAAGGAACAATTTTAATTTTAGTTTGAACAACAACATACTTTCTATTTTTTTGATACAGCTTGGCAAGTGATTATATAGAATTACTCCTTTATATGATAGATCCTGTTCATAGAGCGCTGTTTTATGTTGAAAGTTTCGTAGTTTGTTTTGGTTTCTTACATTATAGTGATGTACATCCCCCGATGTTTCAAACAAATGGACGTGTTTCCTGATTTGAATTATTATTTCATATATATATAAGCTTGACAATGTTAGAATTTTAAACTCCTTGAATAGTTCTCGGCATGAAAAGCGCCTCCACTTTTTATGAATAATGCGTAATGCCGATTTTTGCACTGTAAACAATTTGCAAGCATAATGTACTCCCCCCCAGAATATTATACCATACCTCAATAAAGGTTCAAACAATCCCAAATAAATGGTTTTCATCGTGGAAATGTCAAAATTACTTCTTAGGATTCTCAATGCATAACAGGCTCTCGTTAGTTTGAGCTTCTGGTTGTTGATATGTTCATGCCAGTTTAGGTTTTTGTCAATTTGAACTCCAAGAAATCGAGTTGAATTTGTTACATTAATATTTACTGAGCCATTTGCAATTTTTGGTGGAGCAACATCTATGGTCGTGTTGTGCGGATTGCGAAACGCTAGTAGCTGTGTTTTTGAATTATTTAGGGCTAGCTTATTTACTTCAAACCACTTATTTACATTTCTTAACGTTTTATTCAAATTTTGTTCGGCTTCCAGAATATTATTTCCCACGGCTACTATGGTGGTGTCATCCGCGAACTTAGTAATTTTGACGTTCGGGAGCTTGCTCTCCAAATCGTTGACATAAAGATTGAAAATTATTGGTCCCAGGACCGAACCTTGTGGAATACCTGAAGTTATTGTACCCTTATTAGATTGTACTTTTCGCCTTGTGCCATCATCTGATATGTGCATAATTTCAACTACCTGTTGCCTATTCTCTAAGTAAGACATAATTAAGTTGTGAGCAGTATCTCTTATTCCCATTCTATCTAATTTTTTTGCAAGCAGATGGTGATCAAGGCAATCAAAAGCTTTCTGAAGATCGCAACACAACCCAAGAGTGCACTTACTTTTGTCCATGGACTGTAATATATATGAAATGCTATCATCGATCGCATCTGTTGTAGACATGTGGGGCCTAAATCCGAATTGGTTATTGGCTAGAATTTTATTTGCATCTATAAAAGTAAGAAGTCTGTTTTTAATCACTTTTTCATATATTTTAGAGAATATAGTTAGTAAGGAAATAGGTCGATGATTGATCATGTCAGCCCTACAGCCCTTGTTTTTAAATATTGGCTTTACTATAGCTGTCTTAAGATAATTTGGGAAAATACCATCTTTGAGACATTGATTTATCAATGCTGACAATACGTGAGCTGTAACATGAATAGTCTGCTTAATTACTCGTGCTGTAATACCATCTATACCTACTGCATTTGTATTCTTTAACTTCATTGCAATATCTATCACTTCTTTACTTGTTGTAGGTAAAAGTACTATGCAATCTGGTATGCGTTCTATATTCTCAGTAAGCTCTGATTGCTCCAGGTCAGTTACATTGTTATTTGAGTTTACTTCATTCGCGACATTTAGATAGAAATTATTGAAATTATTAGCAATCGTTAATGGGTTTTGTATCAATTTATTGTTGACAATAAGCTCAAGATTTTCTTCTTTTATTTCATGGCTTTTAGCTCCAGTTTCCTGTTTAACAATGTCCCAAATCATCTTTGGTTTATTAGCTGCATGTTCTACAATATTTTTGTTATGTAATATCTTAGCATCTTTGATGTTTTTACGGTGTAGACTTTTCATTGTTTTATACTTTTCCCTTTTAAAATCACATTTATAATCCCTTGCTTCTTCAAACATAGTCTTTAGGAGGCGACTTTCTACTCGAATATTTTCTGTTACCCAACCATTATTTTGTAGTCGTTTAGTTGTTTGCTGCTTCTTTTTTACTAAAGGGAATGCTATATTATAGTGTTCAAGGTAGATATTCATGAATAGTTCAAAGTTTTGATTTACACTGTTAAATTCATTGATATTTTCCCACAACTCAATATTTAGCCTATTTCTAAATAAATCAATTTTGCTTTTGTTTATTGGTCTGCACCATGCAATTGGTGTGGCAACTATTTCTTGTTTACTGGATTTGAGAAATGTAAATGTTTCAATCCTCGCAACCTGTTGAGTATGGTCTGAAATTCCATTTTCAGTCACTTGAGTTGTTATGACGCGCTTGTCTATATTAGTCAGAATGTTATCAATGACCGAGGAAGTAGTATTCGTGACCCGGGTTGGGGAGGTTATTAGTGCTTGAATGTTATATGAATTGATTACAGTGCTAAGGTCATTCAGCTCTTTTGACTCTTTCACAAAGTCTATATTAAAATCCCCGGTGATAATGATGTGTTTTCTCTCGTTGCTAATAACATCCAATATTTTCGAGAGACTATCAAGAAATACGTCGAATATACCTGTCGGGGCTCTGTACACCGTTATAATGATAATATGTTCGCAGCATACATTGTTTATTTCATTTATTTCTACAATTGAACACTCGAAATGTTTATCAGAATTCAAATTTTGAAATTCCGCTCTTTTCAGTGCTTTATGGTTGTTTCGCACATATATTATCGTTCCCCCTCCTATATGACAAGTTCTGGTATATGAGTCACTCATTCTATAGTTATGCAATTGCATCATATTTGCCTCTGCCTCACTTAGCCAATGCTCTGTGAAAGTAACGATGTCATACTCGCTAGTTTGATCGTCATCATCTTCAAATAAGATGGCAAGCTGGTTCATTTTGGCTCTTAGGCTTCGTACATTCTGGTGACTTATCTTTAAATACATGTTGTTTGAGCCCTCAGCTCTGTTTACTAACTTATCATGTTTGTGCAGCCTCTCGGTGAATGTATTTTTGCTTCAGTTACCAGGCAAAGCAATGATCTCATTTCCAGCCCCCCCAACACATATTAGTTTTCCGAATTGCACTGATTTTGAATGTGCTCAACCATCGAGTGCCCTAACTTCATCCCACCTTTGTAATTCAAATGCACTCCGTCTTTAGCTGAGTCATGCTTTGACAATTTTGTGTTTGGGTCGAAATATAACAAATGCCTTTCGTTACATAACCATTCTATCGACTCATTTAGCTTATTTACTACCCCATCGTATACGTCACCTCTGTACACAATTCCATTTAACGACCATTTAGCATTTGGATATTTCTTTTGCCCCTTATTTATCAAATCATTTAATTCTACCATCAGATGTGAGTTGCTTTTAAATTTAATGTTATTTGTACCAACATGAATGATGATAAGGTCCGGTTCACTTTCGTCGTCTCTGCGTTGTATCACTGAAGAAAGTTCATTCACTCGAATCCCCGGGTAAACGCCGACTTCGCATCCGTGTCTCTTGCAAAGGTCGCCTGCAACTCTGATCATCGAATCGCCCAATATTAACACCTTCTTTGTCACCTTTGGGTAGTGCTCGCTTTGCTCTTCATTTTCTCGCAATATCCTCTTATATTTTTCTTCGATATTCTGGGTTCCTCTCCTCTTCTTTTCCATTTCAGCGTGTTGTTGTCTCGTCAGAGTAAATATTTCTATTTCTATATCAACATCTGCAAAAACTTGTTCGATAATTGGTTTGACATTGACCCAATGTAAACTATCTTTTCCACACCCCAATTTAGGCATCGCGAGCCTCTTAATGTTGTGTTCTTCACACAGGTCACGGAGCTCAGTGAGGGCGCTAGTCAGAGTATTCAAAGTAGGCTTCTGGAAATGCTCCGCCTTAGTGATTAAGTAGAAAATCTTCCTTCCCTCCTCTTCAATCCATGCAACCTGCCCCACTTCCTTCTCTTGCTGTTTCAATTCTTCCACGCGACCAAATCTAGTTTTAAAGTCGACTGCTATGCCCTGGTCCATAGTGTAAGATTTCGAGACGCAATGGGCCAGGGAAGCTGTATTCGAAGGGGAAAACAGATCATTTCTTACCTCAGTAATCCTGGTATTTAATTTGCTGTCGATGTCAATATCTGGCTTTGCTTTGCTAGGCACCGGTTTTGTTTTGTTTACGTTCTTCTGCCCAGGTGATTGAAATGATTTTGCCATGGACGGCCCTGTCGACTGTAGCACCGTCTCACGGTTGAAAATTAAGTTACTTACGTTTGGCCATGTAACCTCAGAATTATCAGCTTCGCGCTTCCCCAGTTTTTCTAGATCTCTTATCTTCACTTCCATATTCCTATTCTTTTCTTCCGTAAGATGTAATACCTTCTTCATTTCAGCAACAAGTTCCCGCGTGGTTTTCACTTCACGTTCGCTAGCATTAGCAAGGCGTTTCCACACGTCACATTGTTTACAATCGGTCACCGCAGCACTGTTTTCGCTTTTGCGAAGAGCCTCAGTAATAATTGAAGCTTTTAAACGTTCCACTAGCACCGCCTTCACTCCACGAACCGATTCACCACGTTTTTCAAGTTCAATCTTTAGGTCATTTATGCTTAAAACACTTATTGCTCGGGACCCATCGCCAGCGCACTGGTCACCGTCCGCCATCTTGGAGTTCTTGGAGTTCGAGATATGGCATCACTTCCGGTTTTCAAAATGGCGGCTGAAATTACTGCCACCTATTATGTATTTCTATAAATGTTATGTATCATTATAAGCCTTCTGAATATGTAGTTATTGTAGTAAGAGGTGATTAAAGTATGATTATTCATATTTATGACGTCATTTCCGGTTCCGGCTTCCGGTAATAGTACATTTCTACTTCAACTATTGATATTCCATAAAGATGACCGTCTGAATCATTTGGCGCTAATTTAATTCCGATCGGTCTAGCCGTTTTTGAGATATGACGTCACTTCCGGTTTCAAAATGGCGGCTTCCGGTTGGTTTTATAAAAAGGCACCTCAGACGCCAAAAGTGCACATATGGTAAACATTTCAAGTCTATCGGTTTAGGCTGTGGCGGTGACAGCAGTGTTTCGTGATATCTGAATCATCTAAAGATACCTTTTAAAAGGGGTGTAATTTCACTGTTTTCACGGCCCTCTAGCCCACAAATGGCATTACCTATTGTTCCCAAATTTGGTATATTATGTTGTCAGGTGGGCCATAGCTCGAAATTAAGATATTTCGCAACAATGTGAGATTTCCCAATTTTTAAATCCAGTAGGCTGAAAATGCCATGTTGTTGCTTACAGTAAAAGTGTTTGGTCTGTTCCTCAGTTTATTAGGCATTTACGGTATGTTGAGTGACTGTGAGTGTATTGGCGATTACCAGCAAAGCTCAGTGACATCTGGCGGCGAAACGCTGAACCCGCTAGGTGCGGATTGAAGAACCCAACATAGCTGCTATGCACGCTATTAGTCATTGACGCTGGCCACTGCTATCTATTTGATTTTTCTTAAATATAATTATGGAAATAGTGTCAAAGCACGGATATGCGTTAGGAACAAAGAGTACCGTTAGTAATAGATACTTTTCAGTGCCACAATGTAAAATAGAGCGGGAATAAATTCCTTTCATACATTTCCAAATGAACCATTAATGCGGGCAAATTGAGCGAAACCAGTGGAAATTTCATACAATCTTGATGGTTCGGTTGATTAAAACTTTTGTAGTTCTATAGTGAAATATAAAACCTTTATAATCTCTTCTTTAGCTTATGATTAATTAATTAATTGACACAAAAATCGAAATGAGAACAGAACTTATGATTGCAAAGCGAATTTGTTACTCGGGTACAAAATCTATGTGAATTTGCCCCATTTCCTGTCTAGGTTTCCATCCATACATCATTACGCATTTAAATTGCTGCCACTCTATAATAGATTGCTGAAAATTTCCCACGTACTTCATGATTTTATATAATTAAATGTCCGAGGTATCCATATTAATTCGTAAATAAAATAAAACTCCCCCAAAACTCGCCGAAAAAATCCCGCTGTTTGCGAGTTCACTCCGACAGAACTACAAATGATAAGGAGCTGAAATTTGTACACGTTATAGGACACATGATAATTTATTGCATGCGATTTGTAGAAATATTTGAGTTATGAGATAAAAGTTACATACATTTGAATTGAGCCTTTGATCAACAGTTTATATAGCGTTCGAAAAGCACACGTTAGAGATTAAACAATTTGGTAGCTTGTTATAAAGAATCAGCTCTGTTATGCAAAGAAGTTTCCATTGTTGTCATAATTTGCCATAAAAGGTGTCTCCATTTAGTATAAAGTATCTTATTGATAATTGTGGTTTCAAGAATAGAAATCGAGAGGGAATAAAATAATTGTGTATGTGTTTTCAGCGAAGATTTAGACAATGTAGGTATTTAAACTCCCGTTAATGTCAGTGGACGAAAGTTAAATACATTCTCACACATAACTCAATAAACCAAGGATAAATTCACATAGATGTATTAAAAGTTATTTCATGTTCATTTATGAATTCATAAGTAAACATAAAATCACCTACTTCCTACAAAGTAACTGCAAACAAATCCTTCAAACACGTAATTTTGTATGGATTATTCTGTTTTTTCAAAAACAACTTCGGTAATTTTTTACATTTTTCCCATTCAATAAATATGTTTGAAACTTACATATATTATATGTCAGTATGTTTTCTAAAATATGTTGAAGTTTCAAACCCCTATCTTTAATAGTGTTGATGCAGTGACCTCTCAAACAAGGGGATGTTTTGCGCCACCCGGTATAAGAATAGCACACAGCGCGTGAAATCTCCACCTGCTTATCCGCACCCGGTCCGCCATTCGCAGGCGATCTCAGCGCTACTAGCGGAGGTGGTAACCGCGAATAGTACGACTGGCTGGGTGGAGCGACCGCTCCACTAGATAGGATGTGTCCATGATCAGCCTGATTGTTAAACGAAACAAGCAACTCCTTCTAGCATGGACCTCTGTTTTTTGCTTGTTTGTTATTGTGTATTTTTTCTGTTCCTGCCGGTATACAGATCACATATTTTCTTCGATCAATCTGAAATTTTGCACACATTTCATTTCCCTCTCTGGGTGTTGCAGATCCATTTTTTTTAAATCTTCCAATTGTTTTTTTTTATTATTATTATCTTCCGAATGGTTTGGTCTGGTCAATTTGAAATTTTGACAAGTTATTGCAACCAGCATTGTCTCCAATCTTACAAAGTTTCATCCAATTCCTCCAATTAGTTAAAATTTAAAAAAATCTTCCGATTAGTTGAAAATCAAAATTTGGCATGGTTGACCAACATTATCTCATATTTTACACATTTTCTAAACAAATTATTTACAGACTTTTTGCCATTTTAAGAGTTGACAAAAGAGATGTTTGGAAAAAGTAGATTCACGACACCATAGATCTGTTATTCTATTCGAGACTGGAAGATTCAAAGAAAATCGTTTTCTATTGTGCCTGTGTTTGGCTGCTCCAGATGTTGTACGTATCGGTGCTCGCTCATCAATGCGTTACACAGAGCGTTTTCCTATTGTAAGCTCTTTTTTATTTTGCTTCGTGTCTCGTTAATTAGGCGGCGGTTATTAAACAAAACCGCGCAAAAATATTAAATTTCCGATACGTCGATTTGAGACCAAACCTGTGAACCAATTGACCAATGTAGATCTGACCAAACTACGACGTCATAAAACAAAAGTCAATGTTTGGTCACAACCAAGGAGCTTATATACACAACAAATTGTACACATGATATTATTAGAATAATGTTGAATTCGTACAGAATTTAACAGTTTTACAATCAACAAATTGCCGTTAATAATAGTATTGCTTTAAGCTATCTACTTAAATATTGTTTAGTCTTAATTAACTTCTCATAAGAGAGGAAGGACCTTTTTAAGTTGACGAAACTATCCAGTGACAGACGCCATTAAAAAGTAAAACGCTTTGGCAACATACCTGGCAAAATATAATTTGTTTCGTTGTAGCATCCGTAAAAATTGTCCAGCATATCATCAAACATGTTTAAATATACATATTTATATATATATGTTTATATTTATACGAGTTTAAATATATTGATTGTACTATTTCAAGTGATAAATTAAACTAGATTAACACCTGTTAGCTATTTCTTTGATCTTTCTGAATTTCATTTGTTTGAATGAAAAATTGTTATTTTCTAAGAATTCTGGAGTTGCCATGGTAATACTTTTGTCTTTCAAAAGGCAACGCCCACCTACATTGGTCAATTGGTCTCAAATTTCTCAATGTGTTATTCAATGATGAACTTAGCACATTTTTAAAACTAATTTTGATACGTCATCCCGCGAGAAAAGAAACTAGCTAATTTTTCACCAAAAATCAATCAATTATTTCTAATTAATTCAGCAAAAAATTAAAAATGTACCAAGTAGCTACCTTTTTTTTTTTTTATACATTGGAGACAAAATGGGTGAACGAAAATGAAATTATAATTTTTTTTAATCATAGCTTATTATCTAACCATGATTAAAAAATTAAATTATCAAAAAAAATGTCTGCAACTAGAAAGGTAACAAAATCGCTCGCTCTTGCAGCACCTTAAACCCTCATTACCTATCTTGATACTTAAATATAGTTCCATATTTCAAAATAGGCGCGCGAAACCGAATGTTTTCTGACAGAGTTGTATTTCCATGTCCGATCGTCAATGATAAATTCTTCATAAGACTCGTCGTCCGGGTGTTCTCCAGGTATACCGATCGTCTTATCCTCTCATTGACGATCGGAGTCCCGATTTCACAGCCTCCTACATGACTGGTTGCTGAATGCATGTTGAGCTGACAAGACATCCAAGGAGGCCGATGTTCTAATGTAAACAAAATACGAATTTCGATGATATTATTTCATGCGAATTGTCTATACAAATTATTTGTTTGGTAACAAAAGTGTTTAGTTGTAAGTAAAAATAAAGTGTAAATGTGATAGAATAGTTACTAATAGAAGCTAATAGTCCCTAGAGTAAATAACAGATCTACTCGAAGCTAAGTACCAAAAATATTATGGATACTCCGTCTTTGGTACTATTAGGTACCTACACATACTTTTTTTTTCTTTTCTTTTATTAACGATACAAGTTGCATTATTCTCCAGTGTCCTTTCATGTTGAATTTTATTTATTTATGGAGCGATAATGCGAGCACTACTGTATAAATACTCTTATACCACTTTCTATGTTTGTTTAGTTTTTTGTGTGTTTTGTAGACAATGTCAATGCCCAGGTCAATTTCAAACTAATCAATCTAAAATTTTGTACACACACTATAATGCCATAAGAGCGGTCTCAGGTAGAGTTTTCAACAACGTCCTGTGATTGGTAGATAATTTAAAATGGAACCGTTTGACCGATATAAACTTCACATTTTGAGTGGTCATTGATCAAGCCCTTCAAGAGTTACCTATTAACATTTTGATGAACATTTATGATAGCTTTGAATTAACATTTTAATCTCTAGTATTTTTTTTGTCAATTTGTTCTAAGAAATGATCACATCTCTTGTCTGATTATTTATCACATTTTTTTCAACAAATATCAATTCGCATGCAATACGAAGACTCGCTTATCAACGCGTTACAAATAGCGTTTTCCTTGTAATGAATATGAATCATGTTACTGATGAATCTAAATAAACCTTTTTAAAAACAATCGACATTGATAATCTCCTGAATTTTCTAACGTTGTAGTTACTGTTCTTTCTGACTACACTGGAAACAGTGGCGTAACTACCGCGGGTGTGTGGGGGGGGGGGAAGGGGGGGGGGGGGGCACCACTCTAATACGGCAATGTAGTACAATTAATTTGATTATATCTTCTGATATGCTGTTTTTGTTCAACTTTGTACACGGCCCCTTTCCTATATTAAAGTATTGTACAGGGCAATGTTTACAAAAGTATGGCATTAAAAAAACGTGTAAAATTCGTAGGTATATTGAAAAATACCAAAATCGAAAAGATTCCCTTAAAGGCTTTTCACACCCCTAAAAATGTAATGTGTTAATTTGTAAGCTGCGTGTAGGTATGATATGAATGTGAATGGGGTAGAAAAATCTTTCATGGCGAGAAATCAACCCTGAAAAGGGGCTCATGAAGGCCTTCATTTAATTTGTTTTTGCAAGGGGCCCAGGGATGGCACCAGGAATTTTAGATAGGGTATGGGCAGTGAGCGGCGGACATTTATTTCGGGTGGGCATAACTTTTTAATTGCTCCTCTGAGAGTATACAGGAGTTATGTTAAAAGAAAGTCATGCCCCGTAGGGTGTTTTTTATTTTTAAATCAATAGAAAGAAACGAATTTGGGACGCTGAAAATAGTACTTTTGGGGTAAAATATGATTGAAATATCATATCAAATAGGGGTGGCTTGTAAAGTAACCAAATAAGGGTTTGATCTATACACTTAGACACAACTTGAATCGGTGTAATTTTAGATTTTTTTAAAATTTTTATTTCATTAAATTATGCCCAAAAATTAATATTCACAGACAATAATGCAAGTATCTCGATTATTTTTGGGAGGGCAGAGGGTGGGCAGCAGACAATTTTGGGTGGGCGCGCGCCCACCTGCGCCCACCCTGGCGCCGTCCCCGCTGGGGCCCTTCCTTCCCTATATAGTTACACCTTTGACTGGAAATTTCCCAAGATCCTTCTGCACTCTCAACTAATATTTGAATGATAGTGCAGCAGTCTGAATGTGTTCGTAGAAATGATTGATCTAGTGAGTAGGTATTTGCTCTGATAAGTTATCACTGCATGTCACACCTTGTGTGGAGATTACATAAGCTATTAAGATAGTTAAGACGCTAGACGGCCAGACACTTGATCTTCACGACTCAACAAGACAGGTATGTGTCTATACATTCCATAATTCTTCCAATCCTCATTAGAGAAACTATGTGAACTGATTCGTAATATTCATTTTAATTATCTTCATTTTACAAAAATAGAAATCTCTATCAACTTTTAAAAAATTTGTTAATATAAAAGTAATATATTTTACAAAAATACTTAGGTAGTACATAATTAATTAAAAATTATTTAGAATTAAATTAGGTATATTTTAATTAGAATTAATTAATCAGAAAATTAACATAATTTAACGATATAAATAGCTATTTTTTATAATGGCTCGACCAGTTGGTTGATGATTTTATTCACAGAGATTATGTACTTATAGATTATCATTCCATGTGTCTAGTTTCTGAGATAAATTTTGTGAAATATCGGGATAAAAAAAATCATGCCATCTTTACTTCACCTATTAGATCGTATCGATAGATCTGAACAAAAAGCATACATTATGGATTTTTTTTTGCAAATAAATTAGACCTTTTGAGAAAAAAAAATTGCCGAAATTTAGACAAGCTTAAACTAACCCTGGCTGCATACCGTATTTTGATCCAAACGCCCAGTTTTCCTATCCTTTAATCATGTGACGTAATCACCTGGGCGTGACCTTGAGTCGAATCTAGTCGAATGAATGAAAATACTGGCATCCATGTTGGATCAGAAAGCCCGACCTCTTGAGTTTGGGCATTATAGGCACTGGTTTGAGCTCGTTTGTTGACGCGGCAAGTTTTTTTAACATCATAAAGCAGGGGTCGGCAGACTTGGGTAGTAACGTAACGAAAGTAACGCGTTACTGTAACGAAATTACTTTTTTGGGTAACGATCCAGTAATTTCATTACATTTTTTTCCAAGTAATAAGTAATATAATATCACTACTTTTTTCAGAGTAATTTGACGTTTGTAACGCGTTACCGTGAGACTCGCCCACATTTTCCCACTTGTATGCAATTTTCAAAAATGTGGACAGATGACAGCACTCACCAGGCTTATTTTTTAATTTCCACTACGCAAGTCACACAAAGTACACAATAATAGTAAAAAATTGTCAAACGGACTCTTATTGTGACTTCTTAAACATTCTTATTTGTATCCCCTTCCAATAATTTACCCTTTGGTTAAACATTTCTAGAAAAAGTAATTTTTGAGAGTAATTTCACTACTTTTTATCGTAAAAAGTAAAGTAATTTCATTACATTTCTGAAGTAGTAATTTACCAGTAATTTTATTACATTTTGGTCCAAGTAATAAGTAATATAATCTCACTACTTTTAAAAAGTAATTTACCCAAGTCTGGGGGTCGGCAACCTTTTTTGGTGAAGGAGACAATTATTTCCCAAAAATGTATAAATTAGAAGATAATTGGAGCCGCAGTAGAGGCAATCAAATATAATACACAGTACAATAATAAATTTGAAATACTAGTTTATTATGATATTTTGACGAAACTCCCCGATTGTTGCCCCGCAGGGCGTTTTTTCTCTCTTAAATTTCAACAATTTATAAGTGATTCTGGGACTCTAAAATGAACAAATTGAATCAAATAACATTCCAATTTTTGTCCCGCAGGGCGTTTTTTTTCGAATTTTCAAATTTTTAGATTCCAGATTTTTATTGAAGCTATAAAGAGCCATTCAAGAATCACCAAGGAGCCGCAGGTTTCCGACCCCTGTCATATGGTGACGTCACACGCCCAACACCCCGTGTAGATCTCTGATCACGTCAACCCCTGTGTTCCAGCTTCGCCATGGGAAAGAAGTACTACATCGAGAGCCTGCTGGGGGGTCGAGTGCTGGACATCAAAGACGGCCGTGTGGAGGCTGGGGCAGAGGTCATCCTGTGGTCCAAGAGCGGAGGAGACAACCAGCTCTGGAAGTTCAAGGACGGAGTACTCAAGAGCGTAGCAGATAAAGAGTAAGTACAGCAGATTAATTGAGGAAAATAATGTGAAAAATAATTGCATTATGATTTTTGAACCTTTTTAGAGGACAGAGAATGCTTTGCCCCTCACTTTTAATATTTTTGATAATTTCTGAATGATCGTGCGTGATTTATTGCTTAAGAGGGCTGAGTAGTGAGCGTGGCCTTGATGAGTTTTTTAATCGATTTGTATCAATATCTTTTACCAATGTAATTGTTAACAAAATAAGGCTTTGTACGAGCATTCAGAACAGTTCAATGAAAATAATTTCATAGTTTGGAATAAGTTATTAGTTTTATTTTGTCCAACAGATGTTTAGGGCCATAATTTTACTAATTTTCGGGCACTGTAGGACAGTGTAGGACAAAGTAAATCTAATAAACCATTACAAGCTATGGAATTATTTTCATTGAACTGTCTGAATACTCGTACAAAGCCTTATTTTGTTAACAATTACATTGGTAAAAGATATTGATAAAAATCGATTAAAAAACTCTTCAAGGTCAAACTCAAAACACAATTTATAGCCTTTCTATCTATTCCAAAATGAACAATAAATGCTCGGAACCAGATGTTGTGTGGAATCTCCCCCCCCCCCCCCCCCCCCCCCAGAAACCCATTGAACTTTGCCCGGAAGAAACCTGCGAACACCCATTGGCAGAGCTGGGTTAGTTACCAAAGAAATAGGAACGCGTTAAAGTTACGTTACTTTCCGAAAGAAAGGAACTAGTTAAAGTTAAAGTTCCTCAACTAATCAGAGGAACTGGAAGTTCCTTTTCAATGAAAAGTTACTTTGAAAGTTACTTGACCATTTTATTTCCGGAATGCAGCCAATTTGCTAAAACACAAATTCAGGCTGTAATTTTTCTCTGTGGAAAACAAAATTTTCAACGAAATTCCTCCCAGTAAGAAGTCTTGCATCTAATTCTACCCCCTCCCCCATGCCACGGCATGGTTGGTCAAGTGCAAGTGAGAGGGCGAACTGGTGACGCACTAAGTATGAACGGCGTAATTGGAATGCGGTTTTGTGCAGGTGGCCTAAAATTCCTTATCAGAGAAAATCAGGTACATATTTGAGGGCGGAAATGGTGTAGTTTTGAATGTTGGGGGAAGTTTCATTCTGCTCTAAAAGTAACTGCAAAAGGAACTTTTATAAATGTGAAAGTTCCACAACAAAAAGGAACTTTCCACGTAACTAAGTTACTTCTACCATAGCAGGAACGCGTTACTGTAAAAGTTACAAAAAAGTAACGCGTTACCGGTAACGCGTTACTTTCGTTAAGTTACTACCCAGCTCTGCCCATTGGCCATTACGTATACAACAAGCATAGTTGCATCACTTGTCATGTACGATTTATGATCGTTGCGTCACTTGTTAAGTACGATGTATGATCTTAGTTTTTCATTTGTTTCGTACGATTTATTACTGTTAATCTTACTGATCAATAGTGACAAAGTTAAAACAAATCCTTAGGTAATCAATTGATTACTGGAGTTATTGCCTGAAACACGAATAATACGAATAGGTACAATTAATTAAATACGAATTCATTAATCTTATTAGATCGACTCCTTGCGAAATGGCAATAGTCTTTGGGAATTGCATAGTCTCCAATATTTGTTTCTGGATATTTCATTGTATAACTTGTTTTGTTTTACTAATTCTACATTCAATGACGCAACTATAGTGTCATTTTGGCTCAATTTGGTATGTGTTTTAATCATATCTAAATATCTGTGTTGAGATAGCAATATGATTGACCCGAGGTCACATGGTTGATTCAGCATGACTGACCCCAGATATTGGCCCAAAGCTGCTTGGTCCATATTTATTTAATGTTCCGTGACGTCACAGGCAAAGTGAGCACCAAAAACCCCTTTTAGCAAGACACTTAACAATATTTTTTTTTGTTACGAGAGTAAAAAATCTCAACAAAAATAATTACATAAACTATTGGGGCAATATGTACTTTTAAGAAAATCCATCTGGAATTTATGAGCATTCCCTTCATGCACAGTCCATCAGAGAACTAATTTATATACAACAACATTTAGTGCTCATTCATAGTGTTTTCGATAGAGGGGGGCAATTCTTGAGATTCACGTTTTTAAACCGTTTTACGTTTACATTGTATAAAACATGTAACAGATTGCTTAGCCTGCAACTTTTTACGTTTTAAACAATAAAACCGTGACACGGTTTCAAAACTAGAATTTAAATTATATCTCAAGTCATTATCATAATTGTCATATTGTGCGGCAATTATTAAAGCAAAGTAAATGTTATTCATGTTTCTACGAAATGTAAATAGTAGCTGATATCAAAATGGTACACATTTTTCTAGAGAGAATGGACATTACTATTGTAAAGATAAGGATTCCGATAATAGCGGATGATATTTGAATTCTCGGAATTGTGTCAAAGTGAGCGGCTATCGATCGTTATGAAATGTATCGATTTCATAATTCAGGCGAAATCAATCAATGCCAAAACAATCAATATCAATTGAAGTAAATGTGTCAATGATGTGACCGTTTTTTGATGGAATTTTATATTATCTTTGTGATTCACTTAATTTTTTCGATAATTAGTCTAGTTATTTAAACCGTCAAATTATTTTTTTTTTGTCTGGGGCTTAACGTCGCACTGTTCTGCAGCAGCGACGCTAATGGCGACGGATGAATGATTATGAGGATGATTGGGAGATGATTGTGAAGAGTAGGTATGGATGGAAGGTGGGAAGGAGGCGATCGTGGCCTATTAGTAGGGTACTTTCCCAGCATTTGCTTTGCCTGTCGACTGAGGGAAAACCACGAAAAACCCCCAGTCAGGAAGGACGGCCGCGGGAATCGAACCCGGGCCTCCGGAATACAAGTTCAGAGCGTTAACCACTCACCCAACCTGTTCCGTCAAAAAAAATATTCTTGGTAGTGCTGCAAGAGTGAAAATATTTTGCGCGGTTGCGGGGGGGGGGGGGGGGGAGGCGAGGGCCGTCCTCCCTCCGAAATCAGAGCATCAAATGAGAAATCAGCATATTTAAAATAATTTGTGAACAAAAACTTAAAAAAAAAGGCAGATCATGTCGAAAGTATACCAAAATTAGTGAAATCTAATTAAGGCGATTCGACCGAAAAAAATCAATATTAGTTTTCTTCATATTTCGTAAGAGGGAGCTGGTAACATATGATTTCAAGTGACATTAGTCGTTTTTGGGCGCCACAAAAAAATCCGGGACGTTTTTAAATCTGTAAAATTGCATGTTTCTCTAGTCCACCCAGAGACAAAACCGTTTATCTGAATGACACGAAACTTGCAGAGAATATTTATTAGATATCTAGTTATGGGCTGACGGCTCCCTTTTCTAATTTTTTGTTTCAATTTTTACAAAAAAAAATATACAACGTATTGGATTTTAGTGTAAAATATTACTGATTTAGTAGAAGCTACAGTCAAAGTAGGAATAAAATTATCGAAATTTGGGGGCCGTCATGACATCCACCCATTCTTTGTGAACAAAATGAGCCGTCGTGGAAGTCTGTAGTGTGAATGGTAGGGTTTGTGGCGTGGCGTTAGTAAATATGTTTATTTTCAAAAATAAAAAAGTCAAAATTTTACGGTACAACAATTATGTGTCAAAAAGATACCAGTGAGTTGTAGAATCACTTACTGAATGAGAAAAATGCCCTCCCGACTCTTTGAGTGCAGTAGTTTCGCCAATAACGTGATTTATATTTTTAGTCACGTGGTATCGCTCGAATCGCGTTAAAGTTTGAAAAATTAAATAACGGTATCATTATACTAATTTGTGAGGATTTGTAATATTTATTTCCTAAAAATAGCTGCGCACGACGATGATGATGAAGATTTTGATGATGTCGTTGATGTTGATGACGATGTTGACGATGTTGATGATGTTGTTGATGTTGATGATGTTGTTGATGTTGATATTGATGGTGTTGACGATGATGCTGTTGTTGATGTTGTTGATGTTATGTTGAAGATGTTGACGATCACGACGCCGATGATGATGTTGATGTTGTTGATGTTGATGATTTTGACAATAACGACGCCGATGTTGATGATGAAGATGTTGACGATGTTGTTGATGTTGTTGATGTTGATGTTGATGGTGTTGACGATGATGCTGTTGTTGATGTGATAATGCTGACAATAACGACGCCGATGATGATGATGTTGATGATGTTGATGATGAAGATGTTGACGATGTTGTTGATGTTGTTGATGTTGTTGATGTTATTTGTTATTATTTATGTTATTATGGTGTTGATGATAATGATGACGATGACGACGACGACGACGATGTACCTGATGATGATGATGATGTTGATGATGAAGATGTTGACGATGTTGTTGATGTTGCAGACTCGCCCTGGACATCGACATCGGGAACAACCGCCTCATCGTGTGGAAGGTCCACGGCAAAGCCAACCAGAAGTGGAAGTTCAACGACGACAACACTCTGGAAAGCGAGACCGGCAAAGTTGTGGACGTCGCCAGCAGCAACGACGCCGACGGCGCCAAGCTCGTTCCATACAGCAAACATGGCGGCCGAAACCAACAGTTCAAACTAGTCGAGAAGTGACAATCTTATGTCAACACAACTATCAATAAAACTTTTTAGAATACTTCGTCTTGATTATTTTTTGTTTCTAAGATAAGAACCTGGCCATCCTTCGAGCATATAGAGGTGAGTAGAGAAGCATTGAGCAATTCCATATCAAACCACATGTCAAGTGATAGGGTTGGGCGAACCTCATATTTTTCAACCGAACCGAACTTCAAATATTTGACTGAACCGAACCTCTGGCCCTTTTTACCAGCAGGGATTTTATCACAATTATTGTTTATTTACACACAAATAGCATCAAACATTGTTTGGCATAGTTTGCACAAGGGGTTTTTGCATTTTATAGTTCCTTCCTTTGTAATACCAACACTTTTGCAAAATTGTCAGTGTCACCTGGTGCAACTCTGCTCTCAATTAACTAGGTAATTTATGCCCATCATTTTAGTGTATTTTATTTTTGATAAAATTTATTCACATCATTGAATAAAAAGAAAAGTAAAAAAGTAAAAGAAAATTAAAATTATTAATTCTGTAACAGAGGTTCGGTTCGGTTCGGATATTTCATTTTAAGGTTCGGTTCGCGAACATCTAAAGCCGGTTCGGTTCGGGTTTCGAGCCGGTTCGCCCCACCCTATCAAGTGACGTCATGTCTTTCACCCGTAAGCGCTGCAGTGATTGAGGGGAGGAAATGTCACTTGACATTTTGTACAGCCAGGAGGCCAATTCTTGAGATTCACGTTTTGAAACAGTTTTACGTTCGCATTGTATAAAACTTGAAACATTTGACAACTATTGCTTAGCCTTCAAGTTTTTTATGTTTTAAACAATGAAAACGTAGTGCATGGTTTCAAAACATAAATCTCAAGAATTGGCCCCCAGAGAGCAATGATGCATGCAAATAACAATCTAAACACTAATCAAATTATGTGTTCTTAGTCAATATAAATAAAAAAAAATTCAAACAGTGGTCCGGTGTCAAAAGAGTCAAAAAGAGTCTCTCGCTTCGCTCGCTCAATAACCAGCATCCGTTTTATAAAATATTGTTCTGTAATCTGTAACTTCCGCATTCGCCTCTTCTTGAATTAGCTTTCCATGACTTGCGTTTAGGCAAGAACTTTATCGCAAAGATAAGTGTATCCTGTAACATCATCTAGCTATTTTTATAAGCTAGAAGGAATTGTTGAACGAATCGGCATACAGTTTGTCAGGACATTCGTATTTCAGATCCAGTTGTTGCAATATCACTATTGGTAAGTATGAGACACTTTTTATTTGAAAGATAATATTTGTCAGGTGGTTAGTAGAATTCATAAGAGGGCAGAATGAAGAAAATTACTTTTATTATTTCAAGTCACATTTTCTTAAAATAATGATTTTTATTTATTTTATTATTATGTTTGTACTGCACGTACAAATTGCAAAAAAACAGAATATCAAAGAACAAGAAAACTTGGTTAAACTAAAAGATGATTATAAATTGAAAAGATAAAATTAACATATTAGATATCTTACCACAAACATTCACGAAAACAATAACGATATTAAGACTAATGCAATTAAATACCACCACGTGCAGTATTCGCAGGGGAAATTTAGGCCAGCCAATAGAGTATAAATCTGTATGTGTATTTGGTATCAAAAAGTTGAAAAATGAGTCATTTTCTCTTTGGATAACACTAATACTCTGTTCCATTTAATTGCACGCGAGAAAAATTTTAAAATCAATTTCATATAGTAGAACAAATCTGTTTTTGCATCTTTCTTTGCAACATTCCTGTATATCTTTTGTTGTTTTCCGGGGGGCGAATATTTTTCTGGTAAAGACTTCGTAAATGGGAGAAAATTTTATTTTTATAAAATTCCAGTTTTAACATTTTTGATGTGAAATAAATGGTTGATCCAACTAGATTATGTTTTCAAATGTCATTCAGGATAGTTCTGGGATGACTGGGGTTGTGAAAACCCTCTAGAGTTATAAATGTTCGATTTTTTAATTCGAAATAGATCATATTTACTGTTAATATATCCGTAATTTTACTGATCTAATAGCTGTCAGAACACAGCATGTATACTACACTTCTAAACCAGAGTTCTATTTGTATAAATATGTAAGTTATTAGAGTTTTTGTCACAGTCAATTTACGTCCCATACGAAGTCTATGCCAGAAAAAATCTCGCTTCCGGGGGGTTATGGAAAGTGGGAGGGGGGACACCCACCCACACCCACTACACAGCTGATATCGTCCACTGTTTGCCAGTGGTGTGACTTATCTAGATAAAATTATCTAGATAATTATCTAGATAATTATTTTGTATCTATTATCTTATCTAGATAATGAAATAATTAATTATCTTTATCTTTATCTAGATAAAAAATATAGTTATCTATTCGCAATTATCTAGACAAAAAAATATAAAATTCAAAATGCATTGTGTGTATGCACATGCACAAACCTCAAATGTCAGATAATAGAAAAAGATCCTTTTAGTCGCATTAGTTGGCTTGTTTTGACGGTCCCTTTTTAAAAACTTGAGTTCCGAAATTAGGATTCGAAAATAATCACGGAGGCGTGTATTTTGTAAAAAATTATCTATTATCTACCCCATAAAAAACACTCCGTGTAAAAATACCAGCCAAGTCTCTTTACTTTAAAAAAATTCAACACCGAAAAGGAGTGATATCAAAAAAGGAGCCAAGTCAATGACATTTCCAAATATTTAATCGTATCTTTGAAATAAAAGTATCCCAGAAAAAAACACTCCGTGTAAAAAAGGCAGCCAAGTCTCTTTACTTAAAAAAAAATCAACACCGAAAAGGAGTGATATCAAAAAAGGAGCCAAGTCAATGACATTTCCAAATATTTAATCGTATCTTTGAAATAAAAGTGTAAACACCGAGAAATACTTTACAAAAGGACTTGGCGCATCGTTTTTTTAAAGACATCATTCTATCCTAAAAGTGGAAAGATTATTAACAAGTAGGTACATATTCCTCTTTTTATTTGAGCCAGTATCTATGAATCAAGCTACTTTTGGTAATGGCTATTTTATAATTTTGTAATGGCGATAGAAGAAAGATGTCATGCTGTAATAGAAGTAATAATAAGGGAGGTAGAATTAAATAACAAGGAAGTGGGCTCATATATATTCTTATAGCACTGTTAATATGGTGATATTAGAAGGATATCTTTTCATAATTTGATCATGACTGAAGGAAATCATGAAAAGTTGTCAAATAATTACTAACTATTTATAGAACACTATTATATTATGGCAGTAAATTATTATGGTATATATTATACCATTATATGGTATATATTATTATGGTTTTAATAGTTGTTCAATGTGACTTCACTGTGTACTTTGTGAAATGTATTGTTATAAAATGTGGATTAATAGAAATGTATTTCATTGTGAGAAGGTATAACGCATGAGACTTAATTATGTTGACCACGAAACAATAATATGAAGATAACTATTGTATATTTATTACAAATATAGGCAACAAGTTTCATCGCGTACATATTCAAATAGAAAATATTTTACAGTAGGTATGTAGGTATAATATGTAATTGAAAGTTGTGTCCCTATTATTCTAAAATTTCTAAATTACGGTTGTATATAAATGGCATATGCTTATGAATAGAAAAATGTCTTTAAAAAAACGATGCGCCAAGTCCTTTTGTAAAGTATTTCTCGGTGTTTACACTTTTATTTCAAAGATACGATTAAATATTTGGAAATGTCATTGACTTGGCTCCTTTTTTGATATCACTCCTTTTCGGTGTTGATTTTTTTTTAAGTAAAGAGACTTGGCTGCCTTTTTTACACGGAGTGTTTTTTTCTGGGATATCACTTCTTTTGTTAGTTTATTCATACAGCTTGTAGCACATGTCCGAGCAAGGACTAATTTCTTTAAAAAAATACGCCTCAACCGATTAGGATAGGTACTAAGAAATTACAATCGGTCCAGCCGTTTTCGATATATTATAACGTCCCTTCCGGTTTTGAAATGGCGGCCGAAATTAATGTCGTCTTGAATTCATAATTATTAGTCCTACAAAATTGCATAATTTGATTGCAATCGGTACAGCCGTTTTCGATATATTATAACGTCCCTTCCGGTTTTGAAATGGCGGCCGAAAATAATGTCGTCTTGAATTCATAATTATTAGTCATACTATTTCCAAAATTTGGTTGCAATCGGTACAGCCGCTTTCGATAATGACGTCACTTCGGTTTTAACAATGGCGGCCGAAAATAATGTCGTCTTTAATTCATAATTATTAGTCCTACACATTTCCAAAATTTGGTTGCAATTGGTACAGCCGTTTTCGATATATGACGTCACTTCCGGTTTTGACAATGGCGGCCGAAAATAATGTCGTCTTTAGTTCATAATTATATTAGTCCGACATAATTCTAAAATTTGGTTGCAATCGGTACATCCGTTTTCGATATATGACGTCACTTCCGGTTTTAACAATGGCGGCCGAAATTAATGTCGTATTGAATTCATAATTATAAGTCCTACACAATTCCAAAATTTAGTTGCAATCGGTACAGCCGTTTTCGTTATATGACGTCACTTCCGGTTTTAGAAAATGGCGGCCGAGAGCACTGCAACCTTGAATTTATAATTATTTACAATGTATGTTTACTAAATATCTATTTAAAAGTATAAAGTGGTGAATTTAGTGTCCTTTAGAATATTAATGACGTCATTTAGCATTTTTATGACGTCATTTCCGGTATAGGTAATAAGAAAACAATTTAGTTTTATCTAGTTGATACTTCATGAATGACCTTCTGAATTCAATAGCGCTAATTTCCGTCAAATCGCTCATGCCGTTTTCAATATATGACGTCACTTCCGGTTTCATTTAGTGGTTCCTGCCGCCATTTCCGGTACCGTTAATTTGTATATTCATTTATCCCAATTGATTTTTCAAATAGATTGCAGAATGAATATACAGGAGCTAGTTCAGTGGCAATCGGTACAGGCGTTTTCGATGTATGACGTCACTTCCGGTTTCAGGAATGGCGGCCGAGAACACTGTGTATTGAAATTATAATTTTGTATTGTCTATGTTACAATGTAAGATAATTATATGTGTATTTAAAGTATAATTTGATGAAATAAGCTAAATATTGCAAATTTATGACGTCACTTCCGGTTTAGAATATAAGAAAATTATATTTTTAAGTAACATACTTCATATAGATGACCATCTAAATCGAATGGCGCTAATTTCGTTCTAATCGGTCCAGCCGTTTTTCATATATGACGTCACTTCCGGTTTAAAAATGGCGGCACAAAAAATCACAAGAGGCAAGGTATCATCAGACGCCAAAAGTGCATATGTGGTAAAAATTTCAGGTTGATCGGTTCAGCCGTTTAGGCTGTGGCGGTGACAGCGACCTTTTCTGATATCATCTGAAGAAGAAGAAGAAGAAGAAGAAGAAGAAGAAGAAAGCGGTGTAATTTCACGATTTTCACTGCCCTCTAGGTCGTAAACGGCATGACTGGTTGTTGTCGCGTGATGTATATGTTGTCAGGTGGGCCATAGCTCAAAATTAAGACATTTCACAACAATGAGAGATTTTTCATAGTTGAGATCCAGTAGGCTGAAAATGCTATGTTGTTGCTTACAGTAAAAGTAGTTGGTCTGCTCCTCAGTTTATATAGGCATTTACGGTATATGTAGAGTGACTGTGAGTGTACGGTACGACTTGGCTGTGTGGAGCGACCGCTCCACTAGATAAACACCGAGAAATACTTTACAAAAGGACTTGGCGCATCGTTTTTTTAAAGACATTTTTCTATTCATAAGCGTAATATGCCATTTATATACAACCGTCATTAAGAACTTTTATCATAATAGGGACACATCTTTCAATTACATATTATATATACCTACTGTAAATAATTTTCTATTTGAATATGTACACATGAAACTTGTTGCCTATGTTTGTAATAAATACACAATAGATATCTTCGTAATATTGTTTCGTGGTCAACATATTAATTAAGTCTCATGCGTTATACCTTCTCATCATTAAATAAATTTCTATTAATCCGCAATTTATAATAGTACATTTCACGAAGTACACAGTGACGGCACATTGAATTTCTTTAACATTTTTAACTTTATACACTTTACACTTGAAAAATATATAATAGTGTTCTATCGGTAGTTAGTAATTTATTTGACAACGTTTCATGATTTCCCTCAGAGTCAAGATCATATTATGAAAAGATACCCTTCTAATATCACCATATTAACAGTGTTATAAGAATATATATGAGCGCACTTCCTTGTTATTTAATTCTTTTACCATATCACTTATCTATTACAACATGAAATCTTTCTTCTATCGCCATTGACAAAACTATAAAATAGCAATTACTAAAAGTAGCTTGATTCATAGCTTGAGTAGCTTGATGGCTCTAATAGAAAGAGGAAAAGTACTTAAACTTGTACATTTCTTTCCACTTTTAGGATAGAAAGATGTCTTTAAAAAAACGATGCGCCAAGTCCTTTTGTAAAGTATTTCTCGGTGTTTATACTTTTATTTCAAAGATACGATTAAATATTTGGAAATGTCATTGACTTGGCTCCTTTTTTGATATCACTCCTTTTCGGTGTTGAATTTTTTTAAAGTAAAGAGACTTGGCTGGTATATTTACACGGAGTGTTTTTTATGGGGATATCACTCCTTTTTTCAGTTTATTCTTATAACTTATAACATTGTTTCACCAATGACTATAATTCCTTTAAAAAAATACGCCTTTGTGGTTTGGTTGCTAAGAAGAATTGTGTTTGGTGCTAAATGTAAGCTTAAAATTATATTCCATTATGAATTGCGAAAGCATCGTTCCAATCGGTCCAACTGTTCTCGAGTTATCGCATCACTTCCAGTTTTCAAAATGGCGGCTGACATCACTGCCACCTAATATCTGTATCTTAAATGTTATGTAACATTATAAGCCTTCTGAATATGTATTTATTGTTATAAGAGATGGTTTTAGTCAGATTTGGCATTGTTATGGCGTCATTTCCGGTTTTAGTAATAGTGCATTTCTATTTCGACTATTGATGTTTCATATAGATGACCGTCTGAATCGATTGGCGCAAATTTCGTTTCGATCGGTTCAGCCGTTTTCGAGATATGACGTCACTTCCGGTTTCAAAATGGCGGCATAAAACCGGTTATAGCAAAAGGCACCTTAGACGCCAAAAGTGCACACGTGGTAAAAATTTCAGATCGATCGGTTAACCCGTTTAGGCTGTGGCCCTGTCAACAGTGTTTCCTGATATCTGAATCATCATCATCATCATCATCATCATCATCATCATCATCATCATCAGATAGCTTTTAAAAGGGGTGTAATTTCACTGTTTTCACGGCCATCTTGCTCGCAAATGACATAACCTGTTGTTCCCAAATTTGGTATAGGGGGTGGGGTGGGCCATAGCTCGAAATTAAGATATTTCGCAACAATGTGAGATTTTCCAATGTTGAGATCCAGTAGGCCGAAAATGCCATGTTGTTGCTTACAGTAAAAGTGTTTGGTCTGCTCCTCAGTTTATTAGGCATTTACAGTATGTTGAGTGAGTGTGAGTGTACCGTACGACTTGGCTGGGTGGAGCGACCGCTCCACTAGATTACAATTGTCTAGATAATTTTTTTTTATCTTTATCTATTATCTAGATGATTTCTTGGAAATTTATCTATTATATTATCTAGATAAATTTTTAGCAGGTTATCTTTATCTTTATCTAGATAAAAATAAAATTATCTAATCACAACACTGCTGTTTGCTTGATTCTAGTAATCGCCATGGGCAAGAAGTACTTCGTCGAGAGCTTGTTGAATGGAAAGGTATTGGATGTGAAAGATGGCTGTAAAACATCGGGGTCGGAGGTCACTCTATGGTCAAAGAATGGAGGTGACAATCAGCTCTGGAAGTACAAGGACGGCATGCTGAAGAGTGTAGCAAATAAGGAGTAAGTATGTCTTAAGAGGAATCTGTACCTATAACGTGGCAGGTGTGAGTCTTCTAAGGCAGGGCTCGGCAACCTTTTTTGGTGAAGGGAACGATTTCCCGAAAAATAATAAATTAGATAATAATGGGACCCGCAGTAGAGGCAATCAAATATAAGACCGAAAATAATAAATTGAATTACAAGTTTATTTTTATATTTCGACGAAATCCCCCAGTTGTTGCCCCGCACTCCGTTTTTTTAGAATTTCAACAATTTAAAAGTGATTCTGAGATTCTAAAATGATCAAACTTAATCAAATAACCTTCCCATTGTTGCCCCGCAGGGCGTTTTATTTTCGAATTTTCGATTCCAGATCTTTATTCAAATTATAAAGAGCCATTCAAGAACCACCAAGGAGCCGCAGGTTGCCGACCCCTGCTCTAAGGGTTTACTTATTTTTAGTTTTTTCTTCACGCTAACAGAATTTTTAAAAATCATGTAGTATAGTATCATGCACATTTAAACGCACTACATAATAGTCCATCGTCCAGCACTGCGATCGTATAACTTTGCTCGACAAACGATCGACAACTCTAATGAGAGTTTAGCATTGACTCGACTTTGTAGTCGATCGGCTATGACGACACGTCGTGTCAATGTTATTCTCCCATAAGAGTTGTCGATCGACTGTTGACAAAAGTTATACGATCCCAGTGCAGGTGGACGAATCTACCCCCCCCCCCCCCCCCCGCACCCTCTGCGGAACTTTACAGACAACTCTTTTGGATAAAGGTTAAAAATTGAGGTAAAAATCCACTTGTCTGCTCTCTGGCGAGTGGCGACGGGTGGGAAATTTGACAATATTCAAGCCATCTTGATCTATAAAGCGACAATAAAAATTTAATTAAATGGTATTGTGTGATATTTTGTGTTACCTTGAACAGCAATAGTAGACAAAATTTTGGATACGGATGAACTCCCGATCGAATAAATATTTTTCAAAAACTGTTTGCAGGAGTTGACTCCAATGTACATATCTACAATTTTTATTTCCCATAATTTTCAGTTCTGTGACGCCTTGAACAACGAAGTTAATGTTCCCCCAATGGTTTAAAAGCAGGTCTGGTGTGGTGGCTTAGGGGGCGGTATAATGGGTGATTTTGAATTTCTTTTTAAAAATTCAGAAGTCGGCAATCGATTAAATACAGCACGAAACACAAGAAATATTACACAATATGAATTGTTTAACTCAGTTTGAGGTGTTTTTCATTATAAAAACTACTTTTATTAATAAAGTCAAAAGTTTGTACTCTTCGAATATGATTGAAACCCCAGCCCTGCATGTTGCTTTCAGACTTGTCCTGGACATCGATGTGTCGAACAAGAGAATCATCGTGTACACCGCACACGGAGGAGCCAATCAGCAGTGGAGATTCAACAGCGACGCGACCCTGGAGAGTCAGATTGAAAGCGTCCTGGACGTTGAGAAGAGTAGAAATGTGGAGGGTGCAATGTTGATACCGTATGGCAGACACGGCGGCAAGAACCAGCAGTTCAAACTCGTCGAGAAGACTTGGTGACTCCAGTACAGTCTTCAGGCGCGTAGGAAGGGGGGGGGGGGGGTTAATGACCTCCACTTTTCATCTTGACACCCTCAGATACATAAAAATGTTAATTTTTTCGAAAGAATTCGGAGATTACATGTAGGGTAACCGTTTGGAATAAGGCCAAGCATGCAATAAGGCGTATTTTTAGTAAACAGCTAATATATCTATCAAACTGCTATATTTTGGTGACAATAAAAATTATCGGTGCCTTGGGCTAGATTAGAAGGTGAACATTTGAAAATTTCATAACAAATGCCGGGAAATTAATACCAATAAAAAATTAATGAAATAATTAGGTATTATCGGATTTTCGACTCAAAAACAGAGACAATGGTTTCCGATGAATTCACTACATGTCTTTCAATGTAAACAACCTAAGTAGAGATTTTCTTTTTCACTCCATATTATGATATGTTTTACCTCAAATGACAAATTTAACAAAAAAAACATAATTTTACATGTCACTTCTCTCATATTAGGCCTTATTGTATGCATAGCTTGCAATATGGCTAATTTTAGGTTGTTTTGGTTTTTCCATTACAATTGTTATAAGGCAAAACTATTTTTAATTTTCATATTACATTATTATATACAGCATAGTTAGGGCAAACATCTGGCAAAATTTGGAAAAATTGAATTCAAATTCTAAAAAGATATTGCGTAAAACAAAAACGGTGGCCTTATTCCACACCGGTACCCTATGAAAAAAATATTACCTATACCTATTGCATTTGTCTAAAGTTTCCACAAGAATATTGCAAACACACATTTTAAATTTCTTTGAAAAGGATGTCAAATAACATCACATTCGATTCTGTTATCTCAAAAATTGAAAAAATTACCTGCTGGGCAAACTGGGGCGAGCCCAGATCCCCTTTTAGCTAAGCACACATTTTCTTCACAACCCTCATCCCCGATAATTTTGACCTCCACTCAAGATACAGTTCCTATGCGCCTGACAGTCTTCAACACATTGAATAAAAATAAACTTTTACGTTTTACATTCAGATTACTTCTCGTTTTTGTTCCTTGCTCTTCAGGGTTTTTCCTAAAAGTACAGCCAAGCATGAAAAAGTACTCGTCTCAACGTTTTTTAATATACATGACTATGAGTACCAGTTATTAAAGTTTCAGGCCAATAAATTAATAAACATCATTTGAAACAATGTGCTAAGCACTTAAGGTGCTGCAAGCGCAAGCGATTTTGCCGCGTTTTGCAGGCACATTTTTGGATACGATTATATGTGTCAACCGATAACCCTGAGTTTGTTTTTTTATCGAATCATGATTAAAATTTGAGATCAATTGGATCATGGGTATTGTCTCCAATCGTATCGGAAATTTTATTGTTTTGCGGGCTTTGTTGAATAACCTGCGCCTAATTAACAAGGCACGAAGCAAAAATAAAAAGTGCTACTAATATACAATCAGACTGATCATGTGAACATCCTATCAAATTTACACCTACTTTTAATGAAACAATTTTTCTCTCTCAAATTTCTAAAACGGCCGAGCGCTAGTATCACCTTAATGTTTGATTATTACAATAAATTTTTAATTACACATACAAATACAAATAAATAGAAATAGAAATAAAAATACCTTATTTGTGTATCAAATTTGTTAACTTCGAGTTGAAAGAAACAAAATGAAAATATACCAAGAGAAATTTCACGAGATTTATTCCAGTAAATTTGTAAGCTTTAATCTCCGATGGCAACCACAGTCTACCAAAAAAATGAACATTTTAATTCTTAAAAATACCTTTTAAATATCGTTGGACATTGGCTGGATAAAAACGACGTCTGACGTACCTACTCTAGAATTGCAAAGTCAATTCCAAGTACTCACATTAAACACTTTGTTGCCTGGAATTCAGCAAAATGATGTAATTATCACTGTTTTAAAATTCGACGATTCTCTTAAATCATGTAAATCGATTCCTTGAAAACTTTTCCACAATAAAATTATTGCAAACATCATTTCTATAAGAAATCTATTTCATTGTTGCGAGAAATGCATGTTTTAAAACTTGATCAAGGACAAAAAATAATCATTTAACAAGAAAACGCAAATTAGGTAAATACACATTGTATAGTTGGGAATTGCAACATTGTACTGCTTTACTCGCTGCTAACATGGCATGTCAAAGTTTTCAAACACTAAAAAATTCCCTGCGGGGCAAGTTGAGGTCATGCCCTCCTCCATCCTAATGTGTAAAATTTTAAAAAATATCGAATATTCACGAAATACATCTCATAACATCTCAAAATTGATTTCAAAGTGTCGAAAAACACAAAACTTCCTGTGGGTCATGCCCTCCACCACCCTAAAGTGTCAAATTTTTAAAAAATATCGAATATTTCAACAAAATAACGTGTTAAAATTTATTTCAAAGTGTCCAAAAACCAAAATGCCCTGCGGGCAGGGTATGAGGCACGCCCCCCACATCCCCCCCCCCCCCCCCTTTAACCCGGTGAAAATTGTTTTCCCTGCCTTGCCCCCCCCCCCCCCCCCTCTGGTTGAAGAAAAAATATAATATTGCTGTTGTATTTTCAACATTCTTAAAAATAAGCTTTTAATGCGTATAAACAGTGATTTATCAGGAATTCTTGTTATACAAAGCAAGGTTTAGATGTAAAATAACATCATTATCTCCCAAAGAATTTGTTTATAGTGATGAAATCTTAGAACGATATTCTCAAATAAAAATCTGCAATAAAATGCATTGTTCCACAGAAATCTGCATCTCTAAGAATTCTCTTACAATATTAAAAAATGCACGTGTTGAATATATTAAGGTCAATCAGTCGACATATCAATATAAATACACAGTTCATGGTATGACATCGAGAAGAGCAGGAAAAATAATGGGGCCAATTTCGTACCATATGGCAGACATGGGAAGCAGAACCAGCAGTTTATACTTATGGAGATATGTTGATTTTTAAACTACAATATCATTCTCATGTAAAGACAAGAATAATATTAAACCATCTAAATAATTAATTAAAATGTAGTAAATAATTTTATCTACGTAATATCCTGCAAAACCTATGTGATCCTCAACAAGTGGTTCCTATAAAAAAAGCGAGTGATCAATTATACTTTCGACACTGAAAAGTTGTGATATCAAAAAGTTAGCAAAGTCACCACATTTTCAATTCGAAAATTATTTTTTCATTTCTAAAATTACTTGGCGCATTTTTTGTGCTTTTCTCGGAGCGACATTTGATTAATGATTTTCTTTTATTTATCTTGTTTTATTCTTGATGCGCCAAGGATTAAAAAAAATATTTAATATGTTGATTCGCTTAATTTTCATGTAACTACTAAAATATCTTTTGACTCCCTGTTTTTGTATTCAATAATTAAATAAATATTCAAAACGTTCTATATATTTTTTCAACTTACTTCAATAACTCTACGTTATATAAAAAATCAATGGTTGTAATTAAAACAACATGGAAACATGGAAACATGGAACATGGAACATGGAAAGTTGAGCTCGACAATGCTTCTATGAAATGATGTGTAAATGCATTTCCATGATCCAACGCTTAGCTACGTTGCACAATTCATAGCTTGCACGAACTTCTTTTGTTTTATATCAGCAATGCTAAATTATTGAATTGTCCACCCATTACGTTGGCACGTTGACGGGTCAGATTTAAAACTTTATTGAGGTAAATCGATGTATTTTTGTAATGTGAGTGATTTCTCATCGTACTAAAATAATCTCCGGAGCCTATACAATTTCCCAGGTACTCATTAACTATAAAATATCGTCAAAAAGCAGAGAATCACAGCTATTCTGCGTGCCATTAAGATGGTGACGGCAACAATGAGATGACGTCACATGCAACCTCTGAATATGTTTTCTTGTAACTAAGCTGAACTGACACCCCCACTGAAGGGACTTTATGTATTATGTAATACTACATTTTGTGGAAATAAAACTTATTATTACTGACTCTAATAGATAAGGAAGTAAGGAAAAATTATAAGGACATAGAAATAGATTTAAAAAAAATGTATATATGACGCATGCATATGAATAGAGACAACATGAAATAAAGATGAAAAACTTCCTTCTTGAACATTTCAACAAAAACAAAAGACAAAATCTCGTTCCTACGCCTTCTGAAGCAGGCAATTGGTCGTGTGATTCAATACTTGATCGTCTGAACTAGAAAATCTCGCACATCCAATAAAGCTTATGGTAAAATTATACCAATCAATTTCATGCAATCATCCGTGTGAATTCACCTTATGTCAGGCCTCCTATTAGGCATTGGCTCTTATATTTTCTAATTTTCAGAAAGGGTGAAACACGTTAACATGTATTGGAGAAAAGCGTACATTTTAAAATCAACATCTAGTGGAGCGGTCGCTCCACCCAGCCAAGTCGTACGGTACACTCACACTCACTCAACATACTGTAAATGCCTAATAAACTGAGGAGCAGACCAAACACTTTTACTGTAAGCAACAACATGGCATTTTCGGCCTACTGGATCTCAACATTGGAAAATCTCACATTGTTGCGAAATATCTTAATTTCGAGCTATGGCCCACCCCACCCCCTATACCAAATTTGGGAACAACAGGTTATGTCATTTGCGAGCAAGATGGCCGTGAAAACAGTGAAATTTCACCCCTTTTAAAAGCTATCTGATGATGATGATGATGATGATGATGATTCAGATATCAGGAAACACTGTTGACAGGGCCACAGCCTAAACGGGTTAACCGATCGATCTGAAATTTTTACCACGTGTGCACTTTTGGCGTCTAAGGTGCCTTTTGCTATAACCGGTTTTATGCCGCCATTTTGAAACCGGAAGTGACGTCATATCTCGAAAACGGCTGAACCGATCGAAACGAAATTTGCGCCAATCGATTCAGACGGTCATCTATATGAAACATCAATAGTCGAAATAGAAATGCACTATTACTAAAACCGGAAATGACGCCATAACAATGCCAAATCTGACTAAAACCATCTCTTATAACAATAAATACATATTCAGAAGGCTTATAATGTTACATAACATTTAAGATACAGATATTAGGTGGCAGTGATGTCAGCCGCCATTTTGAAAACTGGAAGTGATGCGATAACTCGAGAACAGTTGGACCGATTGGAACGATGCTTTCGCAATTCATAATGGAATATAATTTTAAGCTTACATTTAGCACCAAACACAATTCTTCTTAGCAACCAAACCACAAAGGCGTATTTTTATAAAGGAATTATAGTCATTGGTGAAACAATGTTACAAGTTATAAGAATAAACTGAAAAAAGGAGTCATATCCCCATAAAAAACACTCCGTATAAAAATACCAGCCAAGTCTCTTCAACTAAAAAAAAATAGAAGAAATCTGAAAATTCAGCACTGAAAAGTAGTGATATCAAAAAATGGCCAAGTCAAAACTTTTCAAAAAATACTTGGCGCATCGTTTCTTAGGAGATTAGAGATATATTTAGTGTATAGATGAGTTTATTTGATTTCCGACTTACTTCTATACTATTTATATGCACGATGCGTCAAGTATTTTTTGAAAAGTTTTGACTTGGCCATTTTTTGATATCACTACTTTTCAGTGCTGAATTTTCAGATTTCTTCTATTTTTTTTTAGTTGAAGAGACTTGGCTGGTATTTTTACACGGAGTGTTTTTAATGGGTAGCTTCTTCTTGAATTACTAGTAGTTTCATGTGTAATGAATAACTTTAAAAAATACGTAAACGTATATTAAAATTACGTACTAAAAATATCATATGGATCAGGCTAGTTTTGAAAATAAGTAATAACCTCCTAGATTTGTATAGGGTAAGGCGAGTTTGAGTTGAAAAAGGTACTAACTGTACATGGCTTAGACGTAATTTGTTTATGAATTGGTTTTTTAAAAAAATACGAAGAAAAACACACAAAATTAAGAACACATTTCTTGTTCTATTTTCATAGTTACTCCGTCAATCCTACATTTTGTAGTGCTAATTGCAAAGATATTGAAATAATCAATAATCATGATAAAAAACAGTTTCAAAAAATATTCATCGTCTGGATTTTTAGATATTTGTGATATATGGACAAAATTTGACCTTGCCACATGATAGCTTATGGTAAAACTACAAAGTTTAGCAATAAATATATCAAAATTTCCTCCGTCAAGTTCTCTTTTTATTCATATAATGTAACTACAAAAGAACCCAAAAAGGGCAAAAAATCAAAGGTTGTTGTTTGGCGCTGGTTCTCAATCTTGCAGTAATTTTTATGAGCTTTCAGAATATACTTTGGATTTTAGAAAATATTGCCACAAAGGTTTGAAAAACGTAATTGAAAAATCGATTTGTATGGCAGATACATGACGTTTCAAAATAAAACTTCGTTTATCTCAGTTTCATCCGAATGTGACTTATAGCGTTCTTTCTCTGTACCCTTCAAGTGATCTAGGTGCAGTGCATTTTCTTGTGTATAACTATACTATATATTATAATTTACCGCTATTTCAAAATATACATGCATTACTTTCCACGAAGTTTATACAGTCATCAAAATCTTTGAACTTCATACTCAAAAGAAATCTGCAACTCGCCGATGAATCTTGCAGTCTTAATGAGGAAAACTGAAAGATTTCAATGTAAAGGTCACAGATTTGATCCACAGATTGTCCATTACTTATAAATATATAAATACGAACAGCATGGAGACAGTGGATCATTGCATTGTGGTTTTATTATCAGTCAACATGGTACGGTTTGTGTTGTTGAATTTCTCGCTGTCCTGCGTCCTTCTGGCTGTGGCGGCTTTCCCTCAAGGATCTCAGTTAGTGACCAAGTGGGGTTATAAAGAGGATACGCAAGAGGATACGCAAGAGGATACGATGTGGGATGTTCAACATTTGAGGGCGGAGAATGATTATCAAGATATGTATGTGGATACGCCAGAGGATACGCTAGTGGATACGCTAGTGGATACGCAAGAGCATACGATGTGGGATGTTCAACATTTGAGGGCGGAGAATGATTATCTAGATATGTTAGTGGATACGCCAAAGGATACACCAGAGGATACGCCAGAGGATACGTTAGAGGTTACGCAGGAGGTTACGCAAGCGGTTACGCAAACGGTTACGCAAGAGGTTACGGAAGAGGATGCGCAAGAAAATACGAAGGAACTTACGCCTACGGAAGTGGATACGCAAGAGGATACGCAAGTGGATACGCAAGTGGATACGCAAGTGGATACGCAAGAGGACACGCAAGAGTTTACGCAGGAGGAGATGAAAGATCTATTTGAATTCTATTTCGTAAGTTTCGATTATTATTAATAATCAATTATTTGAACTTATCGACAAACTTTAATGGTTTTTTAATTATATAAATACAATTTATTCTTTTTGTTTCACTACTTTCTTCAGGTAATGACTTTTCTTATTTAAAAAATATGAAAAACAATTAGTTTAAAAGTTGACTAGTCAGAATGTATCTGGTCTAAATATTCAAATATATGAAATCAAAGCCAAAGAATTCAATCCAAGAGGACGAAGGGCTATTCCCTGTCAGTGGTGTGACTTATCTAGATAATTATCATGTAATTATTTTTTATCTATTATCTTATCTAGAAAATTAAATAATTGGTTATCTTTATCTTTATCTAGATAAAAATATTGTTATCTATTGGCAATTATCTAGATAAAAAATGCATTGTGTGTATGAACATGCAGTAGGTACCTATGCACGAACCTCAAATGTCAGATAATAGAAAAATATCATCTCCGTTTAGTCGCATTAGTTGGCTTGTTTTGACGGTCACATTTTTTCAAATCTTGAGTACCGAATTTAGGATTTGAAAATAATTACGGAGCCGTGTATTTGTTAAAAAATTATCTTTTATCTATTACAATTATCTAGATAATTATTTTTCATCTTCATCTATTATCTAGTTGATTTCTTGGAAATGTATCTATTATCTTATCTAGATAAATTTTTGGCAGGTTATCTTTATCCTTCTCTAGATAAAAATAAAATTATCTAATCACAACACTGTTCCCTGTTCTTGTGACTTGGGGATTATGCATTCGAGAATATGCAAGAAGTCGAATGGACGACGACGAAGAGCTTGTGGAAAGAAGGCCATTGGGGCAAACGGAAGTAACTATGTCATGTTTTAGCAACGAATTGGCTTCGATATAATAAGCCAGCCGATCTTTGAATCGACGATGTTTGGCCTTCTCTAGGATATCAAATGAAAGAAAGCAGGCAACAGATGATCTTAAGTAGTATTCCTATACTCCACGGTGCTTACATTTTGATAATCTGCATTATATTATATTGAATATTTAGACCAGATACCTAGAGTAGTCAACTTTTAAGCAATAATTTTTCATCTTTAATAAAAAAAAATGTCTTTATACCAGAAGAAGTTTAGCGAAAACTAAACGAAATACTGTATTTATACATAATTAAAAACCATTGATTTTAATGGAACCATTTAATTCGATGTTGCTTTCTCATGGGGAATTCCAGGGAATTATTACGCAAATGAATACGCAAGAGGTCACGGAAGAGGATATGAAAGAGGTTACGGAAAAGGATTTGGAAGAGGTTACGGAAGAAGATTCGCGGAAGAATATGAAACAATTGATCGAAATTCTTTCCGTAAGTTTCGATTAATATTAATAATCATTATTTTAACTTATCTATCAACAGAGTTTCATGGTTTTTAATAAGTATAAATTCAATATTTTGTTTCGTTTCACCAAATATAATTTAATTATATTTGGTTTCACTAAACTTCTTCGGGTAATGACTTTTCTTATAAAAGATGAACATGCTTATTTGAATCATTATGCCAGATACCTAGAGTAGTCAACTTTAACTAAACGAAATACTGTATTTATATAATTAAAACCCTTTAAAGTTTGATGATACGTTCAAATTTTTTTATTGTATCTTTATCCCATCCAACTAATGTCGGGTTGGGGATTGGAGGTAGCTCCACCGTCTTCAAGGGCCTCCTGGGATGCCGAAGCCGGCTGGCCATTCCGTCTTCTCCCCGTTCAAATAATTGATTAATATGTAACCATTTAATCCGCTGTTGCTTTCTCAGGGGGATTTATCGGAGGATACGCAAGAGGATACGCAAGGGGATACGCAACAGGTTAAACCAGAGGTTACGCCAGAGGTTACGCCAGAGGTTACGCCAGAGGCTAAACCAGTGGAGAAGCAGAAATACTGCGGATGTAATACAGGAGGTGGTAAGTATTTGTTGTAAATGTGAGGTGGTCGCTGCAATATAACTGGTAATTTGAATACTTACCTACTCTACCTATTGGAGGATTATTATTAATCGTGTCAAAACCAGCTAAAAATTTGAATGCATTTAAAATTGACTGATTTCTGTGATTTCTTTTCTTTTGTAAACCTTGTGTAAAGAAAAATAAATTACATTTTAATAACTATTTGTGGTATATATTTACTTTTCTAAATAATCTCTACTGTTTTGAAGGCAGAGAATAATTTACGCAGATTTTTATGGAAATTATAAAACACAATCGAATTCTGCTTTGCATTCACTGAAATAACAAAAGTGATGGTATTTCATCCAATTGTTGTTGCAGCATACGCCGCCGACAAGAAGTATTACATCGAGAACCTCATGAGCGGGCGAGTGTTGGATGTCAAATGGCCTGGCAAGCTCTCTGGCTCCGACGTCATCCTCTGGTCGAAGAATGGAGGCGACAACCAGCTGTGGTACTACCGAGACAACATGATGCACAGTGTGGCCAATGAATCGTGAGTATTCTTCTTAGGTACCACTCTCGTACCTACTTGGTTCCATTCATAGCCTCCTCAGACCCCTGGTATCCTGTATAGGATTCACAAAAAGTGACCGACCGAAGTCGTAGGGGCTTGCCAGGTTGAAGCACCGAACAGCTGATCTTTTTTGAAGATTGTCTGTGTTTGGTCGACGCTGTGCCAATCATCTGAATATTAGCTTCCAAAAAATGGCCGTCATTGGAAAACCCATTTTTCCAGTAATTTAACCCCATAAAAAACACTCCGAGTAAAAATACCAGCCAAGTCTCTTCAACTTAAAAAAAAAATAATGAAATCTTAAAATTCTGCACTGAAAAGTATAGTGATATCAAAAAATTAGCCAAGTCAAATCTTTATTTGAAAATCAAAAAATACTTGGCGCATCGTGTACATAAATAGCTTGGAAGTATAGGCCAATCATAAATTATAAATGAAATATACATATACATAGTATACCTATAATGCCTTAAAAAAACGATGCGCCAAGTATTTTTTGATTTTCAAATAAAGATTTGACTTGGCTAATTTTTTGATATCACTACTTTTCAGTGCAGAATTTTAAGATTTCATTATTTTTTTTTTAAGTTGAAGAGACTTGGCTGGTATTTTTACACGGAGTGTTTTTTATGGGGATATCACTCCATTTTTTAGTTTATTCTTACAACTTGTGACAATCGAATGAACAATTACTAAATCCTTTAAAAAAAAATACCCTTTACAATTTGGTTATTCTCATGAAAAAAACAAAGGTTTCATTCCATCGGTCAACCCAGTTCCGAGATATGGCAACACTTCGGTTTTCAAAATGGCCGCTGAACTTTCTGCACTGCCACATAGAATTTATAACTATGAATTATGTGTATCATTTTTATCTTTCTGAATATGTATTTATTGTATAGGAGGGGATTATAATGATTTATAAATTTGAATGACGTCATTTCCGGCCTCATAAATAGGAAAATTCTAGTTTGACTGTTCATATTCCATAGAGATGGCCTTCCGAATCGTTTGGCACTAGTTTCATACCGATCTGTCAACCAGTTTTCGAGATATTACGTTTCTTCCGGTTTCAAAATGGCTGCTAAAATCACTGACCTCTTGAATTATAATTTAAACATGAATTACATTTTATTAAAAGCAGTCTCAAATAGTATATTTATTGCATCAAAATGTAAATTTGTGAGATTTTTAAAATGTGTGACGTCATTTCCGGTTTCAGTATAGGAAACTGCAAATATTATTGATGATAATACATAAAGTTTACCGTCTAAATTTTTAAGCGCTGGTTTCTTTCAAATCTATTAAGACGTTATTAAGATATGATGTCATTTCTGGTTTCAAAATGGCGGCTTCCGGTTGGTTTTATATCAAGTCAAATGAGATATCAAAAGAACATACGTTACATAAATATCAAAATAATTGGATCAAATTTGTTGCCGAAATGCCAATCGATGAATTAAATTTCATGACGTCATTTCCAGTTTCGTTAACATAAATTTTAGTCTGTTGCTATTGATAATCCATATAGATGACCGTCCGAATCGTTTGGCGCTATTTTCGTTCCAATCGGTCCAGCTGTTGTTGAGATATGACGTCACTTCCGGTTTCAAAATGGCGGCACAAAAAAATCATAGGGTGAAGGTTAAATCAGACGCCAAAAGTGCACACGTGGTAAAAATGTGAGATCAATCGGTTCAGCCGTTTAGGCTGTGGCCTGTTTACCGGATTTGAATTCCAGGAGACTACTACTACTACTACTGAGATTATAATTATTATTATGAAAACCGCCCTAAAACACTGTTTTCACGGCCCTCTAGCGTGCAAAGGGCGTAACCTATTGTTCCCAAATTTGGTATATGTTGTATGGTGGGCCATAGCTCGAAATTAAGATATATCGCAACAATGTGAGATTTCCCAATTTTAATATCCAGTAGGCCGAAAATGCCACTTTGATGCTTACAGTAAAAGTGGGTTTGCTCCAGCCTTTATATGAGAGTGTGCGCGCCGTACGACTTGGCTGGCGTGGAGCGACCGCTCCACTAGATTAAATTGTAGGTAATTATTTATTGTGGAATATAAAAAATAAATGTTTTATTGCTTCAATGTCATAACAAAACAGCATAGATTATATTTCAACATTTTTTTTTTAATTTTGACACCGTAACAATGACATTTTAATTAGTCAATAAAAATTTTAAAATTTTAAACAATTAATAAAAGTTTTTAAAAATGTTTTTTTCTTTTTTTTAATGATTTTCTCTTGGATTTTTTTTAACCAAAATCCTTGGGAAAAATATGTCTGCTTCTGAGGACGATTGGATGATAAAGCTAGATGCGATCACTCGAATAGACAAAACATTTTTTTTAAATGACCATTTGTAAACACATTTAACTATTTATGTAGGTAAAAAACTCATCATCAAAGTACTGTAGGTGTTTTGCAACTCCCGCCCAATAATGATTTTTCAATTTAAAATTGAACAGAACATTAGCATGGGAGGCATAGGAAAATTATTTCGAATTTGGTTTCCAACTTTTAAAATATAAAACGTTGGCATTGTTTTCTTTTTTCCTGATATTATATCCACACTTACCGTACAAAATGTCACAAAAAATGACACGATTTTACTTGGCTGCCATTAGACAACTCAATTTATCTCAGAAACTGATTATTCTAGGGCTTGTGAATGGTATGATTAAGACGGCTGAGTTGTGAGTTTGTCCTTGAAGAGTTTTTTAATAGATTTTTATCAATATCTTTTACCAATGTAATTTTTATTAAAATAAGGCTTTATACGAGTCTTCAGAACAGTTCAATGAAAATAATTACATAGCTTGGAATGGTGTATCAGTTTTATTTTGTCCTAGAGACGTTTAGTGCCTGAAAAATAGTAAAAATATGGCACTAAACATCTGTGGGACGAAATAAAACTAATAACTTATTCCAAGCTATGAAATTATTTTCATTGAACTGTTCTGAATACTCGTACAACACCATATTTTATTAAAAATTACATTGGTAAAATATAATGATAAAAATCGATGAAAAAACTCTTCAAGGCCACGCTCACTACGCCGTTTTAGAAAACTGAGAGAGAAAAATTGTTTCATAAGAGGTGTTACTTTTACAGGATGTTCACATGATCAGTCTGATTGTATATTAGTAGCACTTCTTCATTTTTGCTTATTGCATCGTTAATTAGGCGCCGGTTATTCAACAAAACCGCGCAAAACTATGAAATTTGCGATACAATTGGAGACCAAACCGGTAAACCAATTGATCTCAAATTTTAATCATGATTAGATGAAAGACAAACTTAGGGTTATCACTTGGCACATTTTTTAAATTTAATTTTATACGGCGCCCAGGGAGACAAGAAAATAGCTAATTTTTTTACAAAAAATCCACTAATTATTACTAATTAACGAAACAGAAAATTAAAAATGTATACCAAGGGATAACCCTAAGTTTGTCTTTTATCTAATCACGATTAAAATTTCAAAGAATTTGGTCTACCCATTACGTCTCCAATCGTATCGCAAAAAGTGTCTACAAAAAGCATTAAAATTCGCTCGCGCAATCAAGTAAATCGGCATTATGAGGTAATGGTTGCTGTACACGGGAAGTATTGTAGCTAACGGCGAGCATTGCCTTGTTCCAGCCTCGCCATTGACATCGACGAGGCGAACAACAACATCGTGGTCTGGACGCTGCACGGAGGTCCGAACCAGAAGTGGAGGTTCAACAGCGACAACACTCTGGAGAGCGACTCTGGAAGATTCATGGACGTCCAGGGCGAGAGCGATGCAGATGGTGCCAACATGATTCCATACCACAAGCATGCGAACAAGAATCAACAGTTCAAGATGGTGGAGGAGTGTTTGGAATATTTAGACCAGATACCTGGATTAATCGACATATAATAAAATGTCTTTACCAGAAGAAGTTAAGCGAAAACTAAACGAAATACTGTATTTACATAATTAAAAACCATTGATTGTAATGGAACCATTTAATCCGCTGCTACTTTCTCACTACAATACAATATCGTGGGCTTGGAAGAGAAACTGTAATTTTTTTTAAACAATATTTTCATATCAAAAATTATAGAAAATATCGCTTTATAAGGGAGGAATTTAACTCACTATTTAACTCCAATGAAAGCAATGATGTTCAAGGGCGTATACAGGATAAAATTTCGGTGGGGGGCCGGACATTACTAATATTTTTAAAAATCACAGCGGAATTGGCTTCGGGAGCGCAGCCCCCGAGAAAATTTTGGATCAAGGTAATTTATTAAGGTGCAATTTTGAATCGCAGTGAATAGCTATTTTTGGAATTTATAATTTACAAATTATCTAAAAAATGGAATTTTTTTGTAATTTTAACTTAATTTTAACTATTTTGGAATGTTTTTGACATGATCTGATCAGTTTTTTTTCACCTATTATTTTAAATTTGCTTATTGTCTTAGATGAAACCCTGATTTCTGGGGGGGGCCATGGCCCCCTCGGCCCCCCTCCCCTGAATACGCCCTTGATGATGTTAAAGTGCACATTCGGCTTGTAATTTAGTGAAGGAGAAAATTAGAACAATCAATCTCAAATAACTGAACTTTTCTCAAACTTATTCAAAACGTACTAGATAATGTTATTACGAACAACCGAATAATTCCATAAATATTAACCCCATTTGTGTCTATATACAATATTTTTCTATACATTACAGATACTTCCAATATTAAAATCCCATTATTTAAGTTTTACATTTTTGGACTTTGACACTTTCTCCAACAAGCCCACGACCATTCCTATTTACAAAATATCTATATGAACTTTTTAAAGTTTACTGACGTAAACACATAAAAATTGTTATTAAGTTCTTACTTACTAATATACAATGAAACATAATACTATAAATAAGATAAAATAATACCTCTCAATAATATTTACGTTTGAAGTTGAAACATATCCGGCCGAACCGGGGCTCGAACCCGGGACCTCGCGCTTGCCGGCCGAAAGTTCTCAACCTCTCCCCACGACTGTTTCTCATTTATCTGGCCTGGTGGCTCAGTTGGTAGAGCTCTCGCGCGGCAAGTGAGGTTCCGGCTTCGACGCCAGTTTCGGTCGGATACTTTCAACTTCCCCCCCCCCCCCCCCCCTCTTCATATCATCCTGACTCCACTGGAAGATCCTTAAAACACAGTCTCTAAATAAAATGTTGTATTAATCCCCATAAAAAACACTTAGTGTAAAAATACCAGCCAAGTCTCTTCAAATAAAATAAAATATATATGAAATCTAAAAATTCTGCACTGAAAAGTATTGATATCAAAAAATTTGCCAAGTCAAAACTTTATTTGAAAATCAAAAAATACTTGGCGCATCGATTTTTTAGGGCATTATAGGTATATGTATATGTATATTTTATGTATATTTTATATCTGGCTTATACTTCAAGATATTTATATACACGATGCGCGAAGTATTTTTTGATTTTCAAATAAAGTTTTGACTTGGCAAATTTTTTGATATCAATACTTTTCAGTGCAGACCATGTAGAAAGGATGTCAAATGAGAGAATTCCCAAATGGGCCCTTCACTATGAACCGAAGGGCAGGCGCGACATTGGCCGGCCAAGGAAAAGATGGGCTGCACCTTGAGGACGGAACGGGCTTTTAGCCCAATCTTTGCGGGTAGAAGAAGACTTTTCAGTGCAGAATTTTTAGATTTCATATATTTTTTTTTAGTTGAAGAGACTTGGCTGGTATTTTTACATTAAGTGTTTTTTTATGGTGATATTTTATACTTGGAAATAAATGTTTCACTACAGGATTAACGTCAAATTATTTTTGACATAATTCCGCAGGAATAACGTCATATTATTTTTTAGAATAATTATTTTACAATTTTTTTTTTTAGGCTAACCTGTAATGTTAGCCCAATCCATTATTTAGACGTATGCATGCTATTGATACTACTGACTCTATTGATTCACTGAACTTAGATCGGATTGTTTGCAAATGAAATTAGGTATACCCTGACATCCTAGTCATTCAACTCCAACGTTACATCACAGTTGTCAGTGCGTGATATTACAGTTGTCACAGCGTGATGTCACAGTTGTCACAGCGTGATGTCACAGTTGTCACAGCGTGATGTCACAGTTGTCACAGCGTGATGTCACAGTTGCCACAGCGTGATGTCACAGTTGTCACAGCGTGATGTCACAGTTGTCACAGCGTGATGTCACAGTTGTCACAGCGTGATGTCACAGTTGTCACAGCGTGATGTCACAGTTGTCACAGCGTGATGTCACAGTTGTCACAGCGTCATCCTGGACGTGTCGTTGAATTGGGGAAAAATTAAGCTGCCCTTTTTATACCACTTCCAATGCTAAAGTACCTATAGGACAAAAGTGAAACTAATTCATTCTGTGAATATCTCGTAACTTAGTTCAGGTACCCCATCTAATTGTTCGATATTACTGAGGATGTTACAACAATGAACTAATATTGAATGTTTCAAAACTTTGTAGACAATTGCGAGAAATACCAAACAGTTCCACTTATTCTTTTTCTACTTGTTCCTGCTTCATCTTCCCTCTCTAACTCACATACTTCCATTAACGGCACCCTCTTCTTCATGTTGGCCTTGACGATGACCTTGAAAGCTGCAGTCTGACGACCTCGTTGTGGCCCGTACAGACACGGCCATCTTGCCATTGGGAATCCGATAGACCGTGACCAAGTACAGCGTGTTTCCAAAGATACAAAGAAGATTACAATAATGATAGGTTGTATGAAATCTTACAATAATGTGCTCTGAAAGTTCTTTGTTATTTTGCATTATTGACATAGCAATTAATGACAATAGACAATTATGGTAACTTGTTTAGCGATGAAACTTTAATAATGTAGCCGTAACCATGGTAGATACATTTAGGTTGATGAATTTATTCTTTTGCGTTTGACGTGTTTTTGCGATGTGCACAATTTTATTGAAACATAGTGAGTGAAGTTGATATTCGATGCTGATTGCTTCCTTCAGAGTCTGTCGTAGCAAGTGAGTTAGTTGCAGTCAAATGCAGGCTCAGTTATTATAATAAAACTGTATACAGATTACTATGCCTCCTTCTCGACAGTTATCAAGTCACCGTAATAGCGTAGGTACCTAGACGTAGACTATAAATATTCATTCTTGAGAGTAGGTACCTGCAGCTTTTTACTTTTTTCGTTATTCGTAAATCAACCCGCTGACATATTTTTTTCATTATTGTAAACTAAGTTGCAAAAGTGTTGAAACGTATATTTATTGAAGGATAACGATGCAATGTGTTCTCGAAGATTGAAGTTATGTTTGACTAACTTCTTTCTTCTCTTCTGCGTCAAGTTGTGTTGGAGGAATGAGCAAGGGAATGCCTTTAGCAGGACGACGTCGACGCGCAGGACGAGTGGTGACGTCAGCAGGACGACGCGCAGGAGGACGCGTGTTCTACTACACCAGGTAAGTGTTGTTCCAGTGGGTGGACTCTCCTCGCTCAGGGGGCTAATTCTTGAGCTTCTCTTTTTGAAACATATCACATTTTCTGACGAAAATTACATAAACTAGGTCACATTATCGGTTATTTCCGAATAATTCTTTTGACATTAGGTGTGGGGAAACAAATAGCTTTAAAGGTACCATTTCCATGCTCACAAGAATGTGCTCAGTTTTAAGAACGTTTTCACCCATCCGGTGTATAGGGCATAGTTCTTGTCAAGCGTTAATTGTGAGCTGAAAATTATTTTTATCAAAAATGTTTTGGCCCACAACTACAGTATTTATGCGAGTCTAATCTTATATTATCGAATCAATTGTCTTATTAGAGTACCTGTTTAACGTGAACAAGTTGATACACGTCGACAACTCAAAATTTACATTCGTCAAGGAATAAGTAGACGGCCCAGAATAGACAATGTTGTACAAAATTTTCAAAACAGAACATTTTTGTGAGCAAGAAGAGGGTGACCATAACCTATTTGAAACTTTAAGTAAAACACATTCAGTATCATCGGAAGTTATCAGGAAAGCAAGTAGAAACGTTACTTTTGAGTCAGCATAGAATCACATGGGGCCTTATTCTATAGCTATTTTTTTATCTCGTTTTGGCACGAATTAATTTCGTCGTAATGCACCTTATAATGACAGTGAGGTGAATTCGAGCCGAAGCGATATCAAAAATAGTTACAGAATAAGGCCCTTGGAGCGTGATCATAAATCAGTTACTCTTGCTCTCACGATAGCAAATGAAGCGTCTTCTTTTACTCTTTTGGTTCGATCTCATTGCATGTTACTCTAACAAAACCTTCAACGACAGCTTTTGGTAGTCTGTTGTATAAAGCCAAAAACAGTCGCACAAAACGAACTCATTTATAGTTTACCAGTGAGATCAATACAAAAGTAAGCAATATTACTGAAAATAAATAGTTTTTCATATGAACAAAATTCCTAGTCTAGTCTTGATTATTCATAGTGAGCACGTGATGCCATCTCATTGTTACCTGCTACCATCTTGATGGCACGCGGAATAGCTGTGATTCTATGCTTTTTGACGATATTTTATAGTTAATGGGTACCTGAGAAGTTGTATAGGCTCCGGAGATATCTTTAGTACGAAAAGGAATCACTCACATTACAAAAATACATCGATTTACCTCAATAAAGTTATAAATATGACCAGTCAACGTGCCAACACGCGCATGATTCAGCATTGCTGATATATAAAACAAAATAATATCGTGCAAGCTATGAATTCACTGTCATAGTTTAGAGCCATGTATTTTAATGTTACAACAACTTGCCACAGTCTACACATCTTCTGGGCCCCTATTCCTGAATCAAGTGAGAGTGAGTGTGAGAAAAAAGACTTGACAAAATTGTTATCAACTAATTGGAATCCATTGAGCTTCTGGCTGATTCTAAATTAGTTGCTATTTTTTCTCATACTCTCTCACTTTCACTTGCCACAAATGTCAAATCCAACAGGCGCAACTTCAAACTTCGAATCGAACTTGTGCTGCCACACGTTACCAAAAATCGAAAACGAACGTCGTTTGACATTGTGGCAGATTTTTGCAGGGTAAACGAACAAACCTAACATTCACAACAACCTGTAGAATATAGTTACCCGGGTTTCAGGAATATAAAGCAAACAAAAGTTCAAACAATGCACAATAATGCACACTATTGTCCATACAATGTGCATTATTATTGCCAATTGCCATCGTATTTTTATTATGAAACAATTATTATTCAACAATTAGATCTAAAAAGAAGTAACTATGGAACTATTCATGCAAGCAACATCAAGTTAAATTCAGAGTCGGACGTGTTTTGAAACAGTTAATAAAATTAATAAAGCATTCGTCCTGGAGGAAGATCCACGCAATTCCATTGACAGAATTAGAAGACTTCGCCACATGTGAGTCGGTTGTGTCTAATTCCAGTCATCACCAAGCTACATGAGGTTTATTTTGTTTATGTTATACCAATTTATATCACTTTCAGATCTTAGTCATACGGGAAGGAATAAGACTGTTGAGTGGGAAAGACTTGGTCATGTGAATAAAGTTTAGTGTAAATCAGAAAAACGTTCGTGTACAGCCGGGTCACATAGACCGTTTTTGCGTTTTGCCAATCACAAGTCTCCCTTGAGCGGTTTCTGGACTTGTGATTGGTCAATGGTCGGTAATAAAAAACGGAAAACGGAAAACTCAAGAACGGTCTATATGGACCGGGTGAACGCGTTGATAATCAAGCCGTTTTACATGCGAATTAATATGCTTTGCGGGAGTTGCTGCTTTTATAGTCACTGGACAGCTCAAACCTAATGACTTGCAAGTGATCAAGCTGCAGAGTGTAATGTCCCCGGTAAAGCAAAATATCGCAAAAAGTGAAGCTCTTGACCTATTTGCGGTTAAAAATTGTAAAATCTGATAAAATGTTAGTTCCAAAGACCACAAAATATTTGAACTTGATCACACAAACGGTTAATTTTCAACTATTGTTAAATTTAGAAGAACATCACGATTGATTCTCCTTTTGACGTTCCTTCATGGATACGTTGTTTTCTCAACACCTGTGCAAATCTCTAATTTCGTTCCTATTTGATAAAGAATAGTTAGCAGGTGTCGCATTGAATCCATTTCTTTGACAACTCGCTTTTATTGAACACAAGAATCAAGATTTCAAGAATTACTATAAGAATGTGTAATCAAAGTATTAGAATAATATTGTATTATTAACAACACTGTTCCAATTCGATTATCGATGTACATTTCAACAATGAAGTTCTTTCACGTGTAACCGTGGAAGCATTCGTCAGGTTAATATTTTACAGTCTTTTCATCAATCGTGCTTTCACGGTTCCATCTATTCATTAGACGAGTCTAGATAGTCCGAGACATTAAGAACAGAAGATTCCTAAAATATGAGTCAGTAAGAAACAAGTGCACTGTCATTAACAAGGTTCATTAGAATCTACTCAGTTGCTAATGCATGCTTTGACAATTTCGTTGCTTTGTAATAATTACATTCAAACAGGAAAATGTATTCACTCCACTATTTTGATGAGTATTTGTTATAAACGACTCACCGTTTTTCAGTGGCAGAAAAATTCCACACCTGTATATATTTCAATGGTATTTAAAATGCCAAATACCTGGTCAATAAATAACTGAATTGTATTTTAGAAAGAAAGAATCAGATGCGTTGAGAGGACGAGATGTCGGCACAGAAGAGCTAGAGAGATGGAGAGATGAAGCATGTGGACCTCGTCGAGACGGAGTAGAGGGTCCAGCACTGCAGGCGGAGACGGTAACGGTGGACCACGTCGTGGCAGGGGCAAGTACCTCAACACTTTACTGGCACGATCACCCAGGCGCGTAGGAGAGCGTCCAGCACTGCAGGCGGAGACGGTAACGGTGGACCACGTCGTGGCAGGGGCAAGTACCTCAACACTTTACTGGCACGATCACACAGGCGCGTAGGAGAGCGCCCAGCACTGCAGGCGGAGACGGTAACTTTGGACCACGTCGTGGCAGGGGCAAGTACCTCAACACTTTACTGGCACGATCACACAGGTGCGTAGGAGAGCGTCACGCACTGCAGGCGGAGACGGTAATGGTGGACCACGTCGTGGCAGAGGCAAGTACCTCAACACACTGTGGAGAGTTAGGCAGGTAGTGAGTTAGAGAGATGTAGAGTTAGAGAGGGCTTACTGTCAAGTCATGTGAACATATTGGATGGTGGGTGGGGTTGCTGGGCATGACAGTATGTGCTTCTAGAGTGGAGAGTTAGGCAGGTAGAGAGTTAGAGAGGTGAAGAGTTAGGCAGGTGGAGAGTTAGAGAGATGGAGAGTTAGAGAGGGCTTACTGTCATGTCATGTGAACATATTGGATGGTGGGTGGGGTTGCTGGGCATGACAGTATGTGCTTCTGGAGTGGAGAGTTAGGCAGTCAGAGAGTTAGGGAAGTAGAGAGTTAGGCAGGTAGAGAGTTAGAGATATGGAGAGTTAGAGAGGGCTTACTGTCATGTCATGTGAACATATTGGATGGTGGGTGGGGTTGCTGGGCATGACAGTATGTGCTTCTGGAGTGGAGTGTTAAGCAGTTAGAGAGTTATGGAAGTAGAGAGTTAGGCAGGTGGAGATTTAGAGAGATGGTGAGATAGAGAGGGCTTACTGTCATGTCATGTGAACATATTGGATGGTGGGTGGGGTTGCTGGGCATGACAGTATGTGCTTCTGGAGTGGAGAGTTAGGCAGTCAGAGAGTTAGGGAAGTAGAGAGTTAGGCAGGTAGAGAGTTAGAGAGATGGAGAGTTAGAGAGGGCTTACTGTCATGTCATGTGAACATATTGGATGGTGGGTGGGGTTGCTGGGCATGACAGTATGTGCTTCTGGAGTGGAGAGTTAGGCAGGTAGAGAGTTAGGGAAGTAGAGAGTTAGGCAGGTAGAGAGATAGAGAGATGGAGAGTTAGGCAGGAGGTGAGTAAGAGAGATGGTGAGTTAGAGAGGGCTTACTGTCATGTCATGTGAACATATTGGATGGTGGGTGGGGTTGCTGGGCATGACAGTATGTGCTTCTAGAGTGGAGAGTTAGGCAGGTAGAGAGTTAGAGAGGTGGAGAGTTAGGCAGGTCGAGAGTTAGAGAGGTGGAGAGTAAGAGAGATTTAGAGTTAGAGAGGGCTTACTGTCATGTCATGTGAACATATTGGATGGTGGGTGGGGTTGCTGGGCATGACAGTATGTGCTTCTGGAGTGGAGAGTTAGGCAGGTAGAGAGTTAGGGAAGTAGAGAGTAAGGCAGGTAGTGAGTTAGAGAGATGGAGAGTTAGAGAGGGCTTACTGTCAGGTCATGTGAACATATTGGATGGTGGGTGGGGTTGCTGGGCATGACAGTATGTGCCTCTGGAGTGGAAAGTTAGGCAGGTAGAGAGTTAGGGAAGTAGAGAGTTAGGCAGGTAGTGAGTTAGGGAAGTAGAGAGTTAGGCAGGTAGTGAGTTAGAGAGATGGAGAGTTAGAGATGGCTTACTGTCATGTCATGTGAACATATTGGATGGTTGGTGGGGTTGCTGGGCATGACAGTATGTGCCTCTGGAGTGGAAAGTTAGGCAGGTAGAGAGTTAGGGAAGTAGAGAGTTAGGCAGGTAGAGAGTTAGGGAAGTAGAGAGTTAGGCAGGTAGTGAGTTAGAGAGATGGAGAGTTAGAGATGGCTTACTGTCATGTCATGTGAACATATTGGATGGTGGGTGGGGTTTCTGGGCATGACAGTATGTGCTTCTGGAGTGGAGAGTTAGGCAGGTAGAGAGTTAGGGAAGTAGAGAGTTAGGCAGATAGTGAGTTAGAGAGACGGAGAGTTAGAGAGGGCTTACTGTCATGTCATGTGAACATATTGGATGGTGGGTGGGGTTGCTGGGCATGACAGTATGTGCTTCTGGAGTGGAGAGTTAGGCAGTCAGAGAGTTAGGGAAGTAGAGAGTTAGGCAGGTAGAGAGTTAGAGAGATGGAGAGTTAGAGAGGGCTTACTGTCATGTCATGTGAACATATTGGATGGTGGGTGGGGTTGCTGGGCATGACAGTATGTGCTTCTGGAGTGGAGAGTTAGGCAGGTAGAGAGTTAGGGAAGTAGAGAGTTAGGCAGTTAGTGAGTTAGAGAGATGGAGAGTTAGAGAGGGCTTACTGTCATGTCATGTGAACATATTGGATGGTGGGTGGGGTTGCTGGGCATGACAGTATGTGCCTCTGGAGTGGAAAGTTAGGCAGGTAGAGAGTTAGGGAAGTAGAGAGTTAGGCAGGTAGTGAGTTAGGGAAGTAGAGAGTTAGGCAGGTAGTGAGTTAGAGAGATGGAGAGTTAGAGAGGGCTTACTGTCATGTCATGTGAACATATTGGATGGTGGGTGGGGTTGCTGGGCTTGACAGTATGTGCTTCTGGAGTGGAGAGTTAGGCAGGTAGAGAGTTAGGGAAGTAGAGAGTTAGGCAGTTAGTGAGTTAGAGAGATGGAGAGTTAGAGAGGGCTTACTGTCATGTCATGTGAACATATTGGATGGTGGGTGGGGTTGCTGGGCATGACAGTATGTGCTTCTAGAGTGGAGAGTTAGGCAGGTAGAGAGTTAAAGAGGTAAAGAGTTAGGCAGGTGGAGAGTTAGAGAGATGGAGAGTTAGAGAGGGCTTACTGTCATGTCATGTGAACATATTGGATGGTGGGTGGGGTTGCTGGGCATGACAGTATGTGCTTCTGGAGTGGAGAGTTAGGCAGTCAGAGAGTTAGGGAAGTAGAGAGTTAGGCAGGTAGAGAGTTAGAGATATGGAGAGTTAGAGAGGGCTTACTGTCATGTCATGTGAACATATTGGATGGTGGGTGGGGTTGCTGGGCATGACAGTATGTGCTTCTGGAGTGGAGTGTTAAGCAGTTAGAGAGTTATGGAAGTAGAGAGTTAGGCAGGTGGAGATTTAGAGAGATGGTGAGATAGAGAGGGCTTACTGTCATGTCATGTGAACATATTGGATGGTGGGTGGGGTTGCTGGGCATGACAGTATGTGCTTCTGGAGTGGAGAGTTAGGCAGTCAGAGAGTTAGGGAAGTAGAGAGTTAGGCAGGTAGAGAGTTAGAGAGATGGAGAGTTAGAGAGGGCTTACTGTCATGTCATGTGAACATATTGGATGGTGGGTGGGGTTGCTGGGCATGACAGTATGTGCTTCTGGAGTGGAGAGTTAGGCAGGTAGAGAGTTAGGGAAGTAGAGAGTTAGGCAGGTAGAGAGATAGAGAGATGGAGAGTTAGGCAGGAGGTGAGTAAGAGAGATGGTGAGTTAGAGAGGGCTTACTGTCATGTCATGTGAACATATTGGATGGTGGGTGGGGTTGCTGGGCATGACAGTATGTGCTTCTAGAGTGGAGAGTTAGGCAGGTAGAGAGTTAGAGAGGTGGAGAGTTAGGCAGGTCGAGAGTTAGAGAGGTGGAGAGTAAGAGAGATTTAGAGTTAGAGAGGGCTTACTGTCATGTCATGTGAACATATTGGATGGTGGGTGGGGTTGCTGGGCATGACAGTATGTGCTTCTGGAGTGGAGAGTTAGGCAGGTAGAGAGTTAGGGAAGTAGAGAGTAATGCAGGTAGTGAGTTAGAGAGATGGAGAGTTAGAGAGGGCTTACTGTCAGGTCATGTGAACATATTGGATGGTGGGTGGGGTTGCTGGGCATGACAGTATGTGCCTCTGGAGTGGAAAGTTAGGCAGGTAGAGAGTTAGGGAAGTAGAGAGTTAGGCAGGTAGTGAGTTAGGGAAGTAGAGAGTTAGGCAGGTAGTGAGTTAGAGAGATGGAGAGTTAGAGATGGCTTACTGTCATGTCATGTGAACATATTGGATGGTTGGTGGGGTTGCTGGGCATGACAGTATGTGCCTCTGGAGTGGAAAGTTAGGCAGGTAGAGAGTTAGGGAAGTAGAGAGTTAGGCAGGTAGAGAGTTAGGGAAGTAGAGAGTTAGGCAGGTAGTGAGTTAGAGAGATGGAGAGTTAGAGATGGCTTACTGTCATGTCATGTGAACATATTGGATGGTGGGTGGGGTTTCTGGGCATGACAGTATGTGCTTCTGGAGTGGAGAGTTAGGCAGGTAGAGAGTTAGGGAAGTAGAGAGTTAGGCAGATAGTGAGTTAGAGAGACGGAGAGTTAGAGAGGGCTTACTGTCATGTCATGTGAACATATTGGATGGTGGGTGGGGTTGCTGGGCATGACAGTATGTGCTTCTGGAGTGGAGAGTTAGGCAGTCAGAGAGTTAGGGAAGTAGAGAGTTAGGCAGGTAGAGAGTTAGAGAGATGGAGAGTTAGAGAGGGCTTACTGTCATGTCATGTGAACATATTGGATGGTGGGTGGGGTTGCTGGGCATGACAGTATGTGCTTCTGGAGTGGAGAGTTAGGCAGGTAGAGAGTGAGGGAAGTAGAGAGTTAGGCAGGTAGTGAGTTAGGGAAGTAGAGAGTTAGGCAGGTAGTGAGTTAGAGAGATGGAGAGTTAGAGAGGGCTTACTGTCATGTCATGTGAACATATTGGATGGTGGGTGGGGTTGCTGGGCTTGACAGTATGTGCTTCTGGAGTGGAGAGTTAGGCAGGTAGAGAGTTAGGGAAGTAGAGAGTTAGGCAGTTAGTGAGTTAGAGAGATGGAGAGTTAGAGAGGGCTTACTGTCATGTCATGTGAACATATTGGATGGTGGGTGGGGTTGCTGGGCATGACAGTATGTGCTTCTGGAGTGGAGAGTTAGGCAGGTAGAGAGTTAGGGAAGTAGAGAGTTAGGCAGATAGTGAGTTAGAGAGACGGAGAGTTAGAGAGGGCTTACTGTCATGTCATGTGAACATATTGGATGGTGGGTGGGGTTGCTGGGCATGACAGTATGTGCTTCTGGAGTGGAGAGTTAGGCAGTCAGAGAGTTAGGGAAGTAGAGAGTTAGGCAGGTAGAGAGTTAGAGAGATGGAGAGTTAGAGAGGGCTTACTGTCATGTCATGTGAACATATTGGATGGTGGGTGGGGTTGCTGGGCATGACAGTATGTGCTTCTGGAGTGGAGAGTTAGGCAGGTAGAGAGTTAGGGAAGTAGAGAGTTAGGCAGGTAGTGAGTTAGGGAAGTAGAGAGTTAGGCAGGTAGTGAGTTAGAGAGATGGAGAGTTAGAGAGGGCTTACTGTCATGTCATGTGAACATATTGGATGGTGGGTGGGGTTGCTGGGCATGACAGTATGTGCCTCTGGAGTGGAAAGTTAGGCAGGTAGAGAGTTAGGGAAGTAGAGAGTTAGGCAGGTAGAGAGTTAGGGAAGTAGAGAGTTAGGCAGATAGTGAGTTAGAGAGACGGAGAGTTAGAGAGGGCTTACTGTCATTTCATGTGAACATATTGGATGGTGGGTGGGGTTGCTGGGCATGACAGTATGTGCTTCTGGAGAGGAGAGTTAGGCAGTCAGAGAGTTAGGGAAGTAGAGAGTTAGGCAGGTAGAGAGTTAGAGATATGGAGAGTTAGAGAGGGCTTACTGTCATGTCATGTGAACATATTGGATGGTGGGTGGGGTTGCTGGGCATGACAGTATGTGCCTCTGGAGTGGAGAGTAGGCAGGTAGAGAGTTAGAGAGATGGAGAGTTAGGCAGGTGGTGAGTTAGAGAGATGGAGAGTTAGAGAGGGCTTACTGTCATGTCATGTGAACATATTGGATGGTGGGTGGGGTTGCTGGGCATGACAGTATGTGCCTCTGGAGTGGAAAGTTAGGCAGGTAGAGAGTTAGGGAAGTAGAGAGTTAGGCAGGTAGTGAGTTAGAGAGATGGAGAGTTAGAGATGGCTTACTGTCATGTCATGTGAACATATTGGATGGTGGGTGGGGTTGCTGGGCATGACAGTATGTGCTTCTGGAGTGGAAAGTTAGGCAGGTTTAGAGTTCGAGAGGTGGAGAGTTAGGCAGGTAGTGAGTTAGAGAGATGGAGAGTTAGAGAGGGCTTACTGTCATGTCATGTGAACATATTGGATGGTGGGTGGGGTTGCTGGGCATGACAGTATGTGCTTCTGGAGTGGAGAGTTAGGCAGGTTTAGAGTTCGAGAGGTGGAGAGTTGGGCAGGTAGAAAGTTAGAGAGATGGAGAGTTAGAGAGGGCTTACTGTCATGTCATGTGAACATATTGGATGGTGGGTGGGGTTTTTGGGCATGACAGTATGTGCTTCTGGAGTGGAGAGTTTGGCAGGTAGAGAGTTAGGGAAGTAGAGAGTTAGGGAAGTAGTGAGTTAGGGAAGTAGAGAGTTAGGGAAGTAGAGAGTTAGGGAAGTAGTAAGTTAGGGAAGTAGAGAGTTAGGTAGATGGAGAGAAGAATAGAAGAATGGGGAGGTACTTACTATCGCATTTAGTAAGTGCCTCAGAGGTCTAGGGTTTTGGAAGTACTTTCTGTCGTGTTCAGTTTGTACCGACGTGTCGGGCGAGGTTCTTACTGTCGGGTTCAGATTGTACTTCATCGGTGGGGAACATGAAAGGAGCCTCCTCGAAGATTGCTCTTTGTTCTTCAGAGGAAATACTCCGACAGAATGTAAGAGTAATCGGGCGTTCCCTGGGCAACGACATACGACTTCATGCTCAAACTATTGGCGTCCGCAAGTCATTTTTTGTGAATGTGAATCCAAATCACTGTAACTGACTGTCTTATAGTATGGATGGAATCTAGTTGATTCTGTTATCTTATGTTGATACATTTAAAAATGTTTTTGAGCATGAGGCCGTTTGTCGGCTAATCCTTTCAACAATTTATTTCATTTAAGTCTATACAAATATACAATATATAATATACACTAGCAGACTCGTAGAAAGTGGGGGGTGGGGAATTATACCCCCACCCCACTCGAGCAGTGTGACCCCCATTCACCATACAAAATTAAGTTTTACGTCCCGGAATCACTTATTAATTGCTTAAATTATTTTAAAAATGCCCTTCGGGGGGGGGGGGGGGGCAATTGGAAGGTTGTTTGCTTCAGTTTGTGCTTTTTACAGCCCAAAATTGATTAAATTCCATAAAATGCCATGCGGGGCTGAAACTGGGGAACTTCGCCCCCCCCCCCCCCCCGGCCATCATTTCGGTTCTCGCAATCCCTTTCCATGATGAAAGTATCTAGTGGAGCGGTCGCTCCACGCCAGCCAAGTCGTACGGCGCGCGCACACTCTCATATAAAGGCTGGAGCAAACCCACTTTTACTGTAAGCATCAAAGTGGCATTTTCGGCCTACTGGATCTTAAAATTGAGAAATCTCACATTGTTGCGAAATATCTTAATTTCGAGCTATGGCCCACCCTACAACATATACCAAATTTGGGAACAATAGGTTACGCCCTTTGCGCGCTAGAGGGCCGTGAAAACTGTGTTTTAGGGCGGTTTTCATAATCAGTAATCATAGTAGTAGGCTGGAGCTAAAATCCGGTAAACAGGCCACAGCCTAAACGGCTGAACCGATTGATCTCACATTTTTACCACGTGTGCACTTTTGGCGTCTGATTTAACCTTGTCCCCATGAATTTTTTGTGCCGCCATTTTGAAACCGGAAGTGACGTCATATCTCGTCAACGGTTGGACCGATCGGAACGAAATTTGCGCCAATCGTTTCAGACGGTCATCTATATGGATTATCAATATCAAAAGACTGAACATTATTTTAAATAAACCGGAAATGACGTCATGAAATTTAATATACATCGATTTGCATTTCAGCAACAACTGTTGATCCGATTGTCTTGATATTTATGTAACGTTTGTACTTTTGATATTTCATTTGACTTGTTATAAAACCAACCGGAAGCCGCCATTTTGGAACCGGAAGTGACATCATGTCTCAAAAACGGCTAAACAGATTAGAACAAAACCAGCGCTAAACGATTTAGACGGTCAACTTTATGTAATCAGTAATATTTGATGATTCAAATATCGAAACCGGAAATGACGTCATAAATATGCTAAATGACGCTAAATTCACCACTTTATACTTTAAAATAAATATAAGTAAACGTACTTTGTAAATAATTATAAATTCAAGGTTGCAGTGTTCTCGGCGGCCATTTTTAAAACCGGAAGTGACGTCATATATCGTAAACGGTTGTACCGATTGCAACCTAAGTTTGGAAATGTGTTGGACTAATAATTATGAATTCAAGACGACATTATTTTCGGCCGCCATTGTTAAAACCGGAAGTGACGTCAAATATCGAAAATGGCTGTACCGATTGCAATCAAATTTTGGAAATGTGTTGTACTAATAATTATGAATTCAAGACGACATTATTTTCGGCCGCCATTGTTAAAACCGGAAGTGACGTCATATATCGAAAATGGCTGTACCGATTGCAACCAAATTTTGGAAATGTGTTGTACTAATAATTATGAATTCAAGACGACATTATTTTCGGCCGCCATTGTTAAAACCGGAAGTGACGTCATATATCAAAAACGGCTGTACCGATTGCAACCAAATTTTGGAAATGTGTAGGAGTAATAATTATGAATTCAAGACGACATTATTTTCGGCCGCCATTGCTAAAACCGGAAGTGACGTCATATATCGAAAACGGCTGGACCGATTGTAACGAAACTTAAAGCTATTCTTCTTGGATAATTATTTTAATCTTATATACCAAACGCAACTTTTCTAAGTATCCAAATCGGCATAGGCGTATTTTTTTAAAGAAATAAGTTCTTGCACGGACACAAGCTGTGCTACAAGCTGTATGAATAAACTAACAAAAGTAGTGATATCCCAGAAAAAAACACTCCGTGTAAAAAAGGCAGCCAAGTCTCTTTACTTTAAAAAAATTCAACACCGAAAAGGAGTGATATCAAAAAAGGAGCCAAGTCAATGACATTTCCAAATATTTAATCGTATCTTTGAAATAAAAGTATAAACACCGAGAAATACTTTACAAAAGGACTTGGCGCATCGTTTTTTTAAAGACATTTTTCTATTCATAAGCATGTGCCATTTATATACAACCGTCATTTTGAATGTTTAGAATAATAGGGAAACATCTTTCAATTAGGTACATATTATACATACCTTCTGTAAAATATTTTCTTTATGAATATATACGCTATGAAACTTGTTGTCTATGCTTTCTATAAATATACACAATAGTTATCTTCGTAATATTGTTTCGTGGTGAATATAATTAAGTCTCATGCGTTATACCTTCTCATCATGTAACAATTTCTATTAATACACATTTTATAATAATACATTTCACAAAGAAGACAGTCATATTGAATTTCTATTAAAAAATTTAACTTTATACACTTGACACTTCAAAAATATATAATTGTGTTCCATTAGTTAGTAATTATTTGACAACGTTTCATGATTTCCTTCAGTCAAGATCAAATTATGAAAAGATACCAGTCTAATATCGCCATATTAACAGTACTGCAAGAATATGTATGAGCCCACTTCCAATTGATATGAAGGGATGTGTGTTGTGAAAAATATCCGACCGAACCGGGGCACGAACTTGGGACCTCTCACTTGCCGGGCGAGAGCTCTACCAACTGAGCTACCCGATCGGACGGGCGGACATTAGACACAACACACTGATGAGGATCCTGACTCCTGACTCCATGGAAGTTTTCCAAAGAAACCTACATTCTCACCACTTCCAATTGTTATGTAATTCTTTCACCCTTATATTACTTATATATTACAGCATAAAATCATGCTTCTATCGCCATTGACAAAACTATAAAATAGTCATTACTAAAAGTAGCTTGATTCATAGATTCTGGCTCTAATAGAAAGAGGAAAATGTACCTACTTGTAAATTTCTTTCCACTTTTAGGATAGAATGATGTCTTTAAAAAAACGATGCGCCAAGTCCTTTTGTAAAGTATTTCTCGGTGTTTATACTTTTATTTCAAAGATACGATTAAATATTTGGAAATGTCATTGACTTGGCTCCTTTTTTGATATCACTCCTTTTCGGTGTTGAATTTTTTTAAAGTAAAGAGACTTGGCTGCCTTTTTTACACGGAGTGTTTTTTTCTGGGATAGTTCCTACGCGCCTGGTAACTAGTGTGTTGGAACAATGTTCAAAGTATATGTTTTGCTCTGAATGCTTATGTGAGCAGACTCCTCCGGTTGAATGTGATTTAGTAATAATTTGTCAGATCTTAAAACTTTTCATGGTCATTGAGACAAACCGAATAGTATACCACCGATACCAGATTTTAAAACAAATTATAGAATGGGTAAACAAATGGAGTTCGATATTTTAATCTAATTTTAAATATTTATGAGAATTGTTCCATTTCGAAAGTATCATGCACTGCACCTTGATCCAAATCATTCATATGACTTATACCTGTATAAGATTCACATCTATTTTCAACAATCATGGGCATCCACAAGGGAGGGGGGGGGGCAAAGGGGTATCTGACCCCCTTCCCCCCCCTGGATGTCAGGCAAACATAAATTTTTTGTGGTGTTTTACACATATTTTTATTTTGTAAACAAAAAACTCAAAAAAAAATCTTTCGAAGTTTCATTAAAACCAAAAATTGCTTTGCGGGGCAAGGTGAGTGCATACACCACCAAGTGGTAATTTTTAAAAAATATTGAATATTTGAACAAAATCCTCGTAACGTCTCAAAACTGATCTCAAAGTGTTCAAAAACCAAAAAAAAAACGTCCTTCCGGTCCCCCCTTAACCAGTGCAATATTATTTTCCTTGCCCCCCTGGCAGAAATCCTGCGGACGCCCATGTCAACAATATATTGGAAACAGAGTTCGTTGTTCATGGATTCATTTCTATTATACACAGCAAGGTTGAGAGGTCAAACAAAAGCCATCATTCATCGACGGGATCTATTTACAGGGATCAAATCTTTGACCCTTCCTCTAAAAGAAACGTGGAAATAGACATTGAACCTGATAAATCTCTTGCATCATTGAGAAATGCGTTGTTGCTGATTTGCTCTCTTTTCTCTACTGCTCTAGAGACCTTGGAAATGGCCTAGAAAATCTAACCAATACGTCAAAGGAGCAGTCAAAATTTCTTTGAAATTTCTTGTATACAATTTCATTAACTCTAGAAGGCCCGACTGATTGTCTAGAAATGGTCAAAAAGTCCTAAAATGTTCCTAAAAAGAAATAAAAATAGATAGAAGAAATTTAAAAAATTCTGCACTGAAAAGTAGTGAAATATTGATGATGGAATATTCCCAACAATCTTCATATATCAATTGTTCTGTGTGTATTATATTAATGTATAGGTATATGTAATTGAGTTATTCATTACCTTCAAATCAGCAACAGCATGCATTTCTCAATGTTGCAAGAGATTACTGAGATGCAGATTCATGTGGAAAAACGTTTTTTGCACGTTTCTTTTTGAGAAAGGGTCAATGATTTGAACACTGCGCGTGAATACATCCTTGGTAGATGATAATGGCTTTTAACCTCTACCTTGCTGCCAAGAACAACGGACTGTTTCTAACGCATTGTTGACAAGAGATATGAATCTGATAAAATTGTAAGTCATAAGAATTATTTTGATCAAGGTGCAATGGAACAAAATGAAACAATTCTGATAAATTTTAAAATTAGATTACTATAGACCACATTTTAAATTATCTAGATAGCTCACTTTTCAAAAAAAAATCATATTATGCAGTACCGTGATCCTCATATCTATTAGTGTTTTTCAACAATGGATCATAACATGAATAGATATTAGGATCACGGTACAGCATATGAAATTTTTTGAAAAGCAGAGCTAACTAGATAATTTGAAATGTGGTCCATTTCAAAATCCTTATAAGTTAGACCTATAGGCACCGAGTGTTCGCCACGAGTGAGAGAAATAAGCAACATTTGTGGGAATGATCTTCAACTGTTTCATTTCTCATTGGCCGTGACCTAGCAACCGATCAGATGTCAACAAATGTACTCAAAATATTTAGGAATCAGAACTAAGTCGCACAAATTAATATTGTGATCAGATTCAGTGAAATTGTAAACTTTTTATTATCAATATTTTGTGGGCGAATAAACATTAGATAAACTTGTGTAAATTTTAAGAATTGATAATGCGTAATATGTGCAGCAACATAACGTATAACTGCAGCGACTTGGACGCCTTGCCAAAAGGTAAGCTTCCTTCCCACAGATTAGGTGGCTCTGTCTGTACTTTTTGTAGCGCTATCTGTAGTCTAAACACGCTGCCTATATACTTCGATATTTTTTAAGTCTGATATCAGTGATTAGTTTTGAGTTTGTCTCAATGACCATGAAAAATTTCAAATTAATCAAACAAACTATATTCATTTTCACTTTCACACAGGGACCCGAACCTTTATGAATAAAGGTTCGGGTTCCGGTTTCGGTTCCACAATTTTATTTTATAAAGGTTCGGGTTCCGGTTCCGGTTCTGAAACAAATATTCTTAAAGGTTCGGTTCCGGTTCCGGTTCCTGCATAAAGGTTCCGGGTTCCGGTTCCGGTTCTAAAATTTTAAATCAAACTATATTAAAAAACTTCAGTATTACCAATGTCAAATTTAATGGAATTATTGGATTTGGATTTTCCTATGAATGCAAGCACAGGTGTAGGCAGTGTCTGTATAAAATTCACATGATGGTGCGCAGAGTAAATATCAGAGGAGACAGTATTGTGGCTGCAATTTTCTCCATAAGACAACGTAAACATTCATTTTTCCTGAGCTATCATATTCAAATTGTCGGCAATGCAGTTCTCATCGCAGTAGTCAGATTCAAAAATTGAATACTCAAGCAGCGTTTGCATAATGAAGAATCATATTTCTTATCAAGAATTAAAAATTTCTACAAAAAAAACATTTTGGAAATTTTATCAAAAAGTTAACTTTATACAACTTTGTGAATAATATTATGTCCAAGTGATATACATGGTTTTTTATTAAAAGAAGGAACCTTAAAGAACCTTTAAGAACCTTTAAGAACCTAATTGATTGTAAAGATTCGGGTTCCGGTTCCGGTTCTTTGGGAAACAAGTATAACGGTTCCGGTTCCGGTTCTGGTTCCGAAATTATAAAAGTTCATACCGGTTCTAGGTTCCGGTTCCGGTTCCGGTTCGGGTCCCTGCGTAAGTATCTCGACCGATTTGACTGAAAACTTTTAAAATCAGAGATAATTGAGCGAGCGTAGCGAGCGTCACCACGGTACTCTTACGGCACTTTCTCTGTGTGTTTGTTTTTTTTTGTTTTTTTGTTTGTTTTTTGTTTGTTTTTATGTGTTCACTGCCCAGGTCAAACCGTTCAACCAATCGATCTGAAATTTTGCACACATACTAACGTAATCTATGCGGTCTCTGGGATCGTTTTTGAATGGGCTCATGTGATTGGTTCAAATTTAAAAAAAATTATCTTTTGATTGGTTTGCCCGTTCAGTTTGAAATTTTGATAAGTCATTACGACCAACATTTTGCCCAATCAGACAAAATTTCATCCAAATCCTCCCATTGGTTAAAATTTAAAAAAATATTTCATGTGTTTTTTGAAATTTAAACTAGAACCGTATGACCGATCAACTTAAAACTTTGCTTGGCCATTGGGACCAACATTATCTGTATTTTTGACTACTTTCAGACTATTCTGTGTTTAAATCCAAAAGTAATTGACATTTTGAGGACATTTTGCGTGTTGGCTGTAAAATTTCTCAAAAATGTTGATCACGGCTACTTTGACTCTTCAGTTCTAATCCAAGGTAGTTAAGCAAAAACTTTTAAACGCATATGAAACTAAAATAATGACCGTTCAACAGATCGATCTGATATTGTGTACACACACTAATATCGTATGAGTGGTCCCAGGTATATTTTTTGAAAGAGATTCTGTGATTTTTGAATATTTACTGGGAACGTTGTTCAATTATAAAGGTTCAATCGATCAACTTAAAATTTTTCATGGTTATTGGGACTAATATTTGAGTGATATTTGGAGATTTTTAAACAAGTCTGTGAAAAATTCAAGAATTATTGGCTTTTAATGATATTTTTGATAGACGCAGAATTTCGGTTCGAGGTGATGCGCGTATCCGTGCTCGCTCATCAACGCGTTTCACAGAGCGTTTTCCTAGTGTTAATCTCAAGGATGTGCAGAAGTTGAACTTGGTCCAAACATTGTGTTTGTTCAACCAAACATTTGTATTTATTTTAATTAATTAGAGGTTTTTGATATAACTTGGCACTGCAAACACAGGAGATGGTATTTCAGCTTGATGTGTGACCTCTGTAGGTACACTTGTCCAAAGTAAAAACGGTATTTAAACGAAACGGATTATTATCAATGTTTCAGTCAGGCGTGTAGGAAGGGGGGGGGGATGGGGAAAATAATCCCCCCCCCCCACTCGAGCAGGCTGACTCCCCATTCACCATAAAAAATTAAGTTTAGTGTCCAAAAATCACTTACAAATTGTTTAAATTCTAAAAATATGCCCTGCGGGGCAACAATTGGAGGGTTTTTTGCTTCAGTTTGGGCATTTTAAAGCCCCAGAATCACTTTTAACTGGTTTAAATTCCAAAAAACGCCCTGCGGGGCTGAAGCTGGGGGACGATGCCCCCCAGACCCCCCTTCCGGGTATCGCAATCCCCCCCCCCTCATGATGAAAGTAGTTCCTACACGCCTGTTTCAGTTAGATAACGCTTTAGCATAGACTAGGTACATCGGATTATGCCATCAAATCTTTTTCAGCCAATCAGTTGCGTTCGAATACAGTTCTTACTTGACCATAAGTGTACTTCGCCAAGGTGACAAAAAAGAGGTCAGTGCAAAAAAAAATATAGACGCTTTTTTTGTCTGGGGCTTAACGTCGCACTGTTCTGCAGCGAGGCTAATGGCGACGGGTGAATGATTATGTTGATGATTGGGGATGATGGTGAAGAGTGGGTAAGGATGGAAGGTGGGATGGAGGCGGTCGTGGCCTATTAGTAGGGTACCTTCCCAGCATTTGCCTGTCGACTGAGGGAAAACCACGAAAAAACCCCAGTCAGGAAGGACTGCCGCGGGAATCGAACCCGGGCCTCCGGAATACAAACGCTCGCTCAATAAGTAAGATGAAGTACATTCCAGTTTATTTCAATGCATGTGTTGTTGACATAATAGTGATGGTAACTAACACTTCTCCACAAACTTGAACTGCTGCTTGTCATTGCCTTGTTTATCGAATGGAATCAACTTAAAACCATCTTCAACTTCGACGCCCAAGAGTTTTCCCGTCTCACTTTCCAGAGTGTTGTCGCTGTTGAACCTCTACTTCTGATTGGCTCCGCCTTTAGCCGTCCAAACAATGATTTCATCCTTCATGTCATCGATGTGCAGCGCAAGTCTGAAAAGAAAGTGTTAGTTGAGTTGTTCTGGAGGCATAGTGCAGGGCGGTTATTCTAAATTTCCTTGTCGTCTTTGGCCTTGAAGAGTTTTTTAATCGATTTATATCAATATCTTTTACCAATATAATTGTTAACAAAATAGGACTTTGTACGAGTATTCAGAACAGTCCAATGAAAATAATTTCATAGTTTGGAATAGTGTTATTTTGTCCAACAGATTTTTAGTGCCATAATTTTACTAATTTTCGGGCACTAAACGTCTGAAGGACAAAGTAAATCTAATAAACCATTTCAAGCTATGGAATTATTTTCATTGAACTGTTCTGAATACTCGTAAGTAGACAGCATTTGGGGATTCTGGTGCAGGATGTGGAGATGTGGAAATCTCAGCTACGAGTGTGAGCCTATTTTATGACGTCACATCTTGTTTTGGCGCCATTTTGTCACGTGTTTCCGGTTCCCACGCTCTAGTGTGAGCCTATTTTATGACGTCACATCTTGTTTTGGCGCCATTTTGTCACGTGTTTCCGGTTCCCACGCTCTAGTGTGAGCCTATTTTATAACGTCACATCTTGTTTTGGCGCCATTTTGTCACGTGTTTCCGGTTCCCACGCTCTAGTGTGAGCCTATTTTATGACGTCACATCTTGTTTTGGCGCCATTTTGTCACGTGTTTCCGGTTCCCACGCTCTAGTGTGAGCCTATTTTATGACGTCACATCTTGTTTTGGCGCCATTTCGTCACGTGTTTCCGGTTCCCACGCTCTAGTGTCAGCATATTTTAACCATTTCCGTCATTTTATCCGCCATTTTCTTCCGCCATATGCGTTTGACAGGGCGGCATTTTCAAACATATTTCCGGTTCCTACACTCTAGTCCAAGCTTATTTTAAACATTTCCGCCATTTTCTTCCTTCATGTCATGTGTGTTCTTCTGACGTCACTTTTTTTTTAAATTAAAAATGTATCTCGAGGTGGATTTGAACCTGCTACCATTGGAATAGGAATCCAACGCCTTAACCACTCGGCTAATTAGGCGATGAGAGAAAGACGATGCAATAAGCATATACATAGGTGGTTAATGACCTGTGCAGCAACGTCATCCAGTTGTCAAGGTAAGTATTGGCGCAAACATTTAAACTTCGCGCTCGACTACAACGCTATCTGGGTGATAATAATTGTATTTACTAAAAGTGGTGTAGAAATTTAAATTTATATTTCATACTCGACTGTAGCACTCTCTAGGTGTCAATAATTGTATTAATTAAAAGTTTAAAACTAACGCAAAAAATTAGAATGTAAAGATAATTTGAAATTTTGTTTTGTTTTCACATAATCCAATTGATATTTGGACATTGAATCCTACATCTTATAAAGGATTGGGATGTGGATGTGGATGAGGATGTGGATGGTAGCATCTTTTTAATTATTATTATGAAATTTTAAATTGTGTTCACATATTCCAACTATTGAACAAAATATTAAATAAAGCATTGTAATGAATGCATCTCATGTCACCTGCATTTATCAAATACACTACACTGCTGAGGTAACAAGATACTCTAAAGACGCAATTGAACACCTGCATCATCACATCCGTGAGACAATTGCGACGTATATTGGACTTTGGACCCTGCATCTCATAGTTGAACGGAAATGAAATCGCTGCATCATCAATTTTAGCACCTGGTTTGAGGCTAGTTCATCCATAAGGGAGTACCTCGTACGAGACTAATATCAGGTGTATGACCTCTTGTTATAATATTAATTAGTGTTGATTGCGAAATCAAAATTTGAATTTAAAGATAATTTGAAATTTTGTATTGTTTTCACATAATCCAACTGGTATTTGGACATTGAACCCTACATCTTATAAAGGATGTGGATGTGGATGTGGATGTGGATGTGGATGTGGATGTGGATGTGGATGTGGAGGTGGATGAGGATGAGGATGTGGATGGTAGCATCTTTTTAATTATTATTATGAAATTTTGAATTGTTTTCACATAATCCAACTGGTATTTGAACATTGAACTCTACATCTTATAAAGGATAGGGATGTGGATGGGGATGTGGATGAGGATGTGGATGGTAGTAATTTTTATATTATTATTATGAAATTTTGAATTGTGTTCACATATTCCATTATTTCAAGGTGCGAAATATATTTGAATTATACACATGGATCGCAACACGTGATTTTTTTATTTTTTTTTTAGAAAAAGATATGTTTTTAAAAGTTTTCACCACTTTTTACCACTTTTTACAACTTTTCATCAATTTCTTCAAGTTTTTTCAACTTTTTGTAAAAAATCAAGATTAATCATATTTTTAGCATGTAATTTAAATGGGAATTATTCCATAACAGTAAAAAACAACTAAATATGATAATTTAATCCAAAACAAAAACTGTAAAGATATATTACCGTGATATTTCTAGCATGTAATTTAAATGAGAATTATTCCATAACAGTGGAAAACTAAATTTGATAATTTAATCACAAAGAAAAAATGTAATTATATATTTTGGTGAGATTTGGGGGGAAAGTGGATAGGAATGCAGGTATAAAAATTTCTACACTTGATAACGTGGTCGGATAGGGTCATCTATATGAAATGGTACCAAGTTGGTGGCGATTAATTTTCACTAAGTTTTATATAAAAATTTCAAAACTGTTTAAAATAATTGAATTCTAGTAGCAACTTGATATTTTTTCTATAGACTTTCCTAAAAGATCTCTGCAATTTTCGTTACTGTTTTCACTGTTGAAAGTATATAACTGATACAAATTACAAATTATGAATCCATTTTTTCTAAATGTGAAATCAAATTTGTTTGAGCTATCTCTTCTGTAAAAAAATAATTGAAATGTTCCATCTTCAGCTATGACCAATAAAACAGCATCACTCAAGAGGTTGTTGTACCGTTTCGGGGGTAATACCTTAAACTTGCTGTCTTCTCAATCTTGTCCATCTTCTGCATTGTTCAGAGTGAGTAGAAGTTTTGCAACTTGATATATTTTATATAGACTTACCTAAAAGATCTCTGCAACTGTTTTTTTTTGCTATTCGTTTTTCAATATTCAAGCATTAGAGAAATTGCAGAGATGATAGAAAATAAAATTCAATAATTCCTATAGAAATGAATACAAATCCTAACAGCTGAAAATGTTTCTATAAAACTCCTTTATTAATAACAAGAAAATAATACAAGTACATAATTCCACAAAGCTACATGTAGCTCATCTGTGGAGATGATTCACACAAATAAAAACAGTAACAATAGAACGCATTTACGGAGTTTCAAGCAAATGTACAAAGAAAAAGGAAAATACACACATTATAGTAATCAAAAAAAGGCAATTCATATTAAAAAAAAAAAAATAGCAAATAACAATAATTAAATCGGGTTTCAATATTAGAAGTGGGTGAATTCTTTACATGTAACAATTTTACCAAATTACACAATCATAATTAAATCATACAAAATTAAAACTAATCAGTAGACATAGTCGAGAAAAGCCATGATTTCAGAGACACTTTAAGTTTAGAGAAGGATTCATGAGATCTTTGATTATCAGGAAGTAAGTTGAAAGTAATTGGTACAATATAATCAAGTCTACGTTTGCCATTCTTGTTGCACCAAGGAGGAATATAATACTTTTGAAGCAATGCTAAGCGAGTATTAACTGGATGATTTTGTAATTTTTTGTGTTCATCACTGAAATAATACTTTAAAATTAAACGATATTTATAAAGTAATTGCACAGGTAAAAAATTACATTCTAAATAATATCTGGATATATTATAATCTAAATTGAATTTTAGGTGATAAGGAACAATTGTACTAATAATTTTATCTTGCAAAGCGACAATCCTGTGGACGAAATAATCGGAAGCATTTCCCTAAGCTAACAACCCATATAACAAGTGTGATTCAACAAGTGCGGAATACACTTAACGTAATAATTTAAAAGGCAAAACAAATTGCAGGCGATAAATGGAGAACGCGCAAGATCTAATTTTACTACAAACCTTTTCGATATGGGGTCTCCAGGTAAAAAATCTATCCACAGTTAACCCAAGATAAACAATCTGCTCAACAACACTAATTTTAATAACACAATCACAAATTTGGAAAGGATTGCCGTACTTCAGAGTGTGCAAACAAGTCGCCGAATGACAAATTATATTGACTGAACTGTCTCTAAACTGATTTTGAGGTGTACAAATGTGCAAGATCTTGGTCTTGTCAGCATTAATAATTAAGTCCCGATCATGTGACAGCTTTAAAAGTTGGTTGAAATCAGACTGTAAAGAAGATTCTGCAACATCGAAATTAAAGTCGGATGATAAAATTAGTATGTCATCACCATACATAAATATATGGCACTTCTCTAGACAAAGGAGCATATCATTAACATAAATGAGATACAGAAGGGGTCCTAATATTGAACCTTGCGGAACACCCGAATTTACAGGCTTTAAAACACTAAAGACATCTTTCAATTTAACAGTAATTAATCGTTCATGCAAATAATCTATAAACCAAGTTAACATAGGACCTCTTACGCCAATTTTTTCAAGTAAAATAATGAGCTTGTCATGGTTAATAGTATCAAACGCCTTTGAGTAGTCAATAAACAGAGCCAAAACAATCTCATTATTATTCAGTTTAGTATTCACAAAATTTGCAAATTGCAGCAGGAGGTCATTTGTACCTTTATTCCTTTGAAAACCAAACTGTAAATTACTAATAATATTAAATTTCTCTATATATTCGGTTAGATAGTGTGATATGCAACGCTCCATTATTTTATCTATGATTGACAGAATCGCTATTGGACGATAATTAGAAAAACTATTATGGTCACCCTTCTTATAAATAGGGCGGACAATAGCTGTTTTTAATTTAGAAGGCACTATCCCGCTTTTAAAGGATAAATTACATAACTTTGCAATGACAGGACTTATAGCATCTGCTACAAGGACAAGATCCCGCACACGGACGCCATCCAATCCAGGTTGTTTATTGACATCAAATTTACCAATTATATGTCACCAGTTTCATAGTAGCCCGGCTTTATGTCCACTCTTTCATATACCCTAGTTTTTTTCTTTCCTAGAATAGTTTTTCGTGAAACACCAACATAATTTTGACCTTTAGTCACATTGAACAGCGTTTGTGGGTAATGAAGTTCAACCAAAGCTACCTCCCAGGGACCTCCTGATAATTTTACAGGTTCCTGCAATTGAGTGACAAAATTTGCTGTCGTATTATCCTTATACATTTTCATCGAACTGTTGCTAGGCAACGTCATGTAGAGAGAACGATTCATATTTTTTGAATGTCAGAAGCTAATATCCAAGAGTTGAATTTGGCAGGCAGACCCTTCCACTGAACCAAAACTTTCTCACTGACGCCCTGCCCCGTTTTGCGTATGATTTTATGTATTTTGTAAAGAGAATTATCACCCTTCGTAACTTTTTGCAATTCTTTTTCATAAAACGTTCCAACAATTTCCTCACCTTCTAAATCTTCAATTCTATACACCACTTGGTGTCGATCAACAATACAAATGACTTTGAATATTTCGTTAGACCAATTTTGTTCGTAACCCTTATCAAAAATTATTTTTTCTCTGCTGATACGCACATAATCACCTACCTTTAATTTAGGTTTAGATCGTTTCCTACTCTCAATTTCATTATCTTTATAAAGATGACGCCAAACTTCAAGAGCATTTTTGTCACTCACCGCAGCTGGCATCATACCAATTGACCTATGCACTCGATGATTATAAGCATTCATCAGTTTTGGTAGTACATTTATGTAGCGATACGTGTTCTTTAATGTAAAATACTTCCACATAATTTCCTTGATTGATCGGTTGAGCCTCTCAGCTATACACGCTTTGGTGTCAGGGTTATTTGTGTAGTAAAAATGAACATTATTTTTGGTGAGAAATTTTTGAAAATGTAAATTTTTAAATTCTCGGCCTTTATCGGTCTGTATGCGAACAGGTTTACGCTTACTTTGTTTGAAAATCTTTGCGAAAGCCTGAGACACTTCTTTACCTGTCTTTTGTTTAAGAGGAATCAACCAAGCAAATTTACTGAATACATCAATTACAGATAACAAATAGTTATATTTATCATTAAATTTACTGAGTGATCTCATATCATTTAAATCAGCCTGCCATAGTTCATCAATGCTGTTGACTATGTATCGGTTACGTTTAAATCTTTTTCGAACAGGTTTATGTAAACTATAAGTATCTTGAGATTGAAGCCATTGCAAAATAATTTTTTTAGGAATCTCTTTATTAGTTGCCTTCCACAGTGCATTTAAAGTAGAAAATCCAGCTGGATGCCCAGGATCATTATAAATACGAGACAATCTTTTACATATTTTAGAATTCATTTAAACACAAATTCATCCCAATCTCCCATAGAAGTTGCTCCTCTTGTTCGTTTTGATGGCTTCTCCGAAGGTGATGGTAGAGGTCTGTTCAGTTGACGGTATCGCTGAAGAATGTCTTCTCTTCTTCAAATGTTCCCTATAAGTGTGAGTGGTAGATTTATGTCGGTGAGAATTTTGGCAAACATGTTCCAACCAATCGGTTCTGTTTCTCCTCGACGATTGCGAACAAGATCAGATATCAAATCTGTGATTGTGGAACCGAAAATTTTCACACCGTTCACACTGACAAGTCCCGAATCATCCCATGAAATAGCATCAGATGATGCCAGCTTATCGAAAATAAGTCCAGCTTTTCTTTTAAAAGTGCCGGGAACAGCTTGTAACACTTGTGTTCTCATGGGTTCTTCAAAAACTGCATCATCTTCATCCTCTTCCACCATCTTCTTCACAGGGATTCCAGGGTGAGTTTCAACTTTTTCAGGACGTATCTCCACAGAAATAGGTTGACGGGCTTCATTTACAAAATATAAATACCTTTGTAGAACTTCATAATATTTACGCCATTTTTCGTCATCGGAAATTTTGCTAGCGTGAAGTATTTGATGTTTATCTCTATCAAGAGATGATAATGTATCATTGAGAGGATGTATTTGCGGTTGTTGAAGTCGTTGCATACTCTCTGGGTTTACAAGAATCATCTTTTTAGTATTATCCATAATGATTATGATGATGATGAGTTAAAAATACTTCCCAAAAGTCCACTAATAAGCGGAGCAATCAAAAGTGGGAGAAACGCACCACCAGACTGAACCAAAATTTTTTTCTTAGTTTTCCAGCTATCACCCTTGCGTGCAATTTTTCGTAAGAACTTCTTATGACGACGAAGTTTATTCTTCTGAGAGGGTTTCAAGAGAACACGACCTTTTAATGTGTTTAATACACAAGCACAAATTGATTGAGTCAAACCTTTATCTGCTGATTTTAATATACTCTTGCGCATAGCAGGGGTTGCTTTACTCAATGCCTTGAGGAGTTCACTATACCTCCTCGTTGAGTCAGTCATCGTGATGAAATGAAGCTTTTATGACAATGTAGTGTCATTTAGTAGATTTTGGTGTGTATACAACACAGGCCTCATCATCAGGGAAAATATGAGTGCGCAATCTCATATTCTCGGGGCAAGTCTGTGTAAAATCAAATAGAATATAGCCGTGAGGTTGACTCGTTGCATCTTCGAAAGATTCTTGCACATGTTTCATGTTTCTAGGGCATACCTGCCTTGCGAGATGTAAAATTTGAGACTTATCACGAGGATTTTTAAAAAGAATAATATAGTGGGCATTCAAAGAGATATCACGTCGTCCCTTACCTTGATTAAAAATATTTTGAGAAATGAGAAATACACTCACTTTACGATGATGTGAGATTTTGGTAAACAAGTCCACAACCCTATCATCTGCTTCTCGCATTAGATCATCGATAATCAAAATTTGAGCCCCGGAAGATGCAGACAAGTCGGCAGGATTAATAATTCCCTCGTGGAACTTGACTCGTGGATCTTGAATAGATTCATATAAACTCTGCCACTCGGCAAAACACCAAATAATATTTTTTATAGGTTCATCTACCATAGAATCCAAATTTGTTAAAAAACGGCGTATAAAATAAGACTTGCCACATGATGTGGGCCCCGCAATCAAAGCTGTAAAAGGAACCTTCCAGGTTGGATCCATTTTGTTGAATGAGATTAAAATATATTTGTTGATAAATTTATAATATTTTTTGAAAATCATAAATTGTCAAGGAATGAGGATTGAGAGTGAAGAAGGGAAACAAATTATTCATAAAAAACATAAGTTTAGAATAAAACATGTATTTTACAAACATGTGTCATGTTAACAGGTACATTGACATTGATGTGATGTTGATGTGATATTATTATAACTAATTCTAAATTCTCTAATCTATGTCCATTTCCGTGTCTATTCTAAAATGACCGTATGCTAGGGTGTTGAAACCATCATGTAGAATGTATCTCTTATCGTCGAACGGTGATAGTGTACTCTTCCTCTGACTGACAGTAAATATTTCATGTTTGAAGCTACGGATGGACATCATTTTCTCACTTTGTACACATTTTTCAAATAAGGCGGCTCTATACTTTTGATGAGTAACATATTTTTTCATTGTGGCTCTAGTTATGCCTTTACCAACCTTTTTGTTTCTACCGTCCAACTCCAAGAGACTGTACATTTTTGCCCTTAAACCCACAAATTCCTTCACAATTCTACCGTCCGACTCGTCTTTCATTTTTCCCAACACCTTTTTATTAGTGTTGGAAAAAAGGAAGTGATCTTTCGGCAAATTGGAAGTATCAAATAGCGAAATGTCATTGGCCATGTCTTGATATAGATCATCAGTCTGGATCTCATAACACAGTGAGTCTGTGTCTGTGAATAATAATTTTGAATTTTGATTGTATTTAGTTTTTACATAATTATAGTGAAAATCATACATGATGGTTTTACTTAAATCTAAAATACTGAAGCCTGCATAGATTGGTCGATTTAGTTTCAGACAGATTTTCTTACACTGTACTGCAACTAGATTGTTGGAAAATATTTCAAATCTTTCGAATGCAGGGTTTGCCGCATATTTTAACATTTGTTTCTCATCATTGATAAGCGTAACGTTTACCCGATTTCTGACATTTTCCATAGTTTTGCCGAAAACAGCGTTGTTCATTAATTTAAAAAAGTCTTTTTCAAAATCATTCTGTGCCTTCACACGTTGCGCTGTATTGAAATCAATATATTGTTTCAACCATTGCGTTTGTGTGAATTCTAGAACGCGGTGAATTTTTGTCAATTTCAAGCCAAGAGAAGTGTATTGCTTCAAGTTCTTGTAGTGTACAATATACTTTTCTTTGTTTTCCAAATTTGGAATCAGCTTTTTGATTTTAGAATGACCAAGTTTCAGGTCGTCTGAGAGTTGCTTGGCATAAGGTGAGAGTTCACTTTCAGACACACATTTTCGCTCAGGTGCCAAAGGGTAATCGTTGTGCTTGTCATGTAATTCTTTTGGATATTTGAGATCAACCTCCAAAATATATCCTTTATCGGAGTCATCTGCAACAGTTGTAAAGTCAGTTTTCCTGATTTCTGCCGGACTCATCCACTTGAAATCACGGATGGGGAGGAAATCTGACATTGCAACACCGTACAAATTATTCACATCCCAATAAATGATATATTTCGAAGGTTTATCGGCATCGAAATCATCCATGTATTTATTATTAGCTTCCGAAAATCGCGTCGTGATCGTTGCCACACCGCCCCTTACACCCTCCTCCATGAACAAATACATATCGGGGTCTGTAAATAACTCTAACTCTACCTTGGTCATGCGGAGGCAAGCCTCCCATGCCAGACCCGGAGCAGTGTAGGTGTGGCAAGGATCAAGTTTGTAGTTGGCGAGACAAAGTGTTCGAAAGTTTTCAAACACATCCGCTAGTAGCAGTACATCAGTTAACACATAGAGATCTTGATACTCTCCCATGTGTTTCATTTCAAAACTCCTCCAAACATTTTGGGCGTGTTCGTAATCATCATCACTGATGTCCTCTTCAGTGAGATCATTCTTAAAGGCAGATTTAGGGGGTAGGCAACCTTCCATCAGCTTTTCTTCTGAATCAAAATAACTGTATGGGAATACACCTTTCCTCAAGAGTAGAGGGAGAAGGTCTTCACTGAAGAATGATTTTAAAATTTTGAATCTGTCAGAACCATAGTTGACAAGATTTTTGACTAGTGAATCTAGAGAAGTGCTCATGAATTGAAAAGAGTCAATGAATCTTAACTGCCCCAATGAGAATGACACATACTTCTCTGTATTGTTGGGGATTACAATGATTTTCTGATTTTGAATTTTGCCAATGCCTTGCATAATGAGATGTGAATCGTAATTTCGAAGATTATGAAATATTACAGGAATATGCTCGGCTTGAGGTGCATTTATATTACATTCATTATGTGCTGCACTCCTAAATTTGCCAGTTATGTGATCATGGTCACGAACACGATCAACATCGTCCAGAGTCTTTTCACAAATGCTACACATGGTGGCCTGTGCAAAGGAAATCTCGTCTTCATCTGTCATCTTAAGAGGGATAATTTTGAACATTATTTTCAATAATTTCTCCTGCATGACCAGAAGTGAATTAAGAAAATGATCCACAACATTATCACCACTGTACACACGAGGTGGCTCAAACGCTTTTCCCTCCGCATCAATCACAACAAAGGCATATCCCGAAGGATCATGCAGAGCAGTCTTATGCGTATGTGATCGTGCATCATCAGGTTCACAACCATTCAACTTCCTCACAAAACACTCAAAATCCGCATATATAGTGAAAGGTGCTTTAAACGAAAAGCCTCTTTCTCTAAACTTCATGGAATTGTCATCCTCTGGAGGCATAACAATTCTTTGAGGGTCGTGTGAGTCGCAGAGGGTGTGATGCGCTTCAAGCCTTTCCTCTGTGGAAAATCTATGCAGGCAACGATGACAATAATATGCTCTACCGTGATGTTTGGTCAGTGAACTAAGAAGGCGACTGAGGTCCTTGATGAGGAAGTAATGAGAATTTTCCTCGTCGGACATGAATAACAAATTAATATGACTATCTCTATTTTCTTTACTAATTCTAAGGGGGTACACTATTTTATAATTGCCAAATATATCAGGCATTACACCATACACATTTACGGAAATGGACGTGTTTTGTTTCTCAAATCTATCTATGTTACTAATTTTTACAGGGTATTCTATTCCACTCATATTTACACTAGATTCAAAATTAACATAATTATTTACACGTTCTGCATTAAATGCTGGAGGGTGAAGATAGGCTAAAATGCTCCATAAGAAACACTTTTGGTCGTCATTTTTTACATTTATAATCGATTTTGTATAATATAATTTAGGTGGTAGGAGCATATAACTACTGGCAGCTAATGGAGCATATTTCACTGATTTTAATTCTAATTGTAAAACTCTATCTACGATCCAACCGCTCCCTTCACGTTGGAAATTTTGACATGCTTTAGCCATGGATGAAAAAGCTACATTAAATTGTTCGTCAAACTCATCCATATTATAAATTAAAACACTATTCTTACTCCTAAAACATGCTTTTGTGATGACCTCATCTTCACCCTGATTCTTTTTAAATTGAACCACTAAACTTAAGTACCATTTTACACCTTTAAACACTTCTAAATCTTTTGCTAATTTCACTCTCACCGTGTCCATTCTGTCCGAAACAAATTTTAAAACATCTAAAGAATCATGTTCAACGTCACTACTGTCTTCACCTCCTTTATAGGTATAGGTCTTAACTTTACCTCGGAAAGCACTACTCACTTCACACGTGTACTGGTCGGGTTCATCTGCAGGCACCGATGATGTTGACGGCCCAGGAGTTGATGGTGGAGCTGGGTCGTCGACATGTCGAACCCCCGTGTTTGAAGTACTCGGGGGCTTATGATACTTGACATGGGCCTGCAGATTATCCCTGCGGTTGAACGATGCGTTGCAGAGAGTACACGTGTGAAGAGCTGTTGAAGTGTTGCCAGCAGATGGAGGAGTGGAAGGATGCATAGCCAGTTTGTGACGTTTTAAATTTGAGTTTAAAGTAAACGTAACGGCACAAATTGTACAGGGGAACGTTGACTTCTCCCCCTTACTATGCACCCTGCCATGCCGCTTCAGACTATCTTTGCGCTTGAAGCTGGCATTGCACTCCTCGCACTTGAAGTTCTCCATCTCTCTACAAAAATAAAATAAAAATATTTGTAAAAATGTATTTTCCAATATGGAAATGTATTACCTAATTGCTATTTAACTTTCTCTTTGAAATTATCATTTAAACGTACCTTGATTAAACTGCTGGTTTTCTCCTATGAAGACGGAAGACGAAAATGTTTCGCAGCAATTCCGGAAACTGTAAATTAAAAAAATTAAAATTAGTTTACCTATAATGTAGAAATAATTTAATTATTTTCCAATATAGAAATGTATGACCTAATTGTTATTCAACTTTATCTTTAAAATTATTATTTAAACGTACCTTGATTAAACTCTTGGTTTTTCCCTTCGAAGACGGAAGACGAAAAATGTTTCGCAGCAAATCCAGAAACTGTAAATAAAAAAATGATAATAAGTTTACCTAAAATGTAGAAATAATTTAAAGACATCCATTTAACTTCTTTTAAAAATTAAGAATAACTCACCAGAATGTGTGAAAGTCGCTGTTCTCTCTCGCTCCACAAAATGAAACCGATTGTTAGGAAATCACACAAGTGTAACCTGTAAAAAATAAAATGCAAACATTAAATTCTATTCATAAAATTATATTTGTTATAAATACCTATTTTGCTTGAAAGTGAAAAAAACTTACCTCAAATCTTTGTAACACAAACTTGAAGAAATAAAAACTTTGTAATGATAATTATAATTAAACAATGATGAACACTCGGATAAAACACACCGCTTGAAAAATTTACTTTAGACACACAATTCAATTCTTATGATGCAATATGAAGATGAACCGCACTGGTCGATTGATTTGAAGAGAATGATTGATTTGGCAATCAACACTTATTAATATTGTAACAAGAGGTCATACACCTGATATTAGTCTCGTACGAGGTACTCACTTACGGATGAACTAGCCTCAAACCAGGTGCTAAAATTGATGATGCAGCGATTTCATTTCCGTTCAACTATGAGATGCAGGGTCCAAAGTCCAATATACGTCGCAATTGTCTCACGGATGTGATGATGCAGGTGTTCAATTGCGTCTTTAGAGTATCTTGTTACCTCAGCAGTGTAGTGTATTTGATAAATGCAGGTTACATGAGATGCATTCATTACAATGCTTTATTTAATATTTTGTTCAATAGTTGGAATATGTGAACACAATTTAAAATTTCATAATAATAATTAAAAAGATGCTACCATCCACATCCTCATCCACATCCACATCCCAATCCTTTATAAGATGTAGGATTCAATGTCCAAATATCAATTGGATTATGTGAAAACAAAACAAAATTTCAAATTATCTTTACATTTGTAGCACTACTGTACCAGGGAGAGTTATCTAGGTTGTAAACAACAAGTGGTTCCTTATGAATTTATAGAAGGCCGTGATTGTTTCTATGGCGATCAAAATTATAACATAAATAATGACATTTAAATCATATTTTATTCAGGATTCAATTATATTAAAGTAAATAAGTAGTACAGAATATTATTACAGTTATATTTAAATTCTTAAAACATTAATTTATATTATAAAATGTCTTTAAAAATATTAAGTTATCTTTTCGAAACATATCACCTTTGGGGTCGAGGTTTAAAATAAAAAGGGTTCAAAACTGTAAAGCCACAACAATGGAAAAATATGGTATGGTGTTCAGAATGAGATTGAATGGTGGTGAATTTGAATTGGAAAAAGAGGCAGTTGAAATGTAAGATTAGAAGAAGAATGTTGTGTGTATCGTTTAAAAAAAATCATTACTAGAAGAAATGTCATAAATAACTGTTATTAAAAGAAGAATATTAATCAAGAAAAGAAGGCGGCAAAGGGGAAAGAAAAGTGCACGAAGAGAAAATTCATGACAAAAACTATATTGATGATGAACTATCTAATGAGATGATGGACCATGATGGACTATAGCTATCTACACCTCAGTGATGAGTACTCATAATCTTAGTTATTAATTAATAAATATAAGTTTAAATCTGGCCAGAAGTAGCTTCACCCTTTTTAATTGTACTACATAAAATTAATAAAAATTACTAGAAAAGGAAATACATAATGCTACGAATTTATCACCCAACAGTGGGGTATTATTTGAAGATGGTTTAGGATTAATTAAGTAACTAGTGTAGAGTCACAAAATTGGCACCCAACGTGAGAGGCTTTTTAAGAACTGATCTTAAAATCAACACAAGACCTGAGATTAAGTAGTTTAGTAATTGGAATTGGTGTTTAGTTTATTAGAAGTCATGGATGGTATTACAGGCAATGAGGTTGAGACAGAGATGGGAGATTTAAGGAGTGAGGTTGAAAAGTCATTTGAAGAAAATATAGGAGAGTCAATCAAGAATCTTACCGATGATATGCGGAAAATGAAAAATGAAGTGTTTGAGTTGATTCACAATGATAGAGAGACAATAGAAAAATTGTGTAAGAGATTAATAGATAAGGATGAGGAAAACAATGAAAAAGAGGAACAAATTCGGAAAGAAGATAAGGAAAGATATGAACAATGTGAACAAATTCGGAAAGAAGATAAGGAAACGATTGATAATTGCTTTAAAAGGTTTGATGTATTGTTAAATCAAAACAACAAAATGCTAGAACGAGTCAAGATAGTAGAAGAACGTGTGGATTGCATTGAAGAAAAAGTAGAAGATGTTAATCACAAGTTCGAAGAAGTGGAAAGTAAAAGGATTGATTTTGAGGAAGAAATAGAGAGAAAGATTAAGAAATTAGATGATGGAATAACGTGGCAATTGTCAAAACATGAGAATCTTAGGGAAGATCAATGGAAAGCTGAAGTTCAAGAGGTAAAGGAAAATGTTGAAGAATTTAAGGGAAACTGTACACAAATGATCAATGTAATAAATATTAAAAATGAGGAAATCGAGAAGAAGCTGACTAGTGCTATGGGACAGTCTAAAATAACGTGTAGTGGATCGGTTTGTGGAATCAACATTGTTGGACAAATCAGTGAAGAATTACGAATGAATGGTATTATATTCAATGGTAAAAATGATCAGTTACATGTATTAGAGTACATTCGTTTAATAGAAATGAGATTTCGGAATATCAATGGAATTACTGAACATCAAAAGTTAATGATAGCAGCATCAGTAATAAGGGACACTGCAAGGAGCTGGTATCGAGAACAAACTTATGAATCATATGATGAATACAAAACAGGAATAATTGAAAAATACTGGGGAAGCTCGCAGCAAAGTTATGTTCTTGAGGAAGTGTACAATGGAAGATATCTGGGAAGGACTACAATGTCATTGTATTTTAAACGACTTGTGAGGCTGGTTGGATACTTGCCAAATAAAATGAAAGACGAAGAATTGGCAAAACAAATATTGCGACATTTCCCAATTAATACACGAGAGGTACTTCACATGTATCGGAAGAGTACGAAAGAGATGTTAGAACAGCTAATCGAATGTGAGCATGAAAATCTACATTGCGTACAGATGAATGATAATTTCCAACAAAATGGAATATTCCGAAGGGGACAACAAAATGAGAATAACAACAACAATATTCATACAGATCAAATGCGACATAATCAAGGACGTGGAGATCAAAATGGTTGGGGAAGAGGAAATAGTCAACAAGGGCAAAGTAACCAGAATAATTACCAACAAGGGACATTATGGAATGAAATACAGGGAAATGGTATTAGATATCAAGGTCAAGGTGATCAACGTGGTAGAGGAAGAGGTGCAAGTCAAGGAGGACGTGGAGATCAGCATGGTTGTGGAAGAGGAAATAATCAACAAGATCAAAGTAACCAGAATAATTACCAACAAGGGACATCATGGAATGATGTACAGAATCAAGGTCAAGGTGATCAACGTGGTAGAGGAAAAGGTGCAAGTCAAGGAGGACGTGGAGATCAGCATGGTTGTGGAAGAGGAAATAATCAACAAGATCAAAGTAACCAGAATAATTACCAACAAAGTACATCGTGGAATGATGTACAGGGAAATGGAATGAGTCGCGCAGAATAAGCACTGACTACGTGACTACAAATCTAGTGCAAAACATTAATAGTGTCCAGTTAGTTAATGGTAAAGAACTTTTAGAAGAAGATGACTTAAACGAAGAAATGAATACCAATTTTATCAAATGCCCAGAAATTTTAGTTAAACTTAAGGAAAGATTTATGATTGCATTAATTGATACAGGAAGTGAAGTGACTTGCATGAATGAAGTTGTATTTGAAAGTTTACTGGAGAAAAATAAAGACATTGAGATCTTTCCTGTTATTGGAATTACCATAGTTGGTGCAACACAAGCTCGAGGAAAGAAGATAACTCGACAAGCATTTCTTTCCATAAATATAGATGATATCCAAATAGAAATAATCTGTTTAGTTGTGCCTGATTTGAGAAGGGATTTGATACTGGGAGTGGACATATTGGCACAATTATCTATGAATATATGCTTTGACACGAAAACAGTTTATATTCAGGGCAAAGAGATTAACAGAAAAATGGTACAATTCGAAAAAACAAAAATTTCAGAATTAATGGCCATAGAGTTGAATTATGAGCATGAGAATAATTCAAGAAGATTGGATGGAGAATGTAATACATACAACAATGAGATTCTTGAAAGCATTAAGAATTTAACATTGTTAAATGATGTACAGAAGGAAGAGTTGAAAGACTTATTAGTTAAATATAAAGAGATATTCACAAATAAACCAGGATTAATAAAAGATTATGAATATACTATTAAAGTCAGGAATAATGGATTTTATTACAACAAAATCTATCCAGTTGCTTTTGCACATAGAGAGGCTGTTGAAAAGCAGTTAAAAAATATGATCGAGTGGGGAATAATTGAACAAATGACATCACCTTACATAAATCCTTTGGTAGTTAACATAAAAAAGGATCAGTCAGTTCGATTATGTTTAGATGCAAGAAGGTTAAATGAGATCCTTATTCCAGAACATGAGACACCGTTAGATCCTGACGAATTGCTGCAGCAACATTTTGAGAGCAGATGGTTATCCACTATTGATTTAAATTCCTCGTTTTGGCAAATTCCTTTGGAGGAGCATAGCAGGAAGTATACTGCATTTAAATACGGCGGTAGAGTGTATTGCTTTAAGGTATTGCCATTTGGACTTTCCGTAAGCGGCGCAGCTTTTTCAAGAGGATTAGAACATGTATTAGGAGAAGACTTAAGAGATTCAACTGTTATATATGTGGATGATATTCTAGTGACAAGCACAACTTTTGAAGAACATATAGAAAAACTGAACATGATATTCAAACGATTCAAGAACTATGGTGTAACAATAAACTTGAAAAAATCAAAATGGTGCAGAGACCAAGTTTCGTTTCTTGGTCATACTTTAGATCGTACAGGAATTCGACCCGACTCGAAAAAATTGGATGTTATTCAAAATTGGCCTACGCCGAAAAATCAAAAGCAATTGAGGGGATTGATTGGTATTTGCAGTTATTTTCGGAAATTTACAAATCAGTTTGCAAATAAAATGGAACCATTAAGGGAATTGTTGAAGAAGAAAGCAACATGGAGATGGAATGAAAAGCATCAGAAGGCATTTGAAGAACTCAAAGAATTGTTTGTAAACAATGTGCAGTTGTTGTATCCGGATATGAACAAAGAATTTTACATTCAATGTGATGCAAGTCACTATGGTATTGCTGGTATTTTATATCAAAAGGATGATGATGGTGAAATGCAGATCATTAATATGGCTTCAAGACTGTTACAAACTTCGGAGATCAATTATAATGTATCTGAAAAGGAATGTTTGGCAATTGTGTTTGCTGTTGAGAAGTTTAGATTGTTCGTTCAAGGTGTGAGAAAATTCATAATTGTTACTGATCACCAAGCACTTACATTCTTGATGAAATGTAGATTATTATCTGGAAGATTAACTCGTTGGGTACTCTGGTTACAACAGTTTAACTTTGAAATTCGACATTGTTCGGGAAAATCTAACGTAATTGCAGATACATTAAGTAGATTACCAGGAACGGCAGAGGGAAAAATATACCAAGAAACTTGTGAAGATAAGGAAATTGGAATATATGAAATTATATTATCATGCAGTTTAAGCATGAAGAAGAGGTTTGAAAAGATACAAACTGAACAAGAACAGGACCCACAGTTTAGAGAGATTATACAGAAATTGAATGAGCCGAATGATAACAGTCAAAATCAACAATTCAAGATTTCCGGGACGAAATTATTTCACAAAGCGAAAAATGATGATGGATGGAGATTATGCATACCTACGACGATCATGAAGGACTTGATAATTGAAGTGCATGAAGAATTCGGACACTTCGGAGAACGTAAATGCCACATGGCAATGAGAAAGCTTTACTATTTCAAGAACATGGCAAGAATTATTCGAGTAATTCTAGCAAGTTGTGACATTTGTCAGCGGGTTAAGCATCCTAATAGAACATCAAGAGGTACTTATACTCCTATCATTCCCAGCAAACCAGGCCAGATTGTTGCCACAGATTTGTACGGACCTCTTCCAAGAGGAAAGTTTGGAATCAGATATATTCTGGTGTTTATTGATCTATTCTCCAAGTTAGTAAAATTGTATACATTGAAGCAGGCTACGGCAGTGGCAGTAGTTGGGAAATTGGAATTATATTTCAAGCAAGTTCAAATTCCGGAACGAATTTTATCTGATCATGGAACCCAATATACGTCTGGTTTATGGTACAACACTTTGCAAGCAAATCAAGTAATCGCAATTCATTCGACTATTCGACACCCACAATCAAACCCTAGTGAAAGAGTCATGCGTAGTTTAGGTCGCATGTTTCGAACATATTGTTCCAACAAACATAACTCATGGGTACAATGGGTTCCTAAAATTGAACATTGGTTAAACGTAAGTTTTCATGAAAGTACAGGGTTTATGCCTATGGAACTACATTACAATCAAAAATACATATCCAACAGTGCTAAAAATATCGATTTTCCTGAAAATAACGGTAGTGAAATTGATATCGACATGAAGATTGTAATGGCTGGGGATAGATTGAAGAATAAAGGTGCTCAAAGAAAGAAGTATCATGAAGAAAAGTATACGAAGAAAACGACTTTCAAAACAAATGATTTGGTATTATTACGAGCAATACATGTTTCCAATTTTATGTCAAAGGAAACTAAGAAGTTTTTCCATATATTTGAAGGGCCTTATATTGTTTCTAAAGTGAAAGGAAACAATACGTATGAATTGAAGACCAAGGAAGGAATTTTGAAAGGAGTGTATAATACGATACTCTTGAAACCATACATGTCTTTGAAGGAACTGTAAAGCAACAATTGAAAGCAAAATACAAAAATGGACATTCACGATAGTGGGGTGGTATGTAATAAAGAAAGTATATTTCTATATTCCATAGTGGGGTATTGTAGCACTACTGTACCAGGGAGAGTTATCTAGGTTGTAAACAACAAGTGGTTCCTTATGAATTTATAGAAGGCCGTGATTGTTTCTATGGCGATCAAAATTATAACATAAATAATGACATTTAAATCATATTTTATTCAGGATTCAATTATATTAAAGTAAATAAGTAGTACAGAATATTATTACAGTTATATTTAAATTCTTAAAACATTAATTTATATTATAAAATGTCTTTAAAAATATTAAGTTATCTTTTCGAAACATATCACCTTTGGGGTCGAGGTTTAAAATAAAAAGGGTTCAAAACTGTAAAGCCACAACAATGGAAAAATATGGTATGGTGTTCAGAATGAGATTGAATGGTGGTGAATTTGAATTGGAAAAAGAGGCAGTTGAAATGTAAGATTAGAAGAAGAATGTTGTGTGTATCGTTTAAAAAAAATCATTACTAGAAGAAATGTCATAAATAACTGTTATTAAAAGAAGAATATTAATCAAGAAAAGAAGGCGGCAAAGGGGAAAGAAAAGTGCACGAAGAGAAAATTCATGACAAAAACTATATTGATGATGAACTATCTAATGAGATGATGGACCATGATGGACTATAGCTATCTACACCTCAGTGATGAGTACTCATAATCTTAGTTATTAATTAATAAATATAAGTTTAAATCTGGCCAGAAGTAGCTTCACCCTTTTTAATTGTACTACATAAAATTAATAAAAATTACTAGAAAAGGAAATACATAATGCTACGAATTTATCACCCAACAGTGGGGTATTATTTGAAGATGGTTTAGGATTAATTAAGTAACTAGTGTAGAGTCACACATTCTAATTTTTTGCGTTAGTTTTAAACTTTTAATTAATACAATTATTGACACCTAGAGAGTGCTACAGTCGAGTATGAAATATAAATTTAAATTTCTACACCACTTTTAGTAAATACAATTATTATCACCCAGATAGCGTTGTAGTCGAGCGTGAAGTTTAAATGTTTGCGCCAATACTTACCTTGACAACTGGATGACGTTGCTGCACAGGTCATTAACCACCTATGTATATGCTTATTGCATCGTCTTTCTCTCATCGCCTAATTAGCCGAGTGGTTAAGGCGTTGGATTCGTATTCCAGTGGTAGCAGGTTCGAATCCACCTCGAGATACATTTTTAATTTATAAAAATGACGTCAGAAGAACACACATGACATGAAGGAAGAAAATGGCGGAAATATGCTCGAGCTAGAGTGTAGGAACCGGAAATACGTTTGAAAATGCCGCCCTGTCAAACGCATATGGCGGAAGAAAATGGCGGATAAAATGGTGGATAAAATGGTGGAACAAAATGGCGGATAAAATGGCGGAAATGGTTAAAATATGCTGACACTAGAGCGTGGGAACCGGAAACACGTGACAAAATGGCGCCAAAACAAGATGTGACGTTATAAAATAGGCTGACACTAGAGCGTGGGAACCGGAAACACGTGACAAAATGGCGCCAAAACAAGATGTGACGTCATAAAATAGGCTCACACTAGAGCGTGGGAACCGGAAACACGTGACAAAATGGCGCCAAAACAAGATGTGACGTCATAAAATAGGCTCACACTAGAGCGTGGGAACCGGAAACACGTGACAAAATGGCGCCAAAACAAGATGTGACGTCATAAAATAGGCTCACACTCGTAGCTGAGATTTCCACATCTCCACATCCTGCACCAGAACCCCCAAATGCTGTCTACTCTCGTACAAAGCCTTATTTTGTTTACAATTACATTTTGTTGAACAATCTCTTCAACTATAAAAAATAGAAGAAATCTAAAAATTCAGCACTGAAAAGTAGTTATATCAAAAAATGGGCCAAGTCAAATCTTCATTTTAAAATCCAAAATATACTTGGCGCATCGTTTTTACGGGCATTATAGGTATATTATATTTAAATATACATTTGATTTTAGGCATAATACTTCTATACTATTTATATACACGATGCGCCAAGTATATTTTGGATTTTAAAATGAAGTTTTGACTTGGCCCATTTTTTGATATCACTACTTTTCAGTGCTGAATTTTTAGATTTCTTCTATTTTTTATAGTTGAAGAGACTTGGCTGGTAATTTTACACGGAGTGTTTTTTATGGGGTTTATAGATGTACTGCAGAGCATTGCCTGGAATTGAGCATTTGTCATTATTGTAACTTACAAAACTAGGGAATAACTCTAAAGTAATCTTTACACAAAGCCTTATCGGCTCAGAGTTGAAAGTAGATACTTTGCACATCTGGAGGTAGATTTGCAGCATCACTCACCAGAGAGCGCGGACTGGGCGCTGCGGACGTCGTCTGAGCCGGGTCCAATGAGTTGAGGAGTTGACTCTCTTGATGCGAACGAGCCACGTAATCTGATTGGACGCCGGAGAGTGACGCGACGCTGCCGACGAACTTGCGCTCTCGCCGGTGCTTGGCAGACTTGCTGCAACAAGAACGAAGACACTAAGCGATGTGACATGGGTGACTATATTATACGAGCTACCAAGAGAGTACGGGCTTATAACTGTACAAAATAGAGAAGAGCCCGTTGCTAAAAGCACTTCCTTGATTCACATCTCTGTTTAATCACATACAGAGAGACTGTTCTAACCAGTTTCAGAACCAATCTCTTCTAAACTTTAAAGCTTCCAATTTGAAAGCGTCTGTGTGTTCCACTTCAGTGTTTTACTGTTAAACTTATGTTTTTGAGCAGAATGGTTTTCCAATTCCCACGAAATGCTTCTGTGAATATTGATGTGTGTGTGTGCTGCTATCTGGAAACTTCTCCCGCATCAGGATGCTGCGCTCGTCATAAGCGTCTAATTAATTGACCGTATTGCCACGTGAATGACGTCACGGATGAGTCTGCCTTGGTGCAGGGACTTGATTTACCGGACACCGACGAGTAATTACATTCCACCTAGTGGGGGGGGGGGGGGTAATTAGGTCCGCCACTGCTACATCACAAATATCTGATTAGCGACTCGATGGCGTTAAAGCGTTGAGAATATTTCTCCGAGAACTCAATGGTGGAAATACTTCTAGACATTTTATTTACTACAGAGCTAAAATGAATTAACTACAAAAAACGATGCGATTGATCTGGTAAATCAGGACTAATATTATCTCCTCTTTCGATTCATACACAAATTTTAATGAATGAAAGAGATGTATTTATTCTAAATCGGGCCCGAATCGGGCCTTAATCTGAAAAGAAACACGGATTAGAAATCGAATATTAGAGTTAAAGCATGTTGAAGCAATTACCTGAATCTCCAGAAGCAACAGAGAAGAACCACGACAACGACAGTGCTGACTCCTAGGCTGCTGACCACCAGGCAGTCTGAGCCGCACCATTGCTGATCCGTAGCTGAAACAGACACGTGGACACTAGCGTGAAGCGTCACAGACACGTGGCCAGTGGCGTGAAGCGTCACACACACGTGGCCAGTGGCGTGAAGCGTCACACACACGTGGCCAGTGGCGTGAAGCGTCACACACACGTGGCAGTGGCGTGAAGCGTCACACACACGTGGCCAGTGGCGTGAAGCGTCACACACGTGGCCGGTGGCGTGAAGCGTCACACACACGTGGCCAGTGGCGTAAAGCGTCAGACACACGTGGCCAGTGGCGTGAAGCGTCACACACACGTGGCCAGTGACGTGAAGCGTCACACACACGTGGCCAGTGGCGTGAAGCGTCACACACACGTGGCCAGTGGCGTGAAGCGTCACACACACGTGGCAGTGGCGTGAAGCGTCACACACACGTGGCCAGTGGCGTGAAGCGTCACACACACGTGGCCAGTGGCGTGTAGCGTCACACACACGTGGCCAGTGGCGTGAAGCGTCGCACACACGTGGCCAGTGGCGTGAAGCGTCACACACACGTGGCCAGTGGCGTGAAGCGTCACACACACGTGGCCAGTGGCGTGAAGCGTCACACACACGTGGCCAGTGGCGTGAAGCGTCGCACACACGTGGCCAGTGGCGTGAAGCGTCACACACACGTGGCCAGTGGCGTGAAGCGTCGCACACACGTGGCCAGTGGCGTGAAGCGTCACACACGTGGCCAGTGGCGTGAAGCGTCACACACGTGGCCAGTGGCGTGAAGCGTCACACACACGTGGCCAGTGGCGTGAAGCGTCACACACACGTGGCAGTGGCGTGAAGCGTCACACACACGTGGCAGTGGCGTGAAGCGTCACACACACGTGGCCAGTGGCGTGAAGCGTCACACACACGTGGCCAGTGGCGTGAAGCGTCACACACACGTGGCCAGTGGCGTGAAGCGTCACACACACGTGGCCAGTGGCGTGAAGCGTCACACACACGTGGCCAGTGGCGTGAAGCGTCCTGAACTCTTCACTCACCTTTCTTCGCGCTCACGTTGTGCAGTGCTGTTTGATTGGCCGGCTTCGGCGTCGTGACGGCCTGCGACGCGTTGTTCGGCGGGTCGACGACACAGATGCACTTGCTGTACGCGTCACAGGTGCAGACGCCTGCGCCGCTCGAGATGCCGCTCTTGTACCCGGCGTGTTGCAACCCAAACCGCACATGCTCTGCAAAGATACAAATATAGAGAGAACAAACTTATAAACATTATTGATTCCTAATTACTACTCCTGAATTTAATTTACACTTATTTGCAGTTAATCAAAGATAGATTTTCATTGTTATGTACAAAGAAATCGCGGGGTATGATCATTAATCGATTTAAAATGACGAATTTGACAGTAAGTAGACCTCCATGAAGTGACCTTACGTCAATTATGACACAATACGGAATGTTTCGTATGAATGTAGAGTTGAAACGATACACACGATGAGCAATAAACAACCCGGCCATTCACATCGAGAGCCTTGCCATTCGATACTCCATGTTCCATTCGTCAAGTTTTTGACAAATTCATTACGTATTGAACAGCGGAGAAGCTAATAAGCGAGCCTTTGCAATACATTCAAAATCATGTGCTGTGTGAGAGTTATCGCTCTAAATATCATGGAAATATTCTGTAAAGATAAACCTTTTGATTTACAATTGATCAAGGCGCAGAGCATAGTACTTTCTCGATAAACAAAAGTTTTAATAAGATAATCGGTTAATTTTCAATTATAAACCAATCACAGAGCCCGCTGGATGGCATTTGTGTGTATGCACAGTTTCAGCATAGAGTTACTCTATGACTTCAAATCACTAGATTGATCGGTGTGATCCAGATAGTGCAGGCAAAAACATGTAAAGAAAGTATACAACGCTCGTTGCGCTCGCTTATAACGGTTTCAAACACTATTCGATGGTTTGTAAATACGCAGCTTCAAGGGTAAACGATGAGAATTTGCTCTTACTCGAACAGTCTTGAGGACAGATCAGTGGATGCAGTTCCTCCAGAGCGTCGCAGAGCCTGTCCGGGCATGTCTTCATATCAGGCGTGCACGTGGAGTAGTTGGTCACAGGGTACGTTGACGGCTTCCTCTTCCCGCGCCATTGGCAGCCGCCTCGGCCGTTGGTTCCGCGCACGCCTAGACATGTGAACCAATCATTAGTCCCCGTAACACGCCACTTCTGGCAACTAACATAGCACTTTAACATAGCGTATTTACCACATTAAAATGAAGAACAGAGATTTAGGTAAATGTTGAGTACGAAGGTTGATGTTTCAAACTCAAAGTCTAGATACGATGCTCACTCCATTCTTTCCATTCTCTGTGCAGAACGCTCATACCCTGTTCACTCTGAGGATTCGATCATGATCCAAAATCTCGATTGCAATCGAAAATGTGTGTGAACTGAACTCAATCGAACGCGATCATGATCCAAATCTCGATTGAGTTGTAAGAACGCAATCGAAATCTGAATCATGATCGAACTCAAGGTCATAAAAATAAATCATGAATTTTAAAAAAGAAAACTTACAAATGCATGCTCTAATTGCATGTAACAAGCATAATAAAGTTTAACTTGAATCTTGCCTCCATTTTGATTTCGATTGTAATTGAACTGGATCATGATCGAATTCTCAGTTTGATCAGGGTATCAGAGTCTCATGTTTCTATGTAAGCGTATGTAATTGTTGTTGGCGTCACGGAAGGCCGGAATTTTCTACTAATTAAATAATTGATAACGTATTTGATAACCTCTTTGAAGTCCACGTAGTCCACTGTGAAGGAACTTTACCTGGAGTTCCAAGGCCGCATGATGCTTCGCACTTCGACCACACCTTCTCGTCGGCGCAGTGTTTATACTTCTTGGGAGTCAGCTGCTGAGCGCTCGCGTTGCAGGTACCGTTGACGATGTCGTCCAAGAGATGCAATAGGATCTCATGAGTCCAAGTGCTGCCATTGGCTGCTCGCCACTCAATCGTCAAACTGGAAATATGCAATGTGTTAGTGTAACAGAGATGTGGAAGGAGGTAAAGGAAACAATTATCGGATGTAAATCGTCTTACTTGACGTTGTCGTAAGACGCATTGTTTAACGCCGCGACGCTAGCGACGTACAAGATGCCAGCCCTTGCGGTGACCTTGAAGATGGAAGCTCCGCCATCTTGCCCATCCAATATATGGAACGTCACTGACCCGTTCGCCATCAGCGCGCTCAGGTTGTCAGCGGGCTGGGCGAGCCGGGCGTATGGAGCAGCACTTCTAAAGACCATGACTTCTTTCGGGTAGCGGATTCCGCCAGGAGGTAGCTCCATGGTGAGGCCTCTGATGGCGCTTGCCATCTGCGAACTGAAGTTGGCAGCGGGCTGGGCGAGCCGGGCAGCGCGGATTCCGCCCGGGGGAGGCCCCACGAGGGGAAGAGCCCGCGGAGGAGCCACGTACGACGTGTGGCCGCCATGGAGTCGGATCGTCAACATTCCCTGCAGCAAGCGAGAACTCCCTCTAGTGACTTATATCTGAACCAACCTCGTTACCTTGGGATCATATAGCTCTGAGGGATGCTTCATATTCATGTTTCTCTGTATTACCTAATTACACACAATGAAGAGTATCTACTCTCTAATAGTTAGCCACGGTGAAAGCTGCTAACTCCTATAGCTCCGAACGTGAAATCGACGCTTCTCTACCCGACGCTTTGTGCATTGTTTACTTCCCTTGCGCCGTCGTAATCGGAGCCGTCGATTGCGACATTTTCTACCCCACAAAGTGAGCAGTACCCGATCAGTCCCTGGCAGCTAGTAGCCAAGAACACTGATTTCTAGGAAGCCGTGTTGTGCTGGTCGCGTTACCGACCGAATCGACGGCGGAGGAAATTGCGTCGTTTATTCATATCGGGGGAACCACTGAATCTTTCGGGTGGCACTAAAGATAATTCAACTTAGGAGGAGAGCTGATGAAGAATGTGTTCAGTCTAGTGCAAAGCAGTTCGCTACGCGGCTTGCCAGTTGCTGCTGTTGGGCCATGAGATACTGGGGTGTTTGGGTATCAGTGTGACGACCTCCTACACCTGTTATCATTCTCTAGACGACGCGGGCTGTGGAGGCCCGTTAGGGACGATAAGCCGTTTGTCCCCGATATCTCTTGATTCGACAGGTACATAATGTACCGGGTTTCCTCAACTCCCTTCTATACATTACATCTGCACTAGCGGAGACTGACTCTGCTGAGAGGGTAAGGTTTTAAATGTAACTCGAACTAATTGTATGCTCTATAGCGTACCCATCTTTTAGTATTACACGACAAATACTACACAACTACGGGTCTTATAATCATATTACAGTCTTCATCACGTCTCGGACTGTAGTAATACCCTATAAAATACACTCCGTGTAAAAATACCAGCCAAGTATCTTCAACTATAAAAAATAAAATAAATCTAAAAAATCAGCACTGAAAAGTAGTGATATCAAAAAATGGGCCAAGTCAAAACTTAATTTTCAAAAGCAAAATATACTTGGCGCATCGTGTATATAAATAGTTGAGAAGTACAGGCCAAAAATCAAATTTACCTAAATATTTATAATATACCTATAATGCTCTTAAAAACGATGCGCCAAGTATATTTTGGTTTTTAAAATTAAGTTTTGACTTGGCCCATTTTTTGATATCACTACTTTTCAGTGCTGATTTTTTAGATTTATTTTATTTTTTATAGTTGAAGAGACTTGGCTGGTATTTTTACACGGAGTGTTTTTTATGGGGATATCACAATTTGTTTTAGTTTATTTAAACAACTTGTAACACATATCGAAGCAACAATAATTCCTTCACTAATTCCTTAAAAAAAATAAGCCATTTCAAATTTTGTTACTAAGAAAAACTTAGTTTGGTACCAAAATATGCTTATAGTGATATTCCATGAAGAAAAGCGAAAAATTCGTTCCTATCGGTCCAGCCGTTTTCGAGCTATGGCATCACTTCCGGTTAGTAAAATGGCGGCTGAAATCACTGCCACCTAGAATGTATGTATATATATATATATATGTTTTGTATCATTATAAGCCTTCTGAATATGTAGTTATTGTAGTAAGAGGTGTTTAAAGTCTGATTCTTCATACTGATGACGTCATTTCCGGTTTCGGTAATACTAAATTTTTATTAGACTATTGTATTTTCATCTATATGACCGTGCGAATCGTTTGACGCTAGTTTCGTTCCGATCGGTTTTGCCAGTTTCGAAATATGACGTCACTTCCGATTTCAAAATGGCGGCTTCCGGTTGGTTTTATAAAAAGGCACCTCAGACGCCAAAAGTGCATATGTGGTAAAAATTTTAGATCAATCGGTTCAGCCGTTTAGGCTGTGGCGGTGACAGCGACGTTTCCTGATATCATCATATGAAGAAGAAGAAGAAGAAGAAGAAGATGAAAGTGATGTAATTTCACGATTTTCAAGGCCCTCTAGCTCGCAAATGGTAGAACCTATTGTTGGCTCACTTGGAATATTTGGTGGGGTGGGCCATAGCTCCAAATTGAAATATTTCTTAACAATGTGATATTTCCCATTTTTGAGATCAAATAGGCCGAATATGCTATGTTGTTGCTTACAGTAAAAGTAGTTGGTCTGCTCCTCAGTTTATTAGGCAGTAACGGTATGTTAAGTGAGTGTGAGTGTACTGTCCGACTTGGCTGGGTGGAGCGACCGCTCCACTAGATGATAAAACCAGTCTTGCAAATCACCCCTCTGTATACAAATATCTGTATCTAAGGCAACTTTTACTACTTCTGTGTACGACTGGTAGTCGCGATAGGGGGTAAGTTTTATCACAACTTAATGCGTTGGCTATACATAATTGGGTATACATAGTATGAACAAGCTTGTTCATACTATGAAAGATAATCTCTGTTAAATATTTGATATCCATTATGTCCATTACAGTGTGAATGCATGTTAGTTAACTTTGATGACATTAAGACATAACAGAGTTTCAGGAACTCGATTATCTTTTAATCATAAAGTGAACAGGGTATAAGGGGCAAATATTATTTTATATATTTGTATCATTAATCTTTGGTGTGAATTACAGCAATTTAGAATTGCTATGACATAGCTCTAGAACACCATTAGGTACACTTGGCCAAACAAAACTTGAACGTTGACCAAATTTGAATGACTGCTGGTCATGTCCCATAACCAATCAAAGCTTGTTATTATCATTGAAATGTGAGGTCACCTACTAGAGTGAGACAATGAGATCGCTTAGACTGACTTCTGATGGTGCGATCTTACATTTATCAGCCCATCAGATTTATTGAACGTTCAAGTTTTGTTTGGCCAAGTGTACATAAATAAAAGTCTTACAAAATTGACAAATCTCACCTCTGAAAAGCTTGTGGACAGCATGGTGTCTGAATCTATAGACTCCTTTGTATCAGACTCCTTTATATCAGAATCTATAGACGCCTTTGTATCAGAATCTATAGACTCCTTTGTATCAGAATCTATAGACTCCATTGTATCAGAATCTATAGACTTCATTGTACCAGAATCTATAGACTCCTTTGTATCAACATCTATAGACTCCTTTGTATCAGAATCTCTAGACTCCATTGTATCAGAATACTGTGAAGTTGCTATGGTAACCAGCAGGACGAATGCCAAGGACGAAGTCACAAACGCAAGACCTGCCATGTTAGCAGCGAAGCGAGTGCAGCTGCGCAGTACAATGAGTGACTATTTCTCAATTACAGCCTATTTATATTGATTATAGATGCTATCTTAAGTGTAACATTGACATTTAAATTTGCTACAATTCATAATATTCTAGATATAAAGTTCAAACATTTCATTTCTGTATAAAAACATACATCCTATCAAGATGATGCAGACTTTTGAACTCTGCACTTTCTAAGAAAATAAATCAAGAAAGATTCGAACCTACTAACAATAACATCAGAAAATGTGTTTCTATTGCTTTGTAGATTACCCATCAGTACAAAGTTTGTACTGATGGGTACAAAATTTGTACTGATGGGTAATCTTAGCAAAATGCTTCGCAAATAAGGCTTTTTGATGATAAGAATTAGTCCAGAGTCTATAAAGCCAAAAAAAGGACCTAACCCCCCACTAATTGCAACATTAGATTATTTTATATCGTTGGATTCAGAAAAAATAACTGTATAACATTCCAAAAGTCTACCAAAATCAAAACAGGGTGGCTGCCTCTGATTGAATGCGATTATTGAGCGAGCGTAGCGAGCGTCACCACGGTACTCTTATGGCACTTTCTCTGTGTGATTTTTTTTGTTTGTTTATTTTTTTGTGGTCACAGCCCAGGTCAAACCGCTCAAGCAATCGATCTGAAATTTTGTACACATACTAACGTAATCTATGAGGTCCCTAGGATCGTTTTTGAACGGGATCCCGTGATTGGTTCAAATTTTTTAAAAAAGTATCTTTTGATTGGTTGTTCCGATCAATTTGAAATTTTGACAAGTCATTACCACTAACATTTTACCCAATCATACAAAGTATCAGCCTAATCCTCTCATTGGTTAAAATTTAAACCCATCTTTACTGTGATTTTTGAAATTTAAACTAGAACCGTTTGACCGATCAACTTAAAACTTTGCATGGTCATTGGTACCAACATTATCTGTGTTTTTGACAATTTTCAGACACATCTGTGTTTATATCCAAGAGTTATTGATATTTTACGGACATTTTGCTTGTTGCTATGGATCACGACAACATTGACGCCTCAGTTCCAAATGTTCCAAGGTAGTTAGAACAGAAACTTTCAATCGCATAATTATGACACTCATAATCAACTGATCAATCTGATATTGTGTAAACACACTTATATCATATGAGTGGTCCCAGGTATAGTTTTTGAACAAGATCCTGTGATTTTTTAAAATTAACAAGGAACCATTCAATCATAAAGGTTCAGTAGTACAGTCAGTTAGATCAATTTTAGGTCACAATTAGGGGTTTGATGATGAACTTGTAAAAATTTTACCATAAACTCAGAAAAACTAGCTTATCAACATAAGCTACGGTGCATATCAAATTTTTTCATATTTGGGGGGGTAGGGGGGGTAAAAATTTTACTTTCAATATTAGAATAAAAATGGCGGAGTTGGTGATAGCATCTCAAAACTTTCACAAATTCCTCATTAAACTCATCTTATAATAATGTGCCTTTGTGCATGAAGATATTCTCATTATTTTGGGGTGGAGGGGGGGGTGGACGATATTTTTAATTGTTGGCATAAACACTAGGGGTTTGATGATAAATTTGTAAAAATGTCACCATATACTCAGCAAAAGTAGCTTATCAACATAGGCTACGGTGCATATCAAATTTGTTCATATTAAGGGGGGTAAGGGGGGTCAAATTTTTATTATCAATATTAAAATAAAAATGGCGGAGTTGGTGATAGCAACTCAAAACATTCACAAAATCCTCATTAAACTTATCTTATAATAATGTGCCTTTGTGCATGAAAATATTCTCATTATTTTGGGGGGGACGGGGGGTAGACGATATTTTTAATTGTTGGCATACAAATTAGGGGTTTAATGATAAACCCGTAAAAATTTTACCCCATACTCAGCAAAAGAAGCTCATTAACATAGGCTACGGTGCATATCAAATTTTTTCATATTTGGGGGGGGGGGTAGGGGTGGTTTAATTTTGATTTTTAATATTAGAATAAAAATGTCGGAGTTAATGATAGAAATCTATAAAGTTTACAAAATACTCTATATACTTATCTTATAATAATGGGTCATTTTGAATGAAATTTTTTTCAATAATTTAGGGGGGGAGGGGGGTAGACGATATTTTTAATTGTTGGTATAAACATTAGGGGTTTGAAGATAAACCTTTAAAAATTTCACCATATACTCAGAAAAAACTAGCTAACCAACATAGGCTACGGTGCATATCAAATTTTTACATATTTGTGGGGGTAAGGGGGGTAAATTTTTTATTTTGAATATTAGAATAAAAATGGCTGAGTTAGTGATAGAAACTCAAAACTATCACAGGATACTCTTTATACTCATCTAACAATGATAGGGCTTTCAGCATGAAAATAAATTCAATATTTTGGGTGGGAGGGGGGGGGGGGGGGGGGTAGACGATATTTTTAATTGTTGTGATAGACACTAGGAGTTAGATAACAATTTTGAAAAATGTCACCTTGTACTCAGCAAAACTAGCTTATCAACATTGGCTACGGTGAATAACGAATAAGTTCATATTTGGGGGGTGGGGTGGGTCAAATTTTTATTTTCAATATTATAATAAAAATGGCGGAGTTAATGATGGAAACATACAATTTTTACAAAACACTCGTTACCTCATCTTATAATAATCGACCCTTGTGCAGGATTTTTTTTTTAAGGTTTCCGCCATTTTTATTGCAACAACGAAAATAAAAATTTAACCCCCCATTACCCCCCAAATATGAAAAAATTGATATGCACCGTAGCCTATGTTAATGAGCTAGTTTTTCTGAGTATATGGTGAAATTTTTAGAGGTTTATCTTCAAACCCCTAATGTTTATACCAACAATTAAAAATATCGTCTACCCCCCTCCCCCCCTAAATTATTGAAAAAAATTTCATTCAAAATGACCCATTATTATAAGATAAGTATATAGAGTATTTTGTAAACTTTATAGATTTCTATCATTAACTCCGACATTTTTATTCTAATATTGAAAATCAAAATTAAACCACCCCTACCCCCCCAAATATGAAAAAATTTGATATGCACCGTAGCCTATGTTAATGAGCTTGTTTTGCTGAGTATGAGGTAAAATTTTTACGGGTTTATCATTAAACCCCTAATTTGTATGCCAACAATTAAAAATATCGTCTACCCCCCGTCCCCCCCAAAATAATGAGAATATTTTCATGCACAAAGGCACATTATTATAAGATAAGTTTAATGAGGATTTTGTGAATGTTTTGAGTTGCTATCACCAACTCCGCCATTTTTATTTTAATATTGATAATAAAAATTTGACCCCCCTTACCCCCCTTAATATGAACAAATTTGATATGCACCGTAGCCTATGTTGATAAGCTACTTTTGCTGAGTATATGGTGACATTTTTACAAATTTATCATCAAACCCCTAGTGTTTATGCCAACAATTAAAAATATCGTCTACCCCCCCTCCACCCCAAAATAATGAGAATATTTTCATGCACAAAGGCACATTATTATAAGATGAGTTTAATGAGGATTTTGTGAAAGTTTTGAGTTGCTATCACCAACTCCGCCATTTTTATTTTAATATTGAAAATAAAATTTTGACCCCCCCTACCCCCCCAAATATGAAAATATTCGATATGCACCGTAGCCTATGTTGATAAGCTAGTTTTTCTGAGTATATGCTGAAATTTTTACAGGTTTATCATCATTGCCCCTAATTTTTCACCTAACTGACTGTACTACAGGTTCAATCGATCAACTTAAAACTTAATATGCTTATTGGGACCAATACTTTTGGAATTTTTGAAGAAAATACCAGCCTGTGACGAAATTAAAGAATTATTGGCTTTTAATGACATTTTCAATAGACAGAATTTCGGTTCGATGTGTTGCGCATATCCGTGCTCGCTCATCAACGCGTTACACAGAGCGTTTTCCTAGTCATAGCACTGAAACATCATAGAAAGAGAGATGATGTTGACGGCAAACTATTGAGTCATTCAAGTAGGCTTCGTACAAAATGTTTATTTCAAAATGGCGGCATCAAGCAAACTGATATTTATTAAAAACAATACTAAGGGGTGACCAATTTTGTATATTCCGGTCCCTTAAATGGAATATATTCAAATAAGGTCAATTTTCTAAATTCTCATAAAAATACATGTTATTTGTCACTGCTATGTATCAATTCTATGAGTATGATTATGGGCTGATATTAGGAGCTACATGTTTTAAAGAGGAGTTATGCTTCAGTAAAACTTGCTGCAATCGCGCGCCATTCACGTCACACTGTTCTGCAAATTGGCTAATGGCAACACATGAATGATTATGAGTAAGTTTACGTCATTATGAGAAATGGGGAAGGAATAATGGTGGGAAGGAGATGGTCGTTTTCTATATTTAGGAACCTTCCCATCATTTGCCTCTCAACTGAGACAAATCGGACAAACCATCATACATCATACCGATTCATCATACCGATGCAAACATCATACCGATGACCCATGATGTTTTAACTAAAAAAAATAGATAGAAGATATCTAAAAATTTAGCACTAAACAAAGGAGTGATATCAAAAAATAGGCCAATTTAAAATTTTCTTCAAAAAATATCTTAAGACGGCTGGGTAGTGAGTTTGACCTTGAAGAGTTTTTTAATCGATTCTAATCAATATCTTTTTCCAGTGTAATTGTTAACAAAATAGGGCTATGGACGTGAATTCAGAACAGTTCAATGAAAATAATTTCATATTCCAAACTTTGAAATTATTTTCATTGAACTGTTCTGAATTCACGTCCATAGCCCTATTTTGTTAACAATTACACTGGAAAAAGATATTGATAAAAATCGATTAAAAAACTTGTCAAGGCCACGCTCACTACCAAGCCCTCTTAAGGCACATAGTGTTTTAGGGCATTGTATTATTATGTATAGAGAGGTATATTTGATTTCTGGCCTAGAGGTATACTCCTATACTGTTTATGCACGATGCCAAGTACGTTTTATTTTTAAAATATTGTTTTGACTTGGCATATTTTTTTGATATCACTTTTCAGAGCTGAATTTTTAGTTTTCATATATATTTTTTACCTGAATATACTTGGATGGAATTTTTATTTGGATCGTTTTTTTGGGTAGCATATATTACATAAAAGCAAATTACATTTCTGGATTTTTTATTTTGAACATTTTCTTCGTGGTCAAACAAAAATAAATAAACTAATTGAAAATAAATGCAAACTTAAACGCTTTAACGAAAAATCATAGTCAAATTATCTTTACAATTTGTAACCTATGAGATATGATAACAATTTGAAGGAAACAATTAAAATCGGAACAACAGGAACCGAGGTAATGGTCTATATTATTATAATTTCAGTGAAAAAGCTGCCATCTTGAACCTGCAGGGTCGAATCAAATGCCACCTCTTCCAAAACTGTGCTGGGTAGTGAGTTTGACCTTGAAGAGTTTTTTAATCGATTTTTATCAATATCTTTTACCAATGTAATTGTTAACAAACTAAGGCTTTGTACGAGTATTCAGAACAGTTCAATGAAAATAATTCCATAGCTTGTAATGGTTTGTTAGATTTACTCTGTCCTAGTGCCCCTCCTGTCCTGTTTAGTGCCCGAAAATTAGTAAAATTATGGCACTAAACATCTGTTGGACAAAATAAAACTAATAACTTATTCCAAACTATGAAATTGTTTTCATTGAACTGTTCTGAATACGCGTACAAAGCTTTTGTTAACAATTACATTGGTAAAAGATACCCATTAAAAAACACTTCGTGTAAAAATAACAGCCAAGTCTCTTCAACTAAAAAAAAAATATGAAATCTAAAAATTCTGCACTGAAAAGTAGTGATATCAAAAAATGAGCCAAGTCAAAACTTTATTTGAAAATCAAAAAATACTTGGCGCATCGTGTATATAAAAAGCTTGGAAGTATAGGCCAATTATAAAATATACATAAAATATCCAAATACATAGTACACCTATAATGCCCTAAAAAAACGATGCGCCAAGTATTTTTTGATTTTCAAATAAAGTTTTGACTTGGCTCATTTTTTGATATCACTACTTTTCAGTGCAGAATTTTTAGATTTCATATTTTTTTTTAGTTGAAGAGACTTGGCTGTTATTTTTACACGAAGTGTTTTTTAATGGGATATCACTACTTTTTTTAGTTTATTCTTACAACTTGTGACAATCGAATGAACAATTACTATATCCTATAAAAAAAATCACCCTTTACAATTTGGTTATTTTCATGAAGAATAGCAAAGGTTTCATTCCAATCGGTCAACCAAGTTCCGAGATATGGCAACATATCCGTTGTCAAAATGGCTGCTGAACTTTCTGCACTGCCACATAGAATTTATAACTATAAATGATGTGTATCATTTTAAGCTTTCTGAATATGTATTTATTGTATAGGAGGGGATTATAATAATTTATAAATTTGAATGACGTCATTTCCGGTCTCATAAATAGGAAAATTCTAGTTTGACTGTTCCTATTCCATAGAGATGGCCTTCCGAATCGTTTGGCGTTAGTTTCATACCGATCTGTCAACCAGTTTTCGAGATATGGCGTTTCTTCCGGTTTCAAAATGGCTGCTGAAATCACTGACTCCTTGAATTATAATTTAAACATGATTACAATTTATTATAAGCTGTCTGAAATAGTATATTTATTGCATCAACATGTAAATTTGTGAGATTCTTAAAAAGTGTGACGTCATTTCCAGTTTTGGTATGGAAAACTGCAAATATTATTGATGATAATACATAAAGTTGACCGTCTAAATTGTTTAGCGCTGGTTTCGTTCAAATCTATTTAGCCGTTATTGATATATGATGTCACTTCCGGTTTCAAAATGGCGGCTTCCGGTTGGTTTTATAACAAGTCTAATGAGATATCAAAAGTACATACGTTACATAAATATCAAAATAATCGGATCAAATTTGTTGCCGAAATGCCAATCGATGTATTTCAAATATCATGACGTCATTGCCGGTTTCGTTAACATAAATTTTAGTCTGTTGCTATTTATAATCCATATAGTTGACCGTCCGAATCGTTTGGCGCTATTTTCGTTCCAATCAGCTCAGCCGTTGTCGAGATATGATGTCACTTCCGCTTTCAAAATGGCGGCACAAAAAAAGTCAAGGGTGGAAGGGCAAATCAGACGCCAAAAGTGCACACGTGGTAAAAATGTGAGATCAATCGGTTCAGCCGTTTAGGCTGTGGCCTGTTTACCGGATTTGACATCCAGGAGACTACTACTACTGAGATTATTATTATTATTATTATTATTATGAAAACCGCCCTAAAACACGGTTTTCACGGCCCTCTAGCTCGCAAAGGGCGTAACCTATTGTTCCCAAATTTGGTATATGTTGTAGGGTGGGCCATTACTCGAAATTGAGATATTTCCCAACAATGTGAGATTCCCCAATTTTAAGATCCAGTAGGCCGAAAATGCCATATTGATGCCTACAGTAAAAGTGGGTTTGCTCCAGCCTTTATATGAGAGTGTGCGCGCGCCGTACGACTTGGCTGGCGTGGAGCGACCGCTCCACTAGATTGATAAAAATCGATTAAAAAACTCTTCAAGGTCACGCTCACTACTCAGCCCTCTTAAGACATTTGCAAGAGCAGAACACTTTATCACAAAATGCATAGTTAAGTGCGTAGATACCGCCCTAAGACGGTATCATCTTTTAGACCTCCCCTCAGAGCCGTTAGCCGTCGCGCGTAGCAAGGTCTATTGATGACGTCATAGATGCGCAGTAGAATCTCAAACGTGTCGCCCGGAGTGACTCACCTGGTAGACGAGAAGAATATCATTGCACCATGGAATCGGTCACGTGGAGGGGAGACAGTGTTGCCACATTGTGTAGAAATACAATACTATGGTGTATTCCACCAGCAGTACAATCATTGCTCTCATTTACAATAGACTTGACCCTCGTACAAACCTAAAAGTGTCAAATCCCACCGAAGGTCAAATTTTAAATTTGCAGTTCATATACATAACATCATAGAAAATTTCTACATTTCAAACAAAACAGACATATTATTGATGTATATTGCAACGTCGCACTTTGGAGCTGTTTAATAACTTTGAAACAGTTTAAATTTTGGTAATGAAGAGATATGTTGAGATATAATTATAACCTAAGATTGAAGTTAATGGTGGTGTATTGGGATGCTCTTAGCTCTGTTTCGTTTAAAATAACGAACAATCAAAGTTCGGGCCTCGAAGAGTTTTTAATCGATTTTTATCAATATCTTTTAACCATGTAATTGTTAACAAAATAGGGCTTTGTACGAGTATTCAGAACAGTTCAATGAAAATAATTTCATAGTTTGGAATAAGTTATTAGTTTTATTTTGTCCAACAGATGTTTAGTGCCAACATTTTACTAATTTTCGGGCACTAAACATCTGTTGGACAAAGTAAATCTAAGAAACCATTACAAGCTATGAAATTATTTTCATTGAACTGTTCTGAATACTCGTACAAAGCCCTATTTTGTTAACAATTACATTGGTAAAAGATATTGATAAAAAAAAACTCTTCAAGGTCAAACTCAGTGGGCGTGGCACTCACCATGGAATCACTACTGCGCAGAATCACGCTGCCATACACGGAGTCTCCGCTGCTGGTCACAGAGTCACGTGACCAGCTGGAAGTCAGGACCTGGTGACCTAGAGGGTGGTAGCCGCGTCTTCGGTCCAGACACACGTATGTTGTCATGGCAACGATCTGTAGGCAGGCAAACAACTCAATCAATATCAAACAAAACCGCGCAAAACTATAACATTTTCGATACGATTAAACACCAAAACCGCTAACCAATTGATCTCAAAATTTAATCATAATTAGATAAAAGACAAACTAATAGTTATACTTAGCAAAGTTTTAAAATTAAATTTCATACGGCACCCATTGAGACAAGAAAACATACATTTTTTCACCAATAATCAAATAATTATTAATTAACAAAGCAAAAAATTAAAAATGTACGAAGTGATCCCTAAGTTTTTATAAATCAAATCATGATTAAAATTTGAAATTATTCGTCAACCCATTTTGCCTCCAATCGTATCCAAAAAAGTGTCTTAAGAGGCAAACGGAAGCGAACGGGAATCGCACGGTTTGTCAAAGCGTTTTTTTGAAATTTTGTCTTCCCACTTAATAATTTAAAAAAATCAGATAGTAACGACCCATTACAGCCTGGGTTGTTTTCAAACAACCCAACGGCTGGTGTGTTGGATACCTCGGTTCTCGTTAGATCACCCAGGTTAAGCAACATTGAGCGCGGTCAGCGATTGGATGGGTGACCATTCAACTCTGCCTTGCCAGGTTGCTGCCGTTGGGCCAGAGAGACTGGGGTGTTTGGGGGTTAGTGTGACGACCTCCCTCCACCTGTTATCAGTCTCTCGACGGCGCGGGTTGTGGAGGCTCGTGCTGTGAATGTTACACCGTCCTTCGGAAGGGACGTTAAGCCGTTGGTCCCCTTGGTATCTTTCGTCAGGAGTAGGCTACATGCCGGTACCGGGTTTCCTCTCCTCCCTTCTCTATATTACATTCTCACTAGTGGAGCCTCGGTTCTGTTGAGAATATAGACTTAATAATAATAATAATAATAATAATAGACTAAATAATGCCACACACTGGAGTACTTTATGACCTCTTGTACGACCTCAAAGTGTTAAATATGATTATTTTACTAAAAATATCGTATTTAAAACTTTGAGGTCGTACCAGAGGTCATAATGAACTCCAGTGTGCGGCATTATTTAGTCTTTTAGGCTGTTATGGGTCGTTACTATCTGAATTTTTAAAATTATTAAGTGGGAAGACAAAATTTCAAAAAACGCTTTGACGAACCGTGCGATTCCCGTTCGCTTCCGTTTGCCTCTTAATGGTTCAATAGTTGATAAATTTGACAAAATAATATACCTTACCTTACCCTATGGCACTACGGCCCTTGTAGAGCCTTGGCCTCCTCCACTACTCCTCTCCACACATCCCGATCCAGGGCCCGCCTCCTCCATCCTCGCACCCCAAGCCTACGCAGATCCTCCTCCACGTCGTCCAGCCACCTCTTGCGTGGTCGTCCCGGGAGTCTTCTTCCTTCTGGTTTCTGCCTGTAGGCCTTTTGGGCTCCCCTGTCCTCAGGCATACGCTCCATGTGGCCGGCCCAACGTATTCTTCCCTTCCTCACCTCTGTCGAGATGGCTGGATCTTCGTACATGTCATAAATTTCTTCGTTTCTCCGAATCCTCCGTTCGCCATCGTCCTGTACCGGACCGTAGATCCGGCGGAGGATCTTGCGCTCCCAGGTATTAAGAGCGTCTTCATCCCTCTTCATCAGCACCCAGATCTCGCTTCCATATGTCACCACAGGCCGGATAACTACTCGGTAGATGGTTTTCTTTGTCTTCCTGGAGAGTAAATTTGACTTTAGAAGGTGTTGCATGCTGAAGTAGCATCTGTTCCCGGCGCTGATCCTGGCCATGACCTCCAAGTGAGTCTCATTGTTCTCCGTGACGAGGGAGCCGAGGTATTTGAAGTTGTCCACTCTTTCAAACTGGTGCTGATTCACAGATAATGACTCACCTTGGTTTCTGTAGTTCCGCTCAATGACCATGTACTTGGTTTTGCTCTCATGTACTTGGTTTTGCTCTCATTGACAACCAGTCCTGCGCTCTCCGACGCCTCCTCCAGCTGGATGAAGCTCTCCTTCAACGCCCTTTCATTTCTGCTCAAGAGGTCAACATCATCAGCATATGCCAGGTAATGGACTGTCCGGTTCAGTAGTGTCCCGCCTCCATTGATGTCGATGTTCCGGATAACTCTCTCCAACGTCAAGTTGAACAGCAGACACGACAGCGAATCCCCCTGCCGCAAACCTCTGCTCACTTGGAACTCTCGTGATATGTTGTTCTGCACCTTTACCTTGCATGTTGAGTTCGCCAGAGTCATACGCACTAACTGAGCCAGCTTCTTCGGTACTCCCAGAACGTCCAGAGTCTCATACAAATAATCGCGATTCACACTATCGTACGCTTGTTTGTAGTCGATGAACAGCTGGTGCACGGTGATATTGTGCTCATAACATTTTTCTAGAATAGTGCGAATGGTGAAAATCTGGTCCGTTGTGGATCTGTTGTGACGGAACCCGCATTGGTAGTCTCCCAGCACTTGTTCGGCATATGGCTCAATACGTCTTGCAATTATCTTCGTTAGGATCTTGTATCCAGTGTTGAGCAGTGAAATGCCACGGTAGTTGTCACACTCCAACTTTGATCCCTTCTTGTGTATGGGACATATCAGGGCTACTCTCCACTCGCTTGGCATCTTCTCCTCTTGCCAAATCCTTGTGATGATGCCATGTAGTTCACGCTTCAATTCCTCTCCGCCGTACTTCAGTAGTTCTGCCGTTATCAAGTCCTCGCCTGGTGCCTTGTGGTTCTTCATACTGCGAATGGCCTCCTCCGTCTCGCCTAGTGAGGGGTCGTTAACGTCTTGGCCCGCTTCCACTAGCTCTTGACCATTTTCTGCTTCATCCCCGCTCCCACCGGCGCAGTTCAGCAGTTCCTCAAAATGTTCCGCCCACCGCTCCACAACCCTCTTCCCTTCCGCAATCAGGTTTCCCTCCTTGTCATTGCACATGCTCGTCCGTGCCTGGAACCCATTCTTCTCATCCCTTATTTTGGAGTACATTTTTCTAGTTTCCTTCCGTCTGGCCAACTCCTCAATTTCCTCCACTTTCTGCTTCTCCCACTTCCTCTTCTCTCTTCTACACGCTTTTTTAGCCACTGCTCGCAGTCTTGAGAACTCACTGCAGTTGGTTCTTGTTCCTCTCTGTTGCATTTTCTTCCTGGCCTCATTTCTATTCTCTATGGCATCCTTGCACTCTGCATTGAACCAAGGGTCTCTTCTATCCACTGGCTGAAATCCCACTACTTGCTCTGCTGTGGCTGTCACTGCAGCTTTAAGCATTTTCCAGTCGTTTTCTATGTCTGTTGCTCCCTGCATTTTGGCCTTTTCTAGCACAAGCTGCGCCTTCAGATGGCATGCAAACTCCTCTTGCACCCTCTTCCCACACTCTCCGTCTCGCACTAGCTTCTGTCCATCGAACCTCTGGCGTCTGACACCTCTCTCCATCCTTGCCACCGATATCCGCTGACGGCACCTCGCTCGGACTAAGAAATGATCTGAGTCCACATCTGCGCCTCGGTAGCTCCGCACATCCAGGATATCGGATCCGTGCCTGGTGTCGATGAGTACATGGTCGATCTGGTTCTGGGTATTTCCATCTGGGGAGCGCCACGTGGCTTTGTGCACGTTCTTGTGCGGAAATTTGGTACTGCTGACCGTCATACCCTTACTTATCGCAAACTCCACCAACCGCATCCCGTTGTTATTGGAATCACTATGTAGACTCTCTGCCCCTATGGTTGGTCTGAAGATTGTCTCCCTCCCGACCTTGGCGTTCATGTCCCCAAGGATGATCTTGATATCGTGTCGAGGTGCACCATCATACGCCCTCTCTAGCTCTTCATAGAAATTCTCCTTCGCTTCGTCGTCAGTATCTTCTGTAGGAGCATGCGCATTGATGAATGTAGTGTTAAAGAAATGTCCTTTCAGCCTCAATGTGCAAAGCCTCTCATTTATTGCCTTGAAGCCAAATACTGCGCTTTCATACCGCTTAGCTACGGCGAATCCTGTACCAAGTGTGTTTCTGTTGTGGCCACTGTAGAATATTGTATACAGTTTCTGGCGGAACATGTCCGTCCCTTTCCATCTCATCTCCTGAAGTGCTGCGATTCTCACCTTGTATCTGTCCAGCTCTACCACCAGTCTTGCAAGAGCCCCCGCTCTGTACAGGCTTAACACGTTCCACGTTCCTATCCAAAAATCATGTCCATTTTCTCGCTTGAGTCGTTCCCATTGATCAGTCCGGCTTCTTATTCGCAGTGATTGTTTCGTAACCGACCTTTTTTCCGAAGTGGAGTGGTTAGCCCCGCGTCCAACCTGATAGGTGGTTGCCCCTTGCAGCTCCCAGGTAGCTGCCCATTTCTGTCAGGGTGGGTCCCTTAGCCCTTGAGGATCCCTCCCCTACCCACAAGGCAGTGATTTTCGCCGTTAAGCCCCGACAGGGATGCCCCTTCCGCCAGCTTTGCCGTACCGAACCACACGTTCTCCGCCATCGCTACCGTTGAGGTCTTCTTTGGACTACCTTTCGTCTGGCTTCTCCCCTTCGACCTGTCCGGCTTGGGTGGCCCTACCAGAAGTTCAAACTTCCGCCGCCATAGCCTTCCGGATCATAAAAGCACGCAAACCCGTTCACCACGATAAGGTAGTAGTCCAGGAACGGGGACAAAATAATATATAGTCCCCATTTTCCTTGGCGCCCTAGTCGGGGGCACATGTCAACGCCCCCCCCCCCCCCCCCCCCCCCCACACATACCATACATCCGTGCACGGCGACGACGAAGAGCGTCCCGACGCGGAAGCCCACGGCGTCGAACAGAAAGCCGGCGACGGACGGACCAATGAAGGCGCCGAGCGCCAACGCCGACCCCCACAGGCCGGACACGACGCCGTAGGTGCTGATGTCGTCGGGAAAGCCGCACGCTCTACGACAACCAGGACACTGTCAGATCAGTCAACAGACTACAAATCAATAAGAAATTATTCGAACAATTAAGCGATACGATGGAGCCACTTCTGGCAGGAAACTTTTTAGATGCACTTTTTTATTTTAATGTTCGTGTTTCCATAGAGCAGTGAAAAAAGAGAAACAAAATGAAATTTAGGTTTAGTTACAAGCTTACTTTTTCAGCCATAACAAACAACTAAAGCAAATTTTATATCATTTGTTTACATAAATAAACCCTTTATATCCTCCATTATGGATAGTACCAAAGAATCCATTAGAGGTCAGTCGTGTTCCTTATTGTCTCGAATAGGTAACAAAGTACTAATTTTATAAAGTAAGAGTCTCAACTTAGTTTAAAATATAAGGCATTCCTATGAGGTCGCCGCTACACAAGAGAATGTATGTCCAACTTTTACAGTATTGAGCAAATGATGATTAAAGGTTGACAATAACACCTTTGAACAAAGGATTATATATATAAAAAAGGGTTGGGGGTCGTGGATTTTGTGTTGTAGGAGGCGATGATGTCGGTGGTATGAGTAGGAAGCATTGTGGTGCAGGGGCATAGATCAAGGCGTCAAGAGGGTTGGACAAATAGATGAGACGTAGTAGAGGCGAGACAGGGGGTGGGCGTTGTTGCTCTTGTGTTGTAGGAGGCGATGATGTCGGTGGTATGAGAGGGAAGTATTGTGATGCATGGACATAGATCAAGGTTTCAAGAGGGTTGGACAATAGACGAGACGTAGTAGAGGCGAGACAGGGGGTGGCGTTGTGGCTCTTGTGTTGTAGGAGGCGATGATGTCGGTGGTATGAGATGGAAGTATTGTGGTGCAGGGACATGGATCAAGGCGTCAAGAGGGTTGGACACTAGATGAGACGTAGTAGAGGCGAGACAGGGGTGGGCGTTGTGGCTCTTGTGTTGTAGGAGGCGATGATGTGGGTGGTATAAGAGGGAAGTATTGTGGTGCAGGGACATAGATTGCAGCATCAAGAGGGTTGTACAATAGATGAGACGTAGTAGAGGCGAGACAGGGGGTGGGCGTTGTGGCTCTTGTGTTGTAGGAGGCGATGATGTCGGTGGTATGAGAGGGAAGTATTGTGGTGCAGGGACATGGAGCAAGGCGTCAAGAGGGTTGGACAATAGATGAGACGTAGTAGAGGCGAGACAGGGGGTGTTGTAGGAGGCGATGATGTCGGTGCTATGAGAGGAAAGTATTGTGGTGCAAGGACATGGATCAAGGCGTCAAGAGGGTTGGACAGCAGGGGAGGCGTTGTGGAAGCGTGGTATGACCTAGGGTAGTAATATATATTTATGACCGCCGGGAAATGATAGGAGTGTAATATAAACGAGAACGTCAAGACATGAGGTGGTTGACAATGACGTCAGAGGCTGGTACTCACACCGCCGACCGGTTGGCGTCGACGAACGCAGACACGAAGATGCATCCGTTGCCGGCGCCCTGCAGGACCATGCCGAGGCAGACCATCCAGAGCGTACTGAAACAAGTAGTAGATTCAGTCATTACGCCATCACCACCCTCTCACTGCCCTCCTCAAGACTCACGTGTCCCCCATGACGTCATCACCACCCTCCCATCGCCCTCCACAACACTCACATGTCCCCCATGACGCCATCACCGCCCTCTTAACGCCCTCCACAACACTCACGTGTTCCGCATGACGCCATCACCACCCTCTCATCGCCCTCCTCAAGACTCACGTGTTCCTTATGACGCCATCACCACCCTCTCATCGCCCTCCTCAAGACTCACGTGTCGAGCGGCGTGAACGGCGCCGGGCCGGTCAGCAGGACGCTGACGATGACGAGGACGGAGCCGACGATGATGACGGTCTTGGGCAAGGCGCCGCGGTCGCAGAGACGACCCACCAGGGGCGCTGAGATCGCGTACGTCGCCCCCATCAGCACGAACACGAGGCCGGTGGACATGGCTGAGAGATCGAACTGCGCAAACGCATCGTCAAGATTAGAGTTCTCACGTTTTGGAATTATTTCTACGAGATTACCTGATCCTTTAGTCTTTGGGGACTCTGAAATGAACGACTCTAGTCCGTGGCACGCTGACATGACGTCATAGTGTCTCGTGACTCTCACCTGTCTGAGATGCGGCTCCAGCACGGCCGACATGAACCCCGTGCCAATGGCTGCTGACGTCACGCTCATGACGGCGAGCAGCACAGGCGTCAGCTTGAGGAACGACAGCAGTTGAGCTGAAACACAGGGTCGGGGTTCAAATGGCTTCTAGCAAGGACTGCGGGGTTCGCATGGCTTCAAGCACGGACTGCGGTGTTCACATGGCGCACGGACTGCGGGGTTCGCATGGCTTCAAGCACGGACTGCGGGGTTCACATGGCTCCTAGCACGGACTGCGGGGTTCACATGGCTCCTAGCACGGACTGCGGGGTTCACATGGCTTCTAGCACGGACTGCGGGGTTCGCATGGCTTCAAGCACGGACTGCGGGGTTCACATGGCTCCTAGCACGGACTGCGGGGTTCACATGGCTCCTAGCACGGACTGCGGGGTTCACACGGCTTCTAGCACGGACTGCGGGGTTCGCACGGCTTCAATCATGGACTGCGGGGTTTCATGGCTTCAAGCACGGACTGCGGGGTTCGCATGGCTTCAAGCGCGGACTGCGGGGTTCGCATGGCTTCTAGCACGGACTGCGGGGTCACATGGCTTCTAGCACGGACTGCGGGGTTCGCATGGCTTCATGCACGGACTGCGGGGTTCACATGGCTCCTAGCACGGACTGCGGGGTTCACATGGCTTCTAGCACGGACTGCGGGGTTCTCACGGCTTCTAGCACGGACTGCGGGGTTCACATGGCTTCTAGCACGGACTGCGGGGTTCTCATGGCTTCTAGCACGGACTGCGGGGTTCACATGGCTTCTAGCACGGACTTCGGGGTTCACATGGCTTCTAGCACGGACTGCGGGGTTCGCATGGCTTCAAGCACGGACTGTTAAGTCATTGCGGGGTTCACATGGCTTCTAGCAAGGACTGCGGGGTTCACATGGCTTCTAGCACGGACTGTTACGTCATGGCGGGGTTCACACGGCTTCTAGCACGGAGTTCTGTTACCTTGGGGACGCGTGTTGATGCCGTTGTGGATGGTCGGCAACACGAGGTTGATGAAGACGCCGTCTAAAAGCAAGATGGCGCCGACCACGAGGAACGGCAACTTGAAACCGCCGATCTGTCGAGAAAATTAATTCGTGTAGTTTGATGTTCCACTTCGGACTTGAATGAAACTATATTTTTTTTTTCGAAACAATGAATAATGATCGAGTCGTGAGACATCTGTTTGAGCTCCTTGAGAAGGGGATTGAGATGAGAAGTATATACTATACGTTTCACATTTAGCTGTCCGGTAAGATATTTTGAATACCCCTTGTCCGAGAAAGAGGGATGGTTTCGGAAGGCCGAGCGATCGCACACAGCGACTGACAGAAAACCGTTATTTGCAACATTAAGGTAGAACCACCATAACCTCAATGTTTCCGATTGACTTGAAATTTTGGGGACTTATTGATAATCATGAAAAACTCATTCCCTGAAAAAATTAAACAATTCGCGTGTCCAGTTTCTGAGATAAATTGATTTGTTTCCACCATGTTATCTTATGGCGGAAAAAGAAAATCGTGCCATTTTTAGGCTATAATGAAGATCTATTTTTTTTTCGTCGATAGATTTGAACGAAATTTTTTATTATGGTAGACATATAAACATACTATCAGAAAAAAAATTTAAAACAATACCAACGTGAGCTATTTTAAAAGTTATAAACCAAATTCGAAATTATTTTCCTATACCTCCCATGTTAAAGTTTTGTTCATTCTCAAAAGACATAAAATTGAAAACTCATTGTTGGACTGAAGTTGCAAACTAAAGGACATTAAATGAATCTGTTATTCTTTAATATAGTTCAAATGTAGGAAAACGTGTTTTGAACTTGTAATTTCAAGAAAAAATATTTTTGTATATATCGATCGATTGCTCTACCTTAAGGGCCACGCCTGGCGGACAGCTAAATGTGACGCAGTAGTTGTGAAGTCATACCGAGAAGAGGGCTCCTCCGACTGTCGGCCCGACAGTGAATCCCAGCCCGTACAACGTCTCCAATGTCGCCTGTGAAGAAAGCAAACTTTCACTTATATTAGGAAAATGATGTTAATCCTTGTAGAAATGTTGGTATATTCTTCCTGCTAGTATGTTTCTAGTGTGTAACATAGTGTAGTGTAAGTAAAAATTTGTATTTTACTAAGTTGTTTCCTGGTATATTATCTTCTTCTTTGTGTTTATAATTAGTGTAGTGTGTTTAAGCTATTGGTGAGCTTCAAAAAGAGCAAATAAAGAACGGCCAAAGAACGATGCAGTGGTTGCCACTGGACTCACGAACACAGTGGCGACGGAGTTGGGGAACACAGTGGCGATGATGGAGAACGAGGACGTCAAGATGGCCGCCGCACCGAGTGCCTGGATGATGCGCACGGCGTACGACAATCCGAGGAACAGCGCATGTCCTGATACCAGGTCGAGGATCCTGCAACACGTGGTAATTAATTATAAAAATATCACTGTTCATTGGACGCATGTTGTGTAAGAGATTTATCATCTACTTTTATCAATATATTTTACCAATGTAATTGTTTTTGAAATACGGCTTCGTACGCATCTTCTGAACTGAACAATAAAAGTTATTTCATAGTTGGGAATTGTGTTTTTGTACTAGTATGACCTACAGATGTTTGGTGCCTGAAAATAAAAAAAATACGGCACTAAACGTCTGTAGGACAATTGAAAGTAAAACACCATTCCAAACTATGAAATATATTACATTGAACAGTTCCGAAGACTCGTACGAAGGCTTATGTCATAAACAATTGCGTTGGTAAAAAATATTGATAAAAATCGATTAAAAATCTTTTCAAGTTCACGTTCACTGCTCAACCGCTGCTCGCTCATCAACGCGTTACACAGAGCGGAGTATTAGTGTTATTATGTTGGTATTTAACGTGCTAGTTACCCGAACAGTATTGTGCTGACCCCCGTAACGAAGGGGCCCCTGAGGAGAAGGGATGACGCCCCTAGCGTATCCATCTGGAACCAGAGCAAGACCTCATTGACATGTGCCTATTTCAAGATGTCTGATTTCGAACATAATCTTTGTGAAACTAAGGAGCAGAAAACGCGATAGCTCTCTTACAAAGAAAATAACATTGAACTGGGCTATAGGGTGACGGCTACTAATATGACTCACGTATTTGCCGAGCACCGGGCTGATGAGGAAGGAGACCAGCTCGTAGACGCCGAACACGAAGCCGTACTCAGTGGCGGTGGCGCCCTTGGACTCCGCCTGGTGACAGAAACAGGAGTTACAAACCCAAATTCCTCATTGAGACATAACCTGTGACTTAGTGTAGGAGCTCACTAATCAACGCGTTACACAAAGCGTTTTTATGATTTACCTCCTCAGGATAGAACGGTGCTTGTAGTGAAACACAGAGTGCAGTGCAGAAGTTGACACTGCCGATAGCGAACAACGTGAACCATTCCCTGCGTGTGTACGTGGCTTTAAGACCCATGACGGTGGTCGGCAGTCACGCCCTGCAACAGTACAAGTACACAACACGTGAGAGAGTGCAGAAGTTGACACTGCCGATAGCGATCAACGTGAACCATTCCCTGCGTGTGAACGTGGCTTTTAGACCCATGTCGGTGGTCGACAGTCACGCCCTGCAACAGTACAAGTACACAACACGTGAGAGAGTGCAGAAGTTGACACTGCCGATAGCGAACAACGTGAACCATTCCCTGCGTGTGTACGTGGCTTTTAGACCCATGTCGGTGGTCGGCAGTCACGCCCTGCAACAGTACAAGTACACAACACGTGAGAGAGTGCAGAAGTTGACACTGCCGATAGCGAACAACGTGAACCATTCCCTGCGCGTGAACGTGGCTTTTAGACCCATATCGGTGGTCGGCAGTCACGCCCTTCAACAGTACAAGTACACAACACGTGAAAGAGTGCAGAAGTTGACACTGCTGATAGCGAACATCGTGAACCATTCCCTGCGAGTGAACGTGGCTTTTAGACCCATGTCGGTGGTCGGCAGTCACGCCCTGCAACAGTACAAGTACACAACACGTGAGAGAGTGCAGAAGTTGACACTGCTGATAGCGAACAACGTGAACCATTCCCTGCGTGTGTACGTGGCTTTTAGACCCATGTCGGTGGTCGGCAGTCACGCCCTGCAACAGTACAAGTACAAAACACGTGAGAGAGTGCAGAAGTTGACACTGCCGATAGCGAACAACGTGAACCATTCCCTGCGTGTGTACGTGGCTTTTAGACCCATGTCGGTGGTCGGCAGTCACGCCCTGCAACAGTACAAGTACACAACACGTGAGAGAGTGCAGAAGTTGACACTGCCGATAGCGAACAACGTGAACCATTCCCTGCGCGTGAACGTGGCTTTTAGACCCATGTCGGTGGTCGGCAGTCACGCCCTGCAACAGTACAAGTACACAACACGTGAGAGAGTGCAGAAGTTGACACTGCCGATAGCGAACAACGTGAACCATTCCCTGCGTGTGTACGTGGCTTTTAGACCCATGTCGGTGGTCGGCAGTCACGCCCTGCAACAGTACAAGTACACAACACGTGAGAGGGTGCAGAAGTTGACACTGCCGATAGCGATCAACGTGAACCATTCCCTGCGTGTGTACGTGGCTTTTAGACCCATGTCGGTGGTCGGCAGTAACGCCCTGCAACAGTACAAGTACACAACACGTGAGAGAGTGCAGAAGTTGACACTGCCGATAGCGATCAACGTGAACCATTCCCTGCGTGTGTACGTGGCTTTTAGACCCATGTCGGTGGTCGGCAGTCACGCCCTGCAACAGTACAAGTACACAACACGTGAGAGAGTGCAGAAGTTGACACTGCCGATAGCGAACAACGTGCACCATTCCCTTCGCGTGTACGTGGCTTTTAGACCCATGTCGGTGGTCGGCAGTCACGCCCTGCAACAGTACAAGTACACAACACGTGAGAGAGTGCAGAAGTTGACACTGCCGATAGCGAACAACGTGAACCATTCCCTTCGCGTGTACGGGGCTTTTAGACCCATGTCGGTGGTCGGCAGTCACGCCCTGCAACAGTACAAGTACACAACACGTGAGAGAGTGCAGAAGTTGACACTGCCGATAGCGAACAACGTGAACCATTCCCTGCGGGTGTACGTGGCTTTTAGACCCATGTCGGTGGTCGGCAGTCACGCCCTGCAACAGTACAAGTACACAACACGTGAGAGAGTGCAGAAGTTGACACTACCGATAGCGAACAACGTGAACCATTACCTGCGCGTGAACGTGGCTTTTAGACCCATGTCGGTGGTCGGCAGTCACGCCCTGCAACAGTACAAGTACACAACACGTGAGGGAGTGCAGAAGTTGACACTGCCGATAGCGAACAACGTAAACCATTCACTGCGTGTGTACGTGGCTTTTAGACCCATGTCGGTGGTCGGCAGTCACGCCCTGCAACAGTACAAGTACACAACACGTGAGAGAGTGCAGAAGTTGACACTGCCGATAGCGAACAACGTAAACCATTCACTGCGTGTGTACGTGGCTTTTAGACCCATGTCGGTGGTCGGCAGTCACGCCCTGCAACAGTACAAGTACACAACACGTGAGAGAGTGCAGAAGTTGACACTGCCGATAGCGAACAACGTGAACCATTCCCTGCGTGTGTGCGTGGCTTTTAGACCCATCTCGGTGGTCGGCAGTCACGCCCTGCAACAGTACAAGTACACAGAAACCGAGACAAGGTTTAAATAATGTTGCTGAAACAACAAAAAGTATTTTATGATTTTGCAGATGCAGCAATATCATATGAAAACTTTTATGGAAATTCTGCTGATAAATCTTTTTCATCTATTTTTGTCGACATGGCTAAGGGGTAGCCTGTTGTTCCATTAAACCTGTTTAAGCTTATAATCAAGCTTAAAATCCTACGTTCTTTAAATATCTATTTCAGTATTAATATCATTGAACTTTCAGAACCAATTGATTATAATTTTTAAATGATGAATTAATGCGGTAATATTCTGTTTAATACTTGCAACGTTAGCAAATTTGTTTCTAATTTGTATAAATCACAAGACAACAATTCACACAAAAGTTGGTTATAAAATAAAACAGTCGAAACTAACTGGAATACAATTAAAAATCCATGTCAATAAACAAATCGTCATCATAAATCATCATAAACTGTCACATCATCATCCGAGTCTGTGGGCACACGCCAGTGACTAACTTCAGATTTTGAGTCCGCAGCATTCCAGCAAATAAGCGATACGTGATGGAGCTACTTCAGTGGCAAGATGGCTATCGGAAACTTGGTGCGAGGAATCAAGGAACACGACTGCACTCTGGTGGCTATTGTGGTACTTGGTAAATGTGGACAGTGTTGTGACTAGATAATTTTATTTTTATCTAGATAAAGATAATAGATAACTGCCAAAAATTTATCTAGATAAGATAATAGATAATTGTTTAAAAAATTATCTAGATAATAGATAAAGATAAAAAAAATTATCTAGATAAATATTAAAAGATAAAAGATAATTTTCTAAAATCTCGTCTAATTTCATTTTACATAGGTATTATAATAAGGTATCTATAAACATTTACTTTATAGGCATATCTAACCAGATTATTGATGTTCCTACTGCCTGTGATTAAAATTTACTAAAAGGGAAGGGACTATTATTATTATACGGGATTATAATTTTAATTTTCTAATGCGTAAATTTGGAAACGTCGCATATGCCTCATTATCTATCACAGATTTCATTATAACATTATTTTCTAACAAATGTTTTGAAAAGTATTAGCGGATAGGATACAGTATTTTTGGTAGGAACGATGAGGTACCTAAGTAAGTAAATAGAATGTAAGACATAATATTAAGTTAAGCTTCTTTCCTTACTAAACCGGGTTGCGCAAAAAAAACACCCTGATTGAGAAGTCAAAACTATTATAAATAGGATTCTGAAATTTGTACACATATTAGAAGACATACCAAAATGTAATATGTGCAAGTTTCAAAAACATTTCTATAGTAGGAAAAAAGTTACAGCTGTTCAAATTTTGGTTGTCAAAAAATTAATTATACAGAGCTCAAATAGCTCGCGTCCAGAAAACTTCCAATGGCCGGGACGCTGTTTCTTCAAAACTACGTACGATATCTAGCTGAAAATTTCAAAATATATCGAAAATATAAGATCAATTGTGTACAAATGTCAATCAATTTAAATGAATTGAACGATAGTTATGTGATCTTGAAGTTGAGCGTAAAATCAGAATAATGTAGATTATTTCTAAATTTTACACACGTTATAAAAGTGATTTTTCCCCCACTATTCTGTTTTCATGCTCAACTTCAAGATACAATAACTTTCGTTATATAAATTCAAATTGATATTGATTGAAATTTTACACAATCGATCTTAATCTATTTTGAATTTAATTTGAAATTTTCAGCTTGATATCTTACGTAGTTTTGAGAAACAGCATCCCGGCCATTGGAAGTTTTCTGGACGCGCGCTATTAGAGCTCCGTATAATTGAGCGAGCGAAGCGAGCGACTCCATTTGGCTCTTTTAGCACGGACCTCTGTTTTTTTTTTTTTTTTTTTTTGTGTTTTTTTTTTGTTTTTGTTTTTGTATGCTAAAGGAAGCAATAGAAGTCGCACCGTTTCACCGATCGACCTGAAATTTTGCACACATGTAAAGACAACCTTCTCTGTTTGCAGACCCAATTTTTTTTTGAAATCCATCCATTGGTTCATTGTTAAAATAAGTATCTCCTGATAGCCTAAAAAATGAAAATGGTCTTCGAGAAATGTGATAAAACTCATATTTAGCATGGTCAGTAAGACCAACAATGTCACTTATTTTACAAATTTTCAGCCGAATCTGTCAAGAAAGTATGCACTAATTGACATTTTTAATAGCTGTCAGAAATGAAACATTGAAAATGAATGTCTTTCCAATGCAACTGAATCTGATTTGCTTTAGGTACAAGAGTGTTTTGATGGTATGTACACTTTTTTAGTGAAAAGCAGATATTTTTATGTTTATTGAGTTGATCAAATTTGAATAATTCAATTTGGATCATAGTTTCCAACAAATCATTTCGAGTTTTTAAGGACCTTGATTGTCTTTTCTTCAATTCGTAGTTCTGATGGCCGTGCCTCCCGTGTTTCTACTTGGCTGATTTTGCATCCAGGAGGGATTAGAAACATAAGCTCACATTTCAATAATATCATTGAGTGGCGTTTGTTCTCTTCTAGCGTTCACATGTCATTCCAAATCTCTCCTGCATTTTGCTTCTTTTCGTTGATAATTTTGGCAATTTGGTGTACTTTGTGAAGGTATTAGTAAAATTGAATCGCTTTTAAAGCATAGATATTAGGTATCTACAGTTTTTGTCCAGGGGATTGATTATTTCAAATTATTTTCTTCTTGGAAACGTTGGATTTATTCCGTTTCTGAGCTTCTGTCTAGCCTAACATTTCCTTGAAGGTTAGGTATATCTCGGATTACACATTAATGGTGGTCATACAATGACACATTGTTTTATATTGATTCAGTGGATCGTAGTTTGCTTTCAGTTTGACTTAAAATAATGTTTTCTGTGTGTTAACGAACGCATATTCGGTTCATGTTTGCGCACGTGTCGTGCTCGCTCATTCAACGCGTTACACAGAGCGTTTTCCTAGTCAATATTTTGGCAACCAAATTTGAACAGCTGTAATTTTTTTCCTACAATAGTAATGTTTTTGAAACTTTCACATATTACATTTTGGTATGTTTTCTAATAGGTATGTGTACAAATGTCAATATCCTATCTAAAATAGTTTCGATATAGTGACGTCTCAATCAGGGTGATTATTTTTTGCGCCACTCGGTATTATGAATTCTAATCTAGTGGAGCGGTCGCTCCACCCAGCCAAGTCGTACTGTACACTCACAGTTACTCAACATTACGTAAAATACTATATAAACTGAGGAGCAGACCAACCACTTTTACTGTAGCAACAACATAGCATTTTCGGCCTACTGGATCTCAAAATTGAAAAATATCACATTGTTGCGAAATATCTTAATTTCGAGCTTGATTCAGATGTCAGGAAACAAACACCGCTGTCACCACCGCAGCCTAAACGGCTGAGCCGATCGATCTGAAATTTTTACCACATAAGCACTTTTGGCGTCTGAGGTGCCTTTTTATAAAACCAACCGGAAGCCGCCATTTTGAAACCGGAAGTGACGTCATATCTCAAAAACGGCTAGACCGATCGGATTGAAACAGCGCCAAATGATTCAAACGGTCATATATATGGAATATCAATAGTTGAAGTAGAAATCTACTATAACTGAAACCGGAAATGACGTCATAATAATGAAGAATCAGACTTTCATAATCTTTTACTAGAATAACTACATATTTAGAAGGCTTATAATGATGCATATCATTTATATAAATAAATTCTAGGTGGCAGTTATTTCAGCCGCCATTTTGAAAACCGGAAATGATGCCATATCTCAAAAACGGCTGAACCGATTCGATCGAAGCTTTCGCTATACTTCATGTATTATCATTAATAGCATTATTTAGTACCAAACGCAACTTTTCTTAGTTACCAAATCGGATTGCTTATTATTTTTAAAGAAATTAGTCATTGTTGCCCCGATAAGTGTTACACGTTGTGAGAATAATCTAAAAAAGGAGTGATATCCCCATAAAAACACTCCGTGTAAAAATACCAGCCAAGTCTCTTCAACTATAAAAAAATAGAAGAAATCTAAAAATTCAGCACTAAAAAGTAGTGATATCAAAAAATGGGCCAAGTCAAAACTTAATTTTAAAAACCAAAATATACTTGGCCATCGTTTTTTAAGGCATTATAGGTATATTATATATATTTAGGCACAATGATTTTTGGCACTTCTATAATATACACGATGCGCCAAGTATATTTTGGTTTTTAAAATTAAGTTTTGACTTGGCCCATTTTTTGATATCACTACTTTTCAGTGCTGAATTTTTAGATTTCTTCTATTTTTTTATAGTTGAAGAGACCTAGCTGGTATTTTTACACGGAGTGTTTTTTATGGGGATTTACATTACATGGTATTTTAAAATTAAAATAGATAAATATTTTTTATCTAGATAAAAACAAAAGATAACGATTTTTTTTTATCTAGATAAAGATAAAGATAACATGAAAATTATTTATCTAGATAAAGATAAAGATAAAAAAAATTATCTAGATAATTATCTAGATAATTTTATCTAGATAAGTCACAACACTGAATGTGGATGACTGGGGTAGGTACACTCCCCCAAATAATAAACGGTACTCGAAAGAAAATGAATTGACTGATTAAGGTTTGATGGCATCATCCCATGAAGTCAGTGCTAACGCATTATCTAACTCTTTTAGGTGAGCTCTGATTTCATTGATAATAACAAGGATTGATTGTCAAGGAACCGGCCCAGCAGCCAATACGTTTTGTACCAAGTACCGTTTATTATTTGGGGGAGTGTACGTGTATAAAATATTTAATTTAGGGGTCAGATTACCATTACTTTAATCTTCAGTTTAGATTAGCTTCGTACAGTCAGTTAGATCAATTTTAGGTCACAATTAGGGGTTTGATGATAAACTTGTAAAAATTTTACCATATACTCAGAAAAACTAGCTTATCAACATAGGCTACGGTGCATATCAAATTTTTTCATATTTGGGGGGGTAGGGGGGGTCAAAATTTTACTTTCAATATTAGAATAAAAATGGCGGAGTTGGTGATAGCAACTCAAAACTTTCACAAAATCCTCATTAAACTCATCTTATAGTAATGTGCCTTTGTGCACGAAAATATTCTCATTATTTTGGGGGGGAGGGGGGGTAGACGATATTTTTAATTGTTGGCATAAACACTAGGGGTTTGATGATAAACTTGTAAAAACTTTACCATATCCTCAGCAAAACAAGCTTATCAACATAGGCTACGGTGCATATCAAATTTTTTCATATTTGGGGGGGTAGGGGGGGTCAAAATTTTACTTTCAATATTAGAATAAAAATGGCGAAGTGGTGATAGCAACTCAAAACTTTCACAAAATCCTCATTAAACTCATCTTATAATAATGTGCCTTTGTGCACGAAAATATTCTCATTATTTTGGGGGGGAGGGGGGGTAGACGATATTTTTAATTGTTGGCATAAACACTAGGGGTTTGATGATAAACTTGTAAAAACTTTACCATATCCTCAGCAAAACTAGCTTATCAACATAGGCTACGGTGCATATCAAATTTTTTCATATTTGGGGGGGGGGGGAGGGGTCAAATTTTTATTTTCAATATAGTAATAAAAATGGCAGAGCTGGTGATAAGAAACTCAAAACTTTCACAAAATCCTCATTAAACTCATTTTATAATAATAGGCTATTGTGCATGACATTATTTCCAATATTTTTGGGGGGCTGGGGGGTAGACGATATTTTTTAATGTTGGCATACAAATTAGGGGTTTCATGATAAACCCGTAAAAATTTTACCCCATACTCAGCACAACAAGCTCATTAGCAAAGGCTACGGTGCATATAAATTTTTTTCATATTTGGGGGGGTAGGGGTGGTTTAATTTTGATTTTCAATATTATAATAAAAAAATCGGAGTTAATGATAGAAATCTATAAAGTTTACAAAATACTCTATATACTCATCTTATAATAATGGGTCATTTTGAATGAAATTTTTTTCAAGAATTTAGGGGGGAGGGGGGTAGACGATATTATTAATTGTTGGTATAAACATTAGGGGTTTGAAGATAAACCCCTAAAAATTTCACCATATACTCAGAAAAACTAGCTCATTAACATAGGCTACGGTGCATATCATTTTTTTCATATTTGGGGGGTAATGGGGGTTACATTTTTATTTTCGTTGTTGCAATAAAAATGGCGGAAACTTAAAAAAAAATCCTGCACAAGGGTCGGTTATTATAAGATGAGGTAAACGAGTGTTTTGTAAAAATTGTATGTTTCCATCATTAACTCCGCCATTTTTATTATAATATTGAAAATCAAAATTTGACCCACCCCACCCCACCCCCCAAATATGAACTTATTCGTTATGCACCGTAGCCAATGTTGATAAGCTAGTTTTGCTGAGTACAAGGTGAAATTTTTTCAAAATTGTTATCTAACTCCTAGTGTTTATCACAACAATTAAAAATATCGTCTACCCCCCTCCCACCCAAAATATTGAATTTATTTTCATGCTGAAAGCCCTATCATTATTAGATGAGTATAAAGAGTATCCTGTGATAGTTTTGAGTTTTTATCACTAACTCCGCCATTTTTATTCTGATATTAAAAATTAAAAATTCCCCCCCCCCCCTACCCCCCAAATATGTAAAAATTTGATATGCACCGTAGCCTTTGTTGGTTAGCTAGATTTTCTGAGTATATGGGGAAATTTTTAGAGATTTATCATCAAACCCCTAATGTTTATACCAACAATTAAAAGTATCGTCTACCCCCCCCTCCCCCCCAAATTATTGAAAACATTTTCATTCAAAATGACCCATTATTATAAAATGAGTATATAGAGTATGTTGTAATCGTTATAGATTTCTATCATTAACTCCGCCATTTTTATTATAATATTGAAAATCAAAATTAAACCACCCCTACCCCCCCCCCCCCCCCCCCCCCCAAATATGAAAAAAATTGATATGCACCGTAGCCTATGTTAATGAGCTTGTTTTGCTGAGTATGGGGTAAAATTTTTACGGGTTTATCATTAAACCCCTAATTTGTATGCAAACAATTAAAAATATCGTCTACCCCCCGTCCCCCCCAAAATAATGAGAATATTTTCATGCACAAAGGCACATTATAATAAGATAAGTTTAATGAGAATTTTGTGAATGTTTTGAGTTGCTATCACCAACCCCACCATTTTTATTTTAATATTGATAATAAAAATTTGACCCCCCTTACCCCCCCAAATATGAAAAAATTTGATATGCACCGTAACCTATGTTGATAAGCTACTTTTGCTGAGTATATGCTGAAATTTTTACAGGTTTATCATCAAACCCCTAATTTTTCACCTAACTGACTGTACTATTTTCGGGAAATGTGATGAATTTCCTTCATATATTGCGGCATAGCTTAAAAATCTTCAGTCCATGTAGGAAATATGCATGGAAAATGCATAGGAATATGCATGAATTTATTAAAAACTATAATTTTTATTAACTACATTTTTGTTGGTAAATCACATATTTTCACACTAAAAAGTGTAGATTTTCATTCATAAATATGAAGTTTAAAATCAGTGAATATTTTGGCGGGAAAACGCCATCCCGGCCAGTGTCATTTATATCATATTTATATCATGTTTATATCAACCAACAATAATTGTTACCATGGTTACAATAAAATATGACATTACTCGCCGCCAAAATTTACACTTATTTTCAATTTCATATTTATGAATGAAAATCTATGCCTTTTAGTGTGAACATAGTGTAATTTACCAAAATATATCATATTTAATATGACGTTATTTTGAAATATTGTATTTTAACGGCATTAAAAATCTATTGCATATTCCCTATTGACAAATTATATTTATATGAAGTATGAATGATTTAAATGTAAAGTTTACATTTTAAGAAATAACAAACAACTAAAGCAGATTTTTATACAAATGCGCCCCTTACATCCGCCCCTTGACCTAGTACCACAATAACCACCAGAGTAAACTCGTGTTCAGAGTTTTCTCGAATATTGATGTTCTTACACAACGACTCATCTCACCAATACAAATATGATTAGATGAAGACATAATTACTGGTTTTTGAGCTCACCTTGATGAGACTTTTCGATGACATCAATAAACATATTATATGTTAATTCCTTTTATGGCGTTAGAAACATGCAAAACTCGTTTTAAAAAATATCAAAATCGAAAAAATTCCCTGCAGGTAATTAATTTGTATCGCTGATGTGTGAAAGCTGAAAGGAAATGGGATTGAAATATCTTTTCTTGCGAGAATTGTACCCATGAAACGGTGCGCAAGAAGGTCTTCTTAAATGACCGGTGACATTGGGGACCACAATTTATTTTTTCCAGGGGCCCTTCTTTCTCTTGTTACGCCTTTGCTAACACACACACGACTTCTACGAGTGTGTATCTAGTGGAGCGGTCGCTCCACGCCAGCCAAGTCGTACGGCGCGCGCACACTCTCATTTAAAAAGGCTGGAGCAACCCACTTTTACTGTAAGCATCAAAGTGGCATTTTCGGCCTACTGGATCTTAAAATTGGGAAATATCACATTGTTGCGAAATATCTTAATTTCGAGCTATGGCCCACCCTACAACATATACCAAATTTAGGAACAATAGGTTACGCCCTTTGCGCGCTAGAGGGCCGTGAAAACAGTGTTTTAGGGCAGTTTTCATAATAATAATAATAATAATCTCAGTAGTAGTCTCCTGGAATTCAAATCCGGTAACAAGGCCACAGCCTAAACGGCTGAACCGATTGATCTCACATTTTTACCACGTGTGCACTTTTGGCGTCTGATTTAACCTTCACCCCATGAATTTTTTGTGCCGCCATTTTAAAACCGGAAGTGACGTCATATCTCAACAACGGCTAAACTGATTGGAGCGAAAATAGCGCCAAACGATTCGGACGGTGAACTTTATGCATTATCAGTAGCAAAAGACTAAACATTTTGTTAACGAAACCGGAAATGACGTCATGAAATTTGAAATACATCGATTGGCATTTCGGCAACAAAGGTTGATCCGATTATTTTGATATTTATGTAACGTATGCACTTCTGATATATCATTTGAATTGTTACAAAACCAACCGGAAGCCGCAATTGTTAAACCGGAAGTGACATCATATCTTAATATTGGCTAAATAGATTTGAACGAAACCAGCGCCACACAATTTAGACGGGCAACTTTATGTTTTATCATCAGTAATATTTGCAGTTTCTTATAGCAAAACCGGAAATGACGTTACACATTTTAAAAATCTCACAAGTTTACATTTTGATACAATTCATACTATTTGAGACAGCTTATAATAACTTAATAAGATGTTATCATGTGTAAATTAAAATTCAAGGGGTCAGAGATTTCAGCCGCCATTTTGAAACCGGAAGTAACGTTGTATCTCGAAAACTGGTATACCGATCAGTACGAAACTAGCGCCAAATGATTCGGAATGCCATCTTTATGGAATAGGAACAGTCAAAGTAGAATGTTTTTATTTATGAGCCCGGAAATGACGTCATTCAAATTTAAAAATTATTATATTCCCCATTTTATACAATGAATACATATTCAGAAAGCCTAAAATGATACACATTAATTGTAGATATAAATTCTATGTGGCAGTGCAGTAAGTTTAGCAGCCATTTTGAAAACCGAAGTGTTATATGCCATATCTCGGAACTGGGTTGGCCGATTGGAATGAAACCTTTGCTATTCTTCAAGAAAGACTATACATGAATATACAACAGATTTTCATTAGTAGTAACCAAATCGTAAATGGCGATTTTTTTAAAAGAATTTAGTAATTGTTTATTTCATATGCGTCACAAGTTGTAAATAATAAACTAAAAAAAGGAGTGATATCCCCATAAAAAACACTTCGTGTAAAAATACCAGCCAAGTCTCTTCAACTAAAAAAAAATATATGAAATCTAAAAATTTTGCACTGAAAAGTATTGATATCAAAAAATTTGCCAAGTCAAAACTTGATTTGAAAATCAAAAAATACTTGGCGCATCGATTTTTTAGGAAATTATAGGTATAATATATGTATATGTATATGTATATGTATATTTGATGTATATTTTATATCTGGCCAATACTTCTAAGCTATTTATATACACGATGCGCCAAGTATTTTTTGATTTTCAAATAAAGTTTTGACTTGGCAAATTTTTTGATATCAATACTTTTCAGTGCAAAACTGGTATTTTTACACGAAGTGTTTTTTATGGGGTACATAATTAATTGAAATATCTACCACTCATCTATTAATTAATTCACTCAATTAATTGAACTGCTCTGCACGGCTTCATTCTCGACCCCTCTTTGCGGCTTGAAACACGCAAGGGGCTGCAACTTTCTCCCGCTTGCATGGCAACATAAGAAAGAAGATGACGATAAAGGAGCCGAAGAAAGACAGAAAGTAGGAAGAAGATAGAGGAAGTCTACAATATGGTCGGTGCAAATTCAATGTGCCAAGCCTTATTTTTAATTTTTTTAATTTCAATTTTAAATTTATTTTGAAGTCGTTTTTAATTTTTATAATTTTGTTAAATTAACAATGATGGTTCACTTAGATTGTATTCTTCAAATTTGGACACAACATTAGGTTTTTAGTGTTGTGCTTGGCGGCAGTAACTGGGCGAAATGATTTCACGAATTTTAAGTGCGAAAATGTTTAAACAATATATTATTGCTTGGCCCTTCTTTTAGATCTCAATTGTTTTAAGTGGGAAGGTGCTTGGCAGTTTTTTTTACAAGTTTTTGTTTTTGTACAACATGTCATATGGGGTATAAGTTTATAGCAGCTTTCACTGATCATTAAGTGTTACCTATCATTACAGTTAACGCCAACAACGTCACTTCTTGTCTAAAGTTTTCTGTTTTTATTTCAATAGTTCCGAAGTTAGTATAACGAAAGGGTCCATTTCTTTTGGTTGAATTTGAGTTATATCAAATTATAATTTGTTAAAAGTTCACAGCTTTGAGTCATGTGAATAACGTAAATTGTAGGTGTATTGTTCCGGAGTAAACCGGAATTTGTGCGTTCATCTCGTAAAACGCGTATTTGTCGCCACTAGGTAAACTGAAAGGTACACGAAAGATGATTGCAAATGCGTTTCCTCATTTTTAAATTCTCCCATGTTCACTCTTTTATGTCAAAGTTCCGAAGTATAAACTCAATTGGTAAAGCGTGCAGGCTTACAGATGTTTACAACACATTTTAAATAAAATCCGGATGGTTTTTGGAAGGCAATGTAACTTAAAAGGAACTTAGTTAAGATTAACTAGCTGAGCCACCTGGTGTTTATAGTGCTGGTGGGAAGGAGTATGACGGGTGATGAAATTTACGCTACCCGCCTTACTCGCCTATGTACACGGATAGCATGGGCCGGCCTATACCTGGCATCTCCACCTCTCTGCCTCTCCCTGTCAGGTCAACTTAATGCTTACATTTGTTTGTTCATGGCAAATACGATCGATGTCCATTTAGTATTGTTGTCTTCTTCTATAGGTACTTGTAAACAGTTATCGAGCTTGCATTTTAATTAGTCCACTGATCTTATTTAGTGATTATTATATTGTTTTGTGATGTTGCTGTGGAAGATAATATTTTCATATTTTCAAACCAGGAAACAACTTCGTGCTATTGCCTAGATACTTGAAGAATATTATTGTATTGCCGATGTAAACAAGCCAGACCACTTTCGTATATAACGTTCGCATCAAAACCAATGTTTATTTTATTAGTGTCAGATTAGGAGGAACATCAGTTTCAGTTTCATTTATTTCCATTAAACAATGTCACTTGATGAGACTTTGACTCACAGTTTGGAAATAAATCATGACAATTTAAAAGCGTTTTATTATTCTAACTTTTTAACGTAAGCATTGTTGGATGATGAAATGAAATTTAAATCTCTCATACCCACAGATTTCCATTAATTATCATGGACCATTTAGTGTAGTTTCTTGTTTATTGTAACCGAGCTTCTAAGATTGACAGATTACAACATCTGAAATAATGAAATAATTTTTACTAAGTTGTAAACACCTAATAAACCTAGTAATGGAGCCATTTTGTGTGGTTTCTTGTTTCGTATCTGAACCATCAAGATCGACAAATTTGCATAATTAAAATAATTAAATTTATTTTAGAAACTTAAAGTTGTGATCACGTAATGGATGCACGTAATGGAGCCTTTTTGTGTGGTTTCTTGTTTCGTGTTGTTCTTGTTTCTTGTTGAGCCACCAATATTGACAAATTAACTCTATTTTAAATAATATATAAGTGTGACAAATGAAAAGTTGTAAACACGTAATACACTGAATATTAGTAATGGAGCCTTTACTGAATTTTACTATTTACTAAATTACCTGAATTTTACATAATTAAATAATTCGGATAAATTAAAAGCTGTGACAACCTTATGCACCCAGTAATGGAGCCTTTTTTGTGTGGTTTCTAGTTTAGTAACTGAGCCACCAAGATTCTGTTGATTAGCATAACCACGAATTGTTTTATTGCACAACTTTACGTACAACGTGTACATTGACAATCATTATTAGAGTCCAATGAGTATAATATTAAAAAGAGTTGCTATGTAATCGTTGAATGTATTCCGTATTCGGATTAACATTTTGAATATATACACAAGAAGGTTAAACATTTTTTAAGTAAAGAAAGAGATAAAAAAATTAAACATTTGTTACGGGGATCGAACCCGGCAACGCCGTGATCGAAGTCACTTGCCTCATGTGACCGAGCCAATTCGCCACACTGAAATTAAACCTGTGTAGTATATCAAAGAAGAAAGGTAGAGCGTAAAACGACGTGCGCAATTCCTGTTTCCCTGATATCTTCACTGTTCACGATGGCAACCGGCGTGCCGCGATGGCGATGTTTCTGTCTATTGATGATCTTCACAGCATCCATTGGTAGTCTCATTTATTAAAAATGTACCAGAGCACCAGAGCATTAGTCTCTTAGAGTATTAGGAGCAAAGAGCACCTAATATACCTAGTAATGGAGCCTTTTTGTGTGGTTTATTGTTTCGTAACTGAGCCATCAAGATTGACAAATTAGCATAATTAAAATAATTAAATTAATTTTAGAATCTAATGCACGTAATGGATGCACGTAATGGAGCCTTTTTGTGTGGTTTCTTGTTTCGTGTTGTTCTTGTTTCTTGTTGAGCCACCAATATTGACAAATTAACTCTATTTTAAATAATTAAATAGATGTGACAAATGAAAAGTTGTAAACACCTAATACTCTGAATATTAGTTATGGAGCCTTCACTGAATTTTACTATTTACTTAATTAACTGAATTTTACATAATTAAATAATTCGGATAAATTAAAAGCTGTGACAACCTTATGCACCCAGTAATGGAACCTTTTTTGTGTGGTTTCTAGTTTAGTAACTGAGCCACCAAGATTCTGTTGATTAGCATGACCACGAATTGTTTTATTGCACAACTTTACGTACAACGTGTACATTGACAATCATTACTAGAGTCCAATGAGTATAATATTAAAAAGAGTAGCTATGTTATCGTTGAATGTATTCGGATTAACATTTTGAATATATACACAAGAAGGTTAAACATTTTTTAAGTAAATAAAAAGATAAAAAATAAAACGTTTGTTACGGGGATCGAACCCGGCAACGCCGTGATCGAGGTCACTTGCCTCATGTGACCGAGCCAATTCGCCACACTGAAATATAAACCTGTGTAGTATATCAAAGAAGAAAGGTGGAGCGTAAAACGACGTGCGCAATTCCTGATTCCCTGATATTGCGATGTTTCGGTCTATTGATGATCTTCACAGCATCCCTGGACCTCTCATTTGAATATATATCCATGAAGGTATCATCGCTTATACAAATTAAAAAATAATATATGAAAAAAAAAGTTTTCCGGGATCGGGAATCGAACGTGTTATGCAAATGTCGAAGCCAGCTGCCTTCCTAACATGAGCTATCAGTCCGATGGGAATTAGAGCCGCTGTTTAGTGTATCAAAGAAGAAGGGCGGAACGTAAATATTGATAATTTTCCCACTTCCGGTTTAAATTTATTGATTTTTCTTGAAGTGGAGTGTCTAGCAATACATTGTCTTTATTGTTGCCAAATTTCAAAACTCTCGATGGACCCGTTTGACTTTTAAAATATTTAAAATTTAAAATTGTAATAACTTCACTTCCGGTCACAATTTTTCAGATTTTCTTTCAAAGGGCACTGCTATAAATATGACTCTATGTCTCTGCCAAATTTCAACTCTCTAGGACAAACCGTTCAACCTGTGGAGAGGGGCAAACAAATTGACCGTGCCTAACTAACTAACTAACTAACATGAAAGTCAATCCTTGCATGTTTGAGGCCCAAAATTCACCCCGAAGGGATGATCGCAGCACCTTGATATTTGGTTAGGTGTTGTCAGGTGGCTAAATATACCCGATAACCATGGTTTTCAACTTTCATTTCTAAATGCTTGCATGCGTACTGACACCCCGAAAACGAGCGTGAAGCGCTTGCAGTATACAGTAGTGGTAGTAAGCTCGCCGCGTTTTAAAAGTAGACCTCGTATTGACACGGTGCTTGGCAGCGTCGAGCTAACGCCCGACTAGATAATAATAATCTCAGTAGTAGTCTCCTGGAATTCAAATCCGGTAAACAGGCCACAGCCTAAACGGCTGAACCGATTGATCTCACATTTTTACCACGTGTGCACTTTTGGCGTCTGATTTAACCTTCACCCCATGATTTTTTTGTGCCGCCATTTTTAAACCGGAAGTGACGTCATATCTCGTAAACAGCTATACCGATCGGAACGAAATTTGCGCCAAACGATTCAGACGGTCAACTATATGGATTAGCAGTAGCAAAAAATAAACATTATGTTAATGAAACCGGAAATGACGTCATAAAATTTGATATACATCGATTGGCATTTCGGCAACAAAGATTGATCCAATTATTTTGGTATTTTTAAAACGTATGTACTTTTGATATCTCATTTGACTTATTATGAAACCAACCGGAAGCCGCCATTTTGAAACCAGAAGTGACATCATATCTCAATAACGGCTAAATAGATTTGAACAGAACCAGCGCTAAACAATTAAGACGGTCAACTTTATGTATTATCATTAATAATATTTGCAGTTTCCCATACCGAAACCGGAAATGACGTCACACATTTTAAAAATCACACAAATTTACATTTTGATACAATAAATATACTATTTGAGACAGCTTATAATAAAATTTTATCATGTTTAAATTATAATTCAAGGGGTCAGTGATTTCAGCAGCCATTTTGAAACCGGAAGTAACGTCATATCTTGAAAATTGGTTGACTGATCGGTATGAAACTACCGCCAAACGATTCGGAAGGTCATCTCTATGGAATAGGAAGAGTCAAACTAGAATTTTCCTATTTATGAGACCGGAAATGACGTCATTCAAATTTAAAAATTATTATAATCCCCTCCTTTATAATAAATACATATTCAGAAAGCTTAAAATGATACACATCATTTATAGATATACATTCTATGTGGCAGTGCAGTAAGTTCAGCAGCCATTTTGAAAACCGAAGTGTTGCCATATCTCGGAACTCGGTTGACTGATAGGAATGAAACCTTTGCCATTCTTCATGAAAGATCATTTAAAGCAAATATATAGTACCATACGCAGATTTTCATTAGTTAACCAAATTGTCAATGGCGACTTTTTTTAAAGGATTTAGTAATTGTTCAATCGATATGACGTCAAAAGTTAACTAAAAAAAAACTTTTGATATCCCCATAAAAAACACTTCGTGTAAAAAAACAGCCACGTCTCTTCAACTAAAAAAAATTATGAAATCTAAAAAATTCTGCACTGAAAAGTAGTGATATCAAAAAATGGGCCAAGTCAAAACTTTATTTGAAAATCAAAAAATACTTGGCGCATCGTTTTTTTAGGGCATTATAGGTATACTATATGTATTATGTATATTTGATGTATGTTTTCTATCTGGTCTATACTTCTAAACTATTTATAAAGTATACGATGCGCCAAGTATTTTTTGATTTTCAAATAAAGTTTTGACTTGGCCCATTTTTTGATATCACTACTTTTCAGTGCAGAATTTTTTAGATTTCATAATTTTTTTTTAGTTGAAGAGACTTGGCTGTTTTTTTACACGAAGTGTTTTTTATGGTTATTATTACTCTACAATTTCTAATATTTATCCACTCTTTCGGTAAATAACCAAATATCAACATCAATTCTTATAATATAACACGGACCAAATACGGACTGTCTCAAAAAATACTTTGATTTAAAAGTTGTTTTTTTGTCTGGGGCTTAACGTCGCACTGTTCTGCAGCGAGGCTAATGGCGACGGATGAATGATTATGATGATGATTGGGAGATGATGGTGAAGAATGGGTAAGGATGGAAGGTGGGGAGGAGGCGGTCGTGGCCTATTAGTAGGGTACCTTCCCAGAATTTGCCTGTCGACTGAGGGAATACCATGAAAAAACCCCAGTCAGGAAGGACGGCCGCAGGAATCGAACCCGGGCCTCCGGAACACAAATTCAGAGCGTTAACCACTCACCCAACCTGTATTACCTATACTAGTAATACACTAGTCTAGGTTACACAGTAGTTTTAGAGTCAAGAGAGTTCGACAAGTGTGAAACGAATGAGGTTACAGAGTATGCAAATGATGAGAGACAAGTTAGCCGTGCTGCAATAGAACTGAATAATATTCTCAAAGAGAATATTCTGAGTTCAGGTTTTGCAAAGATTCGATCAATTATTATTTATTTAAAGTGGGTATTACACTACACAATTCAGTTGGGCAATTCAAATCTGCCGATTAGAATTGGGCCAATTTGGCTAGTGTGATAGACAAGAAAAATCCAAATCTTGGCAATTCTTGATTTAGAACCGGTTCTATTTTCCCAACTGCAGTTGGACAATTTGAGATGAATAAAAACTCATATTGAATCAAATATCGGATCAGAGAACACAACTTCGTAATATTTAATCATTATTATGTATAAAGATCACAGAACAATTGAATGCTAATTGCTGTTTAGGTCGATTGTTATGAAAAAACATAAAACAAACCTAACCTCAAACCATGCAATTGAGAAACAAAAGCAAGATTTGAATTGGGACAATTTGAATCTGGAAGATGTGAGTTGCCCAACTTGAATTGCATAGTGTGATACCCACTTAAGAGAGGACAACGGTGAATTTTATTTTATTTTCGTGGACGCTTTCAGAATCTATTTATTAAGCGAGCGGAGCGAGCGTCTCCACTTAAAACTTATGGCTCGAATCTCTGTTTTTTTTGTGTGTGTTTATTTGTGCATTTGGCGTCTCCTGCCAAACGAAGTAATGAATCAGGCCAATTTTTTCACACAACTTAAATTACTATTCTCGTTATGGTCAAAATGATTTTCAGCAAGTTCGCTCCATTGGTTGCATCGGAAACTTGATGTGTAGTTATAGTTAGCTTGGAAATGGGGATGAAGGAAACTCTGTGTAGGTATATAACTGCAATAGTTTGACCGATCATCACCAAACTTTTGCAAGGTCATGTCTACTAGCATTATAAGTGATTTTTTACAAATCTGTAATGAGCTTCAAGAGTAATAGAGATTTTACTGACATTTGTATACTTAATTTAAAACGGCCTATAGCCACACCACCATTTGACCTATCAAATGGTCTTCGATTAATCTGATCAATCAAACTCATATTTTGCATGGTCGTTCAGACCAACATTGTCTCTTATTTTACAAATTTTCAGCCCTACCAGTCAAGAACATAGATGCACTTATTGACAGTTTTAATAACTGTCAGAAATGACATTTCAAAACAGAAATTCCACTGCATTCTGGGTTGCTCTATGTAGCAAAGCAAAGTTTATAGATGGCTATTCTCAATATCAATGTAAGACAGATTCTTTTCTTAGTGGATAATATTATTGCAATACATAATGTAGTCAAAATGTAATGTAGGTATTTCATATACATAGGTTTAGGTATACCTTATCTAAAATAATTTATTTTACGATACCTATGGATTGTGTTTCACAGTTATGAAAACAACGTTTTGACTAGATAGCATCATATTTTTACACATTTCCAGCCCAATCGGTCAAGAATTTACAGACTTATTGCTGTTTTAAGTGTTTGAATATCTGTCCAAAGAGATTGATGGAAAAATAACAGTACAATAATCTGTTATTTAATTATTGATCCAGAGTGTTTATGAAAAGTTGCAAGGAAAATTGGTAATAAATAATGTAAGTTAGCTATCTTTGATTGAATGGATCGTGCTATGATTGGCGATGTCGTGCGTGTCGGTGCTCGCTCATCAACGCGTTACACCGAGCGTTTTCCTAGTTATAATAATTAATAAAGACATTCATAGCCTGACGAAGGCCGATACAAGTCGGCTGTAATATTGAGAAGTGTAGAATTTGACAGCTCAAAGTAATTTTTTCAATGCCTTCCAAAATAATTTTCCATTTAATTGGCCTAGTCAAGTGTGTCAATATCGCGCCGACGGTTTCTCACAAATATCCAAGCAATAACTTGAAGTTCCAACTCTCTGAAAGTGTTCTGTACCTCTATGTATGACTTACAGTTTTGCAGCAGATGGGTTTGCTGCTTGTTCTTGAAGTGTCTAGGTTTGACTTGAGAGCGAGAACTGAACCGAACTGGCTATGCAAAGACATGTTGGCTTTGCAAGTTGCCAGCTTATCTAATAACTAACTTCCAGTGTTAAAAGATGTTATTCAGTTATTTTCAGATTGCTGCAATAATCGCGCAACACCTCGCGATGTTAAATCAAAAGATTCTAACTGACAAAATATGGTAACATGAGTTAGACATAACATCAAACGTAAGTATGATTGTGCAAAATTTCAGATGGTTTGCGGTTAGGCCTGGGGTGGTGATACTCGCTACGCTGATGTTAAACACATCTGTATCTCAGAGGTAGAAGGCCGGAAGTCTATTCTCTTTATTTTGCGTTGAAAACAGGCTTCGTTTACGAAATCTAGGTAGGTACCTATATCAATTGAAAGTAGACTAATGTTAAAACAAATATAGTTATATTGAAGTATTCTAATGTTACATATTGAATTTCAATAACTATTGATGTGAGCTCAAAAACAAGTTATTCTGATTTCATCCCATCATATTTGTAATGATAGCATTTATGTCATTGTGTAAGACTATAAGAGAATGCTTCAATATAACTGTATTTGTTGGCATTAGTCTAATGTCAATTGATTGAGATTGATAGATAAAGTCAAATGTATGCAACGCAAAATCGAGAAAATAGACTTCGGTTTTCTATACCTCATATGGTAGAGATAATCATTGTATATATATATATATAATATATATGTTTGAATTGATAGTTTCACGGAGATGCATTTGTAATAAATAAAAGTTTTTCTGGTTTTTCTCCGTTTTATTTATTAAACGTGCCAACGTTTCATCTGTGAATGCACAGATATCATCAGGGCCAAAAAATAAAATAATAACTTATAGAAATAGAAAACTTTTTGTTTGAATGTAAAAGTTTTCTATTTCTATAAGTTATTATTTTATTTTTTGGCCCTGATGATATCTGTGCATTCACAGATGAAACGTTGGCACGTTTAATAAATAAAACGGAGAAAAACCAGAAAAACTTTTATTTATTATATATATATATATAATAGTTGCATTCTGTGTGAGAAAAGGTTACCATACTAACCAATATAAAGTAATAGGGAATAAACAAATATGACAGCGGCAATCCAAAGTTCATATTGAGAGTGATTATTTATGAAAGAAAGATATTTAAGTAAATACATAGTTAATAATGATACGAAGTATTTATCCTTGCACATTTTCAAGTTAAATTTTCATCTTAGAAATTATTTATCTATTATTTATAGCTTTGACACATTTCCCTTACCCTCTCAGCCTCCATTTTTCTACCCTTGTGACGTTTTGAACAAGAAGACAATACGAAGGCTTGACTAACACTATTTTTGGTAAATTCTCCAATAGCCAAAATTTCCAAAATTTTGATTAATGGATTTTGCCAAAAATACCAACAATTTAAATATAAAAGAAGATGACATAAAATTACCAAAAAAATGAATAGAGTTTTAGAAGTCATGCCATCGTCAAATATAAAATAAAAATGAAAACTTGGTGGTAGAAACTCAAAATTTCAAAAATTACTCATAAAACTCATATTATAAAAAATATTAATTTTTTAAACATTTTGGGTGGAAGTGTGTAGACGATATTTTTCATTGTTACCATAAACATAAGGGGTTTTATATAAACCTGTAAAAATGTAATTACCAGGTGGCCCAAAAAAAAGGCACAATGGGCAAGACATTTGCTCTGACGAAACTTCTCCACAAATTAGGCTGAAAATTTCACATAATATATACAAAATACTAAGGTTTGATGTGATAAAGTTTCAAAAACACTACTTTTCTAGGAAAAAGGTTACAGCTGCTTGAATTTGGTTGTCGAAGAATTGATTATACGAAGCTGCGTTCAGAAAAAGTCAATTGGCCGGGACGCTGTTTCTACAAAACCAAGTGGGTATTACACTATACAATTCAAGTTGGGCAACTCAACTCTTCCAGATTCACATTGTCCCAATTCAAATCTTGCTGAATGTGTCAATTTAAAGGTTTGAGGTTAGGTTAGTTTTATGTTTATGTCATAAGAATCGTCCTAAACAGCAATTAGCATTCAATTGTTCTGTTAATATGTGATCTTTATACATAATAATGATTAAATATTACAAAGTTGTGTTCTCTGTTTCGATATTTGTTTCCATACAAGTGTTTATTCATCTCAAATTGTCCAACTGCAGTTGGGAAAAAAGAACCGGTTCTAAATCAAGAATTGCCAAGATTTGGATTTTTCTTGTCTATCACACTAGCCAAATCGGCCAATTCTAATCGGCAGATTTAAATTGCCCAAATTGAATTGCATAGTGTAAAACCCACTTAACGATATTAAGTTAAAAATTTCAAATATTATTCAAAATATATTGTTATCAAGTTTGTAAAAGTTTCAATACATTTATATAATTGTAACAAAAGTTGTTGTATCTTGAAGTTGAGCTTAAAAGCAGAAAAACGTGAGATAATTTCACAAGTTTTCTGACACACCTTATAATTTGAAAAAGTAAAATTATCTTTCATATTATATTTCATTTCATTTCATTATATATATATTTCATATCTATTATAAAGTAACTTCAAGATAACATAACTTTCGTTCCATTAATCCAAAGGTATTGAAATTTTTACACAATTGATAGCAATATATTGTGAAGAACATTTGAAACTTTCAGCTTGATATCGTTAGTATTTTTTAATAAACAACGTCCTGGCCAATTGACGTTTTCTGAAGAAGCGCTATTTGCGCCTCGTATAATCGATCTTTCAACAACCAAATTAGAACAGCTATAACCTTTTTCCTACAAATGTGATACTTTTGAAACTTTCCAACATCAAACCTTAGTATGATTTTTATATTATCTGATATTTTCAGCCTGACATGTGCTGTAGTTTCGTCACAGCATTGTCTCGCCCATTGTACGTTTATTTGGGGACACCCGGTATACTCAAAAAAATCTTATCAATTACGGTGCATATCAATTTTGGTAAATGGGTCAAATGGGGTCAAATCGACGGATGAATGATTACTAGGAAAACGCTCAGTGTAACGCGTTGGTGAGCGAGCACGGGGACGTGCAAATTCTCGAACAGGAAATGCGTACACAATCACAGAAAACATATACATCCATATTGAATTGAAATATGATCACACAATCAACACAACATATTATGCTTTTCATTGAAACTTGAAAATAACATCTAAGCATCCTGGTAAATATAGCAAATCAGATGCAATTCAACTGGCACTGGAAAACATTCATTTTGATACTTCATTACTGACAGATATGAAAAATGTTAATAAGTTCATACGTTCTTAACTGATTGGGATGAAATTTTGTAAAATAAGAGACAATGTTGGTCTTAATAATCATGCAAAATATGAGTTTGATCTGAAATATCGAAGACCGTTTTCATTTTTCAGCCTATCAGGAGATATTTATTTAAATTTTAACCAATGAATGGATTTCAAAAAAATTATGGTCTTCAAACAGAGAAGGTTGTCTCTACATGTGTGCAAAATTTCAGCTCGATCAAAGAAAAACTCTGACCTGTATAGCCAAAATATGAGTTTGATCAGAATTATCGAAGACAGTTTTCATTTTTCAGCCTATCGGGAGATATTAATTTAAATTTTAACCAATGAATGGATTTTAAAAAAATTTGGGGCCTGCAAACAGAGAAGGTTGGTTTTACATGTGTGCAAAATTTCAGATCGATAGGTGAAACGGTGCGACCTGTGTATCGTCTATTAACAGACAAAAACAAAAACAAAAAAAAAATACAAAAAAAAAAAAAAAACAGAGGTCCGTGCCAAAAGAGCCAAAAGGAGACGCTCGCTTCGCTCGCTCAATGATGATGATTGGGAGATGATGGTGAAGAGTAGGTAAGGATGGCAACTGGGAAGGAGGCGGTAGTGGGAGGCGGTAGTGGCCTGTAAGTATAGAGTACCTTCCCAACATTCTCCTGTCGACAAACAACGAAAAATATCAGTCAGAAAGTACGACCGCGACCAGGAATATCTCGACCAGGAATCGAACCCTAGACCTCCGAAATAATGTTCAGAGTATACATTACTCGGAATACATTACCTCTGAGCCAAAGAATGTAATAATACAATTGTCTCCTTATATTTCATATTTTTTTATTTTATTAGGTACTTATTTAAGATGATTGACAGGTGATCGATTGCGAAAGTGGCAGGAAATTATTGTTAATTAATAAACAGGTTTTGTTTGACGTGTGGAATGTTACACCTGGCATGTGTGGTGCAATTCATTATACAGTATACACGTGTTGGTGCCAGCTTAGAGTAAACAGACAGTGGTGAGTAGTGAAACATGTTTTATAAAGTGATTTATAAGGTCAGTGTCACAGCAACTGGGAAGAGGGATCTATTCTCTTATAATGGAAGAAATCCTAACCCACACAACAGTCCAGTCTACTGACTCATTTTCTATAAAATATTCGGAATGTTTTTTTTAAATATGAAATGTTTATCTACGCCAATTATAATTGGTACTTAACCTCATCTACGTATTAGCAATGGTATTAGCATTTGTTCTCTTGCCGTTTCGATGTTGCTGTTAGCATACACCTCGTCTTACACATGTTAAGTTGTGTTTATTGACTTGTAGCTAACTTTGCTTGTAGCGAAGGCTGTTACTTCATGCTTGTCCGTAGTATGACACTAAACCCATTCAATCTGCTCTAAATGAGTATGAAATAATAACCACAAAATGTATATTAATACAATTTAAAATATAAATATTCAGGTCTGCTCAATGCTTGGCTTGGGCGATAGTATTCAGTTCCTTGTCAACCTTCTTCTTCTTCTTCTTCTTCTTCTTCTTCTTCTTCTTCTTCTTCTTCTTCTTCTTCTTCTTCTTCTTCTTCTTCTTCTTCTTCTTCTTCTTCTTCTTCTTCTTCTTCTTCTTCTTCTTCTTCTTCTTCTTCTTCTTTTTATTTTTATTTTGTTTGTCCAAAGCCGAAGCTTATTTCAGCCAATTGTCACACCCTTGTGTGAATGGATTTTATCATTGTAAGATGTAAGAAAATTGTCATCAAATAGGTTAGTACGTGTGCAAAATTTCAGATCGATTGGTTGCGCGGTTTGACCTGGGCAGTGCAAGACAAAAAAAATAGCCACACAGTGAAACTGGCATAAGAGTTCCGTGGTGACGCTCGCTAGGCTCGCTTAAATTATTTTAAAAATAAGAATTATACAAGATTCAGAAAAATTTGCGAATTAGCATCTTTGCTCTAATTATACTATTTTGTTGTTGACACTTGGCAAAATACTCTTAAATACTCTTAAAACATTATAGAAGATACGGGGGTATTCAAGAGGAGGGTAGCGACCCCCCACCCCCGGAATAAGACCTCAATCAAAGCAAATCACTTAAAATAATAAGTGTTCATTTAGTGAATGTTATTTACGTGCATTTGTAATAATTAAGAATATTTTTTAAAAATATATTATATTAAGATTTATAGAATTAAGTATGCCAAAACATGATATGCATCGGCAACCACAGGGGGGGGGGGGAGCAAGGGGGATGCTTGCCTTCCCCCCCCCCCCCCCTGGTATTTCCTACAGACCGAAATATGACTTCTAGGGAAACCCAAAAGAAAATGAATTATGTTTGATTGCCCCTTTTCAGACGAAAGTGAACGCTTCTCATATTTTCGGTAATTTTTTAGTTATCTTATGAATTGATAATTTTACTCGCTCATCAATGCGTGAGCGTTTTCCTAGTTATTATGATTATTGTTATTAGTATATGGTCGGTGACAGGCAAAGATGAACCCACTTTAGCATTGCCCGGTAGGTCGGCCAATGCTATAGCGCGAGTAAGGGTTCATCTTTGCCTGTCCTCGACGTAGCTGTAGGTAGAGAAACTACTAATCTAGGCTCTCTAGCTGTGGTACTGCCAGCGTTTAGAAGTTGTATGCACGTCAAGACAGTCATATGCAACCACTAGGACACCGATGTAGCACAAGTCACATACCTCTCAGGGGCTATTAGAATGAACATGTTACACAGTCCTGTTCTCAAACGCATCAAAATGCTCGGAACTGAGTTTAAATTTACTTGGGGCGTGCGCCCCAGACCCGCCTGTCTGGACCCCCCCCCCCCTCCCAATGAACTTTGACAACTTGTCTCCCCCCCTCTACCCTCCTGGCAGAATTCCTGCGGTAGTTCATGATGTGTTGATTATAATTCTTATTATAAATTTGGTACACTTTGAAAAAACTATGAAATTTCCGATACGATTGGAGAACAGACCCGTTAACCAATTGAACTCAAATTTTAATAATAATTTTATTAATAATAATTTTAATAATTTTAATAAATTTTAATTAAAATATTTTAATAATGTTTAGATAAAAGACAAACTTAGGGTAATTATCACTTGGCACATTTTTAAAATTAAATTTCATACGGCACCCAGCAAGACAAGAAAATAGATAATTTTCACCAAAAATCAACTAATTACTATTCACAAAGCAAAAAATGAAAAATGTACCAAGTGATAACCCTAAGTTCGTCTTAATTAGCCCTAAGCTCGTCTACCCATTTTGTCTCCAATCGTATCCAAAAAAGTGCCTCAACAGCGGTAAAATCGCTCTCGCTTGCATTGGCTATGCTTATGATTGGCAATACTTATACTTGTTATGATGAAATACCAGTCTTGTATAAGACAGAACCTTGTTAGATGTGATTACGTAGGTGCAATGGCGATTTGGCAGATACAACGTTCCTCTAATTGCCATCAGCACGCATCAGAGCATTTGTTTTTGAGTTTTGCACAATAAAATTAGTTTGATGTAATGTCAAACTCATTTGTTTAAACCTTGTATGTAAGAGAGGACATTGTCATTATCTAAGTTGGCAAGCCGTCCGTTCTTTAGCATATCCAGTTCAGTATAGTTCACACTCGAGCTAGATCTAGTGACATCGAGAACAAGCAACCTTCTTTCGCTGCGAAACTGTAAGTCAATATCTTCTACTAGGTAATAGTATTTTAAGAGTGTGGCCACATTTAAGAGTTTGCAAGCACGGGCGATTTTACCGCGTGTTGCAGGCACTTTTTTTATACAACTGGAGACAAAATGGGTTGACGTAATGATTTGTAATTTTAATCGTGATTAGATAATAAACAAACTTAGGGTTGTCACTTGCCACATTTTTAATTTTTTGCTTTGTTAATTAGTAATAATTAGTTGTTTTGGGTGAAAAATGATATATTTTCTTGTCTCAATGGGTGACGTATGAAATTACATTTTAAAAATGAGCCAAGACTAACCAGCTAAGTTTGTCTTTTAAAAATTTTAGATCAATTTTTTCACGGGTCTGGTCTCCAATCGGTTGAGAAATGCCATAGTTTTGAGCGGTTTTTATGAATAACCGGCGCCTAATTAACAAGGCACGAAGCATAACAGAAAAAATGCTATACAATGAGACTGATCATGTGAACATCCTATCAAAGTTACACCCACTTTTGAAACAATTTGTCTCTCTCAATTTGCTGAAACGGCCGAGCGCTTGTATCACCTTAATTCAAAAGTTTGATACAAGGAAAGAAGATATAAATGATTTGTGGATTGTTCTTGAGAAGTGTTTGTGGATCTCCCAGCCCCATATTCAGAAGAATTCCTATCGATTTATCGACGCAAATACCCGAGTCTACTGGATTCTGTCCATAAGATTATTAGCTCATGGACACGATCTTGAGCGAAAGCGTGGATAAAAGACGTATGTTTATTTCTGTAATCGAAAAGAATCTCATCAAGGTGAGATCATAAACCAGTATTCCTGCATTCAACCGAACGCAATTGTAATTGTGATGAGTCATTGTGTACTAGAGTACGTTAATATAACCGTATTGTTGACATCAGTCAAATTGTAGTTGATCGAGTTTGATTACATCATTCCAAAAGTGTGCAACGCAAAATCGAGAAAAATAATATCCGGCCTGGCTACATCTGAGGAACTGTACTGAAATTAAGTAAGAAACACTTTATATTGTTTGTTGATGTATTTATGTATAGATAGATAGCTAACTATAAAATAAGGAAAGTATCAACAAGGATGTAGAATCGCAAGGGTTGATGTTAAGAGTCCTGGGGAGTGGGGACCGCCATGGAAACTGACGGAATGTGTCAAATTTCCCCAAATACTTAAGTCTCCACAATGCTCATTATTTATACTCTACTGTTATGCAATTTTGGGAGGTAGTTTTGATACCCATTTTCTCGCAATACTATTGAGAAAATTTAAGAAATATTAAAAGAAAAAAAAATATATTTCACATAATTTTATGAAAAAAATAGAAATAAAACTTTTTTGTTTCAAAAATTTCTTAAAAATTCTCGACAGTATTACGAGAAAATGGGTATCAAATACCTAACAAAGTTGCATAACAGTGGAGTAAATAATGAGCCTTGGGGAGACTTAGGTATTTTGGGAAAATTTGACACAATCTGTCAGTTTCCATAGCGGTCCCCACTCCCCAGGACTCTTAAGTAAGTCTGGGGGGAGGGGGGGTCTATTCTCGAAACAGTTATCACGTCATTACTCCAAGAAGTTGATATCACAAGGAAGTTTGGCTTATCTCGCATCATGTTTATATTATGACTTTTCGTCATATCATAACTTAGTACGATGATAACTGCGTTTCGAGAATTAGGGCCCAGGTTCAACTAAGTATATGTGTAGGGGCACTGTTCGGCAACTAATGGAAACGGATAAATGATTAATGATAAAGATCATCAAGAATAGGTAAATGAAGGTGGGAAGGAGGCGGCCGTGGCCTGTAGTAGGGAACCTTCCCAGCATATATCTCTCAACTGAGGGAAGCTACGAGAAATCAGTCAGGATGGAAGTCTGCTTGCCCCCCCCCCCCCCCCCCCCCCCCACCACTGGATGCCACGAAGACATACATTTTTGTGGTCTTTACGTATAGTTTGAACATTTAAAAGTGTCAAAAAAACAAAAAATGCCCTGCGGGGCAAGGTGGGGGAAGTGTCAACTTCTGCACTCTCTCACGTGTTGTGTACTTGTACTGTTGCAGGGCGTGACTGCCGACCACCGACATGGGTCTAAAAGCCACGTACACACGCAGGGAATGGTTCACGTTGTTCGCTATCGGCAGTGTCAACTTCTGCACTCTCTCACGTGTTGTGTACTTGTACTGTTGCAGGGCGTGACTGCCGACCACCGACATGGGTCTAAAAGCCACGTACACGCGCAGGGAATGGTTCACGTTGTGCGCTATCGGCAGTGTCAACTTCTGCACTGCACTCTGTGTTTCACTACAAGCACCGTTCTATCCTGAGGAGGTAAATCATAAAAACGCTATGTGTAACGCGTTGATTAGTGAGCTCCTACACTAAGTCACAGGTTATGTCTCAATGAGGAATTTGGGTTTGTAACTCCTGTTTCTGTCACCAGGCGGAGTCTAAGGGCGCCTCCGCCACTGAGTACGGCTTCGTGTTCGGCGTCTACGAGCTGGTCGCCTTCCTCATCAGCCCGTTGCTCGGGAAATACGTGAGTTGTATTAGTAGCCGTCATCCTATAAGTAACTCTGCAGAGTTCTGGAATTGCGTGAGTCATATTAGTAGCCGTCACCCTATTCTCCCACTCAAAAAAGTTAAAGGATGTATTTTCTAGAACGTTTTCCCAATACCATTCTGAAAGAATCCGGTCACTGCCATAAGGATTAACATTGCACGAAATGGAATTCCATCATTGCCAATTTCAAATGTTCTAGAAAGGGCCCCAAGGGGCTTTTTCTATAATCATTTCTAGATCAATTTTATCCTATAATGGCGGTGAAATGATTCCAGACGGAAATGATTTCGTTTTAGTTATAGAATAGGAATAATAAAAATGAGCATTGTTTTATATGTACATTTAAACCAATTAAAAATGGTACTTTGCACAAAACGGATTGGCTGCTGGTCAGGTTCCTTGACAATCAATTCTTGTTATTATCAATGAAATCAGAGCTTACCTACTAGATAATCCATTCACAAACTTCATGGGATGATGCCATCAAACCTTTATCAGACAATCCTTTTCTTTCGAGGCACCGTTTATTATTTGTGCGAGTGTACGTATTTTGGGAAATTTGACGCAGCCGTCAGATTCTACGGTGATCCCCATTACCATTACAATGTCTATGCCATTACTCTTCAGGATGTCTGCTTGAAATAGACACATGTCTCAATGAGTCTTGCTCTGGTTCCAGATGGACACGCTAGGGGCGTCATCCCTTCTCATCAAAGCCCCCTTCGTTGCGGGGGTCAGCACAATGGTGTTCGGGTAACTAGCACGTTAAATACCAACATAATAACACTAATACTCCGCTCTTTGTAACGCGTTGATGAGCGAGCAAAAGCTGCGCATGCGAGCGTGACCTTGAAGATTTTTAATCGATTTTTATCAATATCTTTTACATTGTAGTTGTTTATATGAAATAAGGCCTTGTACCTATGAGTCTTCAGAACCGTTAAATGAAAGACATTTCATAGTTTGGAATTGATTATTACTATTATTTTGTCCTACAGACGTTTAGTGCCATATTTCTACTAATTTTCAGGCAAGTGGCTGTGCATAAAGGATGTCACGCTTCAGGGTGGTGGGGGGGGGGGGGGGGGGGGGGCACCAGTATGGGACACAGTGTGACAGGGGGGAGGGGGGGTACTACTGGAGGCAGTAGGACGTAACGTTTTGATATAGATATTTTCAAACATTTTAAATTTCAGTTGATATGTCGGGACCGGAAATTTCGCTAAAAACGATAAATTCTGATACATTTTACAGTCAAAAATATTCTATATAAGGGGGGTAGAGACAGATTTGTGACGTCCTTTTAGAGGGGGGGGGGATCTCGAAAAGTGTGACACAACATGACAGGGGGGAGGGGGGTGTCAAAATATCCCATTTTTAGCGTGACGTCCTTTATGCACAGTCCCCAATGAACGTCTGTAGGACAAAATAAAAGTACTATACGGACCTAATAAACCATTCCAGACTACGAAATATCTTTCATTGAACTGTTCTGAAGTCGCGTACGTTGCCTTATTGCATAAACAAATAGGTACATTGGTACAAGATATTGATAAAAATGGATTAAAAACTCTTCAAGGTCACGCCAATGCTCAGCCGCCTTAATATGCGTGTGAAAGTAGCTGCTCTATAGGCCTTGGAAATTCTGGAAAGCAAAGAATCTGTGATATTTTTATAATTTATTGACACCTTGTTGCAGGATCCTGGACCTGGTATCAGGACATGCGCTGTTCCTCGGATTGTCGTACGCCGTGCGCATCATCCAGGCACTCGGTGCGGCGGCCATCTTGACGTCCTCGTTCTCCATCATCGCCACTGTGTTCCCCAACTCCGTCGCCACTGTGTTCGTGAGTCCAGTGCCGAAGTGGAGGGTTGGGGGAAGGGGGGCGAACTCAGAGCATAGACATTTATACTCACTGCGCTCAGAGCATCGGCTAAGATATCAGCACATTTAAAATAATACGAGGCTGATCAAAAAGTTCCAGGACTGTATGAATTGCGCGGCAGTAGAACGCAGGAGAACGGTGCGGTTGGCAGCATTGTTTAGCATGACTCTTCCTGAGCACACTGTGTTTTCAGATTGTTAATAGCCTTCTTTATTGTGAAGTTACAGCTGTTTTCGTTGAACAAGATTTTGAGTTTGGCAATTTTGTGATAATTTGTGAAATTGATTTAAAAAAATGCCTCTTCAGGGGGTCTCTTCAGTTTTGGAGGTTTGGGGGGCGTCTCTTTTCCGGTAATGACACGTTTCAAAAAGTATTCAACATCATTTGCCACTTCAAGAAGTTCCATGACAAACCATGTCAACAAATTTGAACTGAAATTTGCAGATGAGATGATCTGGCTGCCCAGTTTGTTCCGAGACTTTTGACCAAGAAAGAAAAACACCGAGCTTTGGTTTGTCAGCAACTGCTGGCAAAATGACGATTGAAACATTTTTCAGCATGTCATTAGGTACTGGAGACGAGAGTTCCCAAACCCCCCAAAACTTAAGAGACCCTCCGAAGTGACCTTCTTTCTGATCAATTTCACAAAGTATCACAAAATCGCCAAACACAAAACTTTTGTTTCACCAAAACAGCTGTAACTTCACAATAAAGAAGGTTATCGAGAGCCTGAAAAACAGTTAGTTGTGCCTAGGAAAAGTCATGCTAAACAATGCTGCCAACCGCACCGCTCTCCTACGCTCCATTGGCGCGCAATTCATAAAGTCCTGGAACTTTTTGATCACCCCATGTATGCACAAACAAATTAAAAAGGACCGGCAGATCATGTTGACAACATACCAAAATGGTTGAAATTGATTTAAATATTTAGAATATATCCAGGCTATGCGCCCCGGACCTGCATTTGCTAACAAATGTCCAATTTGTGGACATTTGTACTTCTGGCCTTATGTGATCCCACTGTGCAATAAGGCAAATGATTTAAATCGTTGTGGAATTAGTTTCAGTTTCAGTTTATTTTTCCAATAATACACAAGTATTGTAACAATAAGTGCAAAATACCTTTGGGTTAGGGTTTGTTGGAATAACATATACAATAAAAGATGCACACATACATATTGAAATAATTTATAGTCATACATAATAATAAAAATAGCAATACTAATTAGAGTTTTGTTTCATCCTGCAGGGCGATTGTATAACTTTTTTAGCAGAGATAATGATCTTTATCTATTCCACACTAAAAGTACCTAGAGAGTGCGCTAGTAAATCTAAGATGGACGCTCCCGCGAGTACAATCCCAGCGCGTGCGTACTTTTACATACAAGTCACTTATAGATGTCAATCGTAACGAGTTCAGTAAAAAGTTATAAATACATCGCGAAATAACAGAAATTGATGCTTACCTCAGTGTCAACAATCAAATACAATTGGCATATTTCATTACAGCACGTATTCATTCAAATTCTTGTGAAAACGAGATGTCTATTCACCAAAAGCAGCATTTTACAGATTGCAGTTGTTTGAACGATGCGTCAAGAAAAACGGTGTGTTCAGAAGGCCGTGAGAAAAACAATTTGCATCTGTCAAATGGTGATTTTGGGTGAATAGACATCTCGTTTTCACAAGAATTTGAATGAATGTGTGCTGTAATGAAATATGCCGATTGTATTTGATTGTTGACACTAAGGTATTCATCAATTTCTGTTATTTCGCGATGTAATTTTAACTTTTACTGAACTCGTTACGATTGACATCTAAGTGACTTGCCTGAACGCGCCCTGTGCGCATGTGCACAAGTATAGATGCTAACTTTTTCCGCTAGGTGGCGTTTTGCAACTTTTAGTGTCGAATACCAATTGATGAAAGTAAACTATTAATATCATTGTTAATCATTTGAATTGTGCAAAAGCTACGAGGATATGAAATATAATCACATTATTTATCTCAGGAAGTCGACTTTAAGCACTTTGAATTGCTTTACCTTCTGATAGGCTAAATTACTTTCATCAATTGGTAATGATAACGTTCCATTATCTCGGCTAAGAAGTTATACAATCGCACTGCTGATACAGAAAATTTAATTATAAACTTTATCTATCACTGAATAAAAAAATAAAAAATAAACATTTGTACAAATTTAGGCAAATAAAAAGTATTTATCAGTATTTGCTGATTACTAATGTTATTAATTAATCGTCCGTCAACTACTGCGAAATTACAAGAGGGGCATGGAAATGTGTCTTACACGAGGCATGCAAATGACAAGAGTTATGTTCCCAGGCGACATTGGAGACGCTGGACGGGTTGGGAATCATTGTCGGCCCGACAGTCGGAGGCGCCCTCTTCTCGGTAATTACCTACGTCACCTACCCTATACGTTCCCTGACGTTTAATTTGATTAGTAATCAGCATGTCAAACAGCTACCACATGACTTGATCACTTAGGTTTCAAAAAAAATTCTTTAGTTTCTTTAAAGTCCGGCCATAGTACTACTTGGAACATCAAACTACAATTGCTTCTTGCTTTTGTCGACAGATCGGCGGTTTCAAGTTGCCGTTCCTCGTGGTCGGCGCCATCTTGCTTCTAGACGGCATCTTCATCTACCTCGTGTTGCCGACCAACCACGACGGCATCAACACTCGACCCCAAGGTAACAGAGCTCCGTGTTGGAAGCCCACCATGACTTAACAGACCGTGCTTGAAGCCATGTGAACCCCTGGCCGTGTGTTTCAGCTCAACTGCTGTCGTTCCTCAAGCTGACGCCGGTGCTGCTCGCCGTCATGAGCGTGACGTCAGCAGCCATTGGCACGGGATTCATGTCGGCCGTGCTGGAGCCGCATCTCAGACAGGTGAGAGTCACGTGACACTGTGACGTCACGTCAGCGTGCCGCAGACTAGAGTCGTTCATTTCCCAAAGACAAAATGATCAGGTAATCTCGTAGAAATAATTCCAAAACGTGAGAACTCTTCTCTTGACGATGCGTTTGCGCAGTTCGATCTCTCAGCCATGTCCACCGGCCTCGTGTTCGTGCTGATGGGGGCGACGTACGCGATCGCAGCGCCCCTGGTGGGCCGTCTCTGCGACCGCGGCGCCTCGCCCAAGATCGTCATCATCGTCGGCTCCGTCCTCGTCATCGTCAGCGTCCTGCTGACCGGTCCGGCGCCGTTCACGCCGCTCGACACGTGAGTCATGAGGAGGGCGATGAGAGGGTGGTGATGACGTCATGGGGAGGGCGATGAGAGGGTGGTGATGACGTCATGGGGGGACACGTGAGTCTTGAGGAGGGCGATGAGAGATTGGCGACGACGTCATGGAGGACACGTGAATCTTGAGGAGGGCGATGAGAGGGTGGTGATGACGTCATGAGGAGGGCGATGAGAGGGTGGTGATGGCGTCATGGGGGACACGTGAGTCTTGAGGAGGGCGATAAGAGGGTGGTTATGACGTTATGAGGAGGGCGATGAGAGGGTGATGATGACGTCATGAGGAGGGCGATGAGAGGGTGGTGATGACGTCATGACAAGCTACTACTTGTTTCAGTACCCTCTGGATGGTCTGCCTCGGCATGGTCCTGCAGGGCGCCGGCAACGGATGCATCTTCGTGTCTGCGTTTGTCGACGCCATCCGGTCGGCGGTGTGAGTACCAGCCTCTTACGTCATTGTCAACTACCTCATGTAGTGACGCTTTCGTCTATATTTCACTCCTATCATTTCCCGGCGTCCATTCCACAACGCCTCCCCTGCTGTCCCACCTTCTTGACGCCTTGATCAATGTCCCTGCACCACAATACTTCATTCTCATACCGCCGACATCATCGCCTCCTACAACACAAGAGCCACAACGCCCACCCCCTGTCTCGCCTGTACTACGTCTCCCCTGCTGTCCCACCCTCTTGACGCCTTGATCAATGTCCCTGCACCACAATACTTCCCTCTCATACCACCGACATCATCGCCTCCTCCAACACAAGAGCCACAACGCCCACCCTCTGTCTCACCTCTACTACGCATCATCTATGGTCCAACTCTCTTGACGCCTTGATCCATGTCCTAGCACCACAATACTTCCATCTCATACCACCGACATCATCGCCTCCTACAAGACAAGAGCCACAACGCCTCCCCTACTGTCTCACCCTCTTGACGCCTTTATCCATGTCCCTGCACCACAATACTTCCCTTTCATACCACCGACATCATCGCCTCCTACAACACAAGAGCCACAACTCCCACCCCCTGTCTCGCCTCTACAACGCCTCCCCTGCTGTCTCACCCTCTTGACGCCTTTATCCATGTCTCTGCACCACAATACTTCCCTCTCAAACCATCGACATCATCGCCTCCTACAACACAAGAGCCACAACGCCCACCCCCTGTCTCGCTTCCACAACGCCTCCCCTACTGTCCCACTCTCTTGACGCCTTGCTCCATGTCTCTGAACCACAATACTTCCCTCTCAAACCATCGACATCATCGCCTCCTACAACACAAGAGCCACAACGCCCACCCCCTGTCTCACCTCTACTACGTCTCATCTATTGGCCAACCCTCTTGACGCCTTGATCCATGTCCCTGCACCACAATACTTCCCTCTCATACCACTGACATCATCGCCTCCTCCAACACAAGAGCCACAACGCCCACCCCCTGTCTCACCTCTACTACGCATCATCTATTGTCAAACTCTCTTGACGCCTTGATCCATGTCCTTGCACCACAATACTTCCCTCTCATACCACCGACATCATCGCCTCCTACAACACCTGCACAACGCCCACCCCTGTCTCGCCTCTACAACGCCTCCCCTGCTGTCTCACCCTCTTGACGCCTTTATCCATGTCCCTGCACCACAATACTTCACTATTTTGGAGTTACATAATTATTATTTTTATTCATAGTCTAATTTTCTCTAATGCCAGGCCAGTACACCAGACTTTTATTCTAGGTGTTATTTTCAAACTTCAATCGTCATTTTCTTGATATTGCAAAAGTTGGACATAGAACATGAACTTTGTTGTAATGTAGAGCGTGCGGCTTTCCCGACGATATCAGCACCTACGGCGTCGTGTCCGGCCTGTGGGGGTCAGCGTTGGCGCTCGGCGCCTTCATTGGTCCGTCGGTCGCCGGCTTTCTGTTCGACGCCGTGGGCTTCCGCGTCGGGACGCTTTTCGTCGTCGCCGTGCACAGCTGCCTGGTATGTCTCTAGGGGGGGGGGGGGGGTCTTGAGACAAGTGCCCCCGACCTGGGTGCCAAGAAAAATGAGAGAAAGATATCATTTTGTACTTTTTTTTTAATTTTATTTAATTTTATAATTATGATAAATTTGAAAAATTATACATTTAGTCAATTTCTTTTATTTTTTAATTTTTTTTAGTTAATACCCACTTACATTATTCCTAATTTTAAACTTATACATTCAATATTTGTGCCCAGACTCAACACAAAGCTGAAAATTGGGGAGATTTTCGAGTTTGGGCAAAACATCGTGTTTATTATGTTGCCGATCCAATGTTCAATATTGATTGAATTGTTTGACTGTCTGCAGATCGTTGCTATGACTACATACGTCTGTCTGGACCGAAGACGCACCTACGACCCTCTATTTCACGATCCGATGCATTCTATGGCAGAGTGATCGTGCGCAGTGGATAACTACATATTTTAGAGATTGGTCTACATATCGCTATTCATATCACATCGGTGTGTAAAGCCCTATTTACACGGCCACATTTATTGAACAACTTCTGTGACACATTCATCTTTTTCACACAATTTTGCATTTATACGAAGCAACTTTCTGTCATAGAACTTAGAACATGTGTTATTTTCCTTTAAGAAATGTGGCAAAGACTTTGTCAAAGACTGTGTCGCAGAAGTTGTTCAATAAATGTGGCCGTGTAAATCGGACTTAAGAGAAGACAATGCAATGACAACCAGGAACTAGCTAGAGTACTGCCCAAAGATATGCTCATGAGTAGGGCTAGGATGTTTAGGACCTATGAAACTTCCAAAAAGGCAGACTAATCGTCGGCTTGGTACTTGTTTGTCCTATATCCGCTTTTTGCTAGTCGAAGATAATGAGGTTTAAAGATTGAATTAATTCTCACGGCAAAACTACTTGATCTATATAACAGAAAAAAATATCACTCATTCTTATGGATGTCTTGAATAATATCTAGTATGATTTTTCTACCCTGTACTCTAAATTACCCCAATAAAGAGCACCCCCGTTTGGATATAGGACAATGAAAGTCATGGGAACAAAATATTTGTTACGCATTTTGTCCTATATCCAATTTTTACGTAGTTTTTGTACAGAAGGGGGTACATTTAAACTATTTAAGCAATTTTTCATATTTGTAAAACCATTTTAATATATTTTGAGAAATTTAAATTAAAAAAATTTTAATTTCAAAATTAAATTTTTGAAATTTTTTTGTTTCTAAAAATTTAAAATTAAAAAAAACGCCGTGTAAGGAAGCAAAAGACAATGTCAATTTTCCATCACATTTGAACTAAGTTTGAGGGCGAATAAAATCTACATAAAAAAGTACCTAATTTGAGATTTTTTTTTGCATTTTTAGAAATTTTTTAAAATTCCACCTAGAAGCAAATAGCACAAAAATGTTGGTTTTCTGAAAAATTAGTATTTTTATGTTATGTATGTATTAAAGGTGTATCAATGAGCAAAATCCAATACCTAACTCAAAATTTTCAAAAAGTGGATATAGGACAAATAAGTATACTAAGCCGACGAAATAGTACCTTAAAACTATTAAAAAATGACCATAAAATCCTGAAAAAGGACCAATGAAATGGTATGGTTTGTAATATTTGTTAACATATTATTTGAATTATTGGATTAGGAGTTGAATGTGGAGTAAGATAGTAAAATGAACTTAAATTAATGTATGAACGTGTCAAGTATTGTTGCTTTGTTGGTCATTACAGTGGAGGATGGCAATTTTGTGAAGATAATAACTATTATAACTTGAAACAAATATTTGCTTTACCCAATAATTTTAAAGAACAAAAAGACAATAACAAGAAAAGGACTGAATTCATCAAATGTTGAGAGAAATACATTTTCAGGCAAAATAAAACACTTAGATATTTTTGAAATTAGGAACACATGAAACATATTAATTACTAGGAAAACGCTCTGAGTAACGCGTTGATGAGCGAGCACGGATACGCGCAACACCTCGAACCGAAATTATGTTTATCGAAAATGTCCTTAAAAGCCAATAATTCTTGAATTTCGTCACAGACTTGTATGAAAATCTCCAACAATTCCTAAAATATTGGTCCCAATAACCACGCAAAGTTTTAAGTTGATCGATTGAACCTTTATGATTGAACGATTCCTTGTTAATTTCCAAAAATCACAGGATATACCACAGGATATTTGATATAGGATATCAAATACCACGTCTCAGGGTGTCATGCAGTCTGGCCGCAGACTGTACAACCATGTGCCGCAAGAAATCAGGAACATTGAGTCCAGGAGCGGTTTCAAGTATATTTTAAAGATGTTCCTTATGAAGCATTCCTTTTACAGTGTAAATGAATTTCTTGAATGCTGATTTATATGTATATTTATATGTTCGCTTCGCTTTTAGCGCAATACTTTCACTATTTTAACTTGTAATATGTGTTAACATTCGAATGTATTTTTACAATTTGTCTTTGTTACTCAATATGTTTCAATGCTCAAATGTCATATTATAGTTATTATTTTAGTTCTGACTTTGTAATGCAATTGTAATTGCTTCCTACAAATAAATAATACAATACAATACAATACGATATCGTTCAAAAAAATGTTAAACGGTCATATCAGTTTCATAATACGTTTGAAAGTTTCTGCTCTAACAACCTTGAAGTGAAGATTCGAAGATTCCGTGAAATATGACATTCGAGAAATATGATAGCCAACACGCAAAATATCCGTAAACTGTCGATAACTTTTGAATTTAAACACAGTTTAGTCTGAAAATTGTCAAAAATACAGATAATGTTGGACCCGATGACCATACAAAATTTTAAGTTGATCGGTCAAACGGTTCAGGATTAAATTTCAAAAAGCACATGAAATATTTTTTTAAATTTTAACCAATGGGAGGATTTGGCTGAAAATTTGTAAAATAAGAGACAATGTTGGTCCTAATGACCATGCAAAATATAAGGTCGATCGCATTTGTCGAAGTCCATTTTCATTTTTCAGCCTATCAGGAGATGTTTAATTAAATTTCAACCAATGAATGGATTTCAAAAAAATTAGGGTCTGCAAACAGAGAAGGTTGGTTTTACATGTGTGCAAAATTTCAGATCGATCGGTGAAACGGTGCGACCTGTGTATCGGCTATTAGCAGCCAAAAAAAAAAAAAAAAAAAAAAAAATTGAGGTCCGTGCCAAAAGAGCCAAAAGGAGACGCTCGCTTCGCTCGCTCAATTATGAAAACCGCCCTAAAACACTGTTTTCACGGCCCTCTAGCGCGCAAAGGGCGTAACCTATTGTTCCCAAATTTGGTATATGTTGTAGGGTGGGCAGGGTGGGCCATAGCTCGAAATTAAGATATATCGCAACAATGTGAGATTTTCCAATTTTAAGATCCAGTAGGCCGAAAATGCCACTTTGATGTTTACAGTAAAAGTGGGTTTGCTCCAGCCTTTATATGAGAGTGTGCGCGCGCCGTACGACTTGGCTGGCGTGGAGCGACCGCTCCACTAGATTAAAAACAAGGTGAGAACTAAAATTTGCTTATTAAAAGTGTGCTGAATTTTATATAGGTATAGGTAAATGTTTGATTCTGCGACAAAAGGGATGGGGAAAAGCTACCGGCAGAGAGTGAGGGTGGACAAATCAGAGTAGTTTTACAGTCTCATCAAACACTTTGTTATTTATTAGGTAGGTAGGTACAAACCATTGGTACAAACACTGAAACCAACACACGAGTGATCACAAACGTCGACATTACCGAATAGAAGGTAAAACTGCCATTGCATTACCTTGACTGTCAGTTTGAGCAAATGTTGGCATAATAGAAGTATGTGATAATAAATCTGTTTCATAATAATTAAAATTAACCAGAATAATATTAATAATCACAACACACTCCGTAACCTGTCAAACACAACATAACCTCACTTTCGTTTGTAACTTTGTTGCAATCTCGTTCGTCACACACGAGTCTATAGGTCTGTTCGTTTTGCTTACTGCAGTTGCAGTAGCAGCAGCTTACAGTAGGCCCTGGTAACTCTTGCAGTAGCTTGCTGTACCAACACAAAACGAACGCATTTGCAGCAGGATGGCAGGCTAGCCTTTTCCTATTGGTTGGGAGGTTTGTGAATTTGGCGGGAAGAATGTAAAAATAAGTGAGGTTATGTTCTGCATTTATAGAATTCTTGTCTAATCCCAATGCATTTTATTATAAATATGTATTATTTCATAACATATAATTAAACTAAACTCTGAAACAAATACTCATTTCCCTCCTCCTTAGGCGTTTTTTCACTATCCATCCATAAGAAACACATTTTACATTTCAAACATCGGCCATTTTGCCGCCTACTGCAAAGTTACTGCATTTACATCACCTCCCTACCCAGCTGTAAGAGCAGTCACTGCGCAGCTACTGTCAGTGTCAAATCGAACACAATCGCAGTGACGGAACAGCAAGTTTGATGCAAAACGAACGGATTTGCAGTGAGCAGTAAAGTGCAGTAAGCAAAACGAACAGACCTTATGACACACGAATGTACTCTATATCAGAGGTGAGGTTCAAAATAGGAGCTGGTTGGGCGTTGACGTCACCATAGGATTTACGGGTTAAATCAACCTTGCCGCGGCAACAAACGAGCTGAAACCAGTACCCATAATGCCCAAGCTCAAGAGGTCGGGCGTTGTGATTACTCTATTTTCATTCATTCGACCACGATTCGACTCAAGGTCACGCCCAGGTGTTACGTCACAATGTTAAAAGGATAGGGAAACTGGGCGACCTGATTATAAATCGGTATGCACCCTAGGTATATCAAGATAGCGCCCAGCCCCAGCATTATATTCACAGGACCACAACACCATACAAAAAAAAATATCAATGAATGAAATTTTTTTTTAATGTAATTTTCTTGAGCATATCTAGCTCTCTAGACTGAGGATAATATGATGCAGGACAATGATTCTGATAATAACTGAGAATTTTAGAGATTGTACCCTCTCCAAACTTGAATAAAACGCAAATGTGAAGCTGGCCCCCAGAACAATTTATTTTTTTAGAATTTTTTGGGGATATCTAGCCCTCTAGACTGAGGATAATATGATGCAGGACATTGATTTTGATAATCCCTGAGAAATTAAGAGTTTGTACCCTCTCCAAACTTGAAAAAACCCAAAAGGGAAGGTAGCCAACAGAACAATTTATTTTTTTAGAATTTTTTGGGGATATCTAGCCCTCTAGACTGAGGATAATATGATGCAGGACATTGATTCTGATAATCCCTGAGAAATTTAGAGTTTGTTCCCTCTCATAATGCGAGCAAAACGGAAAAATGTGAAAAAAAATTACAATTTTTTTTATGTAATTTTTTGGGCATATCAAGCCCTCTAGACTGAGGATAATATGATGCAGGACAATGATTCTGATAATCCATGAGAATTTTAGAGTTTGTACCCTCTCCAAACTTGAATAAAACGCAAATGTGTAGCTAGCCCCCAGAACAATTTATTTTTTTAGAATTTTTTGGAGATATCTAGCCCTCTAGACTGAGGATAATATGATGCAGGACAATGATTCTGATTATCCATGAGAATTTTAGAGTTTGTACCCTCTCCAAACTTGAATAAAACGCAAATGTGAAGGTAGCCACAAGAACAATTTATTTTTTTAGAATATTTTGGGGATATCTAGCCCTCTAGACTGAGGATAATATGATGCAGGACATTGATTCTGATAATCCATGAGAAATTTAGAGTTTGTACCCTCTCCAAATTCGAGCAAAACGGAAAAATGTAAAAAAAAAATTACAATTTTTTTTATGTAATTTTTTGGGGCATATCTAGCCCTCTAGACTGAGGATAATATGATGCAGGACATTGATTCTGATAATCCCTGAGAAATTTAGAGTTTGTACTCTCTCCAAATTCGAGCAAAACGGAAAAACGTGAAAAAAAAATTCAATTTTTTTTTATGATATTTTTTTGGGCATATCTAGCCCTCTAGACTGAGGATAATATGATGCAGGACAATGATTCTGATAATCCATGAGAATTTTTGAGTTTGTACCCTCTTTAAACTTGAATAAAACGCAAATGTGAAGCTAGCCCCCAGATTTATTTATTTATTTAGAATTTTTTGGGGATATCTAGCTCTATAGACTGAGAATAATATGATGCAGGACATTGATTCTGATAATCCCTGAGAAATTTAGAGTTTGTACCCTCTCCAAACTTGAATAAAACGCAAATGTGAAGGTAGCCCCCAGAACAATTTATTTTTTTAGAATTTTTTGGAGATATCTAGCCCTCTAGACTGAGGATAATATGATGCAGGACATTGATTCTGATAATCCCTGAGAAATTAAGAGTTTGCACCCTCTCCAAATTCGAGCAAAACGGAAAAATGTAAAAAAAAAAAAAAATTATGTAATTTTTTTGGGGCATATCTAGCCCTCTAGACTGAGGATAATATGATGCATGACAATGATTCTGATAGTCCCTGAGAATTTTAGAGTTTGTACCCTCTCCAAACTTGAATAAAACGCAAATGTGAAGCTAGCCCCCAGAACAATTTATTTTTTTAGAATTTTTTGGGGATATCTAGCCCTCTAGACTGAGGATAATATGATGCAGGACACTGATTCTGAGAATCCCTGAGAAATTTAGAGTTTGTACCCTCTCCAAATTCGAGCAAAACAGAAAAATGTAAAAAAAATTACAATTTTTTTATGTAATTTTTTGGGGCAAATCTAGCCCTCTAGACTGAGGATAATATGATGCAGGACAATGATTCTGATAATCCATGAGAATTTTAGAGTTTGTACCCTCTCCAAACTTGAATAAAACGCAAATGTGAAGCTAGCCACCAGAACAATTTATTTTTTTAGAATTTTTTGGGGATATCTAGCCCTCTAGACTGAGGATAATATGATGCAGGACATTGATTCTGATAATCCCTGAGAAATTTAGAGTTTGTTCCCTCTCATAATGCGAGCAAAACGGAAAAATGTGAAAAAAAAAAATACAATTTTGTTTATGTAATTTATTGGGCATATCTAGCCCTCTAGACTGAGGATAATATGATGCAGGACAATGATTCTGATAATCCATGAGAATTTTAGAGTTTGTTCCCTCTCCAAACTTGAATAAAACGCAAATGTGAAGCTAGCCCCCAGAACAATTTTTTTTTTAGAATTTTTTGGGGATATCTAGCCCTCTAGACTGAGGATAATATGATGCAGGACACTGATTCTGATAATCCTTGAGAAATTTAGAGTTTGTACCCTCTCCAAATTCGAGCAAAACAGAAAAATGTAAAAAAAAATTACAATTTTTTTATATAATTTTTTGGGGCAAATCTAGCCCTCTAGACTGAGGATAATATGATGCAGGACAATGATTCTGATAATCCATGAGAATTTTAGAGTTTGTACCCTCTCCAAACTTGAATAAAACGCAAATGTGAAGCTAGCCACCAGAACAATTTATTTTTTAAGAATTTTTTGGGGATATCTAGCCCTCTAGACTTAGGATAATATGATGCAGGACATTGATTCTGATAATCCCTGAGAAATTTAGAGTTTGTTCCCTCTCATAATGCGAGCAAAACGGAAAAATGTGAAAAAAAATTACAATTTTTTTTATGTAATTTTTTGGGTATATCTAGCCCTCTAGACTGAGGATAATATGATGCAGGACAATGATTCTGATAATCCATGAGAATTTTAGAGTTTGTACCCTCTCCAAACTTGAATAAAACGCAAATGTGAAGCTAGCCCCCAGAACAATTTATTTTTTTATAATTTTTTGGGGGATATCTAGCCCTCTAGACTGAGGATAATATGATGCAGGACATTGATTCTGATAATCCCTGAGAAATTTAGAGTTTGCACCCTCTCCAAATTCGAGCAAAACGGAAAAATGTAAAAAAAAAAATTACATTTTTTTTTATGTAATTTTTTGGGGCATATCTAGCCCTCTAGACTGAGGATAATATGATGCAGGACATTGATTCTGATAATCCCTGAGAAATTTAGAGTTTGTACTCTCTCCAAATTCGAGCAAAACGGAAAAACGTGAAAAAAAAATCATTTTTTTTTATGATATTTTTTTTGGGCATATCTAGCCCTCTAGACTGAGGATAATATGATGCAGGACAATGATTCTGATAATCCATGAGAATTTTTGAGTTTGTACCCTCTTTAAACTTGAATAAAACGCAAATGTGAAGCTAGCCCCCAGAACAATTTATTTTTTTAGAATTTTTTGGGGATATCTAGCCCTATAGACTGAGGATAATATGATGCAGGACAATGATTCTGATAATCCATGAGAATTTTAGAGTTTGTACCCTCTCCAAACTTGAATAAAACGCAAATGTGAAGCTAGCCCCCAGAACAATTTATTTTTTTAGAATTTTTTGGGGATATCTAGCCCTCTAGACTGAGGATAATATGATGCAGGACATTGTAGTGGCGGCTTGACCATATTCAATCCGGGCCGTGGCCCCGGTAGAAAAGGGTGGTGGGTAGGTGGGTGATCGGAAGAAGGCGGGTGTTTGGGTGGGTGGGTGGGTGGGATGAAGGTATGAAGGTATTAAACATCAAGTGAATTATAATAAAATAAAAGCTGTAAATATGTATTAATTGAATATAGCAATAGAGTTCTTTGTACATTCTAATCATTGTACATGTTCCAGACGATTGAGTGGGTTCAAATGAAAACAATTCAGAATACGCGCTGTAGTTAGATTGAAATTGCCGCCTTTATAAAGCCGGTTTCCTGTTGGTGGAAATAGTATAGCATAGGGATCTTTATTTATTGTGATAATGTTGTCGATTTCACGTAAGCCAGAAAGGACAGTAAGTATAAGATTATCAAATGCAGTTGTAGAATCAGGGCCCGGTATGGCCGACATGGCCACAGCCATACCTAATGCATGCATGCAGGCTGCAGGCAGGTTAAAATACTTGTGTATTTTGAAAAAAGGAACAAGGGGGTATCACACTTGCCACTATGGGCTGCAACCCTTAGGTGGAACCCTCGTAAGGACCAAATTATCAATTGCACTTGTGCAAAGACTAAAATTGGTCTCTGCACATGTGCCGAACGATTACATGAGAAATACACTTGGTTCCAGCGACGAAATGCAGCCCAGTGTGATACCTCCTTTTTGGGAAGAAATTCCTTTGAACCCCCCAGTTGGTGTGATATCAGGTAAAAATTGGTTGAAAACGAGTTTGAAAATATTATTTTTACTTTGAGCACACTTCACTTCCCTTACCCCACTTGGACCCCCCATTTTAAGCCCATCCTCCTAAGAGCCAAAAAACTAAAAATTAACTGCGCGGCATTTTTATGTACACTTTTTATTAATTGTCGACTCTTTTTTGTTTTCTTTCAAAAATAGTACATGTAAAATCATTTTACATCCGCTCTAATGTAACCAAAAACTAAAAATTTCGCTGCGCGGCTATTTTAGGCGTGATTTTATTGCTAATGTAAAATCCTGTTAAACCCGTCCTGGCTATAAGGTATAAAAAAAATCGCTGCGCGGCATTTTTATGCGTAATTACTTTTTATTAATTATATACTTTTATGTTTTCTTTCAAAAATATAGTACTACCTGTAAAATCATTTTGAACCCGATAATGAAGCCAAAAACAAAAACTTTTCTGTTTTCCTTCAAAATTATAGTACCTGTTCCAATGCAGACGAAAACCAAAAAATCGCTGCGCGGCATTTTTATGTTGTGATTTTTATACCTGAATGACTTTCCTGCTTTCTTTCAAAAATGTCGTACCTACTACCTACCTACTTGTACAATCATTTTAAACTCGTTCTGATGTAGACAAATCAAAAAAATTCGCTTCGCGGCATTTTTTGTTTGATTTTATTTCTAATATAAATTACTGACTGCTCTGTTTTTCTTCAATAATATCGTACCTGCCTGTAAATTCATTGTAATTCCGTCTAGAACCAAAATAAAAAAATTCGCTGCGCGGCATTTGTGAGGGTACAATTCCTTTAATAATTAAATTAATTACTTCACAGTTTTTCTACCTTCAATTAATGTGTAATCAATTTAAATCAGTTTTAAAGTAGCTAAAACTAAAATAATTCACAATAATTAACTTTTTTGCTGTGCCTTTATTACAGCAAAAAGGATCAATTAAAATCGTTACAATGCATCAAAACGAATGACCTTGAGAAAATTTTCTTGGGGGCTTCGCCCCCAAACCCCCTTTAAAAATGGGTGATGGGTGTATGAGAAAAAGATTGGCCCCGCATGTTTTTATGGGTTCAAGCCGCCACTGGGACATTGATTTTGATAATCCCTGAGAAATTTAGAGTTTGTACCCTCTGTGTTGTGTTACTAGAGTGTGTTACATCTTACATTGTTTGTAAGACAAGAGTAGGAAGGGGGTCGGGTGGGACCTTTTAGCAGCAACGTCCACGTCGTGGGTCCTGGTTACTGGAAACTAAATTTGTTTCTTCACGATACATATTATTTAGTTTCTTGCGAATAGCTGCATTATTATATTGTTATTTGGCATGTCTTTATCATCGTGTAGTGTGGTCCGGGTACATGCTCAATGCTGGATCTTCGGCCATCTTGCTCTCCTGTGCCCCTGAACATGTGCCGGGGATCGGGTGTAGTTACTATAAAGTTCAGTAACCCAATGAAGTAACTAGCTTTAATTTCTGGTCGAAAGCCTTCCAGCCTTGCTAAAAATTTTATATACTCAAAAATTGCATTGAGACGGTATACGATTAAGATTAACATTCATCAGCCGATTGACAAAAGTTCGGTTCGACTTCGAGGTGTTGCACGTATCCGTGCTCGCTCATCAACGCGTTACACAGAGCGTTTTCCTAGTATAATCTTCATCAGTAAAATGCAACGAGCAGACACTGGAATATGCAGTACCTAGGGGGTTTGCCCGTCTTGAATTTTACTTCCCACACTTTACACAGTGATTTGGCTTTAGGGAACCCCTGCTATCCACTTAGTTTTACACTGTGGTACACTACAGTACCTGACCAACTTTAAACTTAATAAAAATGTTGAAAGAAAAACAATAACATGCAATTCTGCACTAGGAGGCCGCCATTTTCAGTCAACAGTCCCCAGAAATGATTGACGCGCAGCCTAGCGGCACTACGTCATTTGCGACGTTGCATGACCAAAAGTTATCTTTTGTGGCCTTGAAGATTTGTGCAAATAGCCTCGGCCGCGCGGGCTGGCTATCCGCACAAATCACACCAATTTGTGCACGGATTTGTGCGAATAGCCCGCCTGCGCGGCCGAGGCTATTCGCACCAATGCGTGCACGGATTGGTGCGTGCACGCATTTGTGCGAATAGAAACTTCGAAAAAAAAAAAAAAAATAACAGAGGTCCGTGCCAAAAGGAGACGCTTGCTTCGCTCGCTCAATTAATGTATAGTTTTTAGACGTGTCTGAACAAAACATTAAAAAAGGATATGTCCTAACCTAGCTCTACGCATGAGCAGACATACCCGATCATCCCCGAGCGAGGGTCCTACTGACATTGGGCCACTTACTTCCCAGAATTCCACAAAGACCAACAAATCAGGATAATACATGTTAATACCTATAGCATATTTGCCATTTTCTCAGGAAAGTGAGTATAAGCATATGGTACTAAGTAATTTTCTTTTATTTTGAATTTTATTAGGCGAGAGGTACTTTTTCTACTCATTTTTTGTACACTCAGCAATAGATAAAAGCGTATTTGAGAGAAACGGATATCCTGAAAAAGATTTGATGGCATCATCCGATGAAGTCTATGCTAACTCGTCATAACTCTAGTAGGTGAGCTCTGATTTCATTGTTAACAACAAGGATTGCTCGTCAAGGAACCTGACAAGCAGTTAATCCGTTTCGTTCTACCATTTTATGATTTGTTGAGTGTACTTTCATGAATTTATAAACTAAGAAAAAAATATGATGCTAAAGATTTGGCACTGGAGAAAATTAATTATACAATTTATTATAAAACATCTGCATTTATTTCATAATAACAACCAAACCAATACATAAGAGATTCCCACACCTCGAAGCACTCGAGTGCATATTCTTCTAAAGTCCGACACGAGAAGCCGAAGAGCGTTGAGTTACGTTCATCGGCAACTCCCTCGGAGCTGTACATGATTACTCCTATAACCGCTATAAAACATTACCAGCTTTGAGTTAGTTACTTCAAATCTACACAGCAATTAGTACTATCAGTTTAGAATCAAATAATTTAAAAAATATAATATTACATAATACTAGAAATTAGGCAAAATATATACATACTTAGATATCTCAATAATATTTACGTAATAATTCATATAATTTCAGTACCTAATACATTTGACAATAAATATACTATTATTTCTCTATCTAGTTACAATACTTATCATTTTTTTTAGCCGATTCCGTTGTTGTTAGTCACTAAAATAATTCGGTAATACGCCGCTTTACAAAGGTATCTATTGTCTACCAACATAGCGGTATTTATAAATTAATAAAAGCCGAGGTTGCTCACAGTAAAATCATAAGCAGTACGGTACTGTTACACCACAAGAGCAAATAAGAACCTACAGAACGTGCTTCATTTATTTTGGTATTTATACATTTCAATTGTCATTTAGTACTTGTCAAAGAAATTAATTTATTTTAGGTCCTCACATCAACAGTTCTAGTTTAAAATCTCAAGGATTAACAAAAATTCAATAACCCTAAATGAAATAATGCCGCACACACAACCCCGGTGCCCCTATTTTCAAGATTGTTCGAGTGCGCATATAATCGAGCATGGCGTCAAAGCGACGTCTTTCTGAACGAAATGGTATTCCGATCAGCTTCGTCAGTTTATTATTGTTTGGTCTGACGTCAGGCAAACATGAATCCGCATGAAATTTGTCTCAAACGATCTTGAAAAGGTTCCCTGGTATGACCACACGGCGTAAATATGATTTACGAATTACAACTTACTCAATGCATTGAGACCATACCAGAGAGGTCATTTTGTAGGTATTACACTGTGTGGCATTGTTTAGAATAAGGAGATTGCATTGTTTATTAATCATTGATTTTTAAACGGCGATTTAGTGAAGACAAAACAAAATAAAATACTTTGAAAAACGAGTTCCCGTCCTCCAGCCTCGTAGTGCAGATTCTATTCCCCCTCACTCCTACACAGTGTACGGAACATACTTCACACTATATTATATAGTATAAGGTGGAGTCACTTAAAACTTTCTGTCGATACCAACCCAATGTAGAGAGTTGTCCAAAACCACTAATATTTGTATTAACATCTACGAGCACTATTGTGCTCGTACGCCAAGCGCTAGCCCGTGCGACCACACTTCGCGACTTATACTGGAACGGCTTCAGTGGCGTTTTTGTGGTTCCGCCTACCATCTACAATAAACAATAAAACAATAAAAATGATTTAAACATTACCAAGTCCAAACCTATGTCAAAAACTAACATAATATAATTATTTAATATTTACCCCACATTTACTTTAAGTTTAAAGAGAAAAGGAACTATCTGAACAGTAATTAGTTTTGAGAATTGATTGCCACAACACAGTAGAGCGCCAACTTTCTAAATGTTCTCCTATTTCAAGTTTCGTGTAACCTTCACTGATAATTCATATTGAAGGATTGCGATGGGTTAACATTGAAGTGAAGTATGTTCCATGCACTGTGAAAGAAAGAAATGAATATTTCTCGAGCAAAGTCACTGGGAGAATGATCTCGTTCAAATGCCATCTAGTTCCGACGGTCAGTTAGTATAAATAAAGTTTACATAAGAGGATAGCGCAAGTTGAGAACTATCTCGCAATGAGAAACGTTACTTCGTTGTTGGTCCATATCTTTATCAACATTTGCCGGATATGCAGATTGTATTTAGAAAGCAACGGACACTACGCAAACCAAACCATTCAAACGCCATCCTGATCACACCAATTTAATTTATGTGACCATCTCTTGTCATTGATTTATTGTGCCTTGTATGATGATGCAAAGTGTTTTCCAAGATTAGGTTTCTCAAAACTATACTGCGCCTTATACGCGAGTAAATACGGTAATCCTAAACAATCATTGATCTGTATTTTATTCTTAGTTAACTGACTGAGCATTGTAAATTTAATTATATGTATTGTAAATAAAACCATTTGTAGTCAGCAAAATATATAAAAAATTATTACTAGTATGTGAGTACTAGTAGAAATTACTGTATGTGTGAAGATCGTTTCGTTACAAGCTTCTGATGTGTGACATCGGCACTAAGTACCACAGGTAAATTATGTCTTCGTCTAGTTTATCATAGTTTAGGGAACACATCGATACAGGGACTGACAACTGTGCAAAGAGCAGCTACGATTCTAAAAATACATTGGAAACTCCAAGATGCAGTGGAAATTCAGACACACATTTCAGTTCATGATTCCTTTTTCATTTTTTAGTATGGATTAAGTCCGACTTCTTGGTATTTGTTCCATTTGTTTTACTGTATTTCTTTTATGTTGAGGCTGCGCTTTCACAGCCGCAAAGAATCTGTCGGCTGACAATTAGTGAAAAGATGAGGAATTAGAAATTATATAAAAGCCAACTCCCAAATACCGGAAGAATTGTATTTATTAAAACCTAAGTGAATATAGGTACTAGCCATTTGTGGTTGATCAACTTGGTTCCCCTCGTGCAGAGTCCCTTTGTTTAGTGATGTTAAGTTGGACTTAGGGCCAGTCTTTCAATACTCGGCTAACTTTTAAACGGTTGATTAGGATTGTATTGTCATGGCAACAACCAATCACATTCCTAGATTGACTGTGTTAACTTAATTACTGGTTTTAGCCGAGTATTGAAAAACTGGACCTTAATGTGTTATCAAACATCTGAGAAGTTGTCAGTCTCTGTATAGGTGCAATTGTCCATGACCTCTTTATGTAAACTAGATCCTAATCTGTACTGAGAGGCCCGAAGTTCATTTCAATGATTCTTGAGGTGAGCTCAAAAACCAGTAATTCTGTCTTCATCCAATCGTATTTGTAATGGTGACATGAGTCATTTCGTAAGAGAATACATCAATGTAACTGTAATTGTTGACTTCGAATTGCAATTGACAAAGCTTGATTACATCATTCCAATAGTGTGCAATACAAAATCAAGAAGATGGACTTTGGGTCTTCTACCTCTTATGTACAGATATAGGTAGATCCTAGAATACAGTGACTGCCCATGCAAAGTGTAGCGTCAATGCAAGCTCAATCGCACGTGGAACAGTACTTATGATGCCACGCGGGTTGTTTAACGCTCCGGAGGTGTTTGAGAGCTACTGCATCATGTTGCCACGCGGGCTGTTTAACACTCCGGAAGTGTTTGAGAGCTACTGCATCATGTTGCCACGCGGGCTGCTCAACGCTCCGGACGTGTTTGAGAGCTACTGCATCATGTTGCCGCGCGGGCTGCTCAATGCTCCGGACGTGTTTGAGAGCTACTGCATCATGTTCCCGCGCGGGCTGCTCAACGCTCCGGACGTGTTTGAGAGCTACTGCATCATGTTGCCGCGCGGGCTGCTCAACGCTCCAGACGTGTTTGAGAGCTACTGCATCATGTTGCCGCGCGGGCTGCTCAATGCTCCGGACGTGTTTGAGAGCTACTGCATCATGTTGCCGCGCGGGCTGCTCAATGCTCCGGACGTGTTTGAGAGCTACTGCATCATGTTGCCGCGCGGGCTGCTCAATGCTCCGGACGTGTTTGAGAGCTACTGCATCATGTTGCCGCGCGGGCTGCTCAACGCTCCCGTCGTGTTTGATAGCTACTGCATCATGTTGCCGCGCGAGGGCAGCACCTCCGGCAGCTTGGAAGGGTCGAAGATCATGTGATGCCACGCGGGCTGCTGCACGTCGTGCTGGACCCACTTCCTGTTGTCGTCGGGCAGCAGTTTCGGCCCGCTGGAACGGTCGTCGGTGATCTTGTTGTGGCACGACGCCAGGTGGTCCTCCAGCTTGGGCTTGCGGTCGAAGCCGGCGCCGCACAGCTGGCAGCTAAACGAGAAACAATGTGTTAAAGAGTTACCTTGTGCTCGGGCGTTGGGAGGACAAATAAAATGTTCTGTAGTATGTGTCTTTATTATTAGTGATGTTTAGTTTTTCACAAGCCAGTTTTGAAAAACATAGTTCCTTTGATAAGGAACTACTCTCCAGTTTCTTCATAATAAAATAACTAAACTGTTCCTATTAAGTATTAAGTAGGTATTATTTATTGTGCACCTACATTTTGTTATTATTATTATTTAAAGAGTTCGTGTTGTGTATTTTGTGTTTTTTTAAAATAATATATGATTTCTGCCCCGCAGTCAAGCCATTAAATGGCTTTGTGGGGCTTCAGTTTATTTTTGGGTATAAAATGTATCCATGTAAAAAACCAATAAAAAAAAATCTCTTAAAAAGGAAGTGCTTTCTCATTCCTCGTCTTACTGATACTAGGAAAACGCTCGGTGTAACGCGTTGATGAGCGAGCACAGAACATGCAACATCTCCAGTCACGATTCGGTACAATACAATTTTCTTTGCAACTTTCCAAGCTCTATAGAAACACTCTGGCTGTACAGACAGATCCATTGTGTCTTGGACTTTACCTAGGTACACTTGGCCAAACAAAACTTGAACGTTCAATAAATCTGATAGGCTGATAAATGTAAGATCGCACCATCAGAAGGCAGTCTAAGCGATCTCATTGTCTCACTCTAGTAGGTGACCTCACATTTCAATGATAATAACAAGCTTTGATTGGTTAAGGGACATGACCAGCAGTCATTCAAATTTGGTGAACGTTCAAGTTTTGTTTGGCCGAGTGTACATACTTTTCCAGAAATCTCTTTTGACAACCCACGGCCACACTAAAACTCTTAAAATTACAATAAATACTTGACTGATTGGGCTTAAAATGTGTAAAGTTTCGATTAGATTTTAAAACGAAACCAACCTGCCATGATAGTGTCTGATTTGGCATGAATTTATGCTAGGTTTTAGATATTTGTTCATATTTTTCATTTTTATTTCAGTGATTAGTTGATTATTGTTTATATTCTACATTTTACTGGATTATTTTCTAATTTATGTACTTCTTAATTATATTTTTTAAATATTTTTAAAGTAAGTACCTATATCCATACTTAGGTATAAGTTGATAACCACTTTTCGAAACTTGTTGAACAAACAAAACTAATCTCCACACAAATGAAATGCTCGTGAACATCGGCATGCGCTGCCCCACCTGTGCAGCTTGGAAGCGGAGTGCTGGTGTATACGCTGATGCGCCGCCAGGTTGTAGCGCTCTGCGAAGCGCTTGCCGCACGTGGGACACTGGTACGGGCGCTCGCCGGTGTGCACGCGCGTGTGGCGCTTGAGGTGCGACGCCGACAGCAGCGCCAGGCCGCACACGCCGCACTTGTAGCTCTTCTCGCCGGTGTGCGCCAGCGTGTGCATGTTGAAGCTCGTGTGGTGTACGAACCGCTTGCCGCACAGCTCGCACTGTGAATCATGAGTCATCGATTACAGCCATGCAGTACTAAATATAAAAATAGTAAATACTAAATACATAAGATGTACATAATGACTGTATTGTTTTCAATAATTTATTAAAAATATATATTTGTTAGGTAACTAAGTAGGTGGGTAGGTAATAACCTATCACCAGACCAGACAACATTTTGATCAGACAAAATTTTGTCAGTAGTTCACAAGGTTTATGACGTTTTCCAGAAAAACGTGAAAGTAGTATGTGATAAAATCAGTAAGAAGTTGTTATCAAACATTAGGAATCCAGCAGGCTAAGATTCTATTGGCTGATACAGATTTTCTCACTATTTTTTTCACATAGGCACTTCACTCTCAATTTTTTCAGGAATAGTCCTGCTGGAAGAGTGAATTCGATCTAAAAAATTACAGGTTGTCTGCTAAAGCATGGCTAAAGGAATTAAATTGCTAAGAATGAGTAAATTACTTTGAAACCAGTGATATAGGTAGTTAATAGTAGGCAGTTGAAATATACAAAATAAAGTAGGTAAGCAAGTTAAAATATATTTTACGAATAAGATTGTGCACGTAATAAATGCTAAGTTATGGTGGAGGATTATCAGCACATGTTTCAAGTGCCTACTATCACTTTTGAATACAACTCTCCTGAAAACACAAATGAAACAACAATATAAAAAGAAACAAAACAGAGAGGAGTACCTATACTAAGCATTGAATATAAATAACAAAATCTTAACCCATTGGCATACGAATTGTTTCAGAATTCTTGTACCGCTTTTAATTTAACCCATTTAATTTCAAGAAATCCGGTCCGAGTAACTTACGTCATATTGGCGTTGGAACTGGACGTATTATCTTCAGTTTCGCTCTCAGAGTCCTCGCTAACATAATCATCATCACTCTCAATAATGTTTTCGTCACTTTCACCGTTAATACTGTCGAAAACGACGAATTCAGGTCATTTCTAGACGCCATGTTTGTTGACAGTAGTTGAGTTGAAGTAATGCATGAAGATCGACAATCGATATAATTATACAGATTACCACTACAGCAAAACTGAAGACACCATTTTAAAGCTTACTTCCCGCACTTTCTGAAAATACATACATGGGGCGCGATCTGTGTGCAAACGAATGAACTACATCCATTCTAGTGGGCTGTGTCAAGCGGCGGGTGAGAGACGTCAAAGTACGCGAATGGAAAGTTACCAAATGCGGGCGACATTCGTCAAAATAATTCAATGGGTTAAAAGTAGGAGTTCCAGAATATTTAGTTTTAATGAAGCCAAATGTGTTAGGTATTAGACTGGAGAGACGAGATCAAATGTTGGAGAAAAATAGTAACTTTGAAACATAACTTTCATAAAAAAAACTGCGACGGGTAGGTAAACAGAATGAAGCACAGACAATGATCCCTGAGAGAAGCAATTTATTCTAACAACGGGTTTATTGGACACTCCCCCCTCTCCCCCGGTCACACTGTGTCACTCTTTTCAAAACCCTCCCCCTAAAAGAATGTCACAACACAATCTCTAACCCCCCCCCCCCCCCTCCAAATAGAATTTGTCTGACTGCAAAAATTATCAGAATATATTTCAGCGAAATTTTTGGTCTCGACGAACTGAAATTTAAAATGCTTTAAGTGTCTCTGTCCCCTGTCCCATATTAGTGCACCCCCCTCGCCACTGATGTGCAACGTCCTTTACAACTCCTTTACAGCACAAAGAAAAATTAGGTGTGTTCATAAAGGCAAAATTTGTCCCTCTACAGCCAACACAACTCAAAACAAATATCTTTTCAAAGTAGATTTTTTTCAGAAAAATTGGAAAAATAAAGTTCAGAAAAATTCCGGAAATGTCTCAGCTTCCGGAAATGATTTCCGGCTGACATCCCCACCTGGAAGGGTGCGTCGCCTGTGTGAATGGGCAGATGCCTCTGCAGCGCGCCCTTTTGCGTGAACGACTTCTTGCAGTAGGGGCAGCAGAAGGGGTTGATGCCCTGATGCATGCCGACGTGCACGTCGAGCGCGGGCTTGTGTTTGTACGCCTGGCCACAGATCTCGCAGATGAAGGGCCGCTCGGTGCTGTGCGTAGCCACGTGCGCCTTCAGCTCCGACCGAGTGCGCCACTGCTTGCCTGCAACATTCCGACACGCTTTCAGTACAGATGTGAGGATGTCGACATGTGAAAATCTTACGGGCATATATTTTCGTAAAATTTTCAGAGAATTTCTGAATAATTTTCCGGTAGGTATACTATGTATAACACCATTGACTTCCGCTCGGTAATGGGATTCGTGACTGCTATAGCTGCAGCACTGAATGCTTTCGCCGATGTCTGAGGCCGCACTGCAAGCCAAGATTCTGGCAATATAAAGACATATTATTAATTTTGTTCAATGCTACGTCATGCCTCCATATTTATAACATAGAGTAAAATTAAGCATATTGTTGTGCTGCGTCAGCTTTCCCTGCAATCTTGTCCTATGTAAGACGATCTCAGCCATACGAGTGAAGAATCTGACCTTGGTCTGTACGTAAGACCGGGGCGGTTTCGTTTGTCACTAGACATCGATGACAGATGACTGGCCAGTCGCATGTCCCCAACCCCAGTGTACGTCAATGATAACACCAGGCTTCAGCAACCATTAAGGAGTTTTGTAAAACAGTCACAAGCACTGTCACTGACAAGGAGCACTGCAAAGTTAAGGTGGTGAAAGCGCTCGGCAGTTTTAAAAAATTGAGAGAAAAATTGTTTCTTAAGTGGGTGTAACTTTGATACGATGTTCAATGATCAATCTGATTATTAGTAGCACTTTTTCATTTTTACTTCTTGCCTTGTTAATTAGGCGCCGGTTATTCAACAAAACCGCGCAAAACTATGAAATTTCCGATACGATTGGAGACCAAACCCGTGAACCAATTGATCTCAAATTTTAATCATGATTAGATAAAAGCCAAACTTAAGCCCCATTTACACGGTGCAATTTCTTGAACAACTTCTGTGCCACAGAGGTTCTGCTTGTGCGCAGTATCACTTTTGAGATGATAAAGGGAATCTGCACATGTGCAGAACTTCTGTGACACAGAAGTTGTTCAAGAAATTGCACCGTGTAAATGGGGCTTTAGGGTTATCACTTGGCACATTTTTTAAATTTAATTTCATACGGCACCCAGCAAGAAAGAAAATATACAATTTTCCTTCAAAAAATCAACTAATTATTAGGTACTTTAATTAGGTAGGTACCTAAAGAAACAAAAAAGAAAAATATACCAAGTAATAATAATAAGTAATTTAACCCAAAGTTTGTCTTTTATCTAATTTCATGATTTCAATTTCAAATCATTTCGTCAACCCTGGATCCATAACTGGCTCATTTTCATGCGTTTGTAAGAAATGTTACAGACCCATTCTATGCGTATTATCAACACTTCAGTATTGAACGAAGACTAACGGTGGAAGTACTCATAGAGTGTGTGAGTTGTCTTACCGCAGATGGAGCAGTCTAGTCTCAGCTGCTCCCCGCCGGTCTTCTTGCTGCGCGGCTTGGGCTCGGTGCGCATCTTCACCACCTTCTTGCGCGTCGTGCCGGCCTTGGGCCTGCCGCGCTGCTTCACCACCTTCCCCTCCTGCTCCACCTTGATCTCCACCTGCAAGCAACCAGGTGTCAAGTCACAGGCATTGAGAGACGGGAAACTTGTAGTTTGTAGTCCAAGTATTCTAATAATGCAAATACACACTGCCATGCTTTCTTTTGAATTAAAATTATTGTCAATAGGGAAAAAATGTATTTAATGAAAATTTTTATATTCCAACGTAAAATAAACAAATTGTGGAAATTAATTAATTAATTTGAAAATTACCTAGGTTAAATTTCACAGTACCTACGTATTCAAGTTAGAGGTCAGTTAGGGTACCCGGGTACGCCATTACCCGGGTACAATGGCAGGTACTCGAGTATAAAAAAAAAAAAAAAAAAAAAAAAAAAAATTATTTTTTAGCTTTCTTTGCATTTTTTGCATCAGCTACCACTTAATCACCAGCTGCATGGTTTATAGTTATATAAACTGAATGTAACATTTATTTTCCCAAATTTCAAAAATCCCAACCAATAGACAACATCATAAATTTCTGCTTTTCAAAAAATTTCATATGCAGTACCGTGATCCATGTATTGTTTATGGTTTTTCAACAATGGATCATAAGTTAACCATAATAGATACTTGGATCACGGTACTGCATATGAAATTTTTTGAAAAGCAGAGCTAACTAGATAATTTATGATGTTGTCTATTTCATTGTTAGTAATTTTATCAGAATGCTGGTGAGTTGAGGATGGATAATTAATTGATGGGGAGGTGGGTGGATTGATGGAGGGGATGCAGGCAAGATATACCTTGTGTTCAACCTTCCATTGTATGGACGTTGTGTTTCTCTCCCCAATGCCACGGATAGGGCGGTAGACTCAATGCAAACAATTTCAAAGCATTTTAAAAAAAAAAGTAAAAATTTAATTTTTGATTTTTTTTTAGTTATTTATTACCCGGGTAATTAAAGCGGGTACCCGGGTACAAATCATTACCCGAATCCGACCTCTAATTCAAGTAATTGGAAATGTGTAAAAAAAGATAGATTAGTGATAAGTGAATTTTACTCTGACAACAAGCATTATGAAAAGCAAGGATTACCATAGTTCGTCCCATGCTAAATTGCCAGTAGAATGATTGTTTTATTATGATAACATTTACCTAAATACCAATATTGCTTCGTCCTACCTAGTTGGTTACCTACTAGGTTTGGTGTTCACTTCGAAAGAAAAAGGGAGAAAATCATTATGAAATTGGGAATATTCAAAATATGTACTACCTAACACCCAAACCAATAAAAAACGGAACTTTGCACAAAACGGATTGGCTGCTGCCTGCTGGTCAGGTTCCTTGACAATAAATCCTTGTTATTATCAATGAAATCAGAGCTCACCTACTAGATTTAGATAGGTAATGCATTAGCACAGATTTGATGATATGATGCCATCAAACCTTTATCAGACAATACTTTTTTTTGAGGTACCGTTTATTATTTGTTCGAGTGTACAGTGTTGAAAGATTCTACTGCCAGTGCCACGTTTTGCTAGTATGGAACGAGTTTGTAAATACCAAGAATGTTAATTGTAGGCACTAAAAGATTGTTACCTCAGGATCCAACACTTCCGGATCCAGCACCTCCGCTTTGTCCGACACTCGATCCCACTCTTCCTCAGATCCATTATCATTATCATTGTCGTTGTCATGCCAACTAAAGTCCTCGGTCTTGATGTTACCGTCGTCGCTCTCGGAGGAGCTTGTGTCGGGCTTGAGAAGATCCTTGGGGTCCACATCCTGCGGCTCAATTCCTCCGTCATCTTCCTCCTCCTCCTCATCCTTCCCTCCATCAATCATATCGTTCTTCGCCTCCTCGAAGCTTCCGTCCGACTCTTGAATCCCGTGTTTCTTGAGCGCGTGGACGGAGGCGCCGTTCTTGGACACGAACGTCCGGTTACAGTGGGCGCACTTGTACGGTTTCGCGTTCGTGTGTGAGAGTAGGTGCTGCTTCACCTCGCACGGCCGCCGGAATAAGCGACCGCATTCCGTGCACGGGTGGACGTAGCGTCGTAAGCTGCGAGCGCTTCTTAGCACTTTCTCGTCGGGATTGTCTTCATCTTGTTTCTCGTCAGCGTCGTGACATCCGTTCTCCGTCTGACAGCCGACGCCGGGGACGTAGTTCGTCTCGTATCCGACGTTCTTGGAGTTGTTGGCGAAACACTGGACGATGTCACTGCGCAAGTCTTTGCACTTCTCTTCGGCGCGATCGAGCTGTTCGAACAGGGTGAAGCACTTCGTGCAGAGGAACGAACTCGATATGAGGTACTGGTCGAGATTCTTGCGGATCACTTTCTGGATAGCGTTCATGAGAAGTGTCCCGCTGTGAGGAATGACGGTGTAGTAAATACTGTAGCTAGAGTCCGAAGAGATTTCACAGTTGCAAACCAAACAGTTGAGGCCCAACTGTTTTTCACTTACAATGTCATCCATTGTTGGAGATAATTTATAAGGTATAATTGACTAATATATACTCTGAACTACATTTACTAAATATATTCACAACTCTAGTAATTAAATGATATCACAAAATGTCATCGCTTATTATTTTGTTGATGTTTTATGTGAGGTTATGTTGGTTTCCAAGGGGTGACCTTGTTGGCAAGTTTAATGACTTGAGGCGTCCAAATCACAAAACGCGCACCAAATATAATTACTGTAACGTAATCAGCAGAAAAAATACTTCTGTACATGCCTATTATTTACGTATACAGAATAATGTATCAAACGAAAGTAACAACATAATAAAATATATCAAAATTCCTGCAACTGAGTTTGTAGACCCCTTCCGCCATGTTTTATTACTGTCAGTTTCACCAACTTCAAAATATGAAATTCCCCTGTGATGTACATGTCAGACGCAACTATTTGTTGTTTTTGTTGATTATTTGCTACTTATAACTTATTAATCTTTGTTATAATGTACAATTGTCTCAAGCAAAAAGCAATATTTACCATTTAACTTGATTGTATTGCCGGTTACGGGTATCCATCGATTTTTATGTAGTGGCAATACTGCAGCATATTATGAACCACGTGACCACCACTGCACCACGAGCGCCAAATTCAAACTCCCTCAAAAAAAGAAAATCCCGCAACAACACCCCAATTAATTTACAACCTAGATAAGAATAATCACGATCATAGCACGATTTTCTATCTGCAATGCGAAATTCGCGTGCCAAATTCAATAACACCCAAACACGAAAACGCTAAACATTATTCCCAATGACCTTTACATGATCAGACAGGTCTGGGAGATGTACCGCAACAATGACAATCCCCCCCACCCCCACCCCTCAGGAGTTTGTGTAGTAGGTAATCGGTTTAAAGGAATGAAGTGAAGGGGGAGGAAAAGCATCCAAGTGACCTTTCTCTCGAGCACAACATTGCTGTAAGGACTTGCGTTTTAATTGGTCGAGCTGGGCTATCGATCGCCCAGTCGCCGGGGGGTGGGGGGTGGGAGGGGGAAGGGGGACAGGATTTCGGGGCCACGGCACTACGGGAGGGGGGGAGCAGTCGGGATTTGACGCTAGGACGCGACGTACACACGCTGTCTCACTCTTACACATTACATCAGTGCCGGGATAGCTAGTACTATCAGACGTGGGGACATATTTCGAGAATATTTTTTTCGCTGATTTTTTCGTGGAAATATTTTGTAAATTCGCTTCGTCGGCGTCGTTTTTCTTCGATTTTGATGCGAGATTTGTACTGGGGACATTGGATGGGCAGATAATGTAAGTAGTAATCTCTGATAAAGCATGCTAAGTCACGTTGTAATTTACTGTTTTGCTTTTGTAGGTGACAAAAGTCAAGTGTGGATACTTGAAATTATAACAACACTTTTTATGTATCCCTTAGGTCAAAATATTCATATGCATACCATTTTATTTTATTAAAATTACCAAAACCAGGATATTAGAATTTTATTTTTTTCGTCGAAACCAATCTTCTAAATTCCTTCACAAAAATGGGAATGAAATTCTAAGAAACAGTCAGAAATGTGAGTGTATATTTGTAATTATTTTTGCTGATAAGTGAATGACAACAGTGCCATGCGTGGCAATAAATATTAAGCACTTCTGTGCCATTAGAGCGTAGCGATCCCAAATCATATCTAAATTGCTTTGATCTCTGCCCCAGTATTGCTGATACGACCAAATTAGAAAACAAAACATTTCTTTTTAGAACACTTCTAGACGGAATTTTGATAAAATTTCACATCTCGTATGATATTTTGAGCTTTTTTTTGTTATAGTATACAAATCGCCGATTTTAGGAAAAAAAATCCCATGCATTCTACTAGTGTAGGTACAAAATTAAATTGGTATAATACTTTTTCGGAGATTGTAAAATACCGTTCATTATTATTTCAACTAAATCAATTTACAAACCTCAGATAAAAATGAATTCGTCAAAATCTCTAAAACTGACCAATTCACCAAATAAAGAATTAGCAAATAAAGTTATGACGGAATTTCAATAAAAAAATAGTTTTTCACTGTGCTTTTTGAATGTGGGGTACGAAGTCTAAAAGGTGCAAAATGAAAAGCGAATGTGTGTACCGTTATTGCTGCAAATGTGCCGATAAGCTATCATCAAACAACTTAATTTTTGTTTTTATTTAATCTTATATCCTGTTTACAATAATTGAATATCGTGCCAGGAGGCCAATTCTTGAGTTTTCATGTTTTGAAACCATGTGTGGTTTCATTGTTTAAAACGTAAAAAAGTTGACAACTATTGCTTAGCCTTCAACTTTTTAAAGTTTTAAACAATGAAACCACACATGGTTTCAAAACATGAAAACTCAAGAATTGGCCCCCAGGAGATGTTACACATCATAATCTAGGGCCTTCTTACCTGCAACTAACTGGCCAAGCACATCACATCTTCTTCCTCTTCCCCAACTCTTCTTCCTCTTCTTCACCCACCGGTCTCCCAGTCAACTCTCCTGAATTGTAAGGTGTCAAATAAATAAATGCGCTGCGTCTTGTTATTTCTGCTGCATGACGAAAAGCTATCGAACTGGGGCATTTTAGGAAAAATAGTAGATTTATACGTAGTTTTTTTTTACTAAAATTTAGGATGTTATGAACTGATTATTTTCAAATGTCAGTATAACAAAGTCCAAAAGGTGTAAAATAAATGAAATCGCTGAGTTTTGTCATTGCTGCTGCAAATAACGAAAAGCTTCGAAAAAAGTAGCAAGTTGTTTTTACTAATGATAAATATTATGGGCTCGTAAAACGACGTCAAAAGGTGCCAAATAAAGGGCAGAACTGTGTTTTGTTATTGCTGCTGCAAATGTGACGAAGCTATCGAACGGGCTGCACCACGGACAGACATCCTATAGGTGTGCGGGAGCTCACGTGTTGCTATGGTAATACTCTACAGGAGGGATGCCTGTAATGCCGTACAGGACAGGGATGCCTGTAATGCCGTGTAGACAGCGATGCCGTGTAGACAGGGATGCCGTGTAGACAGGGATGCCGTGTAGACAGTGATGCCGTGTAGACAGGGATGCCGTGTAGACAGCGATGCCGTGTAGACAGGGATGCCTGCAAGGCCGTGTAGACAGGGATGCCGTGTAGACAGCGATGCCGTGTAGACAGGGATGCCGTGTAGACAGTGATGCCGTGTAGACAGGGATGCCGTGTAGACAGTGATGCCGTGTAGACAGTGATGCCGTGTAGACAGGGATGCCGTGTAGACAGTGATGCCGTGTAGACAGGGATGCCGTGTAGACAGTGATGCCGTGTAGACAGCGATGCCGTGTAGACAGGGATGCCGTGTAGGCAGGGATGCCGTGTAGACAGTGATGCCGTGTAGACAGCGATGCCGTGTAGACAGCGATGCCGTGTAGACAGGGATGCCTGTAATGCCGTGTAGACAGCGATGCCGTGTAGACAGGGATGCCTGTAATGCCGTGTAGACAGGGATGCCGTGTAGACAGTGATGCCGTGTAGACAGCGATGCCGTGTAGACAGGGATGCCTGTAATGCCGTGTAGACAGGGATGCCGTGTAGACAGCGATGCCGTGTAGACAGCGATGCCGTGTAGACAGGGATGCCTGCACTGCCTTTTAGACAGGGATGCCTGTAATGCCGTGTAGACAGCGATGCCGTGTATACAGGGATGCCTGTAATGCCGTGTAGACAGGGATGCCGTGTAGACAGTGATGCCGTGTAGACAGGGATGCCTGTAATGCCGTGTAGACAGGGATGCCTGTAATGCCGTGTAGACAGGGATGCCTGTAATGCCGTGTAGACAGGGATGCCTGTAATGCCGTGTAGACAGCGATGCCGTGTAGACAGGGATGCCTGCAAGGCCGTGTAGACAGGGATGCCGTGTAGACAGGGATGCCAGTAATGCCGTGTAGACAGGGATGCCGTGAAGACAGGGATGCCGTGTAGACAGGGATGCCGCGTAGAAAGGGATGCCTGGTAATGCCGTGTAGACAGGGATGCCGTGTAATGCCGTACAGGACAGGGATCACCTGTGCCAGGATTATTGACGAAGGCTCGAACTCCGACCTCCGGCACTTCGATTATATCAGGGGCGGGGAGGGGGAGGGGGGTCAGGTGTACGTTGATGTAGTCTCTCACTGCGGACTTCTCTTGTGAACAAATAGAGATTAATAGTTCTCTAAGCTCTCATAATTACATTCCACTAGGACAGCAGGTAAAAATTTGCAAATTAATTTAGGTTATACAATTTTACTTTAGCCGTCAACACAACGCATTTCTTACATTTAAACTTTACAAAATATTTTATACAATTATGCAACATTCAATCATCTTCTTCCTCATCCTTTTTCCAGCAATATATTTTTAATTCTGATTTTCCTGTCAATAAAAATCAACTGAGAAGAGTAGTAAGGTTTGGTTCTGGGGAGTTTTGTATCAAGGTCAGTGGTCCCGCAAAGGGGGAAATTTACTTGTCACCCATCTCCTCCTGTTTTTTGAAAAGAAACTGTGCTGATTTGCATTCTCTTTTGGATATTAAATTTCTTAAAAATACACTACTTTTTCAGCTCACGATAAATATTAGATTCTTATACTACTTATCAAGCTTACATCTTTTCATCAGATATTCATTTTACACGTTAGGTATGTTTTTTAACCAGAACAGTGACCATTTTAGCGCCCAATGCTCGCTTTTAAAGTGTTAAAAATCCAATACAGCACTGCGGGGCATGTTAGGGCTTAAGCCCCCCCCCCCCCCCCTCCCCCAACCCTCCCCGTGCTGTGGAATTGATCGTGTTTTTCGGTCCAACACCTTCCCTCTTTATACGATTTCCATTTCACCATTGTCTACATTATTATATCGAGCTCACCCCCTCCCCCCCCCCCTCCCCACACCCTCCTGGCAAAGATCCCGGCAGTGCCAATAATCAAGGTCATGATCATGATTCGGGGTGCCGAGCACTAACATAACTCATTTGTGTATGGGCAGTGCATAAAGAACGTCAAGCTAGTAATGTGATATTTTGACCCCCCCTCCCCCCTGTTACGCTGTGTCACACTTTTCGAGACCCCCCCCCTGTCGGTCTCCGGACCGACAAACTTAACCGAAATTAGAAGTATTAATTATCTAGTATTAAGCTGGGTCCACATAGGCCGTTTTTCCGTTTTGCGTTTTCCGTTTTTACTCTTTGAATATCGCCGTTTTTAGTAGGACTGTCCACATAGAGCGTTTTGCGTTTTGCGTCTTCTACAAGAACGTTTGTAAGCACCTTGATCACGGCTTTGTTTAAATAGTACTTTCGAGATGTCAGGAGGCCGTGGCAAACAAAATTGTTCATTCAACATTATATCTGTCAGTGACAGTTTGTTAGTAATTAGGCGGACTAATATACTTCACAGGTATGTAAATTTAAAATAATGCGTCTAGTGTCAGATCGGCCATGTTATTTGACCATGTGACGTAGTCGTACGTGATTGGTTATTAAAAGTTTTACGTCACTTCCGCCGTGCGTCTTTTTTAAAATCCTCGTTGAAGTTTATGCGGCGCGGCGAGGATAAAATCCGCGTGCGGCGGGCTTGTGATTGGTCAAGAGAGAAAAACGGAAAACGCAAAACGGAAAAACGGCCTATGTGGACCCAGCTTTAGGCTATCTATCTATCGTGTAGTATTATCAGGGGCAAGTTGTAAGTTAGGTTTGTAAAACAGGTACAATATTTTTACAATCAACCGGGCCTTGCCGCTGCGATCTTGGTCGGACGAGTGATTTGTGTTGATATTATGACGCAGAATATAACTACAACTTCTTTTGATTATGTTGTCTTTTGGCGTAGATTCTTAGAATTCCGCAGTAGCTAATTAGTTATTCAATACGTGTCAATAATATTGCCAAAATTTTAACAATAATTACTAGAAAGTGTGTGACTTTTATCAGTACAAAAAAGTTTAAAACGGGTTAAAGATTGATTGGTTTCTGAATTTCGTGAATGTTTTCTTTTATACACGAATATTCTCTATAGTAACGTCCCATCCGAAGGACGGTGTGACATTCACAGCACGGGTCTCATCAACCCGCGCCGTCGAGAGACTGATAACAGATAGATGGAGGGAGGTCGTCACACTAACCCCCAAACACCCCAGTCGGCAGCAACCGGCAATCCAGAGTTTACCCATCCAACTACAGACCCAACTCTATTACACGAGAACCGAGATGTCCAATACACCAGCGGTTGGATGGGTGATCGTTCAACTCTGTCCTGCTATTTGCTGCCGTTGGGCCAGAGAGACTGGGGTGTTTGGGGGTTAGTGTGACGACCTCCCTCCACCTGTTATCAGTCTCTCGACGGCGCGGGTTGTGGAGGCCGTGCTGTGAATGTTACACCGTCCTTTAGATGGGACGTTAAGCCGTTGGCCTCCTTGGTATCTTTCGTCAGGAGTAGGCTACATGCCGGTACCGGGTTTCCTCTCCTCACTAGTGGAGCCTCGGCTCTGTTGAGAATAGGTTTAAATCTAAATAAAGTTTAGATGATCGCTGGCACGTCACACAGACTATAGACTGCTTCCATGTTGCACGGGCTTGCACCACGACACACACACTATAGGTTGCGTGTAGCCGGCTTATCCAGGCTCTCCTACGGGAATATATCCTGTGTACAGACGCAGAGCATGACACACCGACTATAGACTGCACGGGCTTGCACCACGACACACACACTATAGGTTGCGTGTAGCCGGCTTATCCAGGCTCTCCTACGGGAATATATCCTGTGTACAGACGCAGAGCATGACACACCGACTATAGACTGCACGGGCTTGCACCACGACACACACACTATAGGTTGCGTTTAGCCGGCTTATCCAGGCTCTCCTACGGGAATATATCCTGTGTACAGACGCAGAGCATGACACACCGACTATAGACTGCACGGGCTTGCACCACGACACACACACTATAGGTTGCGTGTAGCCGGCTTATCCAGGCTCTCCTACGGGAATATATCCTGTGTACAGACGCAGAGCATGACACACCGACTATAGACTGCACGGGCTTGCACCACGACACACACACTATAGGTTGCGTGTAGCCGGCTTATCCAGGCTCTCCTACGGGAATATATCCTGTGTACAGACGCAGAGCATGACACACCGACTATATAGACTGCACGGGCTTGCACCACGACACACACACTATAGGTTGCGTGTAGCCGGCTTATCCAGGCTCTCCTACGGGAATATATCCTGTGATCGTGCAGAGCGTGTAATCCTGTGCTCTGTTACGAGAGCATGGGAGGGAAGTTAATTAAAAACAAAGTCTCGTCGGTGTGCGTCGCGGCGCTGCAATCTGTGAGGGAACAGGCGTCGGGGGGGGGTATTGGTTTCGAGGTAGACACATGGAAAAATTGAATTTTTATCGAGGAGTTCGATAGCATCATACGATATATTGTTGAGAACATACCACGTCATTTCTACGAGTCTCCCATTGTGTCTTTTTTTGTGAAGTTTTTTTTAACCCATTACAACCCCCTTCCCCCCTTCCCCGCTCACCCCCCTCATTACAAATTTTTAGCGTAATCGCGGCTAGAGCACTGGTGGCTATCGTGGTGGTATACTAGTTAAATGGCGGATGACAGGAGCACATATGTACAAATAAAAATATTTGCTTTTGTTGTTTGTCATGGCTATAAAAAAGTAAATTTATAACTAAATTTCGATATCATTTGTTTCTCCATTTCACTGCACTTGGAAACACGAACTGTAAAAACAATTAAGTGAATCTGTAGACGGACAGTAGCCATCTTGCCAGAAGTGGCTTCATCACGTATTGCTTATTTGCGCGAAGAATATGCCTTACATCCAAAGGTCTATTATGGATGCAATACAGAGGATGGCTGGTAAGCTGTCAATGCGTTATACCGAATCACACACCATTTTCCATCTAAATGTTACTTAACTTTTGTATGCTCCTTATATTTTGTAAAAAACATTACACACATTGTTACATTGATTATCACATATGTGATTGGACGAAGGCAGAAATACTGGTTATTGAGACTTCCTCAAGAATCATTGTAATGGACATCGGGCCATCTACCTCTGAGGTATATTACACAGATTAGCGATGCACTGATGCAGTGAAGTGAAATTGCAAGATAATGCCTTGCACGCTGGGTTAGTGTAATTTTCCAAGGATTCCTTATCTCCAAGGTCAAACTCTCTTCCTTTATTGCGGTTATTAAGATTAATGTAAATTCAAGCATTGTATTAATCGAGCTAGTTTACTTGCGTCTCTGTTTGACTTCTTTGTGAATTACCGCTAATTTGCTATCTGTCTTTGCGTGACATTTGCCATTTATATCACTTGCATATTTTATTTCAAACGAGATTCTCTGATGTCCTGGCTTCATCGCCCGCCAATCCTCAACTAAAAATGTAATAACATTCTAAACTATAAATACAAAATGTTTTGAACTGATACACATTTCATGTTTTTTTTTTTTTAGAATTGTCGGTAAATTTATCAATCGGCACGATCAGACGATTTTTTAAAATGAAAGAAATATTTACACTCTAAAAAATATTCTTGCTACGTGATACTAACAAGGAAAACGCTCAGTGTACCGCGTTGATGAGCGAGCACGGGTACGTGCAAATTCTCGAACCGGAAATGCGTACACAACGCACAGAAAACATATACATCCATATTAAATTGAAATATGACGAACTCCACCAACATAAAAGTATCAGGCTTTTCATCGAAACTTGAAAATTGCATCTAAGCACCATGGTACATATAGCAAATCAGATTAATTCAATTGGCACTGGAAAACATTCATTTCGATACTTATCATTTCTGACAGTTATTAAAAATGTCAATAAGTTCATACGTTCTTAACTGATTGGGATGCAAATTTGTAAAATAAGAGACAATGTTGGTCTTAATGATCGTGCAAAATATGAGTTTGATCAGAATTATTGAAGACCGTTTTCATTTTTCAGCCTATCAGGAGATATTTATTTAAATTTTAACCAATGAATGGATTTCAAAAAAAATTAAGGTCAGCAAACAGAAAAGGTTGTCTCTACATGTGTGCAAAATTTCAGATCGATCGGTGAAACGGTGCGACTTCCATTGCTCCAGGTAGCAGCAAAAGGAAAAAAAAACAGAGGTCCGTGCCAAAAGAGCCAAAAGGAGACGCTCGCTTCGCTCGCTCAATCAATTGCCATTGGCTGATGTCAACAATTCAACAAATACCTACAGTTAAATTGAAGTATTCTCTTATACAATGACTCATTGAGCGAGCGAAGCGAGCGTCTCCTTTTGGCTCTTTTGGCACGGACCTCTGTTTTTTTTGTTTTTTTTGTTTGTCTGTCGTCTGCTCGTATACAGGTCACACCGTTTATTCGATCGAGCTGAAATTTTGCACACATGTCCAGACCAAATATGAGATTTGCTGACCCAAATGTTTTTGAAATCCCTGATTGGTTCAAATTTGAAACCATTTTTCCGGTGATTTTAGTAATTTAAACTAGAACCGATTTGACCGACCAACTTAAAATTTCGCATGGGTCATTGGGACCAACATTTAAGGTATTTATGCCAATTTTCAGTCTAATCTGAAGTTATTTTCAAAAGTTTTGGTCATTTTAGGGACATTTTGCGTGTTGGCTGTCAAATTCACGGCGACTTCGAATCTTCAGTTCAAGGCAAGGTAGTTAGAGCTGAAAGTTTTTAAACGATATGAAACTAATATTGACCGTTCAACAGATTGATATGATATTGGTGTACACACTTATATCATATGATTTGAGTGGTCCCAGGTATTTTTGAACGATTATCATGTGATTTTGAAAATAAACAAAGAACCGTTCAATCAAAGTTCGATCGATTAATCGATCAACTTAAAACTAGCAAGGTTATTGGGACCAATATTTTTTGAGATTTTGGAGATATTTAATATTTATACAAGTCTGTGACGAAATCAAGAATAATTGGCTTTTAATGACATTTTCGATAGACATTATTTCGGTTACAGGTGTTGCGCGTATCAGTGCTCGCTCATCAACGCGTAACACTGAGCGTTTTCCTAGTATCACCATTACAAATATGATTTGATGAACACCGAGCTACTGCTCTTTGCGCTCACCTCAAGAATCATTGAAATGTACTAACGTCCTTCTGCCTCTGAGTTTCAGAATGACTCTGTGTTGACAGATAGACGTCTATTGGCTGAGAAAGCAAAACATTCGATTATGAATGAGTCTAGCTATAAATAAAACGCGTGAAACGCACAGTTTTAGTATATTTAGAACGATTCTCAATGCTGGGTTAACGTGCCTTCAAGTAATATTTCATCTAATATACCGGACATGAAGTCTCGGGTCTAAATAAGTAACAGATTAACCCCCCCCCCCTCCCCCGCACCAGGCCGCCCACGTGATCACAAATAGAGCAAGATCATTGATACAGAGCGAGCGTGGGTTACATTCCCTAGGCGAGTTCGTGACATTGTTAGGTTTGTTAATTTTTTATTGGATTAAAATCGTATTTTTTTCTGTATTCTTGTTCATGATTGTGATGCTTAATCTTTTTTGTTATCTAAATGTTTATTAATAGATATTTAAAATCGATTCGATTGTTCGATAAACGTCAGTGGTCGAATTGGAAGTTGGTCCATGGGGAGATGGTGTATTGTTAAAAATGTTCCAAGTTAATGGGGGGGGGGGGGGGGGGGGGGGGGCGGGGGGTCTGGGTGGAGGACCAAACGAGATTGAATGCATGGTTTTCTATGTATTATAGCTCCTTGGGAGGACCCCCCCAGCATCGTGAGGGTCCGGGGCGCCACAACCCCGGAAACATTTTTAATTTCCGAAATGAATTTGGTGCATTTCTACGCGGTTTTGACGCTATATAAGCTTATTTTATCTCAACAAATGGCATCTAGACGCTAAAATGACAAATTCTCTGAAAATTGTATTTTTTGACGTAAATAAGTGCTGTTTTTTAAATCTTACATGGGGGATGGTAATTGGACAAATTATAGCAATGGGGGAATGGAACTATCAATATATTCGAACCCCCCCCCCCCCCCCAATTCGACCACTGCGGTTCGTGGTATTAATTTTATTTTTTATAATTTCTGGTTATTAATAAAATTATAAATCATTTCAATTTTATATGATCGTAAAGTCTCCTGTCAGTACGGCACATATCACATACCTGTTTTTGTCGGTTGGCAATGCGCAGGTCATACAGTTCCGCTGATCAAGATGAAATATGGCATAACTGAATGATTTTCAATCATACCCTCAGATTGTCTCAATGATGATAATTTGAATTGAATTTCGCGTGTACGATTTAGTTGTATGTAAGTATTTTTAATATGTTAAAGTTTTAAACCTAATCGGGTAATATTTTAAGAATTATTGCTATGACCATGAAAAGTGGTCGGTTTACCTATCTTGAAAAATTACACTTACAGCTTAAAAGATGTACACTTGGCACAACTAAAATTGATCGCTCAATAAATCTGATTGACTGAAAAATGTTACATCGCACCATCAGAAGTCAATCCACGCAATCTCCTTGTCTCACTCTAGTAGGTGACCTCACATTTCAATGATAATAATAAGCATTGATTGGAAAGGAACATGACCAGCGGAACAGGTATGGCTGAGTGGTAACGCTCTGAACTTGTATTCCGGAGGCCCGGGTTCGATTCCCGCGGCCGCCCTTCCTGACTGAGGTTTTTTCGTGGTGTTTCCTCAGTCGACAGGCAAATGCTGGGAAGGTACCCTACTAATAGGCCACGACCGCCTACTTCCCAACTTTCTTCCTTACTTACTCTTCACCATCCATCTCCCAATCATCATCATAATCATTCATCCGTCGCCATTAGCCTCGCTGCAGAACAGTGCGACGTTAAGCCCCAGACAAAAAAAAACATGACCAGCAGTCATTCAAATTTGTTCACCGATCAATTTTTGTTGTGCCGAGTGTACCAGGAATGGAGCCTTTCCTGTGGATTCAATCTCACTTTCAGAATCTCGTTGTGCAGCTAATTTTATTTTATCCACAACACATATGAATAACCTAACGCAGAACCTAAAATTCTTCATATCTAATTTTACTCTCGGGGAGGGAGGGGGGGGGGGGGGATTAAAAAAGGTTGACATATATTCCTGTTTTTGCAGTACAAATTCACTCGCAGTTCCACACATAAAAGTTATCATCACAACAAAATCCCCTTCCTTTGCCAAGCTGCGTCTCCACTGCCGCGATTCCGCAGCGCGCCGCACGCATCGCAACGCCGGCACGCAGCGCATTGGCGCAGGCGCTGAGACCTGGCTTGCTGAATAGACAGTAGATTGTGTGTAATCTGGCGGCTTATGGAGTAGACTGAATCAATGCATTGCGGACACCTAATGGGGCTTACGACACAGCCGTTTGTGTTTGCAAGTTGGTAACCGCGAAACAAACTGCTTAAGCCCCGCAAGCTGCGACCACAGAGATGATTTAGAGGCTGTGATTTGGACCAACTTGATAAGCTTTTGATTGGTTGGAATATGAAAATGGTACGGAGATTATAGCGTGTAACTGATCAAGCTGAAATTAGTTGCATGATTAATTACAGTTACTTTTAAGACTTTAAAAGAGGGATCTCCGAATTTTACTCTTCGTGAGAAATCGTTCAAATTTCGAATACAGATTTTTATGTTCTTCATCATAATTTGGCAAGATAAAGTGGTCAACGTGAACTAATTTTTTAGATATATCGCTTCAAAGTTACAGTTTTTCTTTCAATTTAACATTGGGTGTAATCTGGCGGCTTATGGAACGACAATTAAGGAAAAAGTCATGCTGATATTTTTTTAAAGCTTTCCCACGTATAGAATTTTTTAAATACTACTAAGTATCAGATGCAATATTTTATTATAACATTTTTAAATCTATACGATCGTGGATGTTTGACCAAGCTATGAGGCTTTTACTGTTATATTTTTACGTTTTTCCATGTGAAAAAAGTCAGTTTTACATGTTAAAATGATAGATAGAAATTCGAAATTCGAATTTCTTTGCAAATTTGTAGAAATTTAAGACAAATTTTGACTTAAGGTGCATACATCAATTGTGAAAAAGGTGAACTACCTACGTTGGTCACACAGTAGTCAGTAATGGAGCCTGGAGTGTGTAGAGATATTGAAAATTATAAGTCTCAAATAAGTCTCGAGTAAATCTATTGAGCCATCGAGATTTCGAATGTTTTGTTATTTTTACAGGATTACAGCTTTCCATTTCCATGTAGAACTCCAAGCATACGATCTGTATTGTTTTATGTAAAGAAGACATCCCTGAAGAATGATTTTATTTTTGTGCGGCTGGACTATTTACTTTGTTCTTTTTCCCAACAAAAACCTCTACAAACATGTGAATCCCCCTCGAATATTCTCGATCACGAGAGTAAAACATTTTGTTCGCTCTCGATCTCGCTCGACATGGAAAATAAATGACATTATTTTGCCGCTAAGTTGAATCGGCCGCCATTTGTACTTTTAAAAAGTATGAAAGTACGTTACTTTAAAAATAACTCTCCCCCCCCCCCCCCCTTCCCCAACCACTGTACCAAAGAGAAAAGATTTTCACCTACCTGTGCAGTATTTTATTTTGCATCCACTTACTGTGACTAAAGTTTATTCTCTTCATTGTAATTTTGTTCTTAACTTTGTCTTTCATAATTCATATGCATCAGTAATTGTATTTGCTATGATTTGAAAGTATAATCGCAGTAAAATATCAGACAGGAAGAAAGGTCAAAGGTGACTTTAACGTCGCACTGTTCTGCAGCGAGGCTAATGGCGACGGATGAATGATTATGATGATTATTGGGAGATGATGATGAAGAATAGGTAAGAATGGGCAGGGGGAAGGAGTCGGTCGTGGCCCAATTATTAAGCGAACGTCACCACGGTACTCTTGGCACCTTTTCTTTGTGTTTTGTGTGAGTTCTTTCCTGCACTGCCCAGGTCAAACACATACTTAAATTTGCAAACATAAATATGTTATCTAAGCGGCCTCTTGGGATCGTTTTTGAACAGAATCCTGTGAATTTTGAAATTTACACTGGAACGTTTGATACATAGATACATTTAAACACTAAAAAATAAACTGAAGCTCCACAATGCCATAGTAAGGACCAAGCAATGGTCATTATATATGCATGGACATTGGGACTAACATTTTAGGTATTTTTGAAAATTTTCAGACTATAATCTGTCGTTGTCTTCAAAAGTTATTGCCATTTTAGATACATTTTTTTTCCTATTACACTAGAAAAATTGGGAAATAAATCTGCAGATTTGAATTATCCAACAATGGACTTGACTCCTAATTACTTAATCATCCGATCATCTGTGCTGGCCACCCACCTGACTCAAGTATAAACTCGCACCTATGCTCCATATCTAAGTCACCAGCACGCAATAAATCAGCTTGTGACGTCACACCAGCGGCTGGCGAGGGCTTGACGTGTTACAATTAGACAGGATGCGACCGCTTATCCATTCAACACCCCACCACTTGAATGTACCTGACACTGACACGGGATTGTCACTCTTGTCGCGGCACGCACTAAGGGTGACTGCACAGTGTCTTGGCATGGCAATATAGACCGTATTGACACGCGCAATAACGACATTATATTGGTATGTTTGTTTGTTTATGTAGGTAATTTCCAGGTCACACTTTTTAGCCAATCAATCTGACAATTTGCATTCCTACACACTAATGTTATAAGAATGGTCATTGTGTATTCATAGTTTGCACGAGCGTCTATTGTTTTACATCAACAAAGTAAAAAAGTATATTTCGGCCATTTTGGTGACAGTTGTCAAACTGTCGATTTAAACTAATTATTATCGGTTATAGTCGAAGGTAAATGAGTGGTTTTATACCTACAGTACGTTCTACAAGGACCTTTCAGCGCCTGGGGGCAAATGCCAAAATTAAAACGCCAATAAAATGCTGTATACACCTCAGAAATGTAGATTTTCTTTGGTCATCTATTGTTATGAGGTGAGGAAGAGGTAGTGTCAGAAAACTAGCCAAAATTAGTGTGGAAAATAGGAATTCTAAATGGAAAATAGATTGTTCGCTGTTACTAATTCCTTGTAGAACGTACTGTATAAGAACTTCTTCTGCAGACTAAAATTGCACAAGTAAATCATAAATAATATCAAATAATACTGAAAAACAGATTGACAGCCGTTCTGACATGTTACACCAAGATGGCCGCGCAACAATGAGATGACGTCACGTGCAAACTATGAATAGTTTATGAACGAGATCATGTGATTATAATATATGTCAAATTTATTTCATGAAATTTCAAAGAAATTATGATGGCTTCACTGACGCTTTTGGTTATATTGTTTCCTAGATATTTCCTAGGTCTATAAAGGAGCAGCAACTTTCACTCGAATTTCGCATGCAATAAGAAGGCTCGCTTATCAACGCGTTACACAGAGCGTTTTCCTAATCTAAATCTTGATTGAAAACATAAATCCATTGAGTTCACTTGGCACAAATAAAAACGGTATTTGAATGAATCTGATTGGCTGCTGGTCAGGTTCCTTGACAGCCAACCTTGTTATTATCAATGAAATCAGAGCTCACATACAAGACAAAGATACTAGTATATACAACTACTATTCAAGAGTTAGATAACGAGTTAGCATAGACTTCATGGGATGATGCCATCAAACCTTTATCAGACAATTATTTTCTTTCGAATTCCGCTTTTAGTTTGGCCAAGCGTACTCATCTAGGCTATTGATACAAATTAGGACAATAAAATGCAGTGGCGTAACTACCGGGTGGCTGGGGCGTCAAAATGCCAGGGCCCCAGGCCCTAGAGGTGCACCACATGCACTTCTAAAATAAAGCAGAATTTTATTAAATTTTCCAAATTAATTTTTCCGAATATTTTTTTACTCAACGTGGTATATACATTGCTTCTAAAGTAGAGTAATAATCTGTGTGTTGTGTGAAACATTCTGATTGATTCTATTCTGATTCTATTGCGGCTTATGTTTGAAATTTGGATGCTTATTAATTATTTATTATATGTCAAAATCAGGCTCAACGTTCAGTGAATTGCTTGGCGGCAGTATCTGGGTAAAATGATTTCACGAATTTTAAGTGCGAACTGCGAACATTTTATAACAAATTAACAACATTTTGCTAGACCCTTAGATCTCATATACTTTTAGGTGAGAAGGCCAGTCTTTTTACAAATATTGTTTTTGTGCAGTATTCAATATAACTAAAAAAAAAAGTGGGGGGGCACCAGAAGATTATTTTGCCAGGGGCCCATCAATCTTTAGTTACGCCACTGATAAAATGATACATATTTTTAATTACTGTTTGAACACTGTTTTCATTTGGTTGACAAATATTTGGGATTTGACATCAGTAGCTTAGTAAAAGTAAAAACGTTTTTAGTTTGTCCAAGTGTCCGTACTTAATCATTAGCGCACCTCCCTGGAATCTATGCAAAGCGGCCATGTTTATGACACACTCATCATGTTAATAGGTCAGCAGATAGCATTCCAGCGCTGATCCACTGCGCGGAGGACGTGGAAATAGGTCACTATAATCTCCCCCTCCCCCTTGTTAAGTTCCTTCCCCCCTGCAGCTATCATACGTGCGTGAGCGGTGCGTTTATCACATGATCATAGAGAGTAGAGGTTCAGTCGGTATCAGTGCGTGTGATAACAGGTGGCGCCACTGTCACACTTAGGAGTCATGTCGTTTTGTCATGGGGCCGATTTCATTGTTTGAGGATTATTGTTCTTCAGAGGGTGGTGGAATTGGAGGGGTCAAGGTTAGGTTGTAGTCAATGAAAGGATCATTTTCAGTGATTTTCACGCGGTTGTTTTAGCTTTATTGCAAGCTTTATTTGTTTTTTGGAACTTATGACACTGAGATCTGAAAGGAGGACAAGCATAATTGCCAGGCACAACATTATACCTAACCCTAACAATGTTTATGAAAGAAACCATCACATTACAAATTTAAACAATCAAAGAAACTCTTCAAAAATTATATTATTTTTAAATAAGAAAAATTGAATTCTTTTAAATTTTAAATGTATACACAAAATTAATTTAAAATCAATACAAAACGATTTATTTAATTTAAAATCAAAATCAAAAATATAAATAAAAAGATACCTAATGCTTGGCGCATTGCGTCAGAATAGACTTTAGAAGAAGACGAAGAAAGAAAAAGTCAACATGTCGTTGCAAATTCAATACTCCAATCTTTACGTCTATAGATACCAATCTTGAGCTAGAAAGATGTTGCATTTTCTTACGGATTTTTATCATAATCTACTCAATTTATTTTCAAAATCCTTGATGCCAAGAGAATACATACCCCTTTGCCCCCCCCCCCCCCCTTGGGGCACATCATTCAATCTCACATAATAGCCGTTACACTATACGTTCTGAATCAAATTAGGTCAATTCCATTTACCCCTCCGCCCCCCCCCCCCCCCTCCCCCTTGGGCACTTGAATCATCCCTTATGCAGAACATTTGAGTCTGCACGAAATTATTGTTATGTTTTACTGGCATGCAAAGACTATAGTCAGAGTGCGAGGGGTGAGACTCGAGACGGACGAGCGACGATGGAGACGAGCGTGACGAATTGGTGTCCCCGACGGCGAACTCAGGCGACGTCGGGTCTGGATGTCGCCTAGTGTTGGCTGTGAAGGTCGGAAAATGTGTTGAAAAATGTGATGGAAAATGATTGTGTTTTAAGATGTGACTCGAGGATGTTTATTGTCGGTGAACATTTCACTGATGGGTTGATATTTCTCCCGCGTATTCGTAAAGTGTTTTAATGTTTTTGGTTCTGTTTACAAGTTGGCTCATGTAGTGTTGCACTGGACTCGCACTAACAAGGTTCCGGGTTCGATTTCCTTGGCTGTCCTTCCTCAACTGATCTTGTGATTTTTAAAATTCAACTAGAACCGTTTGACCGATCAATTTAAAACTTCGCATGGTCATTGGGACCAACATTTTAGGTACTTTTGCCAATTTGAAGAATAATCTGTCATAATTTTCAAAAGTTATTGGACATTTGATTCTATAATTTTGAAATATTTGAAATATGAATACTACATTTTCATCCCTGCCTTCTTCATGCTTCAGTTCAAAGGCCTGTAGACAGTGGTGTAGTCCTAATATTTTTTGGGTGTACGCTACCATGGACGTCCGCAGGATTTCTGCCAGGGGGGGGGGGGGGGGGGCAAGGCAAGGAAAACAATGTTCCTCGGAATAAGGGGGGTGCCCCCCAGCCAGCCCAGCAGAGCGCTTTTTTGTTTTTGGACACTGTGAAATCAATTTTTAGACGTTATGAGGCGTATTTTGTTAAAATATTCAATATATTTTATAATTTGACACTTTGGGGCGGTGGAGGGCATGGCACCACCTTGCCCCACAGATCTTTTTGTGGTGTTTTGACACTTTGAAATTAACTTTTTCAAGTTTTTTGCTTACAAAATGAAACTATAGACGTAAAAACCACAAATTTTTTAAGTATTCCTGACGCCTTCACTCTTCAGCAAAACTATTTTTTTTAGGTATACCCAGTGGTGTAGTCGAGGGTATACGCGGGTATACGCCGTATACCTAAAAAAGTTTTTTCACTGGAAAGTATACCCAAAAACTTAAAACGGGTATACGCGGGTATGCGCCATATAAATATAAACATAGTTTTGCTGAAGAGTGAAGGTGTCGGGAATACTTAAAATTTTAGTAGTGATTTACGTGTAGTTTCATTTCGTAAGCAAAAAACTCAAAAAAGTTAATTTCGAAGTGTCAAAAATAAAAAAAAAAGTGTCAAATTATAAACTATATTTAATATTTTAACAAAATACGCCTCGTAACGTCTTAAAATTGATTTCACAGTGTCCAAAAACCAAAAAATGCCCTGCGGGGCTTGGTGCCCCCCCTCCCCTTATTCCGAGAAAAATTGTTTTCCTTTCCCCGCCCCCCCCCCCCCCCCCCCCCCCCCGGCAGAAATCCTGTGGACGCCCATGGTATAGCGTATTAAACAAAATATTAGGACTACACCACTAATGCCTTCTTGATGCTTCAGTTCCAAGGCCTGTAGAGAGAGACTTACAAACGCATATCAAATCGCATCCACACAAAGTCTCGCTCATCAACGCGTCACGCCGAGCTCCCCGCCTGTATAATTCATCTTGTCCCTGGAGCCGCGTTGCTCGGGAGAGGAGAGGCATTGTGATGAGATGAGAGAGTGAATGACCGCCACGGGAGTCGAGCTCTGGACCTCCACTGACAGCCGGGCCGCGAGAGATCCGTCGTTATTGTCTCCGCCGCGACGATGTCGTTCACAGAGATTGCGCGATGCATAGTCGAGTGTTTAATTAGCAGCTTTGTTGGGATTCACGGAATGCGTGTTTGACGAGTGGACGTTGTCATTTGATTTATTTCACATGATACCCGGTAAACGATTAATCAAACGTTCACAATAGTTCAAATAAAACTATAAGACTTTTCATAAACTATTTTTTTTATTATCAATTTCGTCTACCCTTCTGTGGACTTCATCAGGAAAAAACTAAACAAGTAAACAGCAAAAAAAATTAAAGGAAACAGATGAAAAAAATTAAAATGACGAGACAAATTTAAAAAATCCGTGTGGCTTACAGAAAATATTATAGATCTCTCCAAAGAAAATAGAAAAATATATTTTAGTTGGTTTGTTAAGGTAAATAGAAAATATCTTTTAGTAGGTTTGTTAAGGTTAATAGTTTGTGAAAAGTCATAATAGTTTTATTTGAATTAACATCCAAACTAAACTAATTAAGAGGAAAAAAAGTATTTGGACAAAATTCTTTAGAACGACTCCGGTATCGTCAAAATATAAAAATCCACTCAATATTTTGAGTTAGAGAGTCAAAAGAATAAAAAAGAGCAAACTTGATCAAGGCCCAGGAGAGAGTCAGGGCCTTCTTGATCAAGGGCTAGGAGAGAGTCAGTGCCTCCTTGATCAAGGCCCAGGAGAGAGTCAGTGCCTCCTTGATCAAGGCCCAGGAGAGAGTCAGTGCCTCCTTGATCAAGACCCAGGAGAGTCAGTGCCACCTTGATCAAGGCCCAGGAGAGAGTCAGGGCCTCCTTGATCAAGGCTCAGGAGAGAGTCAGTGCCTCCTTGATCAAGGCCAGGAGAGAGTCAGTGCCACCTTGATCAAGACCCAGGAGAAAGTCAGTGCCTCCTTGATCAAGGCCCAGGACAGTCAGTGCCTCCTTGATCAAGACCCAGGAGAGTCAGTACCTCCTTGATCAAGGCTCAGGAGAGAGTCAGGGCCTCCTTGATCAAGGCACAGGAGAGAGTCAGTGCCTCCTTGATCAAGGCCAGGAGAGAGTCAGTGCCACCTTGATCAAGACCCAGGAGAAAGTCAGTGCCTCCTTGATCAAGGCCCAGGAGAGAGTCAGGGCCTCCTTGATCAAGGCACAGGAGAGAGTCAGTGCCTCCTTGATCAAGGCCCAGGACAGTCAGTGCCTCCTTGATCAAGACCCAGGAGAGTCAGTACCTCCTTGATCAAGGCTCAGGAGAGAGTCAGGGCCTCCTTGATCAAGGCACAGGAGAGAGTCAGGGCCTCCTTGATCAAGGCCCAGGAGAAAGTCAGGGCCTCCTTGATCAAGACCCAGGAGAGTCAGTGCCTCCTTGATCAAGGCCAAGGAGAGAGTCAGTGCCTCCTTGATCAAGGCCAAGGAGAGAGTCAGTGCCTCCTTGATCAAGGCCCAGGAGAGAGTCAGGGCCTCCTTGATCAAGACCCAGGAGAGTCAGTGCCTTCTTGATCAAGGCCCAGGAGAGAGCAGTGCCTCCTTGATCAAGGCCCAGGAGAGAGTCAGGGCCTCCTTGATCAAGGCCCAGGAGAGAGTCACGGCCTCCTTGATCAAGGCCCAGGAGAGAGTCAGGGCCTCCTTGATCAAGGCCCAGGAGAGAGTCAGTGCCTCCTTGATCAAGGCCCAGGACAGTCAATGCCTCCTTGATCAAGGCCCAGGAGAGAGTCAGGGCCTCCTTGATCAAGGCTCAGGAGAGAGTCAGGGCCTCCTTGATCAAGGCTCAGGAGAGAGTCAGGGCCTCCTTGTTCAAGGCTCAGGAGAGAGTCAGGGCCTCCTTGATCAAGGCCCAGGAGAGAGTCAGTGCCTCCTTGATCAAGGCCCAGGCTGACTGCACCGGCCGGGTATCGATCTGAGGCACTCGGCGAACAGACAGGAGTTGACCCGAGGATGTGGGTCAACAGCGTAGCGGGTCAGGGGTCAGTACGCGTCGCTTGCGAGTTGTTCCGGTGAACATGACTCGTGGAAACTGTGCGCACAGATCTTAAGAGGCCTGCGAAAGCGAACGGGAATAGCACGGTCCGTCAAAGCGATTTTATACATTTCTTTTTATGCTGACTAAATTTAAAAAAAAATCAGATAGTAACGACCCATTACAACCAAATACACTATATAATGCCGCAAACTGCAAAACTACATGTTTGGCCCTTGTTACCACCTCAAAGTGTTAATACGATTATTTTACCAAAAATATCGTATTTAACACTTTGAGGTCGTAGCAAAAGTCAAAGTGTACTCCAGTCCAGTGTGTGTCATTACTCATTATTTAGTCTATTTGGCTGTAATGGGTCGCTACTCTCTGATTTTTTAAATTTTGTCCGCGTGAAAAGAAATTTCAAAAATTACTTTGACGAACCGTGATTTTCCCGTTCGCTTTCGCAGGCCTTTCAGATGATAGCTTGATGAATGTTGGCTTTGTCTGAGATTAATAAAATTTAAGGGATAACTAGAAAAAAAAACATATTTGAAATGAAGTTGCAGATAAAGAATTGTCCTAAATTTGATTCGTGCATTACTCTTTAAAACTTATTACCTTATTGTCTGCACCTCAGAGGTAGAAAGACGGTAGTCAGTTTTATCTCTTCTGCGTTCCACACTTTTGGACTGATGTAATCAAGCTCTATCAATTGCCTTTTGACTGATGACAACAAATACAGTTATATTGAAGTATTTTCGTTCCCAATGACTCATGTCACCATTACAAATGTGATTGGATGTGACATTTGTAATCGTTTTATAGCGAATCCATCGCCTGCCTGGTGTAATCATGTGAATTGACAGTTCTCCACACATCCATTTCGTTACATTCTGACGACATAACAAGACCCACGGAACAGGTTGGCTGAGTGGTAACGTTCTGAGCTTGTATTCCGGAAGCCCGGGTTCAATTCCCGCGGCCGTCCTTCCTGACTGGGGTTTTTTCGTGGTTTTCCCTCAGTCGACAGGCAAATTCTGGGAAGGTATCTACTAATAGGCCACGACCGCCTCCTTCCCACCTTCCATCCTTACCTACTCCTCACCATCATCTCCCAATCATCATCATAATTCATAATCATTCATCCGTCGCCATTAGCCTCGCTGCAGATCAGTGCGACGTTAAGCCCCAGACAAAAAATATAACATCCTTGTACATGACACAGACATATTTCATGTTAATCAGAAAACTTATCCGAGTAATCTCATCCTGTAATAGAATTCGGCGCCAGCACAAAGTGAACTGACGACTTATTGTCATGAGACATGGCAAGGACTTGCATTGAGTCGTCTATTAGATGTCAAACCAGGTGGTCTATTCTATAACGTAACGAATACATTCCGGCCTGGAATCATATCAGATTAATGTTATCCTTATGGCCGTGAAATGATTCCAGGCCGGAATGTGTTCGTTTTCGTTCCAGAATAGGCCACCTGGGCGAAACTATCCCAGCATCACCTTTTAACAGACAATAGGGAATAGGTGAATGTTGGATTATATTTTATTTGTACAGAATAGCCTCAAAGAGCAATTTGAAATGTAATTACCTATATTTTTTAATTCATATATTTCCCATAATTAATTTATTAGTTTTCGACATTTCACTCCTCTACAAAAACAATCTGTACGTCACACGCCGTGTTCCCTGTGTTACGGGATGCATAGAACCGGCTCTGGCTAACATTACTCGGTGTGTGACGTCAAATTGTGTTTCATGGACAGCTACTATCTACCAAACATTGTTAATTCGTTCCTTGAAAACTATTCATCACACAACAAAAATAATACCACATCTGTCTTCAACAACATCTCAACTTTCATAAAATATTTATTATTCTAAAATCTAAACTTCACTTCACTTCCCTATTTACATGTTTAAGGGACAGTTTTTCAATACTATGCTAAATTTTAAACAGTTGATTAATACTATTAGGACTAATAGTTGACAGTTGAACAACTATTAAGGCAACAAGCAATGGCAGTCCTCTAAGGACTGTTTAAACTTAACTTCTCTTTTTAATAGTACCTATTGAGATACTGACCCTTATTGTTACAAAAGTTTTTCTTGATTGCTATTTTTGTTTGTGATTCCGTAATTTTATCACATTCAAAACCTTCCTGGAGGCCTATTCTATAGTTCATTTCATTTTCCCAATTCCCTTCTGGTGGAATCCGATTCACGACCGTATGGATTAACATTGCAGACATTTAAAAGTTCGGAAGATGGTTACGACCCATTATATATAACTTTAAAATTTTCGATTCTGCAAAAAAAAACGATTGCAATGTTAATCCGTACGGCCGTGAATCGGATTCTGTAAGAATCAGGAATTGTAAAGTTACAGAATAACGCCCCTTGTGTATGTGATCTTGTTTATCCTGGACCGATTGAGAGGCTGTATAGTTAACTTTGTTCCCTATTGAGAGGTAACCATGGTAACAGCCACGTCTTGTAATCTAGTGGAGCGGTCGCTCCACGCCAGCCAAGTCGTACGGCGCGCGCACACACTCATTTAAAAAGGCTGGAGCAAACCCACTTTTACTGTAAGCATCAAAGTGGCATTTTCGGCCTACTGGATCTTAAAATTGGAAAATCTCACATTGTTGCGATATATCTTAATTTCGAGCTATGGCCCCCCCTACAACATATACCAAATTTGGGAACAATAGGTTACGCCCTTTGCGCGCTAGAGGGCCGTGAAAACAGTGTTTTAGGGCGGTTTTCATAATAATAATAATAATAATAATAATAATAATCTCAGTAGTAGTAGTAGTAGTAGTCTCCTGGAATTCAAATCCGGTAAACAGGCCACAGCCTAAACGGCTAAACCGATTGATCCCACATTTTTACCACGTGTGCACTTTTGGGGTCTGATTTAACCTTCACCCCATGAATTTTTTGTGCCGCCATTTTGAAACCGGAAGTGACGTCATATCTCGTCAACTGGACCGATTGGAACGAAAATTGCGCCAAACGATTCAAACGGTCATCTATATGCATGATAAGTAGCAAAAGACTAAACATTATGTTAAAGAAACCGGAAATGACGTAATGAAATTTGAAATACATCGATTGGCTTTTTGGCAACAAAGGTTGATCCGATTATTTTGATATTTATGTAACGTATGCACTTTTGACGTCTCATGTGACTTGTTATAAAACCAACCGGAAGCCGCCATTTTGAAACCGGAAGTGACATCATATCTCAATAACGGCTAATTAGATTTCAACGAAACCAGCGCAAAACAATTTAGACGGTCAACTTTATGTATTATCATCAATTATATTTGCAGTTTCCCATACCTAAACCGGAAATGACGTCACACATTTTAATTAACTCACAAATTTTTATTTTGATGCAATAAATATACTATTTGAGACAGCTTATAAAATTGTAATCATGTTTCAAATATACTTCAAGGGGTCAGAGATTTCAGCCGCCATTTTTAAACCGGAACGTCATATCTCAAAAACTGGTAGACAAATCGGTATGAAACTAGCGCCAAACGATTCGGAAGGCCATCTCAATGGAATATGAACAGTACAAATAGAATTTTCTTATTTATGAGACCGGAAATGACGTCATTCAAATGTATAAATTATTATAATTCCCTCCTATACAATAAATACATATTCAAAAAGCTTAAAATGATACACATCATTTATAGAAATAAATTCTATGTGGCATTGCAGAAAGTTCAGCAGCCATTTTGAAAACCGAAGTGTTGCCATATCTCGGAACTGGGTTGACTGATTGGAATGAAACCTTTGCTATTCTTCGTGAAAGATCATTTAAAGCAATTAATTATGACTATACGCTGCTATTCATTAGTGGTAACCAAATTGTAAAGGGTGATGATTTTTTAAAAGAATTTAGTAATGGTTCATTTCATATGTGTCACAAGTTGTTAGAATAAACTAAAAAAAGGAGTGATATCCCCATAAAAAAACACTTCGTGTAAAAATACCAGCCAAGTCTCTTCTACTAAAAAAAAATATGAAATCTAAAAATTCTGCACTGAAAAGTAATGATATCAAAAAATTTGCCAAGTCAAAACTTTATTTGAAAATCAAAAAATACTTGGCGCATCGATTTTTTAGGGCATTTTGGGTATACTATATGTTTGTATATTTTATGTATATTTTATATCTGGCCTATACTTCTAAGCTATTAATATACACGATGCGCCAAGTATTTTTTGATTTTCAAATAAAGTTTTGACTTGGCAAATTTTTTAATATCATTACTTTTCAGTGCAGAATTTTTAGATTTCATATTTTTTTTTAGTAGAAGAGACTTGGCTGGTATTTTTACACGAAGTGTTTTTTTATGGGTTAACTAATAGCAGAAGGCAGGTTCACAATGAGGTTTAATCCAGCATGAAGACGGCCGGGTTAATGTTCCGTAGAGACGAACTCTGTGTGAACTAACTTGACTAATAGTTGAGGTGAAGTTGACGTGGTGGCTTAGCGTTGACGTCTGTCGACACAAGAAACTGATAGGAACACGCTTGGATAGGCAACATTATTTAGACGGCTGAGTAGTGAGCGTGACCTTAAAGAGTTTTTTAATCGATTTTTATTAATATCTTTTACCAATATAATTGTTTACAAAATAGGGCTTTGTACGAGTATTCAGAACAGTTCAATAAAAATAATTTCATAGTTTGGAATAATTTATTTATTTTATTTTGTCCAACAGATGTTTAGTGTCCGAAAATTAGTAAAATTATGTCACTAAACATCTGCTAGACAAAATAAAACTAATAACTTATTCCATAAACTGTGAAATTATTTTCATTGAACTGTTCTGAATACGCGTACAAAGTCCTATTTTGTTAACAACAAAATACAAACAACAACAAAACATGTTTTGTTTTGTTAACATATGTAAAAGATATTGATAAAAATCGAGTAAAAAACTCTTCAAGGCCACGCTCACTACTCAGCCCTCTTAAGCGAGCGTCACCACGGTACTCTTCGTCTTATGGCACTTTCTCTGTGTGTTTTATTTTTGCCTGCACTGCCCAGGTCAAACCGCACAACCAATCGCTCTGATATTTTACACACATACTAAAATGCAATCTAAGCGGTCTCTGGGATCGTTTTTGAACGGGATCCTGTGAGTGGTTCAATTTTTTTTTAAATATCATTCGATTGGTTGGTCTGATTAAATTGAAATTTTGTAAAGTCATTCAACCCAACATTGTCCCCAATCTTACAAAGTTTCAGCCAAATCCTCCCATTGTTTAAATTTAAAACCGTCTATTTTGTGATTTTTTACATTTCTACTAAACCGTTTGACCGATCAACTTAAAACTTTGCATGGTCATTGGGACCAACAATTTAGTTATTTCTTCCAATTTTCAGACTAATCTGTAGTTATCTTCAAAAGTTATTGTCATTTTAAGGACATTTTGTTCTATAATCTTGAAATATTTGCTGATTTATGTCAATAATTTCAATTATTATAGCAGCGCCTTCTTGATGCTTCAGTTCCAAGGTCTGTAGAGCAGAGACTTGCAAACGCATATCAAATCGGGCGCAATAAGAAGCTCATCTCATCTGCTGAACAAAGCAACTAACTAGATAATTTTAATGTGGTTTATTTTCTTAAGAAATTGTACAAATACATCAAAACAATCACAAATTATATGTAATTCAGTAACTATTGATGATCACAGTTTTGTCTGTAAATTGTCAGAAATACTGGTCTCAATAATCATTCAAAATTTGAACTGGATCGGTACATCGGTTCCATTTTAATTTTCAACCAATCACAGGATCTTGTTCAAAAACTATGCACTTGACCCCTCATATAGCATTAGTGTGTGTGCAATGTGCCAAGATGCATGGACATCATTACTACATTCATACTAGTAAGGCAAGGTTCGTTTACTCCTACACCATTATCATTGGCTGAAGTGAAGCCTAAACAGACCTGATGTTCTACTAAATTCGTTTCTCAGATGGCGCAGCTCCATCTATTAGCTCCATAGTGAACTACTTGCAGTGTAAATAAATATGCAGTGTAAGTTCATATTTTTACCCCCAGTAGCTGATATAAGCGCTAGTCCATCCGAGTGACGAAAATTGCTGGGTACCTGGAAAGGCTTCACTTTCATTGGTCAAGTGAGAGAACAGTGTCTTACTAGGGTGAACTAAGCTATGATCCATGAATCTTGCCTGGGCAGTGTAGACAAAATCAAACAAACAAACAAACAAACAAACAAACAAAACCACACAGAAACATACAGCCTCGTAGTGAAGTTCGCTGTATAATATGAAGCAGCTGACACCTTGCTTCTAAGTTTGACAGACTCTGGAAACTAAGTTGATACGAGGAATACGTTATGTAACGCGTTGACGTGCTGGTATGCCCTCCGGAGTGAAAACAACCCCCAAGTGAGCAATGCGGGTTGCATTCGAGGTGCTACTTGCAATGACACTTGTCAGAATGTGCGTTATTTCTGTTCGATGGGAAAATCATGAAGAGTTACAATGTTTACCCAACTTGATATCGAAATGGTATCACGCAGTAATCCCTTCTGTTATTAGTTGTGTAAACACTGTATCTATTACATCCATGGTAATGTCAATAGATATCGCGTTTTTTTCTAATATGATCCTCATTTATTTTCCAGATAAAAAATTACCAATATTTTCAATACAATGTTCAATCTTCCTTTAGGCTTCCTAAACTTTTTCACCGAAGCGTGGCCTTGAATAGTTTTTTAATCGATTTTTATCAATATCTTTTACCAATGTAATTGTTAACAAAATAGGCTTTGTACGAGTATTCAGAACAGTTCAATGAAAATAACTTCCTAGTTTGGAATAAGTTATTAGTTTTATTTTGTCCAACAGATGTTTAGTGCCATAATTTTACTAATTTTCGGGCATTAAACGTCTGTAGGACAAAGTAAATCTAATAAACTATTACAAGATATGGAATTATTTTCATTGAACTGTTCTGAATACTCGTACAAAGCCTTATTTTGTTAACAATGACATTGGTAAAAGATATTGATAAAAATCGATTAAAGAACTCTTCAAGGTCAAACGTACTACCCAGCCGTCTTAAGATTAAATGTTTGTCTTGACCACGCAAAATTCAAAAAATTCCCGATTCCGTCAGTATCCGATTTTGTAACATGGATTTACAGTGCAACGAATCGGGTCCAACAGAATCAGGAATTTTGGAGTTATAGAATATAGAGCCACTGGTCACTTTTATTTGTCAGAGAGAGTTTTCTTTTATATACATATCAGATCTCCTCTGGTATGGTAATATGCCTCTTGCATGAGTTATTGTCGCATAACAATCCTTAGTAAAATCTGACAGCTGCCATCTAACGTTCATCCAATCTCATATTCAGACTGATTATTTATTTTAAAAATATATTTCATGACTTTTTCCATCTCTCTTGTAGCTACTCATGTGGTATATTGGCGACATCAAGCGTCACAGTTTACATAATATTATCAACTGAATGTAAATTTCCTAAACAGATATATTTGAACAATTCGAACAACTTCTTGACCATCTTTGACCATATCTATGACACATTTCCTTCTCAGTCAGCTCTGTAAGTTAGTTAGGAAATCAGCAGCTGCGATATGGATGTTACCTCATTATAAGATAGGAATAGCTTTCATTTATACTTATATATAGTTGAAATGTAGGAAAAGTAATACATTAAGGTAATACCAAAAAAATAATATTTTTTGGTTTTCGATCTGTTTAGCCACGTTACCAGATCTCAACGTTTCCTATCTGAACAATGTATGAAAGTCAGTTAGCTTTTCAGAACGTGTGAGGCGTTATCAATGTTGTCTTCTGGGCCCAATGTGATCACAATTGGCGCCCAAAGCCATATCTATGACATATTTTCCTCTAAGAGAGTTTTCCCCAGCCGAAAGCAGAAGCGAATCCTCCCCTTGTTTTCTCAACTTTCCCACAACAAAACTAGCCAAGGATATTAATTGAATAGGACATATCTGCCGTTCGTTCTTCATTCTTCCTTCTTCTCCCTCACTGCCTTCTTCTTCGTCCCGAATAGAAGAGTTAACTGCTCGAATACTGGGGTGGCGGTGGCTTTACTACCATCCCCCCCTCATCTCCTCTCACCCCCCCCCCCCCCCCCACCCTCCTGAATAATTCACATACACCAGGCACGGTCGATAGCGGCGCTACCTTTCTCTCTCAAACTCACAATCACCACCATAGTTTCATCCCTCTCACACTCATTCTTTTTTATGATTTTAATAAACTTATATAAATGTTTGTTTTCCCTATGTGCTCGGCCAGCCTGCATTATTAATAAGCGTTGAACTGCACAGCAATTTCACGGCCTCCCCGTGTGGCGATAGCGTGTGTGCGGGGTGTAAAGGTATGCCACGGCCTACTAGCAATTGTGATACGCTCACAAGTTTTTCGGTCAGCTCCGATGAAGCGGTATGGTGATCATAGAAAATCAATGAGTATAAGAAATGTATGATCTTTGTTGGAATCCATAGGGGGACATTGTCTGAAATTACCAGGATAATAAATTGGGTCCCTTAAGGGGGTTCCAGGGTTACGTCATAGGAATGTGAACTTGTTGTAATTCATACCAAAGAAGAATTTTAAACGATATTACGTAGAACTTGTAACAAGTATTTTGCCCTTACCAGTTATTATAATTAGTTTCACTTTTATCCCATAAGATAACATAGGAAGACATGAAATCGTCCAGGAATATTGGACTTAAATTGCTCCTAAAACCGCAAGAGGAAGGTCAAATTATTGAAAATAGTCTCAATTTAATGAGAACACTTTTTAGAATTAGACTGCCGTTCCAAAATATAGGCTTACCGGCCATATAAGAAAGAAAAGGTGTACTATATTGTAAAGATTTTACCATAAATCTGGCATCGGTGCACTGCAAAAGACGAATTATTTTGGCATTGTTTAAGTGGAACGTCCATTGAAACATATAATTGGATCATAATGGTTTTATGCAGTAGTATGAGGTCTTGTTCCATCAGTAATTTGTTCGAAAAACAGCTCATTCTAAGCACCATGGCTGGAGCCCCTGGGTCTCTTAACGTGTCTTCTACCAATGAAAACCATCTTTCGTGGGTCGTTCTCTTTATTATCAAATTACTTACGGCATTATCAAGCGTATGAAGTTTACATCAAAGGGAAGCATGAAAAATCGATGAGGGTTATTCTTTGCGAGGGTTTTGTCGTCCCGAAGTTTTCTTTATTGTTAAGCTGTCAGTTTGAAGTGAAGGATATTTTACACTTAGGCAAGTTACTTAGAGTCTTGGAGAAAAAGCCGACATTTTCTCGACTCTGTGACGATTCGATGATCGATGGGTGACGAAGGACGGCGGGAAATTGGTGATTGATTGGAAAATGGCGCCTCCTGTGAGCACTGGGTCGCGGAGGAAACTTGAAGTTCGGAAGGCTGTGGTATTCTTGACATGTCCCAAAGTTCAGATTAGAGACTTTTGTCCGGCCCAGTTGGTGGAGTGCTCGCCCGGTCCCCAGGTTCGAGCCTGGGTTCGGTCGGATATTTTAAATATTTTTTGTAAAGTTCATGTTGTTCTTCCTTATTCGAGAAAATAAGGAACACGACTGACCTCTGGTGGATTCTTTGGTACTAGACATAGGGGGGATCATGGAGGATATCAGGGGGATATGTATATAAATGAATTATATTAAATTTGCTTTAGTTGTTAGTTATGGCTGAAAAAGTAAACTTGTAACTTAATTAAAATTTCAATTGTTTCCCCTTTTTCACTGCCCTATGGAAACACGAACTTCAAAATAAAAAAAGTGCATCTCAAAAGTTTCCTGCCAGAAGTGGCTCCTTATTTGTTCGAATAGCATGTTTATCTACAAATGTCGCGAATTGTGTTTACCTTTTACGTTCTTTCTTGAAAAAAGTTAATTCTTCCGATGTTGGCTTATGGCGGCTCAAAACATTTTATAAGCCAACCCAATTCACTTTTTATTGGTTACATGGCATTTTTCCAAATACTTTTTATGATGTTTGGACACACGATAATAACGTCGAACTCACCACTTTGTGTAGAATTTTGATATTGGACATTCTTTTAAATTGGCGGCACATAGAATTAGAAACATTCTAGGAATAGCAGATCTTCGTACACTTGGACCAAGTTAATATACGGTATTTGAACGAAACGGATTGGCTGCTGGTAATTCTTGTTATTATCAATGAAATCGGAGCTCGAAGAAATAAGTGATACGTGATGGAGCCACTTCTGCCAGGAAACGTCCATCTTTTTATTTTGATGTTCGTGCTTCCATAGGGCAGTGAAAGAGGAGAAATAATTGAAATTTAGATTTAGTTACAAGTTTACTTTTTCAGCCGTAACAAACAACTAAAGCATATTTAATATAATTCATTTATATAAATATCCCCATGATATCCTCCATGATCCCCCTATGTCTAGTACCAAAGAATCCACCAGAGGTCAGTCGTGTTCCTTATTTTCTCGAATTGGACGATCTCTTGAAGCTTGCATCCCGCCGAGGAGCTCTGACGTCACTGATACTATGACGTCACTGGATTAACAGCCAATCACACAGCTCATCGGCTGCGGGGAGGGGGGTCTGGAGTCACAGACGGTGATATCGACTGTATTGGTACCAGTGACGTCAGACAGTCCGGCGGGCCACGTGGTGTCAATACCCTTCAGTCAGAGTCCGGATTCTGGATCTAGTTACGGGGGGGGGGGGCTCCTTCCCCTCTCGCGATATCAGAGCTTCATCTAAATTATGAGAGCATTTAAAATTATATGTTAACAAACAAAACAAAAATGAAGCAGATCGTGACAAAAACGTATCAAAATTCTTGAAATAGAGTTCAAATTTTTAGAACTTCAAGGGGCTATGCGGCTGGCACAGATATAATTGACATTATTGACATACATTTTGCACATTTCAAGATTATAGGACAAAATGTCATTAAAATAACAGTAACTTTTGAAGTTATTGAAAATTGGTAAAAATACCTAAAATGTTGGTCTCAATGACCATGCACAGTTTTAAGTTGATCGGTCAATCGGTTTTAGTAACATGAAAAATCACATGAAAGATGGTTTTAAATTTTAACTAATTGGAGGATTTGGCTGAATTATTTTAAGATTGGGGACAATAATGGGTGCAATGACTTTTCAAAATTTTAAATAAATCGGACCAACCAATCGAAAGATTTTTTTAAAATATTTGAACCAATCACAGGATCCCGTTTAAAAATGATCCCATGTTAGTATGTGTGAAAAATTTCAGATCGATTGGTTAAATGGTTTTTTGACTTGGGCAGTGTAGGAAAATAAAACACACACTGCAGAGAAAGTGCTTTGAGAGTACACGGTACTGTGACTGTGACACAATGACTGATGTCACAATTACAAATATGATTGGATGAAGACAGAATTACTGGCTTCTGAGCTCGCCTCAAGAATCATGAAACGGACTTCCGGCTTTCTGCCTCTGAGGTGCGGGAATATGCATCGTGGAGGGAAAAGCGTATCTCGGCCAGGCACACAGCTAATCGATCACCAGAGCGCGCATACATCGATAAGTAAAGTCGATGAACACAATTCTAGAACATGGAAGGCTGTAAATCGATTTTAAAATTAATTATCAGAATTTAAAAATATATTCCAAAATATGCGTTTGTAATAATAAAAAGGATATTGGTTTATTAAAGGTACAAAATAGGAAAAGTTATAATATATTCTACGATAAAGACTTAAATTTACATAATTTCGTATTCGTCCCACTTATGCCACCATTTGTTGTGAGATGAAATAATGAATTTTTTATTGAAAAAAATTTACATGACAACACTTTTGACCAATTCTCGATCATCAGGCGCGTAGGAATAGGGGGGAAAGGGGGGAACGGACCCCCCTGTCAAAATGAGATCATCACGCATACGATGGAAGAATTATTGTTCTTTCTTTGACATGCTGCATTGGATGTTTTAAAGCAATCGAAACACATTATAAAAAATAAATCCCCATTCCCAACATTTACTATTTGATATCTGATTTTATTAAAAAGCTCCCCCCGATGTTTGTGCCTAGTGATAGTGTTCTATATTCATGGGTCTCGCGCCGGCCGTGTTTAAAAACCACCGGCCAATGGGAGTCCTCGGCGATGACGTAACCATGTGATGACGTCACCCTGCGATATCTGCATTCTGCCTCCAATGCGGCGGGCCGTCAGATTCCGGCCTTCTATAAATACCTGTCGAGGATTCGAGTTAGAGGAGGCCGTGGACACGCAACACAAGCGCATCGCAGGGGCCGTGAGCAGCCAGAGTCTGTAGAAGCAAGGCCGATAGAAATCTTTTGGATGATTTGGGGGACTAGTGGTGCATTCTGGGAGAAGACTCAAAACAGTTAAAATCCGGTATAAAACGTAAAAAAAGGTTTGTTTATTCGAACAAATAAGCGATACGTGATGGAGAGACTTCTGGCAGGAAACTTTTTAGATGCACTTTTTTATTTTGATGATCGTGTTTCCATAGGGCAGTGAAAAAGAAAAAACAATTTAAATTTAAATTTAGTTACAAGTTTACTTTTTCAGCCATAACAAACAACGAACGCAAATTTAATATAATTTATTTATATAAATATCCCCGTGATATCCTCCATTGTTCCCCTTATGTCTAGTACCAAAGAATCCACCAGAGGACAGTCATGTTCCTTGTTTTTCTCGAATTGAGCGAGTATCACCAAGGAATTTATAGTTTGCACAAACTTTTGTTTTATATCAGCAATGCAAAATTATTGAATTTTCCACCTGAGCACGGGCATTATGTTGGCACGTTGACGGGTCAGTTAAGATATCTCTGGAGCCTATACAATTTACCAGGTACCCATTAACTATTAAAATATCGTCAAAAAAGCAGAGAATCACATCTATTCTGCGTGCCATCAAGATGGTGGCAGGCAGCAATGAGATGACATCACATGCAACCTGTGAATAGGCTTCTTGCATGAGCAAAGGTTGCCATAGTAACCTATATAAAGGTATTCGGCATTCGCGCAAATAAGCGATACGGGATGGAGACACTTCTGGCAAGATGGCTGCTGTCAGTCCACAGATTCACTTATTTGTTTTACAGTCAGTGTTTCCAAGTGCAGTGAAAGATGAGAAACAATTGAAATTGAAATTCAGTTCTAAATCTACTTTTGAAGCCATATCATACACTGATGATAGCCAGTTTTTGAATGCCTCTAACTTTTAAACAGTCGATTCAGGACTATATTGCCATGGCTTCCACAAATGACAATCCTCGAATGACTGTTTAAGACGGCTCGGTAGTGAGTTTGACCTTGAAGAGTTTTTTAATCGATTTTTAAAAATATCTTTTACCAATGTAATTGTTAACAAAATGAGGCTTTGTAAGAATTTTTAGAATAATTCTATGAAAATAATTTCATAGCTTGGAATATGTTATTAGATTTACTTTGTCCTGCAGATGATTAGTGCCCGAAAATTAGTAAAATTATGGTACTAAACATCTGTTGGACAAAATAAAACTAACAACTTATTCCAAGCTATGAAATTATTTTCATTGAACTATTATGAAAATAAGTACAAAGCCTTATTTTGTTAACAATTACATTGGTAAAAGATATTGATAAAAATCGATTAAAAAACTCTTCAAGGCCACGTTCCACTACCCAGCCCTCTTAAGATTAAACTACTGGTTAAGCACACTATTGAAAAACCGGCCCTAAAAACATATTTGAATATATGTGCCCCTGACAGCCGCCATTTACCTAGTACCACAATAGCCACCAGAGTGCAGTCGTGTTCCTTGTTTTCTCGAATAGAAAAATCCTACAATGTCTAGACGATTTAACAAATTATCTTGGTGGCTCTGCTTTCTAATAATTTTCATATGCAGTTCGATTTCCAGGAACCTTAGTGGGGGTTCAACAATGTAACAGGCAACAATGAGATGACATCATGTGCAAACTATGAATAGGCTTCTTGCATAAGAAAGGTTGTCAGATGACAGAGGTTGTCAGATGTTCTAGATGAAAACATTGAAGCATTTAACACGTTTCCAAGTCTTGAATTCAAGACATCTCTTCAACCTTTTCAATTAGAACATGTCCTATTTTCCTTCAAGTCTTGAAATACTCCAACCAATTGTTAATTTCACCGCAACTTCAATCAACAAGCAACATTAAATCATGTTTCCTTGAAATCAACCCCATCAAGGAAACTTGAACCGTGTAATTCAGGCTTAAGCCCGATTGGTGAGCTTTTTTCCCCTTTTAAGTGGGTCCTACACCACTCGAATTCTGTTAAAACGTCCTCAATAGATGGCTCCCCCTCAAGAGTGTAACATGGTGTCAGGTGTTGTTGTGATGTGTAGTGGCTGTGTCACTAGTGCCTCGACTCCACTGCAGCCCCCCCCCCCCCCCCCCCCCCGCCCGAGCATCCGACGGTGAAGTTCACGGTACACTCGGTGTTTATGCAGTGACCTCACCTGATGCCCGTGTCCAATGACAGAGAAGTATACATGTTTTTAGTAGCGAGTGTCTCTTTTCCGACTTCTGGAAAAGTAACGTCGTGTATTTGTTTTCTTTTGTTTATGTTTTAAGGTGCTGCAAGCGCGAGCGATTTTGCTGCATTTTGTAGACACTTTTTTGGATACGATTGGAGACGAAATGGGTTGACGAAATGATTTGAAATTTTAATCGTGATTAAATAAAACACAAACTTAGGGTTATCCGTTGCAACATTTTTAATTTTTTGTTTCGTTAATTAGTAATAATTAGTCGATTTTTGGTGACAAATTAGCTATTTTCTTGTCTTGCTGGGTGCCGTATAAAATTAAATTTCAAAAATGTGCCAAATGACAATCCTAAGTTTGTTATTCATCTAATCATGATTAAAATTTGAGATCAATTGTTTAACGGGTTTGGTCTCCAATCGTATCGGAAATTTCATCGTTTTGCGCGGTTTTCGTGAATAACCGGCGCCTAATTAACAATGCAAGAAGCAAAAATTAAAAGGTGCTAAACTAATATACAATCAGACTGATCATGTGAACATCCTATCAAAGTTACATTCACTTATGAAACAATTTTTCTCTCAATTTTCTAAAACGGCCGAGCGCTTGTATCACCTTAATAATGTTTTTTTAGGTGATCTCGAAAAGTAGTAATTATGTGTATTCAAGCATATTTGTAATGGTGACATGAGTCATTGCGTAAGATAATACTTCAATTTAACTGTATTTGTTGACATCAGTCGAATGACAATTGATAGAGCATGATTACGGAATTCTAAAAGTGTGCAACGCAAAATCTAGAAAATTGACTTCTGGCCTTCTACCTCTGAGGTAAAGAAATATCGAAATAATTTTTCCTCCAATTCACCTAATAAAAGTAAGTATTTTTCTAAGGCATGAAAACTAGCCGCTCAATCACTAGTAACATTATTTGTCCCAGGAATCCTTCACCTTATGTTTGCTTGAACTGAATCGTGTTTGCGGACTTAATCTGATCTTGAAGAACTGATCACGGATCAAAACAATGTCTTAGTGAAGTCTTATCCGCTGAACTGTTATCAAGATCCAGACTTTCAGTGCCGTCATATCGCCCACAACAAGCAGGTTCAATGATTACGGCACGTACGCTGTTATTGTCTGCTTTTGCATTTTGCAAGGTTTTTGAAGGTTTTTGTTTGCCCAGGTCAAACAATTAAACTGATTGATCTGAAATTGTGTATACACTTACTATTGTCATATGAGTGGTCTCGAGTAAAGTTTTGAAACGAGATCATGTTTTGAAAACAAAAAATTGAACCATTTGACCGATCAACCTTAAACTTTGCATGGTCATTCATTGGGATATACATTTTAGGTAATTACGACAATTTTCAGACGAATCTGTCGTCAACTTCAAAACCTATTCAGACAGAAGATTGTGTGAAACTGTTTCGAAGCATTAGTATTCAACCCCATTTGCGACGTTAGTTTCCAAGATGGCTGCCAAACAGACACTGTGTAACCTCCCAATGCACAGATGATTTCAGTCATAATAGTGGGGAGGGGGAGGGGGAAACCAATGTGGGCACAACAATATGCAAAACAGATTTTAGAATCTAAAGTTAAAACCGCGACATACGAGGGGGTACCCAAAAGTAACCGGGATTTGAACATGGCGCTCAAAATATAAAAAGTAAATAGTTTTGCTTCAGGGTATCCCGAGCCTATGGTGTTGTGAGTCAAATGGCAAGGCTCAGCCCTCTATGTTGACCGAGACGTTTTTATGCCATTTTTGGTACACGTCTCCACTCGAACTCGACGATTTTCCGTGTTAAATAAAAATAAAGAAAGGAAACCTTCTGATTTCTGATATAAAAAACTGCATCTGATTTTGTGTTTAAGCTTTAGATACTATTTACGGCACTTGCTGAAAGTAAAATGCAAGACAGAGAGTGTTTCTCCTGCTTTTAATAACTATACCCACAAAAAAACACTCCGTGTAAAAATACCAGCCAATTCTCTTCAACTAAAAAAAATAGTAGACATCTAAAAATTCAGCATTGAAAAGTAGTGATATCAAAAAATTGGCCAAGTCAAAACTTTGCAAAAAATACTTGGCGCATCGTGCATATAAATAGTAGGTATAGAAGTCGGCCGGAAATCAAATATACTCATCTATATATAAAATAGGCTTTATTCCCCTAAAAAAGCGATGCGCCAAGTATTTTTTGGAAAGTTTTGACTTGGCCAATTTTTTTGATATCACTACTTTTCAATGCTGAATTTTTAGATTTCTACTATTTTTTTTAGTTGAAGAGAATTGGCTGGTATTTTTACACGGAGTGTTTTTTTGTGGGGATATCACTCCTTTTTTCAGTTTATTCTTACAACTTGAAATTTTATAATATTGAAGCAAAAAAGACTAATTCCTTTAAAAAATACGCCTTTGTGATTTGGTTGCTAAGAAAAGCTGTGCTTGTTAATATGTATAAGCTATAAATAATATGCTATGAAGTATAGCGAAAGTTTCGTTCCAATCGGTCCAGCTGCTCTCGATTTATGGCATCACTTCCGGTTTACAAAATGGCGGCTGACATCACAGCTACCTAAAATTTGTATTTATAAATGTTATGTAACATTATAAGGCTTCTGAATATGTGGTTATTGTTATATGATATGATTTTAGTAAGATTTGGCATTTATATTACGTCATGTCCGGTTTCGGTAACAATACATTTTTATTTCGACTGATGATATTTGATATAGATAACCGTCCGAATCGTTTGGCGCTAGTTTCGTCCCGATCAATCTATCCGTTTTTGAGATATGACGTCACTTCCGGTTTCAAAATGGTGACACAAAAAATTCATAAGGGCAAGGTATCATCGGACGCCAAAAGTGCATATGTGGTAAAAATTTCCGGTTGATTGGTTCAGCCGTTTAGGCTGTGGCGGTGATAGCAACGTTTCCTGATATCAGAATCAGAAAGTGGTGTAATTTTACGTATTTCACGGCCCTCTAGCAAGCAAATGACATATCCTATTGTTCCCAAATTTGGTATATTTTGTCAGGTGGGCCATAGATCGAAAATAAGATATTTTGCAACAATGTGAGATTTCCCAATTGTGAGATCCAGTAGGCTGAAAATGCCATGTTGTTGCTTACAGTAAAAGTGGTTGGTCTGCTCCTCAGTTTATTAGGCATTTACGGTATGTTGAGTGAGTGTGAGTGTACTGTACGACTTGGCTGGGTGGAGCGACCGCTCCACTAGATTAAAAGTCTCCCCCTGGAACGACGACTGTCCTAAAGCGTATGACAGATATGTCCTAGGCTCACTGCCCGACACCCCCGCGCTACCACGCCGCCCTGGTGTCCCGGCGCCTCATGTCACCATGTCCCTGCTAGTGTCCTAGGCTCACTGCCCGACACTCCCGCGCTACCACGCCGCCCTGGTGTCCCGGCGCCTCATGTCACCATGTCCCTGCTAGTGTCCTAGGCTCACTGCCCGACACCCCCGCGCTACCACGCCGCCCTGGTGTCCCGGCGCCTAATGTCACCCATGTCGTGTAGATGTCAGATAGGCGACACGAACGCAGCGATTAGTGTGTGCGCTCTGTGAGTGATTTCATTTAGCAACTCTGCGAGCGTGCCGGCGTCAAGTCCCTGCGAGGTCGGGCGTCTTACTTACGACATTGAATTCCAGAGTAAACACATATGCATGCGAGGTGATTATGTCAATGAAGAGCGTTACATAATAGGTGCTTTAGAGGTAGAAGGGTGGAAGTCCACTTCTATTATTACTGGGGTGGAATCTCATCTGACGTTCAGCTGACCAAAATCTAACTGGAGGTCACAGGCTTTAAGAAAATAAGTAACCATTATCTTTCCTAATTTAGTTTCCTTTTATTTCATTCTACTGTTTTCTTCTATTTGTGTATAATTCTTTCACAATTGAATTTAAAAACGATTAATTTATTAAAAAATTGACTATCCCCCAGCCAAATAAACAAGATTGAGGTATGTTACTATAGCAACCATTTTGTTGTAACGACCCTATATTATACTGTACCTTAGAGGTAGAAGGACGGAAGTCCATTTCAATTATTCGTGAGGTGAGCTTAAAGTCAGTAATCTGCCTCCATCCAACTTATTTGTAATGGCGAAACACGTTATTTTCTTGAGAGAATTACGTCAATGAATGTATTTTTTTAGATAGTCAAAATGGCAATTCTTAGAGCTTGATAACCTACATCATTCCAAAAGTTCGAAAATTCTGAAACCAACAATCGAAGTCAATGAAGTCTTCTTTTACCCAATTGGCAATTATCCACTAAAACATAATAACAATTTATCTTTTAGAAAAGAGACGAATGAAAACATTCTGGCAAACAAAAACATATGTTTTATTTTTTGTTCTTTCGATTTGAGCCTCATAATTCACTGGTTCCAACTTTGGACGTTAATTTTGTATGAACTCTTTCGTGTCCGTTTGTCATGGATTCACTTTTCATCGTGGAAAATCAATAGAGAGTTAGAAGAAGTCAAATAAAAAGTATTGTTAAAAGTTGTTGCGGTTTGCTGCTTCAAGTGGGGCACAGAATGGGGTCAAACATGTGAGAACTATGCGGCTAGTTTATTTTACTGCAATGAGGGTTAAGAATACTTTAACTTACAACATTTACATTTGAATCCGTAACACTAGGAAAACGCTCTGTGTAACGCGTTGATAAGCGAGCCTTCGTATTGCATGCGAATCGTTATTCGTGTGAAAGTTGCTGATTTATAAGATTGTTGGTTTCATTGTTGAAGATTGCATTGTTGCTTTTCGTTGGTCTTAGTTCTTATTCCAAGAAGTGATTGATTTTTTTGTCTCGGGCTTAACGTCGCACTGTTCTGCAGCGAGGCTAATGGCGACGGATGAATGATTATGATGATGATTGGGAGATGACGGTGAAGAGTTGGTAAGGTTGGAAGGTGGGAAGGAGGCGGTCGTGGCCTATTAGTAGGGTACCTTCCCAGCATTTGCCTGTCGACTGAGGGAATACCACGAAAAACCGCAGTCAGGAAGGACGGCCGCGGGAATCGAACCCGGGCCTCCGGAATACAAGTTCAGAGCGTTACCAATCAGCCATACCTGTTCCGTTAAGTGATTGAAAATGGATCCAATGTTAAATGCCGTAAGACCACGATTAGACTCAAACATAGAATATGTTGAGATGTTTTCACGTCACATGTGATGGGCTGGATCTCTCAACACTGCTTGGATGTTTTCCTGCTCTGAATAGACATGATGATGGAAAATTGAGACTATATTATTTCCCAACAAAATGTGTTATCAATTAATATATTGATTGAAATACTTTATTCCCGTGTCTAATTTGATATTTAAATTTAGAGAGTCGACGTGTCTTAACGATAGAGCGTCGAAGCAATAATCAAACGTCCGCGGGTTCGAAAACTCTTCGCGACACTTTTTAAAATCCAAGCTGAAAGTATTAACATTTTAAATATATTGCACAGGTGATCCTCAACTTGTTCAGCAAACAATAAAACCTACGCGTTATTTCCCATGTACCAATGCAGATCCCCAGATCCAACCAACAAACAATAAACCTACCTCCTAAATCAATCCATCGTGAATCCGGCTTGTCTTTTACTACACTGTCAATACCGGAGGCTTCAGCGGCGCTGTTTACTGTCCTTCCTTATGATTGCTCGTAAATCTCTCGGCGACAGTAGCGCGCCTTGCGGGAGTTATTGTCATTACACGTGGGGCGGTTTACGAGTCTCGGCCAGTCGTTTCCTCGCTCGTCCTGGCAGTAAACTCCTTTATCGGCAAACACGGCGACAATAGACAAGGATAATTCTGCGGACGGATGCAAGTGGAATGGGGGGCATTAGAGCACAAGGATTACCCTATTCTTGCTCGAATATGTTTCATTTGTAAGTAGAATGGGGGACATTTAAGGCACAAGGATATCCCTATTCTTGCTAGAATATGTTTCATTTGTAAGTAGAATGGGGTTCATTAGAGCAAAGATGTCCCTATACTTGCTAGAATTTGTTTTATTTGTAAGTAGAATGGGGGACATTTAAGGCACAATAATACGTTTCATCTGTAAGTAGAATAGTGTAGATAGGAGCACAAGAATCCCCAGTTTTTGCTAGAATATGTTCTATTTTACGCAATTCAAGTAGAATGTTAGGCAATAGAGCACACCCTTCTCGTCGGCTTGAAGTAGAATGTGGGCCAATAGAACGCATATCGCAACGCGTCTAACATGAAAGATGGCTGCCGTCACTTGACCCGAGGACCAGCTGACGATGGAATGCGTCTGTCACTGACGTCACTGCAGCAACCCCCCCCCCCCCCCCCCCCCCCCCCCCCCATAGTATATAGTAAATGTGACCTAGACGCTTGCAGACTCAGGGCATATTGGAGACGATAAATTCATATAAATTAGTTGTCGACAGTCGTGATCTCCTTGCCCCTGCCTCCACCCCCTTACCCCGACACCCCCTCGCCGTGCGCCGCCGGTAGACAAGTAGAATCGATGGATGTCTTTCGCTCTAAGCTCTTTGGAGCGTTCAATCTCGTCGACCAATCACAACACGCGTACAGTCGAGCCCACCAATCATCGGGCTTAGATTCTTGACAAAACAAAGTAACTGTGCTCAAGTATTTACGTCTGGTACTTTGTCTTTCTACCAGTTAGCTCTGTTTTCTCGGGGATTGCGAGAGAGAGAGAAAGAGAGGGAGAATTAAACTGGAGACAAACTGCTTTGATTACAAACTTGATGTTACTGTAAATCCAAGGTCAGGCATTGGGGAATCTATTTAGTTATTTATAGAATGACAAATGATAGATTATATTATTAAGAGGCCTTGGGAAGGTAAAGGGACGCGCATGATTCCTCAAAGTGTTTCATTTGAGATTTGTTTTCGCACGTTCAGAGTTTAAAATATCAGATATTATGACGTAATGCACTGGAGTACATTACGACCTCACGGTACCTATTATTTATCTTTTTTTATAAGATGTAGAATAGGTACCCAATTATGACCTCAAAGTGTTAACTATGGTTAATGTACGATACATATATGAATTCGAAAAATCGGATATTATGGACCATTTCAAGCAGACTTTACGACATAATGCCGTATACCGGAGTGTATTATGACCTCTGGTATGGATTCAAAGTTTTGTCTAACTATGGTTAATGTATGATACATATAGTATATTTAACACTTTGAGGTCGTACCATAGGTCAGTACACTCCAGTATAGTTCGTAAAGACAGCTTGAATTGGTCCCTAATATCCGAATTTATTAAATTCTGTTTTTGTGAAAATTAAATTATAAAAACTTGTCGAGTTACGTTAGTTTTTACCCAAGGACGGACATTATGTCGCCGGGTCAGATTTAAGTTATAAATGGATGTAAATCGACGTATTTTTGTAATGTGGGAGATTCCTCTTCAAATTAAAGATTTCTCCGGAGCCTATTTCGCAGAAAACCATTAAGAGGCAACCGGAAGCAAACGGGAATCGCATCGGTTCGTCAGAGCGTTTTTTGAAATTTTGTCTTCCCACTAAATAATTTTAAAAAATCAGACAGTAACGACCCATAACAGCCCAATAGATTAAATAAAGCCGCACACTGGAGTTCATTATGACCTCTGGTGCGACCTCTAAAGTGTTAAATACGATATTTTTAGTACAATAATCGTATTTACCACTTTGAGGTTGCACCAGAGGTCAAATAGTACTCCAGTTTGTGGCATTATTTAGTCAATTGAGCTGTTATGGGTAGTTACTAATTGATTTTTTAAAACTATTTAGTGGGAAGACAAAATTTTAAGAAAAAAAAACGCTCTGACGAACGGTGCGATTCCCGTTTGCTTCCGTTTGCCTCTTAAAACTATATCAAATATTGCCAAAAAAAGCACCTAATGACAGCTATTAGGCAATGAGGGACGTTTTTTGCACCAAGAAAGCAGCGGAAGAATTTGACATGAAAAGATGGTCATACAACTGGTCAGCAATTCTACAACAATTTTCGATTGCTGGCGAAATATCAACATAAAAAAACACTCCGTGTAAAAATACCAGCCAAGTCTCTTCAACTTAAAAAAAATAATGAAATCTAAAAATTCTGCACTGAAAAGTAGTGATATCAAAAAATTAGCCAAGTCAAAACTTTATTTGAAAATCAAAAAATACTTGGCGCATCGTGTACATAAATAGCTTGGAAGTATAAGCCAATTATAAATTTTACATGAAATATACATATACATAGTATACCTATAATGCCCTAAAAAAACGATGCGCCAAGTATTTTTTGATTTTCAAATAAAGTTTTGACTTGGCTAATTTTTTGATATCACTACTTTTCAGTGCAGAATTTTTAGATTTCATTATTTTTTTAAGTTGAAGAGACTTGGCTGGTATTTTTACACGGAGTGTTTTTTATGGGGATATCACTACTTTTTTTAGTTTATTCTTACAACTTACGTGTGACACATATCACATGAACAATTACTAAATCCTTTAAAAAAAATTACCCTTTACAATTTGGTTATTCTCATGAAAAAAACAAAGGTTTCATTCCAATCGGTCAACCCAGTTCCGAGATATGGCAACACGTCGGTTTTCAAAATGGCCGCTGAACTTTCTGCACTGCCACATAGAATTTATAACTATAAATGATGTGTATCATTTTTAGCTTTCTGAATATGTATTTATTGTATAGGAGGGGATTATAATGATTTATAAATTTGAATGACGTCATTTCCGGCCTCATAAATAGGAAAATTCTAGTTTGACTGTTCCTATTCCATAGAGATGTCCTTCCGAATCGTTTGGCACTAGTTTCATACCGATCTGTCAACCAGTTTTCGAGATATTACGTCGTTTCTTCCGATTTCAAAATGGCTGCTGAAATCACTGACCTCTTGAATTATAATTTAAACATGATTTCATTTTATTATAAGCAGTCTCAAATAGTATATTTATTGCATCAAAATGTAAATTTGTGCGATTTTTAAAATGTGTGACGTCATTTCCGGTTTCAGTATGGGAAACTGCAAATATTATTGATGATAATACATAAAGTTGACCGTCTAAATTGTTTAGCGTTGGTTTCGTTTAAATCTATTAAGACGTTATTAAGATATGATGTCATTTCTGGTTTCAAAATGGCGGCTTCCGGTTGGTTTTATATCAAGTCAAATAATATCACAAAAGAACATACGTTACATAAATATCAAAATAATTGGATCAAATTTGTTGCCGAAATGCCAATCGATGAATTAAATTTCATGACGTCATTTCTGGTTTCGTTAACATAAATTTTAGTCTGTTGCTATTGATTATCCATATAGATGACCGTCCGAATCGTTTGGCGCTATTTTCGTTCCAATCGGTCTAGCCGTTGTTGAGATATGACGTCACTTCCAGTTTCAAAATGGCGGCACAAAAAATTTATGGGGTGAAGGTTAAATCAGACGCCAAAAGTGCACACGTGGTAAAAATGTGAGATCAATCGGTTCAGCCGTTTAGGCTGTGGCCTGTTTACCGGATTTTAGCTCCAGCCTACTACTACTACTACTGAGATTATTACTGATTATTATTATGAAAACCGCCCTAAAACACTGTTTTCACGGCCCTCTAGCGTGCAAAGGGCGTAACCTATTGTTCCCAAATTTGGTATATGTTGTAGGGTGGGCCATAGCTCGAAATTAAGATATATCGCAACAATGTGAGATTTCCCAATTTTAAGATCCAGTAGGCCGAAAATGCCACTTTGATGCTTACAGTAAAAGTGGGTTTGCTCCAGCCTTTATTTGAGAGTGTGCGCGCCGTACGACTTGGCTGGCGTGGAGCGACCGCTCCACTAGATCTGTAGAAAGCGTTTAACAAAATCTCATTGCTGACGAAATTGCTACCGCTGTGCAGTTATAGAATCCCAACCCTGGCGAACATCAGACGTAAACATAACCTCAAAATAACAAGACTTGTGACTGAACGTGCGCTCATTAGAAATAGAATGTAATTTAAGTTGTTGTCTTGGTTCGACGAATACCAGAGCCCTCTGTTGAACGTTTTGAACACCATATTGATAACCATAAATGTACTCAGTTGTTAGCTTGTAGATCGGTTGAGCTTTTTACACCTTCTGACGCTCGGAAAAGAAGCCACGTTGATTCTGATCGAATTATTTAGCAAGTTTATGTTGTTTATAATCTGTACATGAAAGATAATAATTGTGTTTGTCGACAGTAAAATGTATGTTAAATCAGCAGTCACAGAGGTGGTTTCTTTGAAATTGGGTAAATAAACAATGTTTTCGTCAAACATTTCCTAAAGTTAACCTCTGTCTTAACTCTCATCGCCGCCATCTTTGTTCATTACGTAATATTTTATTGTTCTTAGAGACTATTTTTGGTGAGTAAATCGGTGAGTAGTATGGATAACTCTGCCTTGCTCTGGGCTACCGAGCGCGTCCCCGGGTTGCGGATAGGGGAGTGGCCTACAGATATGTAGGTTAGCCACGAATAAGGTTTATCCAAATAAGTGGTCGCGGACAATTGAGCGGCGGTGCTAGCAGGATGGGGTGGCTTGCCTTTTGCAGGGCAAGTCTATAAAATGCTCCAATGTCCAGTGACGGCACCGTGTCAAGGCGAATAATTGCCGCCATAAGCAATGCTAAACAAACCTGCTGCCTTGTAGGACTTGATGTTGGATCATCAAAGGCTAGGACCACTGCCGATAACAGTGGCTGCAATCATGAGTGCAGTGAAGGGGCAGCCCCCCTATCATGATCGAGCGCTGTGGGTTAGTAACCTGCACACTTTAAATACCACTACTTACAAGCATCAAAGGAATAAGCCGGACTGTCTCATATATGACAAATCACGCGCGGATAAGGCTAAACGATTAGGAATAACTGACACAATGCATGTAGGCACTTGGAATGTAAGAGGACTCAATACCAAGGAAGAAGAACTCACGAACATTTTAAAGAAGAGGAACATAAACATCGCCATTATAACAGAAACAAAGAAGAAGTTGAAGGGTACGGTGGATTTGACTAACAATTACACTATGATATACAGTGGAGTTGAGCAGAACCGAAGAGCATGCTGCGGCGTGGCAATATTGGTTGACGAGAAGTGGAGGAACAAAATCAAGAGTTATGCGTAAGTTAATGAAAGAATTGTCACTGTACGGCTTAAGGTGGAGAGAGGGTATCTAACTGTAGTCGGCGTTTACGCACCGGAAGAGGGAAAGAGGGAGGAGAGCGAAGCGTTTTATGAAACACTCCAGAAGGTAATCAACAAACATAATACAACAGACCACCTGATTCTTGCGGGCGACCTCAATGCGCGGGTGGGTAATGTTCCCATTCCTAAAACTGTAGGAACATTTGGCGAAGCACATCTTAATGACAATGGACGTATACTTCGAGATTTTGCAAGTTTCAACAGTTTGAAGATCACCAACACATTCTTCAGGAAAAAGGACATACATACTTACACATGGAGTGCAAGAGTTAATAGATTATGTCATCGTCAATAAGAAATTGGTATCGCAGATCAAAGACACTCGAGTTTTCCGAGGATGCGATATATTCTCAGATCACTATCTGGTAGTGTCTACAATACATATACTTGCCAGATGGAGGAAATGTAATCGCAGAAGAGAAGCAGAGAAGGAAATTCTGAAGGTGTATCTCTTGGAGGATGACTGTGTGAGGAAGTTGTATCAAGATAGACTTACAAACTATCTCAACACAATGCCAACTAGTGATAATATTGACATTGAATGGGAAAATATAAAGAACGCTATTAACCTTTCAGCCTTCGAAGCTCTTGGCACAAAAAAGAAATCCCGGAGGCGTAAAGGACTCAAGATATGGAACAGTGAAATTGAGTGTGCAATTAAAGAAAAGAATAAAGCCTACTTAAAATTTCTTCAGGATAACACCGCCTCTACGAGAGAAGACTATAACTCTAAAAGAAATATTGCTAAAGCTGTAGTGCGACGTGCCCATGAGTTGAGCTGGGAACGAACTGTGAGTAACTTAGAGCACGATCTTCATGGCCGACAATTGTCTGTATATAAAACTTTCAAACTTCTGAACTCGATTGAAAAAGATACCGCCAGGCTAAATGTCATCGATGAAACCCAGTGGCTCAATTATTACAAGGAACTTTGGTCAGACCCTCTGGAAGATACGCACTTTTCAATGGAAGCAGACACTTCGTATGTAGACCAGTTGACATTGCAAGAACTTCAAGAAGCCCTAACACATGCGAAAAACCGTAAAGCAAGCGGAAATGACGGCATAAGCGTTGAACTAATAAAGTACGGAGGAATTTTTCTTAAGCTCAGGTTTTTACATCTAATGAACATGTGTTGGAATCAACTGAAAATTCCAGAAACCTGGCTAACGGCTTCGGTCATTCCGTTGTTCAAGAAGGGTGATAGAAGCAAGTGTGACAACTACAGAGGTATCAGTGTACTAAACTCCGGATACAAAATCTACACAAGAGTAATTAACAACAGAATACGAACAATATCAGAACATTTATTATCCGAAGAACAGAATGGTTTTCGAAGAGCGCGATCATGTACAGACAATATTTTTACAATCAGACAGATAATTGAAAAGCGAAGAGAATTCAACTTGGAAACCCATCTTGCATTCATCGACTTTGAGAAGGCTTTTGATAGAGTAAATAGACCTAAGTTGATGGAAGTTCTGAGGCGTCGAGGGTTTCCGGAACATCTGGTCAAAGTAACTGAAAGTCTATATACCAACACAAAAATAGAAATAAGGACGGATGACAGGGTTTCAAAGACAACTACAGTAAATAGAGGAGTACGGCAAGGTTGCAGTCTTTCACCTAGTCTTTTTAACATTTATATCGACGACATTCTTAGAGAATGGAAACTAATCAATAATGGAGGCATTAGGTTAGGACAAGAGCACACAATTAATTCATTGTTGTTCGCTGATGATCTTATAATAATGGAGCAAGATGAGGATGGACTGCAAAGAGCTATATTTACATTGGTACAGCTTGGCCGCCGTTATAATTTGAAATTATCCACAGGGAAAACGAAAATCATGGCATTCAAGGGAAAATTCCCGGTGAGATCGAAAATTGTAATTGACAATCAGTCTATTGAGCAAGTCTCTCACTTCAAATATCTGGGCTGTGACATAACATATGCTTTTGAGGAGGACATTACTCAGAAGCTGCACAAGTTTCAGTCTATATGTGGGACTATTCGACGAAATTTAAAAAACAAGACAAGGAAGAATACCCAAATCAGATTGTATAAGGTAATGGCGGTGCCAGCATTACTTTACGGAAGTGAATCGTGGGTCGACAAGACTCGGGATAAGAGTCGCATCCAAGCTGCCGAGATGAAATTCTTAAGGTCGGTGAAGGGATGCACGAGGTTGGATTGTGTAAGGAATGAAGAAATAAGGCAAGAGCTTCATGTTGAGAGTGTTAATGACACGATGGTGAAGTACAGAAGCAAATGGATTGAACATCTATCCAGAATGCCTCCAGATAGGATCCCCCGGAGTGCCTACCATTACCGACCTCATGGAAGAAGAGATGTTGGCCGTCCACGGAAGAGGTGGAAGAACCCTTAGATGCCGGAACAGGCTAGAAGCCTACTCCTTGATGGGAAGAAGAAGAAGAAGAAGACTATTTTTGAAACTCGATTACTTATGATGAACTCAGATAGTATTAGGAAGTTAAATACTAAGAAAGCGCTCTCTGTAACGCGTTGATAAGCGAGCACTGCAGTCATCGTGTGAAAGTTGCTGCTCTTTGAACATAGCTGAGAAGACATATTAAACCAAATGCATTCAATATCAGTTATAACTTCAAAAGGCATTTCTTGAATAAAATTGACAAATAAAAGCAACATTAACTGTTCGTAAAAATCAAAGCTCTTCAAATTCTTGATAGATGTGTCAGAAATTTTCAAAAAATCTAAACTTTGGTACCAATGACCATGTCAAATTTGAATTTTACTGGTTAAACGGTTCCATATTTAATGTCGTTCAAAATCTTTACCTGGAACCGCTCGTATGACATTAGTGTGTGTGCAAAATTTCAGATCGGAGATGTGACATGGCCATTGCCTACAAATACAAACAAAACAAACTGAAAACATGTGAAGAACTTTTAAAACATGGCATGCCACTGGAATGGATCAGGGACTGGAACAAGAACCGGAACCGAAAAGAACCGTTATTTTTATAGGAACCGGAACCGTAATCGGAACCCAAATTAATTAATGGTGGAACCCAAACCGGAACCGGAACCCATATTAATAATACACTTTATTTGGGTTTCATAACGGTTCCATTAGGATTATTTAAATAATTAATTTAATTTAATTTTTACTTCATTGCATTTCAAATCTGAAATTATTTACTACCTTCACAGTTTGTCAAATAAATGATCACCGAGTCAAATGAATGTCAAATGTGAAATGAGTCATTTCTGATCATGTAAGTTCCCAAAAGTCGATTAAAAAAAATAGAATTATTGTCTTAATATTTTGATGTAACCGATTGAACCATTATGGAACCGAAATAGACCCGGACCCGGAATCGTTACCGTAATTCATTTTTTTCCATGAACCGGAACAGAAACCGATATTTTAAAAAACTTTGAACCGGAACCGGAAACGATATTTTTAATAACTTTAAACCGGAACCGGAACCGGAACCGATATTTTTAAAAACTTGGAACCGGAACCGGAACCCAGAACCGATATTTATTTGTGTTCCAGTCCCTGTAATGGATGCATCTATGTGATACAACGAATTGATTCGACCTGCAGGAGCGTTAGTGTGTCATCGGAGACTGTTTGATCCGTCGAGCCGCCGCCGCTGCAACAGGAACATATAAATCAATAGCAGTTAGTGCGGACACGGGCTGCGAATTACTCGATACAAGTGGGGGGGGGGGGGGGGGGGGGCAGCGTCCTTGTCGCTCCAGTGAGCCTAGATCTGTCAGACACTTCCAGAGACCCATGTGAAACACGATCGATCACAAACACGTACAGATCTCAGCAGATTCTTAAGCGAGCGTTATGCCACTCTTTGGTTCTCTGTTAAGACGGTTTGTTTTTTACTTATTTTGTAAGCAATGCCCAGGTCAAATCGATCAACCATCACTTTAAAATTTTGCACACACACACTGTGAGCGTTCTCTGGGATCATTTTTGAACAGGATTCTGTGATTTTTTAAATTTAAACTGGTACCGTTTGACCTACCAACTTAAAGCTTTGCCAAATTGGGACCAGAATTTGATGTGTTTTTGCCAATTTTCAGATTAATCTGTCGTTATTACAAAAGCTATTATCATTTCAAGGATGTTTTATACGGAAGTGGTAACGCTCTGAAATTGTATTCTGGAGGCCCGGGTTCGATTCCCGCGGCCGTCCTTCCTGACTGGGGGTTTTTCGGGGTTTTCCCTCAGTCGACAGGCAAATGCTGGGAAGGTACCCTACTAATAGGCCACGACCGCCTCCTTCCCACCTCCCATCCTTACCTACTCTTCACCATCATCACCCAATCATCAACATAATCATTCATCCGTCGCCATTAGCCTCGCTGCAGAACAGTGCGACGGTAAGCCCCTGGAAAAAGAAGTACGTTTGCTATAATCTTGAAATATTTTCAAAGATTATGCCAAGAATTTTCAGTTCTTTTATCACTGCTTAAGCACGGTTCGTCAAGGCGATATTTTTAAATTTCTTTTTAAGCTGACAAAATTTAAAAAAAAATCAGATAGTAACGACCCATTACAGCCTAAAAGACTAAATAATGCCACACACTGGAGTACACTATGACTTCTGTTACTTCTTTTATTTTTGGTTATTTTACCAAAAATATCGTATTTAACACTTTGAAGTCGTACCAAGTGTCATAAAGTACTCGCAGTCAGTAGGGATATTTAGTCTATTACGCTGTAACGGGTCGTTACTATCTGATTTTTTTAAATTTGTCAGCGTAAAAAGAAATTTAAAAAAATCGCCTTTACGAACCGTGCTTTTTCCGTTCTCTTACGCACAGTTTCAAGGCCTGTAGAGCATTGACTTGCAATCGCATGCAATAGACCACATTTTAAATTATCTAGCTAGCTCTGCTTTTCAAAAAATTTTATATGCAGTCGTGATCCTCATATCTATTCATGTTTTGATCCATTGTTGAAAAACACTAATAGATATGAGGATCACAGTACTGCATATGAATTTTTTTGAAAAGCAGAGCTAACTAGATATTTTAAAATGTGGTCTTTACTCGTGATCGCTCATCAACGCGGTACACAACGCTACTATCTCAGCCAGGAGTAACCGACACACTGACGCGGGGCAGATTTGGCCGCAGTGCGCTTCGCCATACCGCATCATCACGCCCGCCTTCTAATTACCCCCCTCCCCCACCCCACCCCCCCTCGTCCACTAGACACAGTTTGCATTAGCGGCGGCCACAGCAGATGGAGACAATGAAGTTAATGATGCCCCGCATTATCGACAAGGTACTTAACGATCGACAAAGTAGTTAGCGATCGACAAAGTAGTTAGCGATCGACGTTGTGTTTTGGCAAAGCTATCGACACTCGCGAGTTGTTTGGGTTGTTTTAACGTCGCACTGTACTGCAACAGCGCGGCAACGGATGATACTGGAATGGTCGTGACCTATTAGTAGCCTTACCTACATTTGCGACACGACTGTGGGGAATCTGTCGCGACGTTGCCTCTGAATATTGGACTAAAAATACTGAAAATACTAAGTGTAATTTTATCTAAATGTAGGGGAAACTAGGGCACAGTGGGCCACTTTTAAATCCACTTAAAGTGTATGTAAAGTTGTTGTTTTTTGACACCTAAACATCAGCTAAAACGTATAAACCCCAAGGAATGTAGCGTTATAATTATTCAAAAATTTTCTAAGAATACTAACGGTAATTTGTGCCTAATTAACTAACTTTTGGATTTCATTCAATTGTTTTAATTATTTTTAGGTATTTGATTGGCTGTGCCGCCAATTTAATTCAATATTTAGATAATCAGCCATGACTAAACTTTGAAAACACCGACCCTAACAAATTTTAAAAACCTACTTGTCTGTTGTCATGGAAAAACGCGTTGAAAAAGTAGTTCTCTATTGGCACACATTCCACTGATCCAATGCCACATGGAACGCATGCGATGGGCCCGGCACGGCACGGCACGGCACGGCACGGCAGTGTGCGCATTGCTCCTGCAATCAATACACCTTGACACGGCCAATGCGCACACCTTGAGACACACTGATCCAGTGCCACATGGATCGCATGCGATGGGCCCGGCTCGGCACGGCACGGCACGGCAGTGTGCGCATTGCTCCTGCAATCAATACACCTTGACACGGCCAATGCACACACCTTGAGACACACTGATCCAGTGCCACATGGATCGCATGCGATGGCCCCGGCACGGCACGGCACGGCAGTGTGCGCATTGCTCCTCCAATCAATACACCTTGACACGGCCAATGCGCACACCTTGAGACACACTGATCCAGTGCCACATGGATCGCATGCGATGGGCCCGGCTCGGCACGGCACGGCACGGCACGGCACGGCACGGCAGCGTGCGCATTGCTCCTCCAATCAATACACCTTGACACGGCCAATGCACACACCTTGAGACACACTGATCCAGTGCCACATGGATCGCATGCGATGGGCCCGGCTCGGCACGGCACGGCAGTGTGCGCATTGCTCCTCCAATCAATACACCTTGACACGGCCAATGCACACACCTTGAGACACACTGATCCAGTGCCACATGGATCGCATGCGATGGGCTCGGCTCGGCACGGCACGGCACGGCACGGCAGCGTGCGCATTGCTCCTCCAATCAATACACCTTGACACGGCCAATGCACACACCTTGAGACACACTGATCCAGTGCCACATGGATCGCATGCGATGGGCCCGGCTCGGCACGGCACGGCACGGCACGGCACGGCACGGCACGGCAGTGTGCGCATTGCTCCTGCAATCAATACACCTTGACACGGCCAATGCACACACCTTGAGACACGTTGTGCCTTCTCTTCGCACACGAATGCATACACCCGCGGAATAAGAAACTGCTTCCCCACGGATCAGGTTTGGCTCTGAATTTGCAGGTTGTTGTAGAAACTAAATTTGCAAGGGGGGTGGGGGGGGGGGGAGGGTATAATATTGTAAAATAGCTTGAGCTGGACATACTAGTGTGTACAAAGACAATGGAGGGTCTGGGGGGATGGCGCCCCCCCCCCCAAAAAAAAATGCGGGTCCGGGGAGCACAGTCTCGGTAAATTTTTGAGTTCAGACATCAATTTGGTGCATTTCTAAGAGATTTTAAACTTTTTAATCATTTTTTTTCATTTCACATAAATGTATAAGAACATAGGGAGGGGAATTGAATCAGAGGGGGGGGGGGGGGGGATTCCCCCCCCCTTTCTACGCGCTTGTGAATTTGTATTCTGGAGGTCGGGTGTTCGATTCCCGCGGCCGTCCTTCCTGACTGGGGATTTTTCGTGGTATTTTCTCAGTCGACAGGCATACTGGGAAGGTAACCTACTAATATGCCACGACCGCCTCCTTCCTACCGTCCAGCCTTCCATCTATTCTTTTTCATCATCTCCCAATAATCATCATAATCATTGATTATTATTTAATTGATAATAACAAGGATGATTGTCAAGGAACCTGACCAGCAGCCAATCCGGTTGAGAAAATGAGTTAACGCATGAGAAAACGGTTGAGAGGGGGGAGAGAATGTGTATGGCAGATCAAAACAACAAGCGTCTCCATTTCAAATTATGGCTCGAATCTCTGTTTTTTGTGTTGTTTTTTTCGTATTCTACAGGTCAAACGAAACAGATCTGGCCAATTTTTAAAACAAAAAAAATAGAATCGTTATCCATAGTTAATTTACTAGCAAATTTGGTCTGTTGGTTTCACCGGAAAAATTATTTGTGTGTGAAAATTTTAGATCGAGAGAAAGTGCCATAAGTCTTTAAGAAAATATGTCATTGTTGATTTAAATGAGAAAATATTCTGGATAACAATGAATTAAAAAGATGTGTATAGTCAAGGTCAATGTTTTCGTTCATGACAGTATATTTGCACGTGTTTTGAGAAACCAGCTAACTCGCATCTTTAAATGTTGATTATCTCTTTAAAATCTCTCAAAAAGCAAACTCCACTTCACAAGTTTCAGAAACACGGCCTTCTTGAAGAGCTTTATGTTTCCTAATTAGACGCCGGAGTTCGTTGTTTTTTGTTTCCAATACAGTCTGTTGAGATAAAGTTACGGCTATAAACTGACAAAATGGCGTTCACAAAGCCATGATTACTAATATCTTACGAAAAAGATACAGGGACACTCACACATGCAATAAATTAAACACTTCTTGCCACTTCTACATCATTAGGCATAGTGTTGGGACTTGAAAATTTTCATATTTTTGATTTTATGAAAATTTTTAAGACCTGTTGAAAATTTTTATGAAAATTTTCATGAAAATACTCATTTACAGAGCACCTTTTCGCATATTTTCCATTTGTTATTTTGTAAAGTATTAATGGAGGTAGGTACATTACATTTGTATGCGTGATAGAAAAACGTATAAAAATGCACCTACCAAAAAAATTAAAAAAAAATAAAAAAAAATATGAAAAATTTAATGAAAAATTTAATGTAATTTTTCACACACAAAAATTTCATGCAAAATCCCAACATAATTAGGCATGATTAGCGCCTTTCTCTGTGTGTTTTTGTCTTTGTTTTAGCCTGCAATTGCAAGGTCAAATGTTCAACCAATCATTCTGAAATTCCGCGCACACACTAATGTTATAAGAGCGGTCAAGTGTATTTTTTAATATGATCCTGTTATTGATTGAAAATTTATACTGGACCCGTTTGACCGATTACTTCAAAATGTGTATGGCCATTGGGACCAAATTTTAGATTTTGACAAATTTTATACCAATCTGTCATGTAGGTACTTAAAAGGTTATTGGACTTTTTAGGTTTATTTTTAAATATTTGTCAAATCAATTCAAATAAAAAAAAATCATTGTATGTTTTCTTCCATATTCTTTCTAAGCTCTATTTTAAAGCAGTAACTGTTACACCCATATGGACTCGCCTGCAATACAAATGCTCGTTTATCAACGTGTTACACAGAGCGTTTTCCTTCTCTGTCACCCTATTAACAAACATGCATTCCTACTCCTGACTACGCTCTACTAATGATCAGAACAGCGCTGTAACATCCCCTCTTCAACCAATAATTTGTTACCACGGCTCGGGCATTCTATTTTCTGATTCCTGCCTTCAAAGTCAATATTTGTTCTCACTTGACGGAACCTAATACGATGCTTCCACAGACGGTAATGGCCGGTCGTTTAATGAAACGTCAAGTCTGGCAACATCGCACCCTCATGCATAGCGCATAGGACTTTCATTTGGCTCGCGGCTGATGACACGCGCGGCGTTGCCACGTCTGGCGGCAATTAAGAGCTGTCATTGCGAGGCCCTGGTGGGTGGTACGAGATGCTCTGGGAGCGAGCGGTCACGCACATCGGAACTGTCTGGCGAGTTGGTGCAGGGGTTGGTTGGAGTTGGGGCACTTTTACGTGACGCCATTGGTAGACACAACTTTTGGTGGCAGAATTTGGGTTTATTTTGAATTTCGTCGTTTTGATCGATACTAAATGTGGTCTTTATTATGTATGTAAAAATAAACAATTTGAAATACAATCATCGATTTTCAAAGCTAGGTAATGAGTGTAGCGAGTGTGCATCTTTGTTATCTCAAAAAATATTTTCTCTGTTACTTTTTCGTTTTCTTTTGCTTCTCTTGCAAAACTTTTGCTACATACTAATACCATATTAGTGCACGGAGAACTGTATAGTTTTCGAGAAAAATCCTTTGATTGGTTAAAAAGTGATTGCCCTTTTGGTCAATCAAAATGATATTATTAGATAAGACAAATTTCCATTGAAATTGGTGACGAATTTGAGAATTATAGTTGTTTTATAAATTTTTGTAGTATAGTTAGGAAATAATATTTTAATTTGGTTAAACAATTTAAAAAATGTACGGGTAGTTGTTTATATAAAAAAAATCTGACCTTAATGTTTAATAATCTTAGTTTTGGAGAAACTATATCGGTGGATATGGTTTTATATCTAATATCTACTAGGAAAATTACTATGTTTTTCAACTTGCCACGTTAAAGATAATGCTAACTCACATTTATAAAGTGATCTTGGAACTTAGAAGAATATTGCCTTCCTGCCCAAAACGTCACAAGGGTAGTAAAATGGAGGCTGAGAGGGTCGGGGAAATGCGTCAAAGCTATAAATAACAAGGTAAATACTATTTCTCAGATGAATATTTAACTTGAAAATGTGTATGGATAAATATTTCGTATCATTATTAACTATGTACTTACTTAAATATCTTTCTTTTATAAATAATCACTCTAAATATGAACTTTGGATTGCCGCTGTCATATTTGTTAATTCCCTATACCTTTATAGATTACATTTCGAAAAAACAAGGAACACGACTGATCTCTGGTGGATTCTTTGGTACTAGAGATAGAGTGTAATGGAGGATATAAGGGGGATATTTATATGAATACATTATATTATTATTTGCTTTAAGTTGTTTGTTATGGCTGAAAAAGTAAACTTGTAACTAAATCAAAATTTCAATTGTTTCTCCTTTTTCACTGCCCTATGGAAACACGAACTTCTAAATAAAAAAAGTGCATCTAAAAAGTTTCCCGTCATAAGTGGCTCCATCACGTATCGCTTATTTGTTCGAATGGCAACCTTTTCTCACGCAGGATTCCTATAAGTTCAGATATCTATCGGAGACTTCTATTCGTGCATCCCACTGTGCTTGCATTATGTTTGCACGTGAGTGTACCGCCTTGTGTACAGTCACCCATCATCTCGAGGACCTCGTTGTTCTCGGGAGAGTTCTCTCCTCTCCTCCCCAAGGACTCGTGTGTGACGGAGTCACTGCCTCCTCGATGAGATAAGCGTCACGACAATCGTCGACGTCTAGTGGGCCGTGACTCCGTGAACAATGGAGAGTTGAGAGGGCCGTGGTGGAGTGGAAGATGGGTAGAGATCAGTCGGGGCGATGTTATCACTTGATAACTAGAAGATACCGGGTGGCGCAAAAAAAATCACCATGATTGAGAGGTCACTGTATCGAAACTATTATAGATAGGATGCTAAAATTTGTACACATATTAGAAAACATACCAATATTTAATATGTGCAAGTTTCAAAAACATAACTATTGTAGGAAAAAAGTTACAGCAGTTCAAATTTGGTTGTCAAAAAATTGATTATAAGGAGCTCAAATAGCGCGCGTCGAGAAAACTTCCAATGGCCGGGACGCTGTTTCTTCAAAACTACGTACGATATCAAGCTGAAAATTTTAAATTATATTCAAAATAGATTGAGATCGATTGTGTAAAAGTTTCAATCAATATCAATATATGGAACGAAAGTTATTGATATCTTGTAGTTGAGCTTGAAAACAAAACAGAATAGTGGGGAAATGATCAAATAATCTACATATTCTGATTTTACGCTCAACTTCAGGATTCCATAACTTTCGTTCCATTCATTCAAATTGATTGACATTTTAACACAATCGATCTGAATATATTGTCAATATAATTTGAAATTTTCAGCTTATATAAAATGATATCGAAACTTATATATTTTCGGCTTCATATTTGAGTAGCTCAAATTTTAATCATGATTAGATAAAAAATTTGAAAATTAGAAAAAAAAATTAGAAAAATTAGACCAAAAATCCACTTGTTATTACCAATATAACAAAGCAAAAAATTAAAAACCTACCAAGTTAAAACCCTAAATTTGTCTTTTATCTAATCATAATTAAAATTTCAAATCATTTCGTCAACCCATTTTGTCTCCAATCGTTTCCAAAAAAAGTGCCTGAAACACGCGGCAAATTCGCTCGCGTTTGCGCCACCTTAAAGTACTTCCACCAAAAGGTCTTGTTAAATAGAAATTCTACACCTCAAATAGTAACAAATGCAAATACGGAAACAAAAATATGTGTAACGGGATTATTTTAAGTGATATCTTGAAAAATAATGTTTATAATTCCCATAAGGTAACGATGTCAAAATTTAGCTTAAATCATCTGCAGTAATTGAAATAAAAAATACACATTAAAATGTTTGAGTTCACTGGAATGCTCGTATTATTCTGATAATTTTAACCGTTTTCAAATGTTGAGATAATCTGTAAAAACAGTATAATTTCGCCTGTTTCTATTGGAAACTTCTAAAAATCAAGGAAAGTACTAATATTTCGTACTGCATGAAATAAATATATCAACGAAGCAAAATATATTTGCCCAATATTTATTTATTTGATTTGTTAATCATACATCAAGTCACTGACTTGAATTACGTGGACTAATAGAGCCTCTACTTTAACGACTAGGTAATCATGACAACGGTTGTGAATCCTGGTCTCGGAACTACTTCTCGCTCACGCACAGGATATCGTATTATTGCTGATGAAACGTAGTTGTTTTGTTTCCGAGGAATCCGACGCAATAGCGCGGTTCCCGAAACTCATTCCCTCGTAATCAACCTGTCATGAATATCACGTGTCATATTCATGACGTCACGTGCAGATACAAGACGTAGCGCGGCCACAGCGCAGAGTCTCTGTGACGTAGAAGGAAAGGATGTTGTGAAATCAGTATCTCAGGTGTTTATCAATGCATCTTCTTAAAGTTTCGGATTAAAATTTCAATGTACTCAAAACTTTTTTTTTAATTTTAGCAAATCAAGTACTATTTAAAAAATTGCATAGTAAAGCCTAGGTAAAGGCTTTTACATTTTTTTAGTTTATTTTTTTTAATCTTTTTTTAAATGTTTAGGTATACATGTAGGTAACATACATAATGTTTTTTTTTTTTTTTAGCAGTAAATTTAATATTTTACATTTTTACAAGAAATTCGATGATATTTTGAAACACGCATAAAATGTCCGTAAAATGGCAATAGCTTTTGAATGTAACTTTATATTATTAGTCCGAAAAATTACGAAAACGCGTACAATGTTGGTCCCGTTGAAGTTGATTGGTGAAACGGTTCTAGTTCCAATTTTCAAAAATCACAGGTTCCAATTCAAAAACAATACACAAGACCGCTCTTGTGACTCAATTTCAGATCGATTGGTTGACATGTTTGACCTTGACATTGAATACAAAACACACACAAAACTCGCGTTCAACTCGTAAATCGTACGCGGGACGCGATTCTTGTTTCCATAAACCACGACAAAGTTGAGATTTGACAGCAGTAGTGCCATCTACCACCGTTATGACGGCAGAGTAGTGAGTTGGACCTTGAAGAGTTTTTAATCGATTTTTATCAATATCTTTTACCAATGTAATTGTTAACAAAATAAGGCTTTGTACGAGTATTCAGAACAGCTCAATGAAAATAATTCCATATCTTGTAAAGGTTTATTAGATTTACTTTGTTCTGCAGATGTTTAGTGCCCGAAAATTAGTAAAATTATGGCACTAAATATCTGTTGGACAAAATAAAACTAATAACTTATTCCAAACTATGAAATTACTATAGAGATTGATGGGCCCCTGGCAAAATATGATTTTGGTGCCCCCCCCCCCCCCCCCAAATATATTTTAGTTATATTTGAGTATATTGAAAGATACCGTACAATAATAATATATTTAAAAATACTGCTAAGCACCTTCTCACCTAAAAGAATTGAGATCTAAGGGTCTAGCAAAACGTTGTTAAAACATGTTCGCACTTAAAATTCGTGAAAACATTTAACCCAGATACTGCCGCCAAGCAATTCACTGAACGTTGAGCCTGAATTTGACATGGAATAAGCCTCCAAATGTCAAACATAAGCCGCAGTGCGATTGTATAACCTCTTAGCTGAGATAATGGATCGTTATCTACACCAATTGATGAAAGTAATTTAGCCTATCAGCAGGCAAAGCAATTCAAAGTGTTTAAAGTCGACTTCCTTAGATAAATAATGTAATTATATTTCATATCCTCATAGCTTTTGCACAATTCAACTGATTAACAATGATATTAATAGTTTACTTTCATCAATTGGTATAGATAACGATCCATTATCTCGGCTAAGAAAGTTATACAATCGCCCTGCAGATAGAATCAATCAGAATGTTTCACACTACATACAGATGATTACTCTACTTTGGAAGCAAAGTATACCACGTTGAGTACAAAAAAATATTCGGAACAATAATTTGGAAAAGTTAATAAAAATTCTGCTTGATTTGATATTAGTGCCCGTGGTGCCCCCCTAGTGCCTGGGCCCCTGGCATTTTGCCGGCCCAGCCACCCGGTAGTTCCGCCACTGCAACCAACCGATCTGATATTTTGCACTAGTACTAAGTAGGTATCAACAGTAGGTATTGAATGTCGTGTATCATAAGATCGGTCAGGTGTACGTGTATAGTTAAAGAACGAGATTGGAGGAATAAAAGTCTGACTGAAGCCCTAATATCTCATATTTCTGAGAAAAGTGATTTAGGTGTTATTTTTATCCTGGCAACATTTTGTCCTCGTATCATATTGTGTCGTTAAGTGAAAGAAACCTGTATAATTCAATTACAGTTGATAAACCACGGTGTATTTTACAGTCTTCATTTGACAAAAGTCCACCTAAAGGCGGTGGCTAAAAATATACCTGCGACTTCGTTGTCGAATTGCTTACTTTCCTAACTAATTAAGCTTTGTGTAGATGTTATTCCCCTTTCTCACCGTGGTGAAAATAGCTCTATTTATTGAGAAGAGTTTATTGTTTCGTCATAGGAATGGGAATTACTTAGTTGTAATCATGGTAGACCAAATACTTAATAAAACCATGCAAAAATCGCGAGCTCAGCGAGAGTCACCACAGTTAACTCTTCTGGCTTTTTCTATGTTTTGTGTTTTTTTGTAGGCAATGCCCAGGCAAAACCGTTCAACCGATCGACATTAAATTTTGTACACACACTAATTTCATATGAGCGGTCCCATGTATAGTTTTTGAACGAGATCCTGTGAGTTATGTAAATTTTTTGAAAAATAGAACCGTTTGACAGATTAACTTAAAACTTTTCAGGGACGTTATCTGTATTTTAGACAATTTTCAGACTGATCTGTAATTAAATCCAAAAGTTATTGACATTCGACTGACATATTGCTTGTTGGATGTATCATTTCTTGAAGAAAATAATTTCAAATATTTTATAACTGCTACTTCAACTTTTCAGTTCCAAGGTATTTAGAGCAGAATCTTGCAAACGCATATGAATTCGCATGCACTACGAAGGCTTGCTTATCAACGGGTTACACAGACCGTCTTAGTATTCTTGATTGAAGTTCTACTTTCACCTACTTCTACTTTCGAAAGTTGGTCAGTGCCACTTGTAGCAACTGTTGCAGGGACGACGCTAGGAATTTTATACAGGGGGGGGGGGCAAACTTATTTTCACATGTATATTTTCATATTGAGGCGTAGGGATAATTAAAAAAACTGAAACCTTCAAAAACTTATCCCTACAAATTACAATAATTTGTATGAACTGTCCTCCCACCATTTTTCGTCCCTTACCATTTCCCAAGACTCTCCTCTTTCTTCCACAGCCACCTTCACTCCACTCATCCACTTCGTTCGCGGTCTCCCTGCCTTTCTTTTCTCTCCCATTGCTGCTCTAGCTGCCTCCCTTCTCGGTATCTGCTCTTGTCTCATCCCTTTCAATCGACCAAACCATTTCAATCTCTCCTTTCCTAATTTGAAACTTAGAGTCTCCATTCCCAGATCTTTCCTTATCTTTGATCTCCTTATCTCATCAATTTTTGTAAATCCTGCTATACTCTTAGGAACTTCATTATGTCTGGCAGACGAAAGTCGCCTATTTGCAAAACAATGTCAGCTGAAGTTTTATTTGATAGTTTGAACTGTGAAACAATTGAAGAAATGTATAGCCCCACTGCCTTTCAAGATATTTATTTTCCCATATTTGGTTTGGGGGGGCACAAGAGGGGGCCGCGCGAATGTTTGGGGGAGCCGTGGCCCCCCAGGCCCCCCCTTAGCGTCGTCCCTGAACGGTTGTTTAAATTGTGTGTTGTATCGTCTGTTTCAGGTAGGCAGTGAGTGATGGTTGGCAACATTACCGCCATATGCCGCCACTGAGAGGGACCTTAACAACCACCAATCACAGGATGGTTCCTTGTTGACATTTGGTGAGTGGACATTCATACGACAACATCGTCATCGAATGCATTTTACACTATTCAATCAATAATCACATCATGGGGATACCTATCAGAGATCTTCTAGTTATTGCGTGACTAATTTAGAGGGACACATTTTCTCCACATTGATAGTTTCAAAACATGCACTGTCACAAGAAATTAGAAAGGATAATAATATGCTTAGGTATAGGGGAGGCAGTGAATGAAATAAAACAATTTATCGTGGCGCGATCACTTATTCAAAAAACTTTTTCCAACAGTTCAAGTATATTTAAGTAAATGACTCATTTAATGTCCTGTAGTTTGAAACTCCCGCCCAATAATGAGTTTTCTATTTCATGTCTTTTGAGATTGAACAAAACTTTAACATGGGAGGTATTGGAAAATCATTTCGAATTTGGTGTATAGCTTTTAAAAAAGCACACGTTGTTATCGTTTTCAATTTTTTCCTGACAGTATGTCCGTAGATCTACCAAAAAAAAGTTTTTTTGTTAAAATCTAACGGTACAAAAATATTATTATTTCATTTTAGCTTAAAAATTACACGATTTTACTTGGCTGCCATAAGATAACATGTGGGAGAAAACTCAAATTATCTCTGAAACTAGACACGAGAAGTGTTTTATTTTTTCAAGGATAATGTATGGCATGATTATCAATAAGTACACACAAATGTATGAAGATCTGAAACTATGCCTCGAGTGATCGCGCCACCTTAAAGATGGTTCCACCTTCATGCAGTTTCCATGGTAACAAATATACTTACTTTTTATGTGATCGTAGCGATGCATGCGGCTAATCAAGGAACAAGAGCAAAATACGTTCCAAACTTCTCAACCATGAGATGAGTAAAGCCAACAATAATATTTGTCGTTTCTTCGGTTGACGCTCCATGTTTTGTTTGTGGTTTTGGCCCTAAAAAGGGCCGTTGTCCGTTGTTTTTTTTAGAGCCAAACCACAAACAAAACATGGAGTGTCAACCGAAGAAACGACAAACAGTAACTGCAACGGCTCCCAGATTCTCAGTCAATTCAACAATAATGTGTTAAAAATACTTGACCCCTTGGGGAAGTGATGCAATTTTAATTGATTTTTGTCATTGCATTGAGCACGTACTCGTTTAGGTGACCTTGAGGTCAAATACTATTGTGAAACGGACTGGGACTCAACACTTCCAAATGTAGAATTTTTTAAAATTCCGTTCTATCCAACCATTTGCTACAATATTTTTTCTACGAAAATGTGGTATCTGCTGAAATAGGTACCATTTTACAATAACATTGTTCTCCAGTCACATTTGGATGATAAATAATTAAAATATTGTTTAAACATCCTATTAGGTTCTAAATAGAGTTATTTTATAATTTTTTAAATGTGTGTTCTTGTGAATAAACATTATCTAACACTGTTTTGAAATAAAGTTAAGTCACTAGCTTTATGCATCAAATAAATAGTTGCAATGCAATTTAAAACAATCTTCGTTTGCATGTTTGAGAATAAATTTCTATACAGCAAGTAATGCTAGTTGTATTGACAGGTCTAAAAAGCTGTCAATAATCGTTCAATATTAAATTAGTGTGCAATACAAGTTATAAAATATCCATTAAGGAAGATTCTGAACAGCTATTGATCTAAGAGTAATCTGTCAAGTTCTCTAAAAATAAAAACACTTTGGCTTCCAAACTAATATGAATTTACGTCTCTCCGAGAAACTTTCAGAGGTTCAACGCTGTTTTGAATATACACTAGAAAGAGAAAGAGAGTTTAAGGACCTAATGCATTCCATATACTTTTTATATTATGACAAACACGCTAGGCAACAGATATACCCGAGTGAATTCCCATTTTTAATCGATTTTTTCCTGGAAATTTGATTAAAGTTCTAAAAAGTGACTCTACGAAAATATTAAAACAAAATTGAACATGTATCTGTACTTTATTTTTTTTTATATACGTATAAATTTCCAGGAAATACGTCACGAATGCTGACTTGACGTTTCGAATTCCCGGCCATGAATAAATGAAGTCTAGTTGACTCTGCCAAGAGAAAAAGAAAAGTCCCCGTCGTTTTCCACATGAAAAGCTGCAGTGAGTTTTCCACCCGTCCCCCCCTCACGGCCCACTTGACTAAAGCTTAACACGAATCGGACATTAGTAGAAATTATTCAAGAGGTCGGAGAGTGTGTGCACCTGCCAGTCACTACTGCTACCAACCCAATCCCCCGGGGAGGGGGGGGGGGGGGGGGCCGCCACTCAGTGGCACCAACACACGCGGATGAATTATAGAATCTGTCAGATTTCCAGAGTTGGTAATTGCTTTTCGAACTTTGCCGCACAATTTCTCGATATTTTTACTGCACTTCTGTTAATGAAACACACAAAACCAAAAATACTGTTATTTGAACAAAAAGCATGTGGTGTGAGCTGTAGTTTTGATAAAAGGACACTAAAGTTCACACATTGCCAACTTTTATGCTGAAAAAAACAGTCGTTTGTGCTCCATTGCCTCACATTGCCATGCAAAGTCAGAGAACTGAAAACTCAGAAAACTCGGTGTATTACCATAATATTATACTGCAATTTAACTCCTGCGCTTATTTCCTCAGTTAAAATTAACCTCAGGCTACATTGACCGCAGTGTATTATGGTAATACACGACATTTCCCGAAGTGGAGCTTAACTAAACTGAAGATTAAACTAATGGTAATATGACTCCTAAGTATTTTTCAAAACAACTGTAGTTGTTTTGACCCCTAAGTATTGGTCAAAACAACTGTAGTTGTTTTGACCAATACTTAGGAGTCATATTACCATTTAAATATATTTTATACAAAAATATCCTATTGAAACTACAACAAATTTAAAAACATTCTGTCACTAAAATGCAATAAAAGTAAGACATCTTTTGATCGTTGCTGTAATAAACACTCCATCTCAAAAATTAATAGTGTTAGGAATGTGCTCTAAAGGCTCACATTCCCCTTGAATCAACGCTAAGATTTCTATTGAACCCCCTTGTGCTCTGCCGCCTAACCCTCTACTGAATCCGCTACGAGATAGAAAGCTCCGCCGCCAAAGTCACGACCGCGTTGATATCACACTTCGAACAATCGACCAGCATGTAATAAATCGAGTTGGCCGTGTGATGGAATTTGCTAATTCATTCATTCGGAATCATAAATCTCTCAAGCCGTCGCCCATTGGCCGTCGGTAATTTACAACAGTTGATGGTGCAATCGAGTTCGCAGCCAACCCCCATTCGTTGACCTACATCGAGTTATATAGAGCCAACAAGGTAATTATACAGTAATATACATTCTTCCAGCCGATGGTATATCATGATGAGCTTCGGAAGGGCACTTGTGTCGTTAGTGGAGCGGCGGTAAACCCCGGGGTCACTACATTTTATGTGAAAAGTCTGCAGCTATGCCGTGACCTTCTTGCGATCTTAATTACTAACCCCCAGTCAGGTGGTGGGTGGCTCTTTGACGAATTGCTTCAATGCAGATTATCTGCAGATAACATTTTCTTTACTTACGAAAATAATCTTTGAATGATTTTCTTGGTCATTGAAAAGTAATTAATTGCCTGACCGTGATGGATGTTGGATGCATATTTTATTTCGTTTTTAGAGGGGAAAGTAGGATTAGAAGGATAACAGTAAATAATGTATTACCTCGAAAGTAGAATCAAGATTTCTTGGTCTCGCAAGAGGTTAAGCCTCGAGTGTGTGACTTGTGGCTTTGAACGCCGAGGTGCAGGTTTATGGAGACGCCTCGACATTATGTAGACATTATCCATGCATGGACGACGTGAATAAATGATCGGTGAGTAGACATCGACGTTTTCCTATTCAGCGGCGCCCTCGAGACGTCGCCGAGGTCCTCATTACCGACGCCGTCGACATCTCTAATCGGACCAATTATTAATCGATTCAGAAATAGGTCGCTCCAATTACCAGAGTCATTACGTTGAAATGTAATAGCATCTTCTACAAACCATGACTTTGAGTGAAGATTTTAAATTATTTTGATAAACGAACAGCACTGGCGGTGCTCGTTGATTCGACATTTAATTCCACTGCACGATGCTCTTTTGTCTGAAATTCAGAGAAAACCAAGAAAATATAATGTCGTATTGATAAACTCTTGAGGTTTTAAAATGCAGTTAACAAGTGTCATAAACGCATGTGTCGTGTTGTTTTGCGTATTTGAGATTATTCGAGCCGATCTAAACGAAAACTTCTTTAGCTTCGCAAACGCCGAGGAATTCGTTAATAAAGAAAACGAGGGTGACAGTAACGAAGGTGCTCTGAACGTCGGAGATGGCGCTCAAAAGGACGTCGTTAAAAGGGATGCCGACAGTAATGAGGGCGCCGTTAACGGTAATGTGGATGCTTCAATGCCTCCAGCAAAGTCTCCGATTTATTCACCGGCAGAGCATGTTGCTAACGACGCTTACCATCAGCCTTTAGCCGAGGCAGATCTAGCCAGTGAATCGTTGTTGCGTTATTCCGCCGATTCCAAGAGAGAGGACGCCGTTAATGATGTTGTCAACACTGATTTAGATGGCGGAGGTTTTAACCAGTACCCCGGCCTGCCTTATCCGAATCCTGTAGGTGGCGAAGATACCAGCAGAGGACTTGGTTCTGACTTGGACGAAGAGATGAAGAAAGAGAGCTTCTATAGAGATTCAGACGACGGCAGGATGCCGTTCGCCGCTGACTTTAGCAGGGACTTTGTTAAGAGGGACGTTGGAAGCGCCATCAGGGACAGCGCATCACCAAATAACAATCAGGCAAGAGTTGATAATAGTAATTTTTATCGCCAAGGTCGCCAAGCCAACGAGGTTTCATCGGCCATTGACGATCTGTCTGTCCGACCTACCGGAGATAAGTTAAACATGAAGTATTTAGGAATGGAGGAGGTTGGTGGGAAGTCTCACGAAGAAGATCGGATGCAGTATCGCCCCCCTCGTTTCAGCGGTGCCAACATAACAACTCGAGTGAAGAACTATCCGGACCAAGTTATCATCGTCGGCCAGCCGATGACGCAGGCTTTCCCGCCGATCAAACAGCCGCAGCCGCGCTCGGATGCGTCGAACGTGAAGCGCAACGACACCTGTTCTCTCGACGTCGACGCCAACAACAACAGGAACTCAAAATTCGTGACGGCTTTGGACGCCTCGAAGATGGGCACAACTTGTAAAACGGGCAATGGAGCGGGGGGGAACGGGGCGGGAGGCAGCGGGCCAGGGGCGGCAGAAAAGAAAGTCAACGACATCTGCGACGCCGAGGGGTCGCCCGAGGAGGCGGCCGCCTTCAACGAGCTGATGCGTAAGATGTACGCACTGGAGGCTCGCGTCAAGATGGAGACGAGGGACTCTGACAAGGCCGCACAGAGGGTGAAGGACACGCAGCGTCACCTCGAAGAACTGACCAACAGGATCGTGGTGCTGAGGACGGACATGAGGTGGGCGCAGTTGGATGCCGGGGAGGCGGGCCGAAGGAACATGGAGGAAGACGCCAAGGGCGCCGTGCACACCAAGGCAAGCACCCACCTCTTCCATACCCGAATACTTCATGTTTAACTATCTCCGGTTCTTCAGGATGACAGATCGTCAATGGCCGATGAAAGTTCGTTTGATTGGCGAACTTGTTGATTCAAATTACTATTATTCTTAATTCTATTCCTACCTACTCACGTACTTACTTATAGGATGTATCCGAATGATTATTTCTTCGATCTGATCTTCATGTTTGATTATTCAGAGGTAATTCAGTAAAATGATAACGGTTCTAAAGGTAAATGCTGACCTGATTCATCAATCATATCTTTAAAACAAAATCGAAAATGAGAACCAAAACGATGAAATTAGCAAATAATCACATAGGTATAGACTACATTTCAAATTTTCTTTGATTAGGAAATAAGAAAAGTAGGGTTTAGTTGACTGAATTTGTTTTGACATTAAGTATTCATTGCAATTAATGATTACCGATGGCAATGTATAGTTCCTACTTTGATCGTTGTTTGAATGTGTCACTCCCAAGGCGCTGTTCGAGCTTCAGCAGAAGATGGAAGGCCTCCGGACGCAGTTGGCTAACACCGAGATGCACCGCTGTCGCCGCAAAGCGCCCAGCGACTGCAAGGGCAGCTGCGGCGGCCAGTGCGACCCCAACATCGACGCCGAGTACCGCAAGCAGGCGGAGGCGCTGGCCCGCGAGGAGGCCGCCGCCTCTCTGGAAGGCGCCGCCGTCTGCCGCTCGCAGCAGATCTCCGCCGTCGCGACGCGTCGCGTGCAGGAGGCGATGGCCAAGGTCTACAATCTCCGCGATCAGCTGGAGTCGGCGCAGTCCGAGGCCGTCGCGGCGGCGCAGAAGGCGTCGGAGGCGGACACCGACCGCAGGAAGAAGGACGACCAACTCGCCGCCTCCAAGCAAGGCCTCAGCGAGCTCTACCACCAGAGGACGATGATGGCGGCGGCGAGCAACGCGAGGATGAAGCGGGAGGTCGGCGAGGGCTTCGAGAGGACGCGACGAGAGATGGAGAGCGTGGAGAAGGCGATGGAGCACATGAAGGGCGACCAGAAGAAGTCGAAGAGGTCGAAGAGGGAGGTGAGGAGCTGCTGCAAGGCCGCCTGCACTCCCGCACCCTACAAGGCCTGCAACGTGTGTCCCGACCCCCCAGACCCACACCCCCAGTGCCCCCTGCCCAAGGGCGAGGCGCAGCACCGCAAGGTCGTGCAACTGCGCATGTTCGAGGAGTCGCGCGTCGCCGCCGAGAAGAAGGAGGTCGCCAAGGCCGAGCAGGTGGCGGCGACTGCGCACAAGCGTCTGCAGGAAGCGCTCGCCAAAGTGCAGATCCTGAAGCGAGAGATCGCGCGCATCCAGAAGGAGGCGGAGCGCGCAGCCGCCGGCACGAAGCGCGCGCAGGCGTGTTTCGAGGAGCACGACCAGCGCAAGTTCGAGGCGCGCCGGCGCGTCGACGCGCTCTACACGATGCTGACGAACGTCGAGATCGACGAGTGCAAGAAGTCGAAGCGGCGCGGCCACGGGGAGCGCGACGAGCGCGGCGCGTTGAAGAGCTGCGACCCGTGCGACACGCGCAAGATCGAACCGCCGAAGAAGTGCGAGCCGATCAAGTTGCCGAAGCTCGCCCCCTGCGAGACGACGACGCCGAAGACGTGCGAGCCGTGCGAGCAGCCGGACGCGACGTCGCAGAAGTACAACTGCATCCTGCAGCAGATCTTCGTGGCGGAGGCGGCCGTCAAGCTGGAGACGGCGGAGGCAGCGAAGGCGGAGCAGAACGTGATCACGGAGCATGCGCGACTTGAGGCGGCGCTGAACAAGCTCGTGGCGCTGCAGACGGATGTGCGCAACCTCCAGGCGCAGGCGCAGTTGATCGCGGAGAACACGAAGAAGGCGCAAGCGCAGCTGGCCTATCACGATCAGCTGCTGCACAATGCGCAGAAGAAAGTCGGCTGCGCGGTCGAACTGCAGATAGACATTGAGAAGTACATGGCAATGCACAAGAAGTGCAAGAAAGAGAACCCGCAAGAATAACTGTCCACTTTATACGACATTTACATTGCAATTGTTTTTTTATCCTTCAAATATTTTTAAAGATATTAAAGTCTTTTCATGTACTCTCTCATTATCAACTTCTTTCAAGTCCCATAGCATATCGTCGGTCATATTTCTCTTCTTCTTGACGTTGCCAGTCTGTGTTCGTCTCCTAGATTATGTAGTGCGTTGAGCGCAAGCGCTCCAGACGTCACTCCCACCTGTTAGATTGGAGATTGTTCTCAGGCGACGGAGCAGGTTCCGTCAAGGCGCTTTAGTTCGATAACATCTTCATTCAGAGGGCTAATAATGACTTGTATTCTCGCGCATTTTCCTCCCGATTCTATGACATTTTCTTTTAGAGAATATTCATCGTGAACAAAGAATATAAAATATGATGTTCAGATATCTTCATTTTCTTGAATTGAAAAATGGGTTTATTTTCTCATCCATTGTGGCTATGATTTATAAGGGACAGTAATAAGATTAGAGCGCTGTCCCATGACCTTCTAGAAGGTGAAGATTGAAAGTATGATTGAACAATTGAATAAGTGTTCTATGTAATTTCAAATCTTGCTATCCCATTTAACATTGATTAGAATCATGTCATTTTTAAATCAGTATTTACGGGCGATTTTGTGGGAGAATTGGTGGGGGTAATTTTCTACGCATTCAACTAATAATTCAAATGTTTTCTTCATATGAAAATAATATATTCCAATTGAGATGATTATCATATGAAGGGTCAAGTTGCAGGGTCACTTCAAAAGTTATTTTAGAGTTATTCTAACTTCAAAGCAGGTAACGAAGAATCAGTACTCTATGGCACTTTCTCGTATGTTTCTTTGTTTTCTTGTTTACTTTCATTAGTACTTTCTTGGCAATGCCCTGGGGCCCTATTCTAGTTCTTTTAAGTTCCCAATTCTGATGGAATTCGATTCCATGCAATGTTAATTCTTATTGCCATGACCGGATTCCATCAGAATGGAATTGGGAAAACGTTCTAGAAGAGACCTCCTGGCAAACCACTCAACAAATCGATCTTAAATTTTGTACACACACTAATGCTTGCTTTAATTGAGCGAGCGAAGCGAGCGTCTCCTTTTGACTCTTTTGACACGGACCTCTGTTTTTTTTTTTTTTTTTTTTTTTTTTTTTTTTTTTTTTTTTTTTTACTTTTATCTGTTAACTGGAGCAATAGAAGTCGCACCGTTTCACCGAGCGACCTGAAATTTTGCACACATGTAGAGACAACCTTCTCTGTTTGCAGACCCAATTTTTTTTTGAAATCCATTCATTGGTTCATTGGTAAAATAAATATCTCCTGATAGGTTGAAAAATGAAAATGGTCTTCGATAAATGTTATCAAACTCATATTTTGCATGGCCATTAAGACCAACATTGTCTCTTATTTTACAAATTTTTATCTTAATCAGCTGAGAATGTATGAACTTACTTACATTTTAAATAGCTGTCAGAAATTAAGTATTGAAAATTAATGTTTTTCCACTACAATTGAATCTGATTTGCTTTATGTACCAGTGTGTTTAGATGCTGTTTACAATTTTCAGTGAAAACCAGATACTTTTATGTTGATTGGGTGGATAATATTTTAATAATTCAATATAGAACGTATTTCCAAACATATCGTTTCAAGTTTTCGCAAAACTAAGGACCTTGATGAACTTTTGGCAATTCGTAGTTCTGATGGCCGTGCTTCCTGTGTGTTTCATAGAGTGGCGTTTGTTCTCTTCTTGTGATCATGTCATTTCAAATCTCTCCAGCATTTTGCTTATTTTCGTTAAAAAGTTTGGCAATTTGGTGTTCTTTGTGAAGGTTTTAGTAAAGTTTCCCCGCTTTTATAGCAGGTGAACATTATTTATCGAGAGTTTTTGTCAGAACATTGATATTTCATTTCTTAATAGTCTTCTTCTACCAATAGGTACCTACTTGTGGAAACGTTGGATTCATTCCGTTTCTGAGCTTCTGTCTATAGCCTGACATTTCCTTGAAGGGTGCTATTTTTTTTTAAAGGTGTGATTAATTCAGTTCAAAACACTACATTGACTTATTGTAATTGTGGAACGTTGGATTCATTCCGTTTCTAAACTAGTAGGTAGGTAGAACTATAAGAACGTTAAATCTATGGGTTTAATAACGTTAAAACGTGTATTAATGTTTTCTATGTGTTAACGCATCTTCGGTTCTATGTTTGCGCACGTGTCCGGTGCTCGCTCATCAACGCGTTTCACGGAGCGATTTCCTAGTTATCTTTGCTAATGCCATAGAAGTGGTATCTGTTTTATAGATTTTGCATAGGATCATGTGTGATCCGTACTTTTGAAATTTAAACTGGAACCGTTGACCGTTAAATTTTGCATGATTATAAGGACAAACATTAAGGCCGTTTTTGGGGATTTTCATACTAATCTGTGCTTATATTCAAAAGATATGGACATTTTATGTGTGCTGGAAATATTTAAAATGTTTCAGATATTGTTTATCACTGCTTCTTTGACTTGTTTCTGTTCAGCTCTTTCCACGGTCTGTATAGAGCAGAAACTTGTAAACGAATATAAAATTCCCATCGCAGGCTCGCTTATCAACGCGTCAAAGAGCGTTTTCTTAGTTCTACCAGCGATACGTTTACTTTTAGCGTCAAATAATCCCCTCGCCAGCGTTCAATCTGCGCAACATGATCAACTCTATAATCACAGCTGCAGTTGTAGACAACATCACCGCCTCCAGGGACGACTCTGACGCGATCCTCTGCGCTGTTTACCCAGAGCGCCGTCGACGTCGCGGCATGTGTCAATATTTGGCCGACGCCGTCGCGCGAGGCGTCGCCTGCCGTCGGCAATTAGCACGACGCCCAGGTACAGGGCGTCTCGACGTTCTCGAGCCACTTGCTAGAGAGATTCAGAGATAAGCCAGAGCGTTTTCACGCTCTTGTGGAGGTTACAGAGTGTCATTCTGACAGCCATGTTGGAAAATAAATTGAATTATGATTTGATACTGATGCCTCAGTACAGTCGCCACGTTATGTTCTGATAAAACTGGCTTGCAAATCACCCCTCTGTATACAAATTGAAATATCTATTTTAGGCAACTTATACTGCGTCTGTGTACGACTGGTAGTCTCGATAGGGGGTAAGTTTTATCAGGACATATAGAGGTGGCTTTACATTTACCATACACTCTTCAATCAGAAAAATACGCTGCTCTAGAGAAAGAAGCTCCGTTTATTTCGATTACCTCCGTGGACTAAAAAATGAAGAAATAAACGAGATTCTGGGCACGAATATCCGAGACAGACTCCAAGATCTGTTTCTTCAAATCGTCTCCAGAACATTAACATCTAACAAAGCCGAACTTATTAACCTTATCACATCCCCCCTCATTTTCCCATCAAAGTCCAAATTTAAATATCCCTTATCCTTTCCGTAGCTGAAAAAACTTGTGTGAATTTGCGAATTTGTAAATCAGATATGAGAAATGTATTTAACATGTAATGTAAAAATAAAGGCTCAAGAGGAAACATTTTCCTGACAGACGGAAAAAAAAAACAATAAACAAATTAACTACTTATTTACCATACTTTGAAAAACTTCTTAATTATTGGGGAAGTAATACGTTAGCACCAAGAAGCAAATGAAAGGAGACATACAGGGGGTGAAACTGGAAGGGTTGAAGTTAGATTTATATAAATCTATAGATTGTGTAAAGATGCATCCACATAGACCGTTTTTGCGTTTTGTGTTATTTTTCTTTGCAAATCTTCAAATGCAAATCAGCCAGAGCGGATTCTGTAATTGTGATTGGAAAAGCGCCATTGCAAAACTTGTTCAACATAGTCACACAACATGGCGTCTAGGGATGCATGGAATAATTGAAATAACTCCAATATTGCTGTAGTCAAGCTAAAAGGAACTTATGAAGGTGGAATCTAGGTTGTTTTCATTTTATGGTCATGTTGAACGAACTTTTGGTTAGAACTTCGTATATGATTGGTTTTTAAATGTCCGTAAAATGTCAATAAACTTTGAAGATAACGACAAATTAGTTCAAAAATGTTGGTCCCGATGACCATGCAAAGTTTAATGTTGATCGATAAAACTGTTCCAATTTTAATTTTTATGTAATTATGTATGATGCATGTTAATGTATGTAATTATGTATGTTAATTATGAATTAACGGTGTTGGGAAAAGAAAACCAGGAAGACCGCGTACAACGTGGATAAGAGCAGTAGAAGCAGATGCCATTGAAGAAGAGGAAATGGGAGACGGTTGTGGAAGAGAAGTGGTGGACTGATCGAGATAAATGGCGAGAGTTTACTGGAAGACCGGAGGGAAGAAGAAGAGGAAGAAGAGTTGGGGATGAAGAAGAAGATGACGTGATGGACTTGGCCAGTCGGTTACGAATCAGAAGGCCCTAGTTTATGATGTGGAACATCTCCTGACATGATTTAAAATTGTAAACAGGATTCGATAAAAAAATCTAATCACAGGATCTTGTTCAAAAGCTAGACTCGAGACAAAGTGTGCGTACAAAACTTCAGTTCGATTAGTTTGACGGTTTTATCTGTGTATTGCCTACAAAAACACTAACAACAACACAAAAACATACATATAACGTGGCATCAGAGTTTATTGACAATTGAGTTCGACTTGCAATATATCGGTCCTGATTTCCTTACGTCATAAGAGACAAAGTGAGTGGATTGTATCCTCACCAAGCCACTGAAATGCAACCCCGCTACGTGACTGAAACGCTTCCGCGTGCATTCCCCCGGGGTTGCCGAGCAGCGTATTGCTTCTTGCTCTCCTCGGCGTTATTGCTTTCGCTTGACGAGCAGAACACTGCGCGGTTTGATTACTTCCACAGACTCCGCCGAACAATGAAGATGTTTCCATGCGAGGCTCAGCCGGGATGAAGAATAGACTTTCAGAAGGAATTACAGGGACTTTGTTGACGGAGAATGCAGTCAGGTTTCTATCGAGTTGAGGTATTTTTCTTTGTGACCTTGATAGTGGTGTAGTCCTAATATTTTTTGGGGGTACACGCTACCATGGGCGTCCGCAGGATTTCTGCCAGGGGGGATGGGGCACGGCAAAAACAATTTTTCTCGGAATAAGGGAAGGGGGCAATCAGCCCCGCAGGGCGCTTTTTGGTTTTTGGACATTGTGAAATCAATTTTAAGACTTTATAAGGCGTATTTTGTTAAAATATTCAATATATTTTATTATTAACACTTTGGGGTGATGGAGGGCATGGCACCACCTTCCCCCGCAGGGCGTTTTTTGTTTTTTTGACACTTTGAAATTAACTTTTTTGAGTTTTTTTGCTTACGAAATGAAACTAGACGTAAAACAACACAAAATTTTTAAGTAATCCTGACATCTTCACTCTTCAGCAAAATATTTTTTTATATACGGCGTATACCCGCGTATACCCTCGACTACACCACGGGACCTTGACGAAATAACACCCTCTGATATTTATTTATTTATTTAACAGTTGAATAAGCTGTCATAAACAAAATAACGTATATAAAGCATTATTGAAGATAATCGTCCAGTCCACCTATAAACATGATATCTATGTGAGAATGATTTTAAGCTGCGTTTACAAAAGCGTGGAATGCGGGAATCGGAAAGCGATTTATAATAACCAATCACATATCGACTTAGTGGTTTCTGGATTGCGCAAAACGCCTAACGCAAATCCGCTCTTCATTTAGGAATAAAGCAATATAAACCGTATAAACACCAACTTTATAAAGACAATATTTGTGACCAAACTTGTTGAATATCTGAAAAAATTTAAGAGAATTTCCACGAGTTCTCAATATTGTCTTTATAAGTTGGTGCGAGTTGGTGTTTATATTTCCAAGATCGACTCAAAAATTAGTTATTCAAATTATTTTTCACTTATTTAGTAACTTGAATGGATCAAAAGTTAGAGCGATATTTCCAAAGTTTACCTTTTTCAGTATTCGAGAAAATAAGGAACACAACTGACCTCTGGTGGATTTTGTGGTACTAGGTAAATGGCGGCTATCAAGGGCGCATTTGCATAAATATAAATACAAATATTTGATATAGTTGTTTGTTATGGCTAAGAAAGTAAATTTATAGCTAAATATCAATTTCATTTGTTTTTTGTTTTTGCACTGCTTTATGGAAGCACGAAATGTAAAAACAAACAAATTAATATGTGGACCTGATAGTAGCCATCTTGCCAGAAGTGGCTCCATCCCGTATCACTTATTTGTGGGAATACAGGAGGGCTATTCTAAATGTCCTTGTCGTCTCGTTTCAATTGATACGGTGTCACTGCTATCTATTTAACATGGTAGTGACGCCGTATCAATTGATACGAGGCGACAAGGGAATTTAGAATAACCCCTCAGACGGCTCTTATGGAATTCTTAGGTACGGATTATCAAAAACGTAGGAATTTTTGGTGAAATTTATTTTCCTAAGAGAAAATCTCCTGAAAAAATTTTAAATTTTTTAAAAAAAAAAATCAAAATTGTTACTATTGATTAAGACGGCTGAGTAGTGAGTTTGACATTGAAGAGTTTTTTAATCGATTTTTATAAATATCTTTTACCAACATAATTGCTAATAAAATATATATATTTTTTTTTTATTTATTTATTTGTAAGCGTAACGCTTTCAGGAATACACATTTTAGACATTCAAAATTACATTGATATGCATGTCAATATATACATTTGAATAAACAATAACAATAATTTAAAATCATATCGCATATTGCTATGCTCGTCCCTTATTTATAAATTCTATACACATTGATTTAAACACTTTAATATTTACTATGCTCCTGTAGGATACAGGAATGTCATTGTAGAGCCTAGCACCTTGAACAAAAAGAGATTTTATGGTTGAAGTTTTGGCTTTAAAATCAATAAAAATATTATTACTAGTACTGGCTCTGGTACAATGTGAATGAATGTCACTTATTAGTTCAACTTTGTTCTGTAAGTATAACCCCATAAAAAACACTTCGTGTAAAAATACCAGCCAAGTCTCTTCTACTAAAAAAAAAATATATGAAATCTAAAAATTCTGCACTGAAAAGTAATGATATCAAAAAATTTGCCAAGTCAAAACTTTATTTGAAAATCAAAAAATACTTGGCGCATCGTGTATATTAATAGCTTAGAAGTATAGGCCAGATATAAAATATTAATATACATAAAATATACAAACATATAGTATACCTAAAATGCCCTAAAAAATCGATGCGCCAAGTATTTTTTGATTTTCAAATAAAGTTTTGACTTGGCAAATTTTTTGATATCATTACTTTTAGTGCAGAATTTTTAGATTTCATATATTTTTTTTTTAGTAGAAGAGACTTGGCTGGTATTTTTACACGAAGTGTTTTTTATGGGGATATCACTCCTTTTTTTAGTTTATTCTAACAACTTGTGACACATATGAAATGAACAATTACTAAATTCTTTTAAAAAATCATCACCCTTTACAATTTCGTTACCACTAATGAATAGCAGCGTATGGTCCTAAATAATTGCTTTAAATGATCTTTCACGAAGAATAGCAAAGGTTTCATTCCAATCAGTCAACCCAGTTCCGAGATATGGAAACACTTCGGTTTTCAAAATGGCTGCTGAACTTTCTGCAATGCCACATAGAATTTATTTCTATAAATGATGTGTATCATTTTAAGCTTTCTGAATATGTATTTATTGTATAGGAGGGAATTATAATAATTTATACATTTAAATGACGTCATTTCCGGTCTCATAAATAGGACAATTCTATTTGTACTGTTCATATTCCATAGAGATAGCCATCCGAATCGTTTGGCGCTAGTTTCATACCGATTTGTCTACCAGTTTTTGAGATATGACGTTACTTCCGGTTTAAAAATGGCGGCTGAAATCTCTGACCCCTTGAAGTACATTTGAAACATGATTACAATTTTATAAGCTGTCTCAAATAGTATATTTATTGCATCAAAATAAAAATTTGTGAGATTATTAAAATGTGTGACGTCATTTCCGGTTAAGGTATGGGAAACTGCAAATATTATTGATGATAATACATAAAGTTGACCGTCTAAATTGTTTTGCGCTGGTTTCGTTGAAATCTATTTAGCCGTTATTGAGATATGATGTCACTTCCGGTTTCAAAATGGCGGCTTCCGGTTGGTTTTATAACAAGTCACATGAGACGTCAAAAGTACATACGTTACATAAATATCAAAATAATCGGATCAACCTTTGTTGCCAAAAAGCCAATCGATGTATTTCAAATTTCATTACGTCATTTCCGGTTTCTTTAACATAATGTTTAGTCTTTTGCTACTTATCATGCATATAGATGACCGTCTGGATCGTTTGGCGCAATTTTCGTTCCAATCGGTCCAGCCGTTGACGAGATATGACGTCACTTCCGGTTTCAAAATGGCGGCACAAAAAATTCATGGGGTGAAGGTTAAATCAGACGCCAAAAGTGCACACGTGGTAAAAATGTGGGATCAATCGATTCAGCCGTTTAGGCTGTGGCCTGTTTACCGGATTTAAATTCCAGGAGACTACTACTACTACTACTACTACTACTGAGATTATTATTATTATGAAAACCGCCCTAAAACACTGTTTTCACGGCCCTCTAGCGCGCAAAGGGCGTAACCTATTGTTCCCAAATTTGGTATATGTTGTAGGGTGGGCCTTAGCTCGAAATTAAGATATATCACAACAATGTGAGATTTTCCAATTTTAAGATCCAGTAGGCCGAAAATGCCACTTTGATGCTTACAGTAAAAGTGGGTTTGCTCCAGCCTTTTTAAATGAGTGTGTGCGCGCGCCGTACGACTTGGCTGGCGTGGAGCGACCGCTCCACTAGATGGTAACAAATTATGAACTCTTTTATAAATAAAAATAACTGAGGCTAGTCTCACTCTTTCTTTAACATTTAAGAATTTAAGTTCATTCAACATAAAGTTTATTGGAGTGAGTCTGTCAACTTTAAGGATAATACGCATAGCTCTATTTTGAAGCTTCTGTAACGAGTCCATGTCAGAATTATTAATACTTAAAAAAAAGAGTGGCACAGTAATCAAAATGGGATAAGATAATCGTATTATAAATCAAACATTTAGTCCATAATGATAGAGATTTGCTCACACGTCCCATAAAACCTATTTTCTTGGAAATCTTTTTACACATGTAATTTATATGGGGACCAAATTTCAGTTGGCTATCTACTATTACACCTAAATACTTCATCTGTTGAACCATTTCAATTTCGACACTGTCCAATATAATATGTTTAGTAACTCCATTCTTTATAATTTTAGGATCTGTGCTCATCAATAATGATTTACATTTAGTACAATTAAGTTTCAACTTGTGTTGATTTAGCCATTCAACAACCCTTTCCAATTCAATATTAATTATATCAATGACATCATAGTAATTGTTTCCAGCAAAATATATAACTGCATCGTCCGCAAACAAATGAACACTAGAATATTTAAAAAGTTTAGGCATGTCATTTATGTATATTAAAAACAGGAGGGGACCCAGTACAGATCCCTGGGGTACCCCTAAGTCATTCTTCATTTCATTGGAAAAAATACCATTCCATTTAACTTTCTGCACGCGATTACTAAGATATGACTGGAACCACTTTAAAACATTTCCACATATTCCATTAAATTCTAATTTCTTCAATAAAATGTCTCTGTCAATAGTTTCAAATGCACGCTTAAGATCTAAGAAAACAGCTACTACTATCTTCCCTTTGTCCATTTCCTCTTTCCATTCAGACACTACACATTGAACTGCAGACTCGCAAGAGTGATTATTCCTAAAGCCAGATTGCTGGTCACATAACAGATTATTAACATTCAAGTAGCTATATAAATCTTTATGAACTACCTTCTCTAAAACTTTCTCATATACTGGCAACATATTAAGGGGACGAAATTCAGAAGCTTTAGTAGTATTCACAACTTTTGGTATAGGCACAATAGTTGAAAGTTTCCATTGGTTAGGAAAAATCCCCTTTAGTAATGATTCGTTAATTATCTTCAGAAGCTCATATTTAATGACAGGGAAAGCAACCTTTAAAATATCGGCATTTATCCCATCATCAGTGCAACCTTTGTTTGGAAGGTCCAAAACAATGTCCGCTAGATTACGGACACTAACTTTAGAGAAATTACACATTTCACTATCAGTATACAAACAAAGATTGATCATATCTTCTCTACCACTGTCTGGAATGCTGCTTACAATTTCATTAATACTATCAATGTAGTACTTGTTAAATTTATTAGCAATAGTTGCAGCATCCTTACATTGCCCATCATCAAACACAATTTTTTTAACCACTTCTTTGTTGTTATCAGTTTTTATAATATTCTTTAAAGTTTTCCACATTCGTTTACTATTACCCTTTGCTTCATCAATCTCAGAATGTAAAAACTCGCTTTTTTTCTTTCTAATGAAATCAGTAGCCTTATTTCTCTGTGTTTTGTATTCCTCCCACGCTTGACTCGTATTACTAATTTTAAATATTTTAAACAATCTGTCTCTTTCACTCAATACATGTTCCACTTCCTCAGAGAACCATGGATTTATGTGTCGTTTCCTTCCTTTAGACACAGTCTTTTTGGGAGCTACAGTATCTAAACACTTAACCATCTTATTTACCAAGTTATTAGCTATCACATTTACATCTTCAGGTTGGTCCATCCAGTCACATTTAATAAGTTCACTCTGGTAGTATTCAGTACTAAAATTATTAAAATCTCGAATTACATAAGAAACAGGCTCTTGATACTTTCTCTTTTTTCTAGTACAATCAATATATATTATATTGTGGTCCGTAATTACAGGGTACCCCTTCATGTGTACAAAAGAGTTATAATCATTAGTAATAACAAGGTCAATTAGTGTTTTACTAGTTTTAGATATTCTGGTAGGATCCTTTATAACTTGTTTTAGTCCAGATTTCAAAATTATATTACTCAGCCTGTTGCTGTACGTTGAATCTTTAAGTAAATCAACATTAAAGTCACCCAATATTGTTGATGTGAGGTTAAAAGATAAGATTTTCTCTAGCAACTCTTCAAAGAAAGAAAGGAATTCAATGATATTCCCATTAGGCGACCTATACAATACACATATCAACTTCTTTTCATAAGCACAATCTACTGTCAAACCTAATGCCCAAAAATCATGGTTCTTAGCATGTTTGATGATTTTCTTGTGTTTTAAACCCTTTCTTAAATAAATCATAACACCTCCAGTATGGCGGCTATTAGAATCACACCTCATTAAATTATATTCATCAATAACAACTTCATTCTTTTCAACATCAGAGGTAACATGTGTCTCAGTTAAACAAACAATATCAGGAGTATTCACACTCATCAACCGAACAATCTCATCCCTATGGCTTAGAAAACTTTGAGAATTTAAGTAAATGATATGGCAGTTTGACATTTTGGTTTCTTTAATTAATTGCTATACATTAGTGTCCGTATTAATTTTATTCACTTGAGCTTGTTTAATGAATTTATATGTATCTAGTGGAGCGGTCGCTCCACCCAGCCAAGTCGTACTATACACTCACAGTCACTCAACATACCGTAAATGCCTAATAAACTGAGGAGCAGACCAAACACTTTTACTGTAAGCAACAACATGGCATTTTCGGCCTACTGGATCTCAAAATTGGTAAATCTCACATTGTTGCGAAATATCTTAATTTCGAGCTATGGCCCACCCCACTACATATACCAAATTTGGGAACAATAGGTTATGCCATTTGCGCGCTAGAGGACCGAGAAAACAGTGAAATTACACCACTTTCTGATTCTGAAGATGATGATGATTCTGATATCACGAAACGTCGCTATCACCGCCACAGCCTAAACGGCTGAACCGATCGACCTGAAATTTTTACCACATGTGCACTTTTGGCGTCTGAGGTGCCTTTTTATAAAACCAACCGGAAGCCGCCATTTTGAAACCGGAAGTGACGTCATAACTCAAAAACGTCTGGACCGATTAGAACGAAATTAGCGCCATTCGATTTAGATGGTCATCTATATGAAGTATCAATAAAAAAAATATTATTTTCTTATTTTCTAAACCGGAAGTGACGTCATAAATACGCAATATTTAACTTATTTCAACAAATTATACTTAAAATACGTACATAATTAACTTACATTGTAACATAGACAATACAATTTATATATTCAAGGTAGCAGTGTTCTCGGCCGCCATTCCTGAAACCGGAAGTGACGTCATATATCTAAAACGCCTGTACCGATTGCAACTGAACTAGCTCCTGCGTATTCATTCTGCTATTTATTTGAAAAATCAATTGTGAAAAATGAATAAATAAATTAATGGTACCGGAAATGGCGGCAGGAACCACTAAATGAAACCGGAAGTGACGTCATATATTACAAACGGCATGACCGATTTTACGGAAATATAGGGATTAGGAATTCAGATGGTCGTTCATGAAGGTATCAACTAGATAAAACTAGATTGTTTTCTTATTACCTATACCGGAATTCGGCCGCTATTTCAAAACCGGAAGTGACGTCATGTATCGAAAACGGCTGGATCGATTATAACGAAACTTAAGCTATTCTTCTTGGATAATCATTTTCATCTTATACCAAACGCAACTTTTCATAGTAACCAAATCGGTTGAGGCGTATTTTTTTAAAGAAATTAGTCCCTGCTCGGACATGTGCTACAAGCTGTATGAATAAACTAACAAAAGAAGTGATATCCCAGAAAAAACACTCCGTGTAAAAATACCAGCCAAGTCTCTTTAACTATAAAAAAATAGAAGAAATCTAAAAATTCAGCACTGAAAAGGAGTGATATCAAAAAAGGAGCCAAGTCAACGAATTTTCCAAATTTTAATCGTACCATTGAAATAAAAATATCAACCCCCGAGAAATACTTAAAAAAAGGACTTGGCGCATCGTTTTTTTAAAGACATTTTTCTATTCTTAAGCTTATGCCACTCACATACTACGTAGTTCAGAAATGCCTAGAAAAATTGGGACAAAACTTTCAAATTAAATATTGAACATTCTGTAAAATATTTTAAATTTAAATATAAGTACGCAAAGAAACATAGCATTGTCTTACAAGCAATAAATACAGAACAGTTGTGTTTGTGATTGGTAGGTACCTATAGTTTTGTGGGTACATCAACATACCTACTACAGCATTATACTTTGAACCTTCTCGCCGTGTAATTAATTGCTATTAATTAACATTTTATACCAAAAAAATTCATAAATTACATAACGTATTACTTTAGATAAAAATCTAGTCAGTAATTATTTGAGCAGCATGGCTCAGTGCACTAGTCACTTATACAAATCTCATTGACGGCCTTCTTGTAATGAGCGCTTTCGCTATTTCCCTCAGTCACGATATTGAGAAGTATGATTGATTAATATGACCCTAGAAATAGTGGCAATAACGAATAGACTAGGCCGCTTCCGTTTATTCGTTATTCGTTTATCCGTTTATTTCCTCTGAATATTGACAAAATACCAAAACTGCCAGTAGGTAAGAGTACTAGTTATATTAAAACGTAGTATGATTCGTCGATAATGAATGTGATATACTCAGGAAAATATACTTGTAGAGTTCTTCCTATACTTTTAGGATAGAAAAGTGTCTTTAAAAAAACGATGCGCCAAGTCCTTTTTTTAAGTATTTCTCGGGGGTTGATATTTTTATTTCAATGGTACGATTAAAATTTGGAAAATTCGTTGACTTGGCTCCTTTTTTGATATCACTCCTTTTCAGTGCTGAATTTTTAGATTTCTTCTATTTTTTTATAGTTAAAGAGACTTGGCTGGTATTTTTACACGGAGTGTTTTTTCTGGTTGCATTTATTAAAATCTGAAGCTTCATGATCTGTTTTAATATTAGATTTTAGTCTATTATTTGACCTTGCACAATTGGAACATCTTGGGGATGCAGCATTGCAAAACTTAATTGCATGTTCCTCTCCACAGTATTCACAGGATATTTTTTTGGTGCAAACTTTTGCAAAATGGCCAAAGCTATTACATTTGAAACATTGCACAATATGTACATAGTCCGCAACATTACACACTGTCCATCCAACACGTATTGTTCCTTTCTCCATCACCTCGTTTCTTGTGGCAGCTCCAACCTCCAGTATCACGTGTACCATCTTCTCAGTTCTTGACTTCAACTTATAGACGACCTTCATGGTGAAATTTGCTCTACTGACGTCAATTGCGTTATGGGCGATTAGTTTCTTCACAAATGTTTCGTTATCCTCACTGAACTCATTGACATTACGTATTATTATTCTAGGATTACGTTTACGAATTGTCTCAACTGTACACGATTCACCAAGAATTTCGCCAGTCTTCTTTTTCATTACGTCGAGTGCTTTTTGATCTTCACATGAAATGATCACTCCTGTATCAATATTACGAATGTTATTGACACCTACTTCAAGTTTACAAGGATCAATATTTAGTTTCACCTTTTCACATATTTTCTCAATATCACCTTTCACTACCTCTGTTGAAGGACCCTTGGGTTTGATGAAAATACTGTACTTGGTATTATTATTCAAACTACGCTTGGCGACACCAGCATAGCTGGATGATTGTTCTAGATTCTGTGGTGGTGACTGTCCAACAAAATCGGCTGTTTCCACGTCATATGTTGGTTGACCTCGTTGACCTTGCATCAAAATATTGTGTTTTAGCAACTCGATTTTTTCGGATTTTAATTTGCTTTCACACTTAAGAGTATTCACTAACAGCAACAAAATGCTATTTTCACGTCTGAGCATGGCTAGTTCCTCTTCCGAATCAAACGCCTTGCCGGGCTTAGGAATGTTACTTTCATGATTGACATTAGAATCGTCAACACCGTCTAACCTTTCAAAGTCTCTGATAATGTCCTGAACACTTACATTTGCTGCTTCTCCACTGTCTAAAACATCATCTGTATCAAATGCGTCTTCATGTGTAACTTTCTTCGATCTAGTATTTTTCGCCATTACATTAACATAGGCACACAATTTACACGTACAATCGAACCAGTTATCACTGAGCTCTAGCACAACCTGCTATGGCTATTAGCTGCTTAGGCCTTAGCTTATGGCCTTAGCTGCTATGGCTAAGGCTATGTACGAGTCTTCAGAACAGTAAAATGAAAATAATTTCATAGTTTGGAATGGTTTATTTGTTGTATTTTGTCCAACAGACGTTTAGTGCCTGAAAATTAGTACAAATATGGAACTTAACGTCTCTAGGACTAAATAAAACTAATAACCTGTTCCAAACTATGAAATTATTTTCATTTAACAGTTCTGAATACTCGTACAAAGCCGTATTTTTAACAACTACATTGGTAAAAGATATTGAAAAAAAATCATTAGTTTTGTTCTTCACACTTTTAGTTTTGTTCTAAGAAATTTTTAAAAAAAATTATAACGCAAACAATCTAACTTTACTAAACAATGCAGCACACTTGACGAATGTAGCATTATTTAGTCAAATACGGGCACACTATCAAGTGTACTTCTCTTCTTGCTCGATCATGACCGAATAGCAGAGAAGCAAGTATTGTCACGTGACAGCTGTCAGCCAATGAGAAAGCTGCTCTTCACTCATGCTTTAATCTATACTTCATATTTCGTCCCGTGTTTAATTAATCTTGAAACGTGCTTTATTTCTTGAATTTTAAAATTCTCTTAGTGTGAAAGAATAACTCGACAGAACACTTTTAAGAACAGAACGTGCCCCGTTACCTTTCCGAGGACTTAGTCTTTCTTCCGTTTTCATTATAAAATTAGAGAAAAAAGAAGGGAAACAAATTTCAATAATATAATAATACTGAATTAATCAGTAATTTCAATGCTTGATCACACTTTGAAATTTCAACTACAATTCTTCAATTCATTCTGAATTAATTCAGATGGACAATTCTTGAGTTGTCACGTTTTCAAACCGTTCCCGTTTTAAGGAAAAGTTGTCGACTTCAACTTTCTCAAGTTCGTATGGTTTCAACACGTCGTGTAAGCTCAAGAAATGGACTCCTAGCGGGAAAGGAGTGTGACGACATTACCTGGACTAGACGTAGACAACAATGTTATCAGAAACCAGAACATTGTAAACATGTGTATTCAAGACCTGAATGCTGTAATACAAGACCTGACTGCGGTTGTGGCGTATTAGTATTGGGAACCATCCCAGTATTTACCACTCGACAAACTATTTTGAAAACCGAGTCCAGTGCGTTACTGCTTAAGCTAATTTGTTCGTCTACCACTGTAGCCCTCATTTATACGTCAATGCTAAATGCTTTTATCAAATAGGAAAATGTATAACAAAAAGAGGAAGAGACAAATGTTTAATTGTTTCATCCTAGACTATTCGAGAAAATAAGGAACACAACTGACCTCTGGTGGATTTTGTGGTACTAGGTAAATGGCGGCTATCAAGGGCGCATTTGCATAAATATAAATACAAATATTTGATATAGTTGTTTGTTATGGCCAAGAAAGTAAATTTATAGCTCAATATCAATTTAATTTGTTTTTTGTTTTTTCACTGCTTTATGGAAACACGAAATGTAAAAACAAACAAAATAATATGTGGACCTGATAGTAGCCATCTTGCCAGAAGTGGCTCCATCACGTATCACTTATTTGTGGGAATACTCGTTTCCCTTTTTTAGTTTTTATTCCACTGATCGTTTGCAAATGTAACCAATGTTAAATGCCATAAGACCACGATTACGACTCCAGCTTAGACTCAAACATATAGAATATGTTGAGATGTTTTTGCGTCACATTGATGGGCTGGATCTCTCAACACTGCGTCAATGTACTTAAAAAGATAATGAAAACTTATATTTGTGCCACAAACAAGAAAATACAGTCAACACAAATATACCACAGTTGTGTGTGTATTTCCACTTTTTAAGCTTTAAAGTTGTAATAAAACCGGTAATCATAAACGGTTAAGCTATCTTGATTCAAAAATGAATATTCCTACTTAAAAACTGCTAACGTATAAAATAGTTAAGATATGCCACTGCATGGGTAGATTATTGTCCTACTCGTGGCAATGCAAGTTTTAAAAAATAATCAAGAAATAAGGGAAACATTTAAAACCGAATTCCATTACCTTCTCAATCCCATTTACTATTTAATTTCCTTCTTGCCCTCATTTCCCATCTAATAACAGTTGATAAGAAAGAATGCAATTCTAAGGTAATTAACCGAGGTTTTATGACGTCTGCTATAAAATGTTTTACGTTTTAATTAGTTTTTGAATAAAAGTTAGAGCCTCACAACATTTGGTGGCAGCGGCAGGACTTTTAATAGCTATTATACGTCACATTCAGATACTGTAAGTAAATGGTGGTTTCTTGTTCATAATTGACTGACTAGAAGAAATGCAGTATAATTGTGGGCATTCAAACAGTCATATTCTTACTTCAGAGGTAGAAGGCCGTAAGTCCATTTTCTTGATTTTGTGTTCACACTTTTGGAATGAAGTAATCAAGCTACTGTGATTTTGACTGATGTCACCAAACACTTTTTTATTGAAGTATTCTCTGACACAATGACTTATGTCACCATTACAAATTTGATCCGATGAAGGCAGATTTTTTTAATTTTTTTTATTGGGGTTTAACGTCGCACTGTTCTGCATTGAGGCTAATGGCGACGGATGAATGATTATGATGATAATTGGGAGATGATGGTGAAGAGAAGGTAAGGATGGAAGGTGGGAAGGAGGCGGTCGTGGCCTATTAGTAGGGTACCTTCCCAGCAAATGCCTGTCGACTGAGGGAATACCACGAAAAAAAACCCGTCAGGAAGGACGGCCGCGGGAATCGAACCCGGGCCTCCGGAATACAAGTTCAGAGCGTTACCACTCAGCCATACTTAATAAACACAAAGAAGAAGATAATATACCAGGAAACAACTTAGTAAAATACAAATATTTGAACAGAAACACTGGTATTGTCAAGAAATAAAAATAAAAAGAGTCCGCAATATTTCGCCGATGCGTTCGACCGGCTTTGTCAAAGCTTTATTAAAGAACATCGAGATAACATAAAAAATCATAAAATGTCTACATCGTTAGTAGCTGAACATGCGTGGACTAACATGCATACTTTTGATTGGGATTCTGCTATAGAAGTATATAAAGAAAGTAACGCTAGGAAAAGAAAATTTATTGAGTCAGCGTTCATCACATGTGTGGATGAAGTTATTAGTCAGTCATCGTGTCATTTTGATGACGTATGGGTGGCTATGCTTCGTCCTGTGGTGAAGGCTCGGTTCAATTCGGCGCGAAAATCGGTTAGGTAGACGTCAGGCCATATATGGTCACAGTTGTGGCCTCTTGGTGGGGGGCTGACGTCAGAGAAGCAGTAGTGGTATCGGAACTCGCCAGTCTCGCTTGACAAAGCCGGTCGAACGCATCGGCGAAATATTGCGGGCTCTTTTTATTTTTATTTCTTGACAATACCAGTGTTTCTGTTCAAATATTTGTATTTTACTCAGCCATACTTGTTCCTGGCTTTTAAGCTCATCTCAAGAATGATGAATTGGACTTCCGGCCTTCTACCTGTGTGATAATGTCTATATTGCCCGATTCATAATGTGTTTTTAAAGCTAATCTATCACCAGGCTGGACTTCAATCGATATTGGTCACAGATTTGCGGCCAGAGAAAAAGATTTAATACCAGATGGCGGTGGATGAGTTCTTAAAAAATTACGGAATATCTGCCAAAATGTTTCAATTAGTATGATGAAAAGTACGTCTGTAACAAAGATAACTTCGATTAGAGAATGAAACGAGTAGAGTTTAAGTAGAGTTTAAAGATGATTTACGGATATATACAGATTGATACATGTGAAGTGTACAGGGAGAGAACGCTATAAGTCACATTCGGATGAAACTGAGATAAACGAAGTTTTATGAGAAACTTGTATCTATCTTCCATACAAATCGATATTTCAATTGCGTTTTGCAAAACTTCGTGACAATATTTTCTAAAAACTGAGGGTATATTCTGAAAGTTCATAAAAATCACTGCAAGATTACATCTTAAGGTGCTGCAAGCGCGAGCGAATTTGCTGCTTTTTGTAGACACTTTTTGCGATACGATTGGAGACGATATGGGTAAACCAAATTATTTGAAATTTTAATCGTGATTAGATAAAAGACAAACTTAGGGTTATCCCGTGGTACATTTTTAATTTTTTGTTTCGTTAATTAGTAATAATTAGTGGATTTTTTGTGAAAAATTTGCTATTTTCTGGCGTCCCTGGGCGCCGTATAAAATTAAATTTTATAAATGTGCCAAGTGATAACCCTAAGTTTGTCTTTTATCTAACCATGATTAAAATTTGAGATCAATTGGTTTACGGGTTTGGTCTCCAATCGTATCGCAAATTTCATTGTTTTGCGCTGTTTTTTTGAATAACTGGCGCCTAATTAACGGTGCAATAAGCAAAAATAAAAAAGTGCTACTAATATACAATCAGACTGATCATGTGAACATCCTGTAAAAGTTACACTCACTTATGAAACAATTTTTCTCTCTCAATTTTCTAAAACGGCCGAGCGCTAGTATCACGTCTTAAACTATTTTTTTCAAAAAGTGGACTTATAGCGTTATTTCCCTGTACCAGAACTTAAAGACATGATAACACATTTTGGCTACTTCACGATTATCACGAATACGGCGGAAGGAATATTGCCCCAACATTGAAATGCCCTAATTAGTTAGATGGTTTTGCGCTATAAAACGTAATTGTGATTAGTACAATTCTCTAATCCTACGTAATGGTTTATTGGTTTATTGTTTGTTTATTATCTTCATAAACGATTATCTTCATATGATAATCTTCATTCTCATACATGTACTCTTCAAACAACTCATCAAGGACTTTCGCTTAGAAATAAGAATAAGAACTTATTCTTCGCTAATAAGAATAAGTACATATTGGAATTAATTCGTAAGAAACATTCTCAGATTCCATTTTATGAAGACCAGCTGCATGACAATTTTGCAGTCATTTTCAACTTATTCGAAGTAGGCGTCCGATATCTTAGTCTATTGTTACTAAATCTTCTTCATCATCTTAGCAAAATACCACTAATAATGTGAAATTAATTCTTGAAGTAATGCAAGTGGTGCCACCTAGCGGCAGAGCCAACACATAAGGTTTCGTTGCCACCACACAGATGGCGTGGAAGAGGCTATTCCAGCATACTGCCCGTGAATAAGTCAAAAGCATACATAACCTCAACTCAAAGTGTCTATGCACACACTTTATTTCTTGAGACAAATTGCGTGTTTGCATGTTTTATAATAAGAATTGTTGTTGTGTTTTGTTACTTACAGAAAAATGTGGAAGTTGCTAGAAATTATAATGAAATAATTATGTTTGACATGGCTATTAGTTAATTAATAGTGTGGAAGATGCTGTCAGCCTCATCATGATTTCCCTTCATCTATAAAAGCAGGATAACGATTTATTTTATTTGTTGACTAAGGAATATTATCCGAAGAAAATAATTTTAAAAGTCTTTTCCTCCCAATGGACCAATGGTGATGGGAGGAGTCAATACAGCATAATAGTTCTCTTTACTCACACTAGAGCAGCACTGTCCATATAGTGGGAGAGGGAGCCAATCAAACGTGTGGGGGAAAGACAGTTGAATTTCAAAATCGATCCATTTGCTATTTGATTAGTATTGATTACTGTGCTTCACAGCCTTCTTGACGGTCACGGCCCACATCCTTCTGTCATCTGTTTTATTCGTGACGTCACATAGCAAGATAATGACTAGTGGTCCATTCTCATAGAATAGGAGGAAATGGAACGAAAATGTTCACGGTCATCACCTGTCATCTCAACTGGTGTTCCATTATTTCAGATCCCATAGCGAGGATGACGTCACCATCCTGGCACTTGCTCGTCGCGCTGCTCCTATTGGTCAGCGCGGCCGACTGTGCCCCGCCCACGCAGCAGCAGCAGCCAATGGGCTCGTCGCGTCACTCGCGTCACGCGAGCCAGCCAATGGCGACGCACGAGACGCATCGAGACGATATCGAGAGGAGGAAGACGATGACGGGGATCGGGAGGATCGGGAGGGTCGAGGAGGTCGGCGAGATGGAGCCGATAGGCATGCAGCCGATGTTGGCGCTGGCTGACGAGCCGGCGGGCAAGCGACACGCGGCGGAGGCAAGTTACCCATAGGTCTTTTTACCCGGTTGCGCCCTATTACATTACCTCGGGAGGGTCGAGGAGGTCGGCGAGATGGAGCCGATAGGCATGCAGCCGATGTTGGCGCTGGCTGACGAGCCGGCGGGTAAGCGACACGCGGCGGAGGCAAGTTACCCATAGGTCTTTTTACCCGGTTGCGCCCTATTACATTACCTCGGGAGGGTCGAGGAGGTCGGCGAGATGGAGCCGATAGGCATGCAGCCGATGTTGGCGCTAGCTGACGAGCCGGCGGGCAAGCGACACGCGGCGGAGGCAAGTTTCCCATAGGTCTTTTTACCCGGTTGCGCCCTATTACATTACCTCGGGAGGGTCGAGGAGGTCGGCGAGATGGAGCCGATAGGCATGCAGCCGATGTTGGCGCTAGCTGACGAGCCGGCGGGCAAGCGACACGCGGCGGAGGCAAGTTTCCCATAGGTCTTTTTACCCGGTTGCGCCCTATTACATTACCTCGGGAGGGTCGAGGAGGTCGGCGAGATGGAGCCGATAGGCATGCAGCCGATGTTGGCGCTGGCTGACGAGCCGGCGGGCAAGCGACACGCGGCGGAGGCAAGTTACCCATAGGTCTTTTTACCCGGTTGCGCCCTATTACATTACCTCGGGAGGGTCGAGGAGGTCGGCGAGATGGAGCCGATAGGCATGCAGCCGATGTTGGCGCTGGCTGACGAGCCGGCGGGCAAGCGACACGCGGCGGAGGCAAGTTACCCATAGGTCTTTTTACCCGGTTGCGCCCTATTACATTACCTCGGGAGGGTCGAGGAGGTCGGCGAGATGGAGCCGATAGGCATGCAGCCGATGTTGGCGCTAGCTGACGAGCCGGCGGGCAAGCGACACGCGGCGGAGGCAAGTTTCCCACAGGTCTTTTTACCCGGTTGCGCCCTATTACATTACCTCGGGAGGGTCGAGGAGGTCGGCGAGATGGAGCCGATAGGCATGCAGCCGATGTTGGCGCTGGCTGACGAGCCGGCGGGCAAGCGACACGCGGCGGAGGCAAGTTACCCATAGGTCTTTTTACCCGGTTGCGCCCTATTACATTACCTCGGGAGGGTCGAGGAGGTCGGCGAGATGGAGCCGATAGGCATGCAGCCGATGTTGGCGCTGGCTGACGAGCCGGCGGGCAAGCGACACGCGGCGGAGGCAAGTTTCCCACAGGTCTTTTTACCCGGTTGCGCCCTATTACATTACCTCGGGAGGGTCGAGGAGGTCGGCGAGATGGAGCCGATAGGCATGCAGCCGATGTTGGCGCTGGCTGACGAGCCGGCGGGCAAGCGACACGCGGCGGAGGCAAGTTACCCACAGGTCTTTTTACCCGGTTGCGCCCTATTACATTACCTCGGGAGGGTCGAGGAGGTCGGCGAGATGGAGCCGATAGGCATGCAGCCGATGTTGGCGCTGGCTGACGAGCCGGCGGGCAAGCGACACGCGGCGGAGGCAAGTTACCCATAGGTCTTTTTACCCGGTTGCGCCCTATTACATTACCTCGGGAGGGTCGAGGAGGTCGGCGAGATGGAGCCGATAGGCATGCAGCCGATGTTGGCGCTGGCTGACGAGCCGGCGGGCAAGCGACACGCGGCGGAGGCAAGTTTCCCACAGGTCTTTTTACCCGGTTGCGCCCTTTTACATTACCTCGGGAGGGTCGAGGAGGTCGGCGAGATGGAGCCGATAGGCATGCAGCCGATGTTGGCGCTGGCTGACGAGCCGGCGGGCAAGCGACACGCGGCGGAGGCAAGTTTCCCACAGGTCTTTTTACCCGGTTGCGCCCTATTACATTACCTCGGGAGGGTCGAGGAGGTCGGCGAGATGGAGCCGATAGGCATGCAGCCGATGTTGGCGCTGGTTGACGAGCCGGCGGGCAAGCGACACGCGGCGGAGGCAAGTTACCCACAGGTCTTTTTACCCGGTTGCGCCCTATTACATTAACTCGGGAGGGTCGAGGAGGTCGGCGAGATGGAGCCGATAGGCATGCAGCCGATGTTGGCGCTAGCGGACGAGCCGGCGGGCAAGCGACACGCGGCGGAGGCAAGTTACCCATAGGTCTTTTTACCCGTTTGCGCCTTATTACCCCGTATGCCCATATGACCCAGTAAGCCTTAATAGCCTGTTGCCCCTTAAACACCCGTGAACCCCTATTAGCCCGTTGCTCCCTTGCACCGTGAGCCCTATTATCCCGTGAGACCTTTATCCTGTTGTGCCACTCCTTTGCCCCCAAATAGCCCGTTGACCCACTAGGAAAACGCTCTGGGTAACGCGTTGATGAGCGAGCACGGATGCGCGCAACACCTCGAACAGAAATTATGTCTATCGAAAATGTCATTAAAAGCTTATCATTCTAGAATTTTGTCACAGACTTGTATAAAAATCTCAAAAAATTCCTAAAATAATGGTCCAAATAACCATGCAAAGTTTTAAGTTGATAGATTGGACCTTTATGATTGAACGGTTCCGTGTGAATTTTCAAAAATCCCAGGATCTCCTTCAAAAAATATACTAGGGGCCACTCATATGATATAAGTAAGTCTACTTAGTCTACTTAGTAAGTCTACTCAGATCGACTGTTGAACGGTCATTATTAGTTTCATATGCGTTTGAAAGTTTCTGCTCTAACTACCTTGCCATGAACTGAAGAGTCGAATTCGCCGTGAATTTGCCGGCCAACACGCAAAATGTCCGTAAAATGTCAATAACTTTTGGATTTAAACACAGATTAGTATGAAAATTGTCAAAAATGCAGTTAATGTTGGTCTTTACCATCATGCGAAGTTATAAGTTGATCGTTCAATCGGTTCTAGTATAAATTTCAAAAAACACAGGAAATATGGTTTCAAATTTGAACCAATGGGAGGATTTGGCTGAAACTTTTTATGATTGGGTACAATGTTGGATGAAATGACTTGTCAAAATTTCAAATTGATCGGAACAACCAATCAAAAGATAATTTTTTTAAAAATTTGAACCAATCACGGGATCCCGTTCAAAAACGATCCCAGGGATCTCATATATTACGTTAGTATGTGTACAAAATTTCAGATCGATTGCTGAGCGGTTTGACCTGGGCTGTGACCACACAAAAAAAACACACACACAGAGAAAGTGCTATAAGAGTACTGTGGTAACGCTCGCTACGCTCGCTCAATTAACCCGTGAGCCCCTGTTGGACCATTTAGTCTTATTTTCCCGAAGAACCTTATAAGTCCTCTGAACCCTAAAACTTTCGCTGTCAGGCCACTAGGAACCGAGTCACAAAGGGTGTCCCACAATCTTATTTATTGTTATTGTTCCATTACTTACCACATCGTGCTAACAACTTGCAAAGTTACACTTTCTTACTAGAGAACTTTGTTTGAAATTCCTATTTTCCACGCTAATTTTGGATATTATTTCAATTTCAATTTCAATTATCTTTATTTGCATCTTTTAGTACAAAAAGGCCTACCTCCTCCTCACCCCAAAACAATAGAGGAGCAACGAAAATCCATATTTCTGAGGCGTACGCCTACAGCATTTTATTAGTGTTTGTATTTTGGAATTTGCTCTCCGCTGAAAGGGCCTTGTAAAACGTACTGTAGTGGGCACCTTGATATTAGCCAAAATTTACAGCAAATTTCTTAACAGTGGAATAGTATAACTGGATTTCTGCGACAGAAAAGACCGTTTACTTTCTTCACTGATTAGGAGTTGAGTAGATTTGCATGTGCCTTTAATGAGCTTGTGACGTCACGCAGGAGTTCGACTTCGGCACGGTGCGACACTCGCTGGACATGGACAAGGTGGAGGCGGCGGAGGTCCGCGGCGACGAGGCGACGACGGACTCCCTCGTCATCGAGACGACGAAGGGCAAGATACGGGGCAAGACGATACCGGCGACTACCGGCAAGCTGGTCGACGCGTGGCTGGGGATTCCCTATGCGCAGAAGCCGATAGGTGAGTGTCGATATACTGTCCATGCTGGCTCTCGGCTTACGTCGGTGAGATGGGCTGGAGCTTTGAACACTACCTGATTGTTCTTATGTCTTGAATATAAATCAAAATTATACTTTAAGACTTCGGTCCTTTCTCAGCTCTCTCACTAGAAACCTTTGTCCCAAGACAAACCGTTCAACATATCGATCTGAAATTTTGCACACACTTTAATGTCATATGAGCGGTTTTGCGTCTAACTCGAAGTGACGTCATATGAGTGACGTCATGACGTCACGAAGTGACGTCATAACTCAAAAACGTCTGGACCGATTAGAACGAAATTAGCGCCATTCGATTTAGATGGTCATCTTTATGAAGTATCAATAAAAAAAATATTATTTTCTTATTTTCTAAACCGGAAGTGACGTCATAAATACGCAATATTTAACTTATTTCAACAAATTATACTTAAAATACGTACATAATTAACTTACATTGTAACATAGACAATACAATTTATATATTCAAGGTAGCAGTGTTCTCGGCCGCCATTCCTGAAACCGGAAGTGACGTCATATATCTAAAACGCCTGTACCGATTGCAACTGAACTAGCTCCTGCGTATTCATTCTGCTATTTATTTGAAAAATCAATTGTGAAAAATGAATAAATAAATTAATGGTACCGGAAATGGCGGCAGGAACCACTAAATGAAACCGGAAGTGACGTCATATATTACAAACGGCATGACCGATTTTACGGAAATATAGGGATTAGGAATTCAGATGGTCGTTCATGAAGGTATCAACTAGATAAAACTAGATTGTTTTCTTATTACCTATACCGGAATTCGGCCGCTATTTCAAAACCGGAAGTGACGTCATGTATCGAAAACGGCTGGATCGATTATAACGAAACTTAAGCTATTCTTCTTGGATAATCATTTTCATCTTATACCAAACGCAACTTTTCATAGTAACCAAATCGGTTGAGGCGTATTTTTTTAAAGAAATTAGTCCCTGCTCGGACATGTGCTACAAGCTGTATGAATAAACTAACAAAAGAAGTGATATCCCAGAAAAAACACTCCGTGTAAAAATACCAGCCAAGTCTCTTTAACTATAAAAAAAAATAGAAGAAATCTAAAAATTCAGCACTGAAAAGGAGTGATATCAAAAAAGGAGCCAAGTCAACGAATTTTCCAAATTTTAATCGTACCATTGAAATAAAAATATCAACCCCCGAGAAATACTTAAAAAAAGAACTTGGCGCATCGTTTTTTTAAAGACATTTTTCTATTCTTAAGCTTATGCCACTCACATACTACGTAGTTCAGAAATGCCTAGAAAAATTGGGACAAAACTTTCAAATTAAATATTGAACATTCTGTAAAATATTTTAAATTTAAATATAAGTACGCAAAGAAACATAGCATTGTCTTACAAGCAATAAATACAGAACAGTTGTGTTTGTGATTGGTAGGTACCTATAGTTTTGTGGGTACATCAACATACCTACTACAGCATTATACTTTGAACCTTCTCGCCGTGTAATTAATTGCTATTAATTAACATTTTATACCAAAAAAATTCATAAATTACATAACGTATTACTTTAGATAAAAATCTAGTCAGTAATTATTTGAGCAGCATGGCTCAGTGCACTAGTCACTTATACAAATCTCATTGACGGCCTTCTTGTAATGAGCGCTTTCGCTATTTCCCTCAGTCACGATATTGAGAAGTATGATTGATTAATATGACCCTAGAAATAGTGGCAATAACGAATAGACTAGGCCGCTTCCGTTTATTCGTTATTCGTTTATCCGTTTATTTCCTCTGAATATTGACAAAATACCAAAACTGCCAGTAGGTAAGAGTACTAGTTATATTAAAACGTAGTATGATTCGTCGATAATGAATGTGATATACTCAGGAAAATATACTTGTAGAGTTCTTCCTATACTTTTAGGATAGAAAAGTGTCTTTAAAAAAACGATGCGCCAAGTCCTTTTTTTAAGTATTTCTCGGGGGTTGATATTTTTATTTCAATGGTACGATTAAAATTTGGAAAATTCGTTGACTTGGCTCCTTTTTTGATATCACTCCTTTTCAGTGCTGAATTTTTAGATTTCTTCTATTTTTTTTTATAGTTAAAGAGACTTGGCTGGTATTTTTACACGGAGTGTTTTTTCTGGGATTCCTCTTACCCTTGCAGAGAAGCTATTAAAAGAACTGGCAGGTGCCTCAAAAACCCTAAAGTCCATAACACTGTATACAATTTCAATTGGGAAATTTCAATCATAAGCCTCAGAGTTTCACTAAAAGTAGAATGCAGCTCGAAATTAAAATTGTCCATATTTGAATTGCAACTGTTATTTTACAGAATTAGATCTAAATGGACCTCTAAGATAACTATGAAAACGCTCTTTGTAACGCGTTGATGAGCCATCCTTCGTATTGCATGCGAATTGACATGCGTTTGCAAGTTTCTGGCTCTATACAGACCTTGGAAAGAGCCGAAACGAATGCGTAAGCAGCAGTGATAAAATGTCTGACATTTCTTTCAAGAAATTTGACAACATATTTAAACACGCATAAAGTGTCAGTAATGTCACTAGGAAAACGCTCAGTGTAACGCGTTGATGAGCGAGCACAGAACATGCAACATCCCCATAGTAACGATGCACGACACGGCACAAGACGATTTTCTCTGCAATTTTTCAATCTCCATAATACTCTGGATGAATAACAGATTTATTGTGTCGTGAAGTCTTACCTACATACATTCTCCAGAAATCTCTTGTGACATCCCATACTAAACTCGTAAAATTACAATTAATACTTGACTGATTGGGCTTACAAAATGTAAAATTTAATATTAAGTTGGTCTTGATCACCATGCAAAATTTGAACTTAATGTAAACATTTTTATTGTCGACCAATCAGAAGACATTATTTAAACTTAAACCAATTAGAGGATTTGGCCTTCGTACTGCATCCTATTTTATGCGCTAGCTCAAAAATGCTTTCATTTTACTGTACATTGTGAATAGCTTGGCTGCTCTACAAGCCTTGCCTTGGAACAGAAGCTAAAAGAAGGCAGGGATGACAATTTAGTATACATTTTTCAAGATTATGGAATAAAATGACCTTAAACTGACAAAACTTTTGAAAATAACGACAGATTAGACTGAAAATTGGCAAATATACCTAAAATGTTGGTACCAATGACCACGCGAAGTTTTAAGTTGATCGGTCAATCTGTTCTAGTTTAAATGTCAAAAATCACATGAAAAATGGTTTTAAATTTGAACCAATAGGAGGATTTGGCTGAAACTTTTTATGATTGGGTACAATGTTGGTTGCAATGTTTTTGCTAAATTTCAAATTGATCGAAGCAACCAATCGAAAGATAATTTTTTTTAAATTTGAACCAATCACGGGAGCCCATTCAAAAACGATCCCAGGGACCGCATAGAGTACGTTAGTATGTGTACAAAATTTCAGATCAATTGCTTGAGCGGTTTAACCTGGGCTGTGATCACAAAAAAAAAAAAAAAAAAACACAGAGAAAGTGCCATAAGAGTACCGTGGTGACGCTCGCTACGCTCGCTCAATAACTTTTGATGTTAACGACAGAAAATTTTTCTCTAAATTTTCAAAAACACTTAAAATGCTGGTCCCAATGACCATGCAAAATTTGAAGTTGATTGGTCAAATTGTTCCAGTTTAAATTTCAAAACATCAAAGGGTCCTCTTCAAAAATATACACGTGGCCTATCTTTTGACATTAGTGTGTGTAATATCAGATCGATTGGTTGAAAGGTTAGACCATTTAAATATTATCTCGGTGGCTCTGCTTTTTAAGAAAAATCATATGCAGTTTGATTTCCAGACACCTTAGTCCCGGTTTCAACAATAGGCAAAACAGGGTGTCTGGAAATAATACTGCATTATGATTTATCTTAGAAAGCAGATCCACAGAGATAATATTTAAAATGGTCTATTAAACCATTGTTGAATAACATAACTAGATATTTGGATCACGGTACTGAGTTTTAAATTTTAAAAAGCAGATGTAGGCTTGTTCATAATATGATTTGAACGCATGTGAGTTAAATTTATTTAAAACTGAGTTTCAGGAACTCGATTATCTTTAAACAGATCAAATATCATAATGTGACTAGATAATTTTGAATGTTGTCTATGACATTTGATGCTTTGGTATATAGTTCAATATTTTACAATTGTTTTCATGCACCACAATTAATTAATTACAAATCATAATTCTTCATAGATCAGGCAATTCACATTGAATACTTCTGCTCGCTTATCAACGTGTTACACAGAGCGTTTTCCCAGTCAGTTGCGTGTCTCACAATATCTTCATCTCCATCGGCACAGCTCTCTGGCCGAGAAGAACGAAAGCTTCAATTTTTTCCCTCCCTCTGATATGATATCGACATTCCCTAAACGACGTCCCCCTCGCGCTCGGCGGCGTCGTTGACGTCTTGTGACGTCAGAGGCGTCCCGGTCTCGAGACAGAACGACGCCGTGACGTCACGACGCTGGCAGATGCGTCGCGACGTCGATCCAACACGACGCTCGCTCAAGTGGCTGTAATGATGATGGAATTGATGGCCATGGAGTTTTGTGTGATTACAGTCATTTTGGATTTATAAAAATGATTTTGATTGATGTTTAAAGACGTTCTTGTGGATAATTTCACGAAAATACGGTTATTATTTTAAGTGGTGTTCTCACACTTTATATTAGTAGGAAATGTTTTGGAAAATTGCGTTGATAATCGGTACTTTGTCCTGAATGAAGTAGTTAACATTAAATATTTCAAGAGTGGGATGATAAATTCTTCCTCCATATTTTGTGATGACTGAGAAGTGGCCCAAATGTCCTTTAATTCTGTTTTATTTGAAAACTCAGCCTAATTTCGCATTAATTATGTGTGCATCAATCCATTCGTAATTAATACACGATATTTTGCATAGGGTAGCTCTTTTATAATTAGGTATGTTTCTGTACATAATGACCACAGTTGGTTTACCTACTACTTCCTGCATATAATTTTCATTTGCTAAATATTTATGTGAGAGGAGGCAAAGTTTCCCTGAGTAAATATTAGTTAAATACACATTTTAAAATAAGAGTAGTTACAGTAGTAATTTCTTTCATTATATAATGACCTACACTAGTAGATTGCATCAAATTATCAATCTAAACGAAATTTTAACTATTTTTTACCAATCAGAGGGCTGTCTTCCAAATTTCAGCTTGATCATATGAACAGTATGACCTGTACGGGAGCAACATATGGAAAAGTGAAACAAACCTCGTAACTTTTCAAATATACGAAGTTTCGGAATTAAAAAAAACTCCATTTGTTGAATACAAAAAAAGTCCTTCAACTTTCCACACAAAGTTTTATAAACTTCTTGAAAGTCAAGTAACTTGACCTTATAGTGTCAAGGTCACTCATATTTTAATAAACGAATCAATAATCAATAGCAATCAATCAAAATGAACCATACATTAATATCAATTACTCCATCGACTTTACAAGTGCTCGCTTTCGTTCCAATAATTCGATACATTTTCATTACTAAGACACATATTGACGTTACGCAATTGTTACTCGTTGATTAAAACTGTCTGTTTCTGATAAAGCGGAATATTTGCAGTCAAGAGTTGCAGCAGTCACAAACAAAACCGACGAGGTCATGTTGGATTTCTTATTTCATTGGAGACCCCCAGATGTCTGTTCAGTTTTAAAAATAATTACTAACGGTTACCAATTAGTGCTTTTTTAATTGTGTCTTCACATTTTAGGTACACTTGGCCAAACAAAACTTGAACGTTCAATAAATCTGATAGGCTGATAAATGTAAGATCGCACCATCAGAAGTCAGTCTAAGCGATCTCATTGTCTCACTCTAGTAGGTGACCTCACATTTCAATGATAATAACAAGCTTTGATTGGTTATGGGACATAACCAGCAGCCATTCAAATTTGGTCAACGTTCAAGTTTTGTTTGGCCGAGTGTACATAATTTTAAAAAAATATTGACAACATTAGGTACTTTTAAAAGTTTTAGACAAATTTGTCAATAACTCTCAAAGTCTTGACTTGACAGATTTGTCTGTAAAGATTTTATGGACATTTTACACTTGTTTTGAAATATTTGTAAAATGTATTCAAATACATTTCAAAGAAACTATCACTTCTCCTTTGACACATTTGTTGTGTTTTTTTTAACGTTTTTCAAGGTCTAGTATTATAGAGCAGCAACTTTCACACACACATTAATATGCGAAGGCTCGCTTATGCGTTTCATAGAGCGTTTTCCTAGCTAGACTATTACCAATATACCGGGTGGCGCAAAAAAAAATCCCCCTGATTGATAGGTCGCTATATCGAAACTGTTATAGATAGGATTCTGAAATTTGTACACATATTAGAAAACATAACAAAAGTGTGAAAGTTTCAAACATATTCATTCATTAGGAAAATGTTAAAGTTTCAGCTATGTATCTCTTATAGTTTTGATGTAGTGACCTCTCAAACAGGGGGATTTTTTTGCGCCACCCGGTTTAACGTTACCTTGGTTATCTCAGTAACTACTGTGTAACCACCTCCGCGCTGTTCAACTTGTAACACTGTTAGTACCGCATCCTGCCGCTGTCCCCGCCAGCGCCACTGGTCGCAGAGTCATCACGTAAACAAGGAATGCAATTTCACCTCCGCGCTGTTCAACTTGTAACACTGTTAGTACCGCATCCTGCCGCTGTCCCCGCCAGCGCCACTGGTCGCAGAGTCATCACGTAAACAAGGAACGCAATTTCACCTCCGCGCTGTTCAACTTGTAACACTGGTAGTACCGCATCCTGCCGCCATCCCCGCCAGCGCCACTGGTCGCAGAGTCATCACGTAAACAAGGAACGCAATTTCACCTCCGCGCTGTTCAACTTGTAACACTGTTAGTACCGCATCCTGCCGCTGTCCCCGCCAGCGCCACTGGTCGCAGAGTGATCTCGTAAACAAGGAACGCAATTTCACCTCCGCGCTGTTCAACTTGTAACACTGGTAGTACCGCATCCTGCCGCCATCCCCGCCAGCGCCACTGGTCGCAGAGTCATCACGTAAACAAGGAACGCAATTTCACCTCCGCGCTGTTCAACTTGTAACACTGTTAGTACCGCATCCTGCCGCTGTCCCCGTTAGCGCCACTGGTCGCAGAGTGATCTCGTAAACAAGGAACGCAATTTCACCTCCGCGCTGACGGCTGTAATAAGACGAGGGTTGTTTTAATAAATCATGTCGGATGTGACGTCATACCACGTGATTGCTGAACACACGTCGTCGAGTTATGCGCTGATGAGAGTTGTGATGGACACGCTAAATGATGTCCAGGAGACCGTGTATGAAATGCGTTCGGAATTGACGTCAAGCGGCGAGAATGTTAGTGGGGTTGACGAGGAAAACGCTCAGTGTAACGCGTTGATGACCTAGCCTTCGTACTGCATCCGATTTGATATGCGTTTGAAAGTTTCAGCTGCTCTACATGACTTGGAACTGAAGCATCAAGAAGGCAGGGATGAAAATTTATTATACATTTTTCAAAGATTATAGAATAAAATGTCCTTAAAATGACATTAACTTTTGAACATAACGACAGATTAGTCTTTAGATTGGCAAAAATACCTATACAATGTTGGTCCCAATGACCATGCGAAGTTTTCAGTTCTAGTTTAAATTTAAAAAATCACATGAAAGATGGTTTTTAATTTTAACCAATGGGAGGATTTGGCTGAAACTTTGTAAGATTGCGTGGATCAAGAACAATGTTGGTTGCAATAAATTCGCAAAATTTTAAATTGATCGGACCAACCAATCGAAAGATTTTTTTTTAAATTTGAACCAATTACAGGATCCCGTTCAAAACCGATCCCAGGGACCGCATATATTACGTTAGCATGTGTGCAAAATTTCAGATCGATTGGTTGTGCGGTTTGACCTGGGCTGTGCAGGCAAAAAAAACACAAAGAGATAGTGACATAAGAGTACAGTGGTGACGCTCGCTACGCCCGCTCAATTATTTTGATATCTTAGTATTATGAATACTTCAACGTAAATTTAATCACAAACGGTTGAGTTGAATATTGTCCCGATAAAGTTTGGTAGTAGCCAATCACAGCCACGATGACTGCTAAAGACCACTTTAGGCGAAAGTGAACTTTATCTTACGTATTAGAAACTAGCAAAACGCTCTGTGTAACGCGTTGATGAGCGAGCCTTCGTATTGCATGCGAATTGATGTGCGTTTGCAAGTTTCAGATCTATACAGACCTTGGAAAGAGCCGAAACGAAATGCGTAGAAGAAGCAGTGATAAAATACCTGACATACATTTCCTACAAGACATTTGACAAATATTTCCAAACACGCATAAAATGCCAGTGAAATCATAGACATTTAAAATGTGTATGGTGAAATCAATCGCTTTTGAAGGTAACGACAGACCAGTCTGAAAGTTGACAAAAACACATACAATGACATGCAACATTTAAAGTTGATCGGTGAAACGATTCTAGTTTTAATTTTCAAACATTTCTTGATCAAAACCTATACACGAGACCCACTCTACGACATTAGCGGGTGTGCACAATTTCATATGTATTGGTCGAACGGTTTGATCTGGGGTCCCATTCTAAATTTCCCTGTCGTCTCGTTTCACTTGACGGTATCACTCCTATCTATTTAACACGGTGGTGACGCCGTATCAATGGGGTTGTTCACGCAAAACTTTTGTAGATGGCGCTGCTGTTCTAATCGTCCGGGAGAGAGCCAATCAAAATGCATCTAGCGGAATGGAAGGTTTTTAAATCTTGGCGGGAGTTTGATTCAGAGATATTGGATTCAGAGACCAACCAATCAGAGAGAGACTCCTCCAATGCCGCTAGCGCTGCGAGTGAGAGCAAATGGCAGTGAACAACCCCATTGATACGAGGCGACAAGGGAATTTAGAATAACCCCCCTGGGATGTGCAGGCAAAAATAGAGACAGACATACAAAAACACAAAGAAATTTCCATTGAAAAGAGCATAAAAACTTATGAAAATTCTTTAAAAATTTTGGTCAACTACAAAAGATCACAACTGACGTAATTTTTTCTTATCCGTTCAGGAGATATTTTTTAAATGTAGTCAACGTTTGATGTGACCTTGACCGATCTCTCCCGCAGGTCCTCTCCGCTTCCGTCATCCGCGACCGATCGACCGCTGGGACAACATCCTCAACACGTCCACCCTCCCCAACAGCTGCGTCCAGATCATCGACGTCGTCTTCGAGGACTTCCCGGGCTCCATCATCTGGAACCCGAACACGCCCCTCAGCGAGGACTGTCTCTACATCAACGTCATCGCCCCTAAACCCCGCCCGAAGAACGCCGCCGTCATGGTCTGGATCTTCGGCGGCGGCTTCTACTCGGGCAGCGCGACGCTCGACGTCTACGACCCGAAGACGTTGGCGTCCGAGGAGAACGTCATCCTCGTGGCGATGCAATACCGCGTCGCCAGTCTCGGCTTCCTGTTCTTCGACACCGCCGACGTCCCCGGCAACACGGGCCTCTTCGACCAACTGATGGCGCTGCAGTGGGTCCACGACAACATTCACGCGTTCGGCGGCAATCCCAACAATGTGACGCTGTTCGGGGAGAGCGCCGGGGCGGCGTCGGTCAGCATGCATCTGCTGAGTCCGCTCAGTAGAGGGCTGTTCAGTCAGGCGATCATGGAGTCCGGGAGTCCGACCGTCCCCTGGGCCATCATATCGCGAGAGGAGAGGTACAGTCCTTGGCAGTATTTACTATCAGCATGTACAGTCACCTCCATACTGATGAAACTTGACCCTTATAAGCTGCAAAACTTATTGCTATTTTACAGTCAACGTATGTTGGAACTCTCAACAGAATGCGCTGATAGTCAGGAATTCTGCTAGGCCGAGAAAGAGCACATTCAAAGATAGGCTCGCAATGAAGTCTTTCTCGGCCTAGCAGAACAACTGATGGTGGCTCCATCTGGTGAGAACTCAGACCCTCGCAGTCCAGACGGGATGACTTGCAAGACGAGTTTTATCACTTTATATGGAGGCGGCTGTACACATGTAGCAGGTTGCATATTAATCTTTATGTCAGAAGAGGAGATCTTGAGTCAATTTTTCCGATGTTTACATGGATCACTTTTGGTGTCATCTTAATCAAACTTTATCAAATGCAAATAGACTGAAGTCAATAAATAGGGTTATAAATAATTTATTTCTGTGATATGGCCGCGGTATTTCTGCGACTGCGCTTGGCCGAGGCTGTCAGCTGCGCACGCCGCCATGTTGAAACCCCTGTCTTGTGCCGCGTGCTGCGGCTGCGCCATGTTGTAACCCGTGTCTTGTGCCGCGTGCTGCGCGCCGCCATGTTGTAACCCGTGTCTTGCGCAGCGTGCTGCGCGGCCTGCGCCTGGCCGAGGCTGTCGGCTGCCCGCACACGCGCGCCGAGCTGCCCGCCGTGATCGAGTGCCTGCGCGGCAAGAACGCCACGACGCTGGTGGAGAACGAGTGGGGCACGCTGGGCATCTGCGAGTTCCCCTTCGTCCCCGTCATCGACGGCGCCTTCCTCGACGAGTCGCCGCAGCAGTCGCTCATGCACAGGAACTTCAAGAAGACCAACATCCTGATGGGCAGCAACTCTGAGGAGGGATATTACTTCATCATCTACTACCTCACGGAGTTGTTCCGCAAGGAGGAGAACGTCTACGTCAACAGAGACGAGTTCATGCAAGGTCAGTGCTTTATAGGAGAATCATTTATGGGAAGAATAATCGAAGGACAATTCTTGAGTTTTCATTGTTTGAGTCGTAAAAAAAGTTGACGCTAAGGCCTAGTTGTCAACTTTTTCAATTAACGTTTTAAAACCGTCCGCGCGTTCATTATTTTAAACTTGAAAAAGTTGACAACTAGACCTTAGCCTCAACTTTTTTACGACTCAAATACTGAAAACTCAAGAATTGGCCTTCGATTATTCAACTTTTCAACTTTTTAACTTTTCAACTTTTCAACTTTTCAATTTTAAACTTTGTCAACTTATTCAATTAGCGTTTTTAAACCGTCCACGTGTTCATTGTTTAAAACTTGATAAAGTTGACAACTATGCCGAGCCTTCAACTTCATCATGTTTTATCATGGTTTTATACATTACAAACGTAAACGGTTACAAAACGAATATTCTTAAGAATTGGCACCCAAGTTCAAGTTCAAGTTTCTTTATTTATTCGTGTACAGAGTGGAACAATCTGTTCCCGGTACAGTACAACATATAATGTATAAATAAATAAATAGCAGACATATTATGAATTTTGTAAAATACCACGCCTCGTCTTCATATTTATGACAACATTCGTATTAAGTATATTGTTGACAGCTTTCCGCGTCAACTTTTCGTAGAATCTTGTAAGAATTTGACCTTGGTCTGTACGAAAGAACGGATCGGTATCCTTTTGTCACTAGACATCGACGACAGTCTCGCAAATCCCCTAGAGCGGAAGTCAATGCTGGAACCCCCATTATAAAATCAAGTAGTTGAGCTGTGATTGTGATTGTCATGCTGTGATGATGTTATGTTGTGATGTTGATGTTGTGATGATGATGTTGTCAGCCGTGCGCGAACTGAACCCCTACGTCAACAACATCGCGCGCCAAGCGATCGTCTTCGAGTACACCGACTGGCTCAACCCGGACGACCCGATCCGCAACCGCGACGCTCTCGACAAGATGGTCGGCGACTACCAGTTCACCTGCAACGTGAACGAGTTCGCGCACCGCTACGCCGAGACCGGCAACAACGTCTACATGTACTACTTCCAGCACCGCGCCCGCAACAACCCCTGGCCCTCCTGGACGGGGGTGATGCACGGCGACGAGATCAGTTACATCTTCGGCGAGCCGCTCGACCCGAAGAAGAGCTACAGTCAGGAGGAGAAGGAGCTCAGCAGGAGGATGATGCGTTACTGGGCCAACTTCGCCAAGACAGGGTCAGTGGTCTTTATTACCCCTACTTACCCTACTTGTGGTGATCTTTATTACCCCTACTTATGAATATGATGCGCTACTGGGCCAACTTCGCCAAGACAGGGTCAGTGGTCTTTATTACCCCTACTTACCCTACTTGTGGTGATCTTTATTACCCCTACTTATGAATATGATGCGCTACTGGGCCAACTTCGCCAAGACAGGGTCAGTGGTCTTTATTACCCCTACTTACCCTACTTGTTACGATCTTTATTACCCCTACTTACCCTACATATGATGCGCTACTGGGCCAACTTCGCCACGACAGGGTCAGTTGTCTTTATTACCCCTACTTACCCTACTTAAGATGCACTACTATAGGCGAACTTCGATAAGACAGGGTCAGTCATCTTTATTACCTCTACTTACCCTACTTGTGATCATCTTTATTGCCCCTACTTACCCAAAATATGATGATATTTATTTCCCCGACTTACCCTATTTCTGATGATCTTTATTATACCAATTTACCCTACTTGTTATGATCTTTATTGCCCCTACTTACCCTTTTTATGATGCGCTACTGGGCCAACTTCGCCAAGGCAGGGTCAATAATGTTTATTAACCCTACTTACCATACTTGTCATGATCATTACTTTGATACCTATAACCTAGTTCATTTGGACATGGATATATTTGAATATAAGCATACATCAGTTGACAGTTCTTATATTTTAATGTTAGTCTAAATTACCCCGTAAAATTACAACATGATCACTGGCTAATAGTGTAGAAAAATATAAATAATACGCTCTTACGAAAAAGAACAATACATTGAACAGTTTACGAGTGTTGCCAAGTGTAGTTTAATGTAACAATTTGGTTCTAGACGACAGGTGCATAAGGTGTACTCTTTAAGGAGTGAATTATATCTGGATTCACGACTAATCCTGGATCTATGGATTCAGGATCCAGAGTAATCGGATAGTGGAGGCTAAATCCTTGATCGTCGTTTTGATGTCCACGGCGAGGTTGAGCGGCAGACGAAGTAGTAGAATGTCCTTGGGTTGACGACGGATTCAATGGTTGTTCCGTTGAAATCTGAGATAAGAGAGTAGTTCCAGGCGTAGATGTCTGAAGTCCAGTTCGTTTCCCATAGAGTATGGACTTCGGTCCAGTATAGTTCGAAAAGTGGTGGAGAAAACCTGGATCTCTGGGGGGTAGAACATGAAGCTGAGAGGTTGACAAAGTAGTAGAATGTCCTTGGGTCGACGACGGATTCAATGGTTGTTGCGTTGGAACCAGAGATAAGAGAGTAGTTCCAGACGCAGATGGCTGAAGTCCAATTCGTTTCCCCAAGGGTATGTCAAGCGATCTGTCTTCAAATCCTGGATCTATCGGGGGTTGAAAATGAAGTTGAGAGGTTGACGAAGTAGTAGAAGATCCTTGAGTCGACGACGTATTGAATGATTGTTGCGTTGAAACCAGATATGAGAGAGTAGGTCCAGACGTAGATGTCTGAAATCCAGTTCGTTTCCCCAAGGGTATGACACGCGGTCTTGAATGATGAGGTCTGGAATGATGCTGTCTGGAATGATGCGATCTGTCTTCAAATCCTGGATCTATTGGGGGAAGATCATGAAGTTGGGCGGCAGACGAAGTAGTAGAAGATCCAGGTGTAGAGGATGCGTCCACGATGTTCATCACTGAAAGAAAGGAAGTATAAGGAGTAGATGACTGAGTGATCCTGAAGGTCAAGTCTTAAAACTTGCGCTTTCAGGACGCAAACGTTCTCGAAATGTCAATAAATAACATTCCCTTTAAGAATTACCACTTTGAAATCTACTGATAAGCCATAGTTATTTAGTTTAATTTTGAATAAGGTTTTAAGGATTGTGTACTTATAATAACTGTAATAATTATTATATTGTTAATAAATTGTTGCCAATCCCTTAGCCCATTTCAACAGCAATACCTGGTGGGAATACATCTTCCCAATGTCTCCACTAGATAGCAGCACGTTAAGATAGCGGGTTATGCGCGTCCCTTAGCCCATTTCAACAGCAATACCTGGTGGGAATACATCTTCCCAATGTCTCCACTAGATAGCAGCACGTTAAGATAGCGGGTTATGCGCGTCCCTTAGCCCATTTCAACAGCAATACCTGGTGGGAATACATCTTCCCAATGTCTCCACTAGATAGCAGTACGTTAAGATAGCTGGTTATGCGCGTCCCTTAGCCCATTTCAACAGCAATACCTGGTGGGAATACATCTTCCCAATGTCTCCACTAGATAGCAGCACGTTAAGATAGCGGGTTATGCGCGTCCCTTAGCCCATTTCAACAGCAATACCTGGTGGGAATACATCTTCCCAAGGCCTACGAAAGGGTTAAGGACTCTTCACATACAACTAAACACCTACAGGTGGTGACTTCTGTGGTTTGCAAAATATCAGAGATGATGGATGGTTGATAGGTGTGTCCTGGGAGGTACGATGAAAATAATATCACAGTCAGTCAGTTCCGATTTTAATTATAGAAGGCTCAAATGAAATCTCTGGATTCTATAACAATTCGAACAAATAAGCGATACGTGATGGAGCCACTTCTGGCAGAAACATTTTAATTTTTAGATGCACTTTTTTATTTTGAAGTTCGTGTTTCCATAGGGCAGTGAAAAAGGAGAAACAACTGCAATTTAGATTTAGTTACAAGATTACTTCAGCCATAACAAACAACTAAAGCCAATAATATAATTTATTTATATAAATATCCCCGTGATATCCTCCATTATGGCTAGTACCAAAGAATCCCCCAGAGGTCAGTCGTGTTCCTTATTTTCTCGAATAGCAGAAACTCGAAATATTTAAGTAAAAGTAATGATATCAGATAATAGGTTTCGCTGTACTTACGGGACATCAAACCCAGGACCATCAGAAACACCACGAACACATTCTTCATGTTGACGTCTTGACTTAGAATAGCAAGCTGATTGCTAATTATATCAGCATACCAACACTTTGTCATTAGCAGTATAAACAACTTCATTACAGAAAAGCACTTATTATGTTTGGAAATGAACACGTTCATTACTATCAAACGGATCTAGTGGAGCGGTCGCTCCACGCCAGCCAAGTCGTACGGCGCGCGCACACTCTCATATAAAGGCTGGAGCAAACCCACTTTTACTGTAAGCATCAAAGTGGCATTTTCGGCCTACTGGATCTTAAAATTGGAAAATCTCACATTGTTGCGATATATCTTAATTTCGAGCTATGGCCCACCCTACAACATATACCAAATTTGGGAACAATAGGTTACGCCCTTTGCGCGCTAGAGGGCCGTGAAAACAGTGTTTTAGGGCGGTTTTCATAATAATAATAATCTCAGTAGTAGTAGTAGTAGTAGTAGTCTCCTGGAATTCAAATCCGGTAAACAGGCCACAGCCTAAACGGTTGAACCGATTGATCTCACATTTTTACCACGTGTGCACTTTTAGCGTCTGATTTAACCTTCGCCCCATAAATTTTTTGTGCCGCCATTTTGAAACCGGAAGTGACGTCATATCTCGTCAACGGCTAAATTGATCGGAACGAAATTTGCGCCAAACGATTCAGACGGTCAACTATATGGATTATCAATAGCAACAGACTAAAATTTATGTTCACGAAACCGGAAATGACGTCATGAAATTTAAAATACATCGATTGGCATTTCGGCAACAAATTTGATCCGATTATTTTGTTATTTATGTAACGTATGTACTTTTGATATCTCATTTGACTTATTATAAAACCAACCGGAAGCCGCCATTTTGAAACCGGAAGTGACATCATATGTCAATAACGGCTAAATAGATTTGAACGAAACCAGCGCTAAACAATTAAGACGGTCAACTTTATGTATTATCATCAATAATATTTGCAGTTTCCCATACCGAAACCGGAAATGACGTCACACATTTTAAAAATCTCACAAATTTACATTTTGATACAATAAAAATACTATTTGGGACAGCTTATAATAAAATGTAATCATGTTTAAATTATAATTCAAGGGGTCAGTGATTTCAGCAGCCATTTTGAAACAGGAAGTAACGTCATATCTTGAAAATTGGTTGACTGATCGGTATGAAACTACCGCTAAACGATTCGGAAGGTCATCTCTATGAAATAGGAACAGTCACACTAGAAATTTCCTATTTATGAGACCGGAAATGACGTCATTCAAATTTACAAATTATTATAATCCCCTCCTATATAATGAATACATATTCAGAAAACTTAAAATGATACACATCATTTATAGATATACATTCTTTGTGGCAGTGCAGTAAGTTCAGCAGCCATTTTGAAAACCGAAGTGTTGCGATATCTCGGAACTCGGTTGAATGATAGGAATGAAACCTTTGCTATTCTTCATGAAAAATCATTTAAAGCAAATATATAGTACCATACGCAGATTTTCATTAGTAAACCAAATTGTCAATGGCGACTTTTTTTTAATGGATTTAGTAATTGTTCAATCGATATGACGTCACAAGTTCTAAGAATAAACTAAAAAAAGGAGTGATATCCCCATAAAAAACACTCCGTGTAAAAAATACCAGCCAAGTCTCTTCAACTAAAAAAAATTATGAAATCTAAAAAATTCTGCACTGAAAAGTAGTGATATCAAAAAATGGGCCAAGTCAAAACTTTATTTGAAAATCAAAAAATACTTGGCGCATCGTTTTTTTAGGGCATAATAGGTATACTATATTATGTATTATGTATTTGATGTATATTTTCTATCTGGTCTATACTTCTAAACTATGTATACACGATGCGCCAAGTATTTTTTGATTTTCAAATAAAGTTTTGACTTGGCCCATTTTTTGATATCACTACTTTTCAGTGCAGAATTTTTTAGATTTCATAATTTTTTTTAGTTGAAGAGACTTGGCTGGTATTTTTTACACGGAGTGTTTTTTATGGGGTTGTTATTACCTTCCTGTTGGTTAAAATATAAAATACTATGAAAACGCTCTGAGTAACGCGTTGATGAGCGAGCACGGATACGCTCAACACCTCGAACCGAAATTCTGTTTATCGAAAATGTCCTTAAAAGCCAATAATTCTTGAATTTCGTCACAGACTTGTATGAAATATTGGTCCCAATAACCACGCAAAGTTTTAGTTGATCGATTGAACCTTTATGATTGAACGATTCCTTGTTAATTTCCAAAAATCACAGGATATCGTTCAAAAAAATGTTAAACGGTCATATTAGTTTCATAATACGTTTGAAAGTTTCTGCTCTAACAACCTTGAAGTGAAGATTCGAAGATGCCGTGAAATGTGAAATTCGAGAAATATGACAGCCAACACGCAAAATATCCGTAAACTGTCAATAGCTGTTGAATTTAAACACAGTTTAGTCTGAAAATTGTCAAAAATACAGATAATGTTGGACCCGATGACCATGCAAATTTTTAAGTTGATCGGTCAAACGGTTCTGGATTAAATTTCAAAAAGCACATGAAATATTTTTTAAATTTTAACCAATGGGAGGATTTGGATGAAAATTTGTAAAATAAGAGACAATGTTGGTCCTAATGACCATGCAAAATATAAGGTCGATCACATTTGTCGAAGTCCATTTTCATTTTTCAGCCTATCAGGAGATGTTTATTTAAATTTCAACCAATAAATGGATTTAAAAAAAATTAGGGTCTGCAAACAGAGAAGGTTGGTTTTACATGTGTGCAAAATTTCAGATCGATCGGTGAAACGGTGCGACCTGTGTATCGGCTATTAGCAGCCAAAAACAAAAACAAAAACAAAAACAAAAAACAAAAAAAAACAGAGGTCCGTGCCAAAAGAGCCAAAAGGAGACGCTCGCTTCGCTCGCTCAATTACATTTTTTCTTTGAACTTCGTTGGAATGAGTTGTACATAATTGTAGACAATGACTAAGTCACAACGTTTAATCATAAATGAAAATACTTCAAATATCTTTTAAAACAACATTTAATTCTTAGATATAGAAATGATCTGAATTAATTCCAGCAAAAAACACATAATAAATGAATTATTGAAATATTGACTGAGAGAGCTCAGAGAAGAAAATATTGCATAACATTCAAGTTAATTTAAGAACAAAAATCATCATTTAAAAATATCGCTCTGTTGGTTGATACGACAATATACTTCATCTACTTAAAAAACAAAACAACTTATATTTCCTCATCTTGCATTTATCACTTGCTAAAGAAACATTATTTAATAGGTACTTACTCCTGTTCAAGCAATAGGAAACAAATTTGAATCTCGGAATCGAGCAAGCAAACTACATTTCGGATCGCGACATCCGTTTCTAAAGAATCGTCACAATTACTGAGATAACGAAGTCTACCTGCCCCCCCCCCCCCCCCCCCCCCCTCTCACAAGACGTCTTCGCTCACTTGACGTCGCTAACAAGCTCCCCCCTCCCCCCACCCCTACCCTGCCTGGTGTCAGGGTCACAGCTACCCCCTCCACCAGCCAGGCTGCGATGCTTCTTCGAGCTTGAAATAAGATATAAACATTCTCAGAGGTGGAAGTTCACTTTTGCGATTTTTGCATGCTTTTGGAATGATGTAATCAAGCTCTATCAATTGCCATTTGACTGGATGCGAACAAATACTGTTATATTGAAGTATTCACTTACACAATGACTCATGTCACCATTACAAATGAGATTGGATGTTGTAGAATTTCTGGTTTATGGGATGTTTAAGAACAGAGGGGGGGGGGGGGGGGGTCTGTTATACTGTGACAATCTGTGACAGGGGGAGACAAGCGTGATGTCACAGTTTGTTGTATATTTTGTGATAATTTGTACCTATGTTTAAGCAAAAAGAATTATCACATTTATTATTCTCAACTGAGATTTGAAATTTCCTTCTCTTTAGGATAATACTACAAGTATAAGTTGGTAGGTATAGGTACAGGTATAGTAATATAATTCTATTTGTTTTCTTCGTTTTCTCATTCTTCCAATGTATTTTCTATTTGCAATAAATCAAGAACTACAGTGAAAATATGCATTTTGAGTTTTCTGTAGGGGGGAGGGGTCTGCAGATGTGCAGGCATACTTTTTATGGGGGGGGGGGTTGTAAAAATTGTGACAACTTGTGAAAAGGGGCGAATTGGGGGGGGGGGGGGGGGGGGGGAGGGGGGTAAAAAGTGGCCTATTTTGCTTGACAATCTTTTTGAACAGCCCCTAATGAGTTCAGGTCAGAATCATCTAATGGACTTCAGGCCTTCTACCTCTGAGGTATTAGGCGAGTGTTGCTATGGTAGGTACTCTTTCGACACTTCTCGCTATTAATGGGGTTGTTGTGTAGTGTCATCGCCCAGAGGTGTGATCATGTAAAATGACTTCTCATCTCACCCGAGAGGTCGTGAATAACATTGATTCAGTGTCGGGTGACATCGAATACTAGTTACATGATAGCCCTCCTGGTCACAATGTCAAACAATCGAACATATTATATTATATATAGGAACATATTTTGAACAAACTAGCTTTTCCTGACGGAGTAAATTATCCATAGGGGCTAAAAATTGAAATTTTTCTATTAATAAGCCAACATCATAATTACAATTTTTCAACGAAATCTGTTAATAACTTGAAGGTGTTTTGATTAATCTTATTTTGAAACATTTTTCTTCGATAAAATAAATGCGCATCGCCTTGCAAAGCACACTGTGCAAGCACGAGCGATTTAGCTGCTTGTTAGCTGAGTTGGTTCACTTATTTGAATACGATCGGAGACAAAATGGGTTGACTAAATGATGTGACATTTTTATCATTATTAGATGAAAGACAGATTTAGGGTTATCACTTGGTAATTTTTATTTTTTGCTTCGATAATTAGTAATAATTAGTTTTTTGGGTTGAAAATTGTAAATTTTCTAGTCTCAATGGGTGCCGTGCGAAATTTAATTATAAAAATTTGTCTTTTATCTTATCATGATTAAAATGTGAGATTAAATGGTTAACGGGTTTGGTCTCCAATCATATCGGAAATTTCATAGTTTTGCGCTGTTTTGTTGAAAAACCGGCGTCTAATAAACAATGCAAGAAGACAAAATAAAAAAGTGCTACTAATATACAATCAAACTGATAATGTGAACATCCTATCAAAGTTACACCCACTTATGAAAAAAAAATCTCTCACAATTTTCTAAAACGGCCGAGCTCAGAGCGGCCGAGCACAGAGCGTATTCCTATAGTCCATTTGGGATGCAGAAGCATGACAGTGTATTTTCTCGCAGTAGCCTCCTTAGTCCTTAGCGCATAGAAGTTGGGAGCTACAAGTTGAAAGCGGTCTAATATGAGAGAATCGATGTTCACAGCTGCATCCTGAAAAAAGTATAGGTAGTCAGGGGTAAACTGGGACCCTATTCTAGAACTTTTGAATTCCCAATTCTGACGGAATTCGATTCCATGCAATGTTAATGCTTATGGCCGTGACCGGATTCCATCAGAATGGAATTGGGAAGATGAGGGGGGTTAAATATTTACAATGCTCATGGTTAAAAAAATGTTTGCAACATAATAACAAATATTTATTTGAAGAAACACAAATGTAATTATACCGCACAGCAACTTCACCAAGTCAGTTATGAAATTCGTAATTTTCCGGAGCCTTCGGGCATCCTAATTTCTAATTGATTGAAGTATCAGCGTACAGTGATAATCAAAGGTTGTTTACCAGACCCCCATATCAACACATCTATCTGATAAGCAACTTCTAAATGTCAGTGTACCTACTTATTTTCCCTCCTCTACGGAATTCATTGAGAAGTTAATATTGCATCTATAGATGATCATTTTCTGGTTAATTTTCCGTTTTTACCATAGTTTCTGGTATTGCCTTTTCTCAACTAACAATTTGATATTATAGTATAGTCATTCATAGTATCATAGTATACTATTGATATACTAGTATAATAATATATAATATAGTATTATATAAATATAGTGGTATAATAAACTAAAGTGAGTCTCAACTAATCGTGTTACCCAGGTATATTCGCAAATATCTGAGTCTCGACCCATCCCGATCCCTTCCCGACCACGGGCTTCTATTCAAGCGCTCGATTGCCAAGAATGAGCTGTCAATCCGTCCATTCATGCGCTTCATTAGACAATATGGATTCTTAAGATGTTTAGGGAATTGCGATTTTGATACTTTTGACGGCAAAAATGAATGTCAAATTGAACATAGATGAAAATCATTTTTTATTTTTCAAAATCGGTTCATATTTGGCCGAAACTGATCGCACGCATAAAATATGGGATACAAATTATTTTGGCCAAATATGAACCGATTTTGAAAAATAAAAAATGATTTTCATCTATGTTCAATTTGATATTCTTTTTAGCCGTCAAAAGTATCAAAATCGCAATTCCCTAAACATCTTAAGAATCCATATTGTCTAATGAAGCGCATGAATAGACGGATTGACAGCTCATTCTTGGCAATCGAGCGCTTGAATAGAAGCCCGTGCTCGGGATGGGTCGGGATGGGTCGAGACGCAGATATTTGCGAATATACCTGGGTATCACGATTAGTTGATTCGTACTTTAGTATAATAATATACTAGTATACTATTCACTTTTCATAGTATAGTCATATTTATAGTATTTATCATGGGATGAAATCTTTCAAATGTCATAAAATAGTAGTACATCACCACTTGGCCTTGAACATTGGTGGTAAAACTCTATTATTTAAAAACAAATATGATTCTGATCTTTTCTACAGTCCTCCTATTAGAGGTCCTAACATTTATTTAAAAAAAAACACACAGAAAAAAGCGTCGGATATTTTTCAGTAACGTCTAGAAAATCCCCCGACTAATTTCTCTAATATTTCATTATTTTAATGAGTCCTGCCGATGACAGATGTCACGTGACACCACCTGTTGCCCCCCCCCCCCCCCCCTGCGACAAGATGGCGCAGTCCAGGGGGAGGGGGAGGGGGGAGGGGAGGTCACGTGCCCGCCGACCGACGTGACGTCAGCACTGCGTTGTCCCACAGGAGCTGGGACAGTTCTGATTGCGTTCGGCCGGTTTCAGCCGATGCCTTGAACAATGGTCCACAGGCAACGTCGTGCATCCTCATGGATGGAACTAGGAAAACGCTCAGTGTACCGCGTTGATGAGCGAGCACGGGTTCGTGCAAATTCTCGAACCAGGAAAGCGTACACAACGCACAGAAAACATATACGTCCATATTGAATTGATATATGATCCACTCAATCAACATAAGAGTATCTGCTTTTCATTGAAACATGAAAATAGCATCTAAGCACTTTGGTCTATAGCAAATCAGATTCATGTTGCAGTGGAAAAACAGTTATTTCGATACTTCATTTCTGACAGTTATTAAAAATGTCCATAAGTGCATACGTTTTTAACTGATTGGGATAAAAATTTGTAAGATAAGAGACAATGTTGGTCTTAATGTTCATGCAAAATATGAGTTTTAACAGATTTATAGAAGACCATTTTCATTTTTCAGCCTATCAGGACATATTTATTTAAATTTTAACCATTGAATGGATTTCAAAAAAATTAGGGGCTGCAAACAGAGAAGGTTGTCTCTACATATTGTGTGCAAAATTTCAGATCGATCGGTGAAACGAATAATAGCAGAAAAAAACAGAGGTCCGTGCCAAAAGAGCCAAAAGGAGTCGCTCCCTCATTTAACTTGACTCTTTAGGCACTTTCTCTAATTTTTGTGTTTGCTTTCTTATTTGTTTTGTCGCGTACCTCAAAGTATTGATCTGAAATTTTGAACACTCCTTCATTCATTATAATTTGGAACTGTATAATTATTGAGAAAGTTTCGTCTATAAATTTAAAAAAAAAACGATTTTACGTTGTTATTAAAATATATTGAAAATACACACACATTTTTAGATATAATTATTGTTTTAATCTCTGTAGGTATATTGCAATGAACACATACAAAAAATACTCCAGTTAAACTATGCACCCAGCTTGACTTTTCCCAGTTTCAATAAAAGCCAGGTGTATTGTAAAGCTTATTGATTGGTTGGATCGTGTTTAGCTTTTCCTGTTGTTTCTGCGTTTTAGTGGATTTCGGTTCGAGGTGAGCGTATATCGTTGCTCACTTATCAAGTCAAGAGCGTTTTACTCCCAGCGAGAATTGTCGGGTAAAATACTCGCTCATACATCGATTATTAAATTAAATCAGCGTCGATTAATTTTTTATATTTAAATTTTTATACATACAAATATTTATAATTTCCTACTAAGTTTTCGACATTAAATTTACCACTATCTGGTTTCTCATTATTGAAAAAGAGCTTTTCTATATTTTATTTTAATTCTTTTGAAGTGACGTCAAATTCGTGGGTGGTCGACAGGTAGAAAGTAGACCAACAGCTATAATATGCTATATGATATGCACAAGCCATCCCGAAAACCGTGATGATCAGTCTTGAAATGACGAACAAACATATGGTGATGACTTGATATGATGTCTTGACTATTATTGTGTTTATTTACGTACAAACAGATGAATTTGTGTGAAGGGATGCAGTAGCAAGCGTAACCGTGGTACTCTAACGACATTTTATCTATTTGCTTTTTCGTGCAATTCCGTTTAACTTCGTGTATGTTCGTGTAATATCGTGTATGTTCGTATAACTTCGTTTAACTTCGTGTATGTTCGTATAACTCCGTTTAACTTCGTGTATGTTCGTGTATGTTCGTGTATGTTCGTATAACTTCGTTTAACTTCGTGTATGTTCGTATAACTCCGTTTAACTTCGTGTATGTTCGTGTATGTTCGTGTATGTTCGTATAACTTCGTTTAACTTCGTGTATGTTCGTATAACTTCGTTTAACTTCGTGTATGTTCGTATAACTCCGTTTAACTTCATGTATGTTCGTGCAACTCCGTTTAACATCGTACATGTTCGCAGGAACCCGAGCATGTCCGAGGACGGCACCTGGACATCCACCTACTGGCCGGTGCACACGGCCTACGGACGCGAGTATTTGACCTTGGACGTGAACAACAGCGCCACTGGTCGAGGTCCCCGGCTAAAAGAATGCGCCTTCTGGAAGAAATACCTGCCGCAGTTGGTACAATCAACAGGTAAGCGCTCTACTGGCCCACATTCTACTTGAACTAGGAAAGTGCGCCCTAACGGCCTACTTTCTACTTAAATCTGTGCTAGATTGCGCTCTACTGGCCCACATTCTACTTGAACTAGAAGAGTGCGCCCTAACGGCCTACTTTCTACTTAAATCTGTGTTAGATTGCGCTCTACTGGCCCACATTCTACTTGAACTAGAAGAGTGCGCCCTAACGGCCTACTTTCTACTTACTTAAATCTGTGTTAGATTGTGCCCTAATGACCTACATTCCACTTGAACTAGAAGAGTGCGCCCTAACGGCCTACTTTCTACTTAAACCTGTGTTATTGTGCCCTAATGGCCTACATTCTACTTGAACGAGGAGAGTGCGCCCTGACGGCCTACTTTCTACTTAAATCTGTGTTATTGTGCCCTAATGGCCTACATTCTACTTGAACGAGGAGAGTGCGCCCTAACGGCCTACTTTCTACTTTAATCTATGTTATTGTGCCCCAATGGCCTACATTCTACTTGAACGAGGAGAGTGCGCCCTAAAGGGCTACTTTCTACTTAAATCTGGGTTATTGTGCCCTAATGGCCTACATTCTACTTGAACGAGGAGAGAGCGCCCTAACGGCCTACTTTCTACTTAAATCTATGAGAGGTTGCGCCCTAATGGCCTACATTCTACTGAAACAAATACGATTGATCGAATGTTCGAATAAGTGCAACCTTGAAAGAATATAATTTCTTACGAAGTTTGAAAAGTCATGAAGTTTATTTCAAATTATAGCAATTTTATTTTTAAAATCTCTCTTCAAAGTGAAGTAAAAGCAGATTATTCCAACTGGGATCAGCAAACTCTTTCGTTCTCGACCAAGTATAATTAATAAATGAGCAACACCATAAATCCAAAGAGACCCATCTTAGTCGCAAACATTAGCAAGGACCTATTTATAAGGTCATGTACAAGCTCTTCTATTACCAAAATGTGCGTTCATTGTTTACTAGTGCCAATTCATTGTTTGCACGTGACATCATCTCATTGTTGGCGGCCATCTTGATGGCACGATTCAGAATAGCTGTGATTCTGTGCTTTTTGGCAATATTTGATACTTTTAATAGTTACCTGGGCAGTTTGTAGATTCCACGACAAGGACTCGCTCACATTACATAAATACTTCGATTTACCTCCAAATTAAGCTAAATAACCCCGACAACTTGCCAACAAAATGTCCGTCCTTGGGAGAAAACTTAAATTTTTAGAATTGCTGATATTAAACAAATGTTAAGTTTATGCAAGCCATTTTATCCAGAAAAACGGTGATTCAATCGTATTTTTTATTTATTAAACTATTTTTTAATTATCGTGAATTGACTTTGGCCCACAAATGAGCAAAATAATGCTAATGTTTGCGAATAATATATAAAGATAGAAAAACAAGTAACTAATAAATGGGAAGAGTACAAAAGACATGAAAACGCTTTTGGCCACTTCTCGATCACGCATACGGCGGAATAATTATCAACCTAACTTTATAACACCTATTGTTGGACGCCACATAAGCTTGCAAATAACAAACTAGCGAAGATTAATTTCCTCCAAATAAAATATGTTTCTCTATCCCAAGATTATGTTATGACGTAACAGCGTCATAGATTCCGCTCTAATCCATGAGTGTATAAATTGGCGCCGATATATCGCTGCATTTAGCCATGGATTAACTGAGTCATCCATTAGCCGGCCTGATCCCTGGTAATTGATAATGTGCGGGATTCCCATGGCGGCCATTTTGTCATGTGACCGTACACGCAGTAGACAGGGCGGCATTAGGGCGCAGAAGAGTGGAGATTTACTGGATAATAACATGTATTTACTAAACCTGTTAAATAGATTACAAAATAAACGTGGTCTAATTAGCTCAAGATATATGGGACAAATGAAAATCATTTTTTTAAAGTGAACTGCCTACCAACCGTCAAGAATGTTTAGTTATTCGAGAAAATAAGGAACACGACTGACCTCTGGTGGATTCAATTTGGTACTAGACATAGGGGGATCATGGAGGATAGAGGGATATTTCTATAAAAACACTGTATTAAATTTGCTTTAGTTGTATGTTATGGCTGATAAAGTAAACTTGTAACTAAATCTACATTTCATTTGTTTCTCCTTTTTCACTGCCCTATGGAAACACGAACTTCAAAATAAAAAAGTGCATCTAAAAAGTTTCCTGCCAGAAGTGGCTCCATCTATCGCTTATTTGTTCGAATACAATTTCGATATTGTTTCGAACTTGTGTCTAACTTGTGACTTAAATCTACGATTTTGTTTGTGTTTTGAGAATTACAGGTCAAATGAAGTAACGGATGAGGCTATTTTTTTTCTCAAAATACGCTTTACAGTTCAGTTCGTCTTCCTATTTACTTCTAGCGAGATCGGTCTTTTGGTTTCTTCGGAAAATTGATTTATAGTTTATATTCTGCTGAAAGAAATTTCCACGTTTTTTTTTTTTTATTATTTCTACCTATATAATACATTGTAAAATCAGAGGTGCTGTCATAATAAAATATGCAAGTAGACAGAAAACATTATAAATACATAATATTTAGAATCACATGTGCCACATGTTTTATGAGAAAATATATCTGTACCTCAGAGGTAAAAGGCCGGAAGTCTATTTCAATGATTCAATTGAGAATTGAGCTCATAAACAAGTGAGTCTTCATCCAATCATATTTGTAATGGTGACATAAGTCATTGTGTAAGAGAATATTGCAATATAGCTGTATTTGTTGACATCGTTCACATGTCAATTGATAGAGCTTGATTAGATCATTACAAAAGTGTGCAGCTGCAAATCGATAAAATGGACTTCCGACCTTCTACCTCTGGTGTACAGTTCAACGCACTGAACGTTTGTATAGTAATAATACTAAATGATTTTCTCTCTTGCAGCCATACTCCAACATCCCGAAGAGGTGCCGTGCGCCAGCAGTGCCTCTTCCCCACACCAGATCGCAGCACTAGTCGCCGCCATCTTGTGCACCACGCTCATCAAGATGGCCGCCCGCGAGTAGACGAGCCAATCAGCGACGAGGACCGACGAGATGAATGGTTGTCAAGTGTCACGCAAGACTGTGAGAGTGTTGCGCGGGAAGAAAGTTCGAAACTGTGAACTCTGCGATCCAGTTGGCTCTGGAATATGACAGTGTTATTGCCACGCGATCGGATATCCCGGGGTTTGAGACGAAGAGGAGTCACCTGTATTTATTACTAAATAGATCAATCTGCCGAATATACCCCCACGCAATTCGAGGTTAAGGTTGTGAGTTTGAAGAAATAAGGATTTGAAATGGAAATCGGCCAAAGTCAAAACTCGTCTGCCATTAATCTCGCAACGAATTGTAGCGTCCTGAAAAAACAAAAGATATTTCAAAACGCCTATTGCACACAGAGGGCCTAAAAGTCTCCGCGTTTTTGGCTCTGGTCGAGTTTCCTCCGCCATTTTGTTTTCGCGTTCGAGAATCCCGCAAATCCACGGCACTTAGATCCTAGCATGATAGTGAAGGCCTCTTGGATGATGAGTTTATTTTGTTATCCACCATTTACAAACCGGAAGCAGTGCCAAGGGGAAGGGAAGAAGACGTTCACGGCCTCGCGGATCGCTTGAAAGCAGACGGAAGCGATACCAGCGCCATTGCGGCGAGTCAGAGTAACAAATGAGAAATAAATGTTCACGAAGAAAACTTTTCAGGCAGATACTTTATGGTGTAACAATCAAAAGTTTTATCGAATTCATGAATCGAAATAATTCTCAGTATTTGAAGTCCTGATGTAAATTATATGTAGTAATGTTAAAATCTATCTGAGGTTTATACCTATAATTATCATTACTCTCTGTACCAGGGGGAATGGGAATATGATGCGTTCATAAAGGCTTCAACTTTTCTTGCGGCTATTTATTTATTCTTACAACATTTTAGTTCTCAAAAGTGCATTGAAGCTAAAGCTTTCGGGGTTGAAAGACTTCAAGTGCACATTTGATTAATAATTGTGTTAACGTAAAAATACTCGAAGATATTTAGCCTTTATGTGAATTTCTAGCTCGCTCCTCCAAAGATAATAATTCTGTACCTTAGCATAAAACCAGAATGTTGATTCTTGAGGTAAAGCTCAAAAACTAACTTGTCACTTCGTTCAATCTTATTTGTAACCGTGAAAGAAAATACTTCAATATAAATTCGCAAATGATTCCGAAAGAGTGCAACGCAAATCGAGACATGGACTTCCAACCTTCTACGTCCAGAACTGTTTATCCGTCGTCAATGACTACAATTCGTCGTGAAACGTCTTCTTCCCCTCTCCTTGGCACGTCTATTATTCTAATAATAAAAGTCTAACTAATACAATCGCATACATATCGCAACTCCGACACATTCAGTTGGTAGCTACAGATAATCACCGAGTTCACTTCGACTTCGTAGTGACGACAAACCAATGCTAAGTTAGGCTGTTTCATGTATTGGGTCGAAATACTGCCGGCACCTGCGCTATACCAAATGGCATACATACAATAGTACTTTGTGAAAGTATTACATTGATTAGACATGGATAAAACACGGGACACACTATATGCCTGTCATATCTGAGGTCACAGCTGACCAAAATCCACCTGGGGGACAGATGCTTTCAGTAAATTAGTAATAAGTATTCATCATCTTTCTTGTTTTTATTTCCTTATTTTATTTTATTCAACCTTTGTTTTTCTTTTTAATAAATTTTTATCATGGATCTGTATTTAAAACACAATTAAACTTTTGAAAAATTGATTGTCCCTAAATATAATAAAAGAGTTTGAGGTGTGTAACCAGGGTGATGTAGCTACCCTAGTATACTTTCCAAATAGCATAGAGGCAAATAAGGACACTCAGCCAATGAGAGAGCTTTTCTTCACTCTGATTTCATCTGAACTTGATAGTGTGTCCCGTGTTGCTACAAGTTGTTAATACTAGTGAGAAGTGGATACGTACAAAATAATCAAATTATTTTGATATTCTTAAGTGTGTACAACTTTTGTCTAAAAGTCAACCTATTGGCGGAGAAGCTCTACCATTTTAACTGACTTTAAATGGACTGGACAACGTTAAACATGTTAAATTTATACATAAAAATAATGTATAATGCATTGTTATTGATACACTGACTATGTTAATGATTTCTCTAAACCAAAATGTGCTAACAGCAGGCAAAACAAATCAATTTGTCTTTCAAGAACTCTTATAGAAAACATTATAATAGTTATCATATTATAAGCGTAAAGAGTCAAGTCAAAACTATTGTATTTGACACTTGGAACAAAGTTTGACAGCAAATGTGTCGCAGTATTTCGACCCGTCCTGTACTACTATTCTCTGAAAGCTTCGGCGTTTAATGTTTAAAGAAAAAAACTATAGTAATATTAAACAAAAAAAATCCACGTATTTTAGATACGAAACTGAACAGATGTGTGGCCGCGCCGTATATTTTCCAAGCGCCACATGTTGTTCCGCGCACGCGCGCTGTACATACGACGAGGACGAACTCAAGTGTCACACTGTTCCTGGGATTAACTATAGCTTGATAGAGCAAGGACGGAGTGACAACTACTATAGGCATGTGAGATGTTGGTGTTATCTTATGTTATGTATACAAGTTCGTTTGGCTGTCTGGGATTTGGGAGTAGACAGACAATTTAATTGAATCAATTTATTTGTTAGGATGCTCAAAACAGAATGTTTTGACGAAACAAGACAGTCTTAATCAACTAATTCATACATTATCTTGGTAGATATTGTTTCTAAAAAAAATCAATTTGATTTTCGAGATATCTTCTTGTTTTACAACTGTAAGAACTGACATCTGAAAATCATACCGAATGTAAATTTTCTTGGAATCCAAAGCTACCCTGATAATTGTATTGGGTTTCGTTTACAGTTGATTTAAAAAAATTAAGTTATTAAATTATATTAATTCCTAATTCATGTATAATATTTAAGCATATGGACGATTCGGGACGTAATTTTTCTTCTGTTACGTTACGTTTCTGTTGTAAATGACCCCTATATTTGATGTCTGTAACAAATTATCGGTCTAGAGTTTGTTTTTCAATTGTTCTGATTTTTTGTATCAATGTTGCCGCTAGATAGTGCAGCGATCTCTACTCCTACATATCGTAAACACAAAAAACAAAACATATCGAATGGTTGTTATCATTAAAAAACCAGCTAACAATCCTTGAAAACCTGGGCTAAAGTTATAAGTACTAATATGTGTAGATACAAAAAATATATATATATGATATATCACTGTATTATAGTTAGGTAGGTGACAGTGAAGCTTCGATTGCTAAAGAGTGGAAATTCGTTTATATTATAGCAAGTATACAAACTGAAATTGTAGAAGGAAACATAAAAATATCAGTTTGGTTTCAAAGCTTGGAGGAAAATACAATTTCGGTCACAGATTCAAATGTTTTTTGACATATAAAAGATGAGGATTGTTAATTTTCAAAGAGAAATGACCGCTTTGAATGCATGATGTTTACCTAGAGTTTACACTGTCCAGTGTCCAAGTGTGTAATAATAATTTATAAGTAATTTGCCCATCATAGGAATAATACAAATCGTTTATTGAACGAAAACGTCAAATATTTGATAATACAACTCAATGTTTTGTTCAATTTATTGTACTAAATTGTAAATCACATGAGGGAGTACCAGGTATGGAAACAAGAAATGCACTAACATGGTATAAGGCAAAAAGAATCTTAAAAATTGGTTAAATTTCTTGGGGGGTTGTGTTTTAGCAATTTTATTGTAAAAAAATCCACTTAAATTCAGGTTTGGCTAAATGGAAGTTGTCCATATAAATTGAGATCGTTTCTAGAGTGAGCTCTGAATGCACGAGTGAGTTCACCGTGTTTGTGACGAGTTGGGTTGGTACTCCCTGCATCGTGGTCCACGATCGCTTGTCGGTAAGAGAGGCTTTAACCTATAGCTAGTTGTGATGCACTAAAAACACTCGTTTTCTTCATCAAAGTGTGAAAGCTTCAAACGTGGCTGGAATGATGTTAATAGAGAATATTCGAGTATTTTTTTAGCAAATTACATTATTGATCAATATGGATTTCAGTAAAAAAATCTGTATCATCCCCAATAATCAATCTGTTGCAACAATCTGTTGTATTTTCATTTTTTTTTCTTTTTCTGAAAAGTGTGCTTCTACTATGTGGTTAGTTTGATCACAGCATGCAGTCAAAAATCTAACACAAAGAATACATTGAAAGTGAAGAAATTACATAATTCAAGAAGTCCATTTCTAGCCAAAATATACATGGATTTAAAAGAAGTTTGAATAACGATAATTAATATTTTTTTGGTGAGCGACTAAAGTTTGTATAAATCACTGTTGATATCCTGAAATGATAGATTTCAACAGTCTAAGACTACGTGAATATTCTCTACGACTTAGCATTTTCTTCGTCAAGTTTGAAACTTTTCACAGCCTTCTTCCCCTATCAGGATCGCGATCTTCTTTTGTTTCTCTTTACCATGCAAAGATGGCATCTTGAAAGCTGCTTGTATCACGTGGTAAATCTATTGATCTTTTCCTCAATATTCTCATAACTTTTGAACCATCCAAATTATTTAGTATAATATAAATATATTATACTTAGCTATCTTGAAGCAAACCCAGAACGTTTAATTTGTATGGTTGATCGAAGATTTGGGTTGATTTACAAAATAGCTTCGTAAACTATTATATACAAAGTGAATCATTTGAAGGTTCAAAAGATTAACAATCAAAGATCAAAGACAGAGAGCAATCTTTGCAAGGTAAATGCAGGACACATGAAATGATCAACCATAGAGATACATTACACTTTCACAGAGATGAATCTAAGATGTCAGGTCGTGGGTAGATGCGTGGCACACACTGAGGTTAGATGTGCGCATGCTCAGCCGCTATATTGGAGTTATTTCAAGCACTGCCTTCATAAATTACACCCCCATTGCTATGACCAGAAGGACATTAGTTGGCTAGAGAATTGAATGTTACACCTTCAGTGCACATTTAGCAAGTAACAAAGAACACAGAACAAATAAATTCACGGTAATCTCAAAATATAATATTGTAACAGTCGTTTTTAGAAATGTGTATCAACCAATATTCCGAAATTTAGAATTTTACAACTCGAAGTAATTTTTTCACTTTCTATTTTAGTAGCTGTATATGTTTCAAAAGTGTGAATATGTTGAGAAAGGGTCCCTCAAAATAAGTCACTCAATGACTATAAGTTGCATCTCTATGACCGTGTAAATAACCTCTATGGGTAAACCAAGTCAGCACTTACGCACTAACTGACGCAGAAAATGTTAGCCGCTTCCAAGATACGTGTATATGTTCCATGTCGTTGCCAACTGGGCGAGAGAAAAAAAATCAATATTAATAGTATTCATTAAAACTTAAAAAAAAAACTAAACAGACGAAAAGAGTGGTTTCCGAACTGCCTATACGTTTAGCCTAAGAGTGTACTGGAATGTTAACATAAGGCTTAAATCGAACAATCAGCACACTGTCTGTTGTTGCGCCTAATTCTTTGTATTCTATTTTATTCCAACGTTGGCACTATGAGGAATCACAATAGTGATGTTGCCATGGCAACATTATACGTTGCCATGGTAACGATGTTTTAACCCTAGCAACGAACTTATTATTTCGTTTTGTTACGTTGCTTCTACTGCCCAAGCACTGTAGATATTAACGAAGATTTTCTATCAAAAAAGGTTAAATTTAATACAATCTCTATCTATAATAACGCCGAGTAGGAAAAATTATTTCCGTTTTAAATCGAGAGTTTGACTTTTAAAGAAAAACAGTGATTCTCAAAATCGCTTGAGTAGGAAATTAGGGCACTAATTAGGGTTTTAGGATTGTCAAAAATCGGTAATTTATTGAAGAAAAACACACTGATCATCACAGCTCGGCTTCCAGATTTTAAAAAAACAAATACAAGATTTATCATCAATTTTTTGTCATCTTTAAACTCTAAAAAATTACGTCATATAACTAATTTGTATATACGCTATGCATTGTGTACATTACGCTTGCCCAAAAATATTATTATATGAAATTATTATAATAGGAAAAACGTAACGAATCAATTGAGAAATACTTGTTTGTATTTTGAATTTTAAATAATATTTAAATTCAAGAAAACGGAAAATAGTCCAAAAATGTACTACCATGCTTTAGATACATTCCTTCATATTGTTTAAATTCTATAATTTAGGTACTATACTGACTATAAGATGTGCAACTTATCAAACACCTGCCTAAAAACACTCCCTTATGCCCAACGCTGTACACAAACTATAACACTATCACCACTATTATTATCATTACGATTAAAATACAAAAAAAAACTACATTCAATGTTATATAATAAAAAATATTAAAAACACTCTACTGGCGCCCAACGTGTGGGCACAGCTTGCCCTAACGCTGGGCGCCACTGAGGCTTAATTCTATCAAAAACTATTGTGCTAAAACATCCGTTGCCTTGTAACGTTTTATACACTTTTGCATAATATTTTGAATTTTCATTTTAGTAGTTGCTGTTGTGGTCAGATTTACTGAAGAGAAAAGAGAGAGAAAGTAAATTAGAAGAAATATCAAAAAAACGTAAAAAATAAAAATAAAAATGTGGAAAAATACAAAAACTTATTGTTAATAAAAATTGTTGTCTATTCATAAAAAAAAGAAATCATTAGTAGTAGGCTTCTTGGATGTATTATATATAAAATATCGAACTTCAAAGTACTAGTTAGTTTGAAAATGCGCCTATATTTGTTTTGTAAAAGTCGCTCCATGGTTCTATATTGTGTGGCTCTCCCCCTCCCTCCCCCCACCCTCCCTTTAGTAGGCGGCCTAACACTATTTAATACGTTGACATAAATGTTAAATCGAAACATTTTAGTACTGTTGTAGAAATAAAACGCTTGTAAAGAAACCCAATGATTATTTTATTCGCCTCTCTGTCACTCCTGATTAAATTCCTACATTGAAAATTACATGAAATAATGCAATCTGCACGATTCACAGTCTTTATTTCGTTAAAATATTTCAATCACTATTCAGTGATCTTCTTAAAAAAAATCAGTTACAAGCATTCAGTAAGATCAAACAAATCTTGTGTACTACTAGAAGAAGTAATTTGCTCAAAAGAATGTCCAGGTGTATCGACGCAAGTGGCCAGAGTCTACTGGATTCCGTCCATAAGATTATTAGCTCACGGTCTTGTGGTGTTGAGGACTGACATCCGCAAATATCTACTTGCGGACGCAACTTCTGCAGAACATGAGGCTGCAAACGATTTATGCGCATTCTTATATGTTATGAAATAATTGTGAAAAATTGTGTTATCTTCCACCATTCACAGGTGTTCGTATCGAAAAAATTTAGATTATTTCACAAATTTAAAAACTTAATTTTGAAACATGCTTTGTACGCAATCTACTGCGTTGTTTGAATGACCTCGCATGATGTTATCTATCTTGAACAGGTTGATAAGCACCAAACACAAGGTGAAGTCTATGTTGATAGTGATAGCAGGTGATAGTGATCAGTTATCACACTTGAAGATGGTCTGATGCACTAAGAGCTGACAGAAAGAAACTGTCATACGAGAGGCAGGGCGAAATGACGCTTCTTTCCTTTCAAATGCGATAGGACCTTTGAATAGGATTTAATATTCAAAGATAGGACTATACCAACTTATATTTTACTTTAGATTAATTATTATGTTTTTAAACCTAATTTACACGGTATATATTCTTGAACAACTTCTGTGTCACAATCGCACTTTTCATACAATTTTGTGTTTATACGAAGCAAGTTCTTGTCACAGATTTTGAGTTCAACTTTTATATCATTTGGAACATGTTCTAATTTCTATCAAGAAATGTGACACAGAACTGTGACGCAGAATATGTCCAAGAAATTGGGCTTGAGACAAGTTCGAATTTTATTGTTTTGTTTTATTTTTATATATTTTTCTTGATTTATAAAAAAAACTTGTGTGTCGTTTTTTAATTTGACATCACTTGTGTGAGACTTCCGATTTGTAAGTTATGCTTTCTTATATTTTTTTTAATAATTCACGACAATTAAGGGCATAATCGGAAAGGTTGATGATTCATTCATGATAGATCAATTTTGGCAGCTGAAATCTTCAGATTGACATTAACTCTCTAAATGTATCAATAAATTGATAATGTTTTTTTGAATTTGAACCAATCAGAGGATTAAAAAATAGGGTCTCTGCAACGCCCAGAGTTGGTCCGTAAATGTGTGTAAAATTTCAGCTCGATCGAAGAAAAATGTGACCTGTATACCGACATTAACAAAAAGAGAAAACAATTGGGTCCGTGTCAAAATGAGTCGCTCGCTCAATCAAATTAATATAAGTCGATTCATGTATAGGATTCACTACTTCCACAAACTATCGAAGTTTTTTTACGCGGTCTAGTAAGATCAGAGTAATAGATATAGTTACCATAAAAGCTTGGTACTTTGGTGTGATGATTACACACAAAGATACTGCAGTATAAATTACCAGTGAGCAGAAATACATGAATGCATGTACCGAATCATATCTCCATTTAACAACCCCGATGTCGCATCCAAGATGATAAAAGATGTATGAAACCTCTCTCAGAGTCATCTGTATTGGCCAGCTTCCATGTGTGACGTCATACATGGTCAAACGGTCAAGGTTCGTCGCCTTATGAAGCCCACCCCCCTCCCACCCCCCGGCAATAATGTCAGCCTCCACCGCTGCTACCGCTATCTATAGGAATTTATGTGTTTGTGTGAAAACTTAATTAAATCTCAAGACTTCCACACGAAGAGCTTTTCCCTTTCAATACCTCTCTCTCTCTCTCTCTCTCTCTCTCTCTCTCTCTCTCTCTCTCTCTCTCTCTCTCTCTCTCTCTCTCTCTCTCTCTCTCTCTCTCTCTCTCTCTCTCTCTCTCTCTCTCTCTCTCTCTCTCTCTCTCGCACGCGCGTGATCTCGAAGGCTGTGGATTGTTTGTAGAACAAGATGGCGGATCTTATATTGAGCCTCGAGTCTCATTAAAATGTCGGCATAAATTACGACGAGATAAAAGAAGAGATTCGTAAATATGCCGCCTTAAAGATGCTGCGCTGGAGTCGCAAAGTTCATCCCCCGGCTGGATTCAGAAAGCATTGAATGAGAGGAAATCTCCTATAAGTTGGCCTTATTCTATAACGAACACGAAATCATTTCGGTCTGAAATTAATTCACGGCCACAAGGATAACATTGATTTGAAATCATTTCAGACCGAAATCATTTCGTTTTCGTTATAGAATAAGGGTGGAGACCAATTCTTGATTTTTTATGATTTTTAACTGTTCACGTTTGGATTGGATAAAACTTCAAAAAATAAAAGCTAAGGCCTAGTTGTCAACTTTTTCATAAAGTACAGATAACGATTTATAACGTTTTCCCAATTCCATTCTGATGGAATCCGATCACTGCCATAAGGATTAACATTGCATGGAATCGAATTCCATCAGAATCAGGAAATTAATTGTTCTAGAATAGACCCCTGACTTGTTCAGTCTAATCAAGTTCAAGTGTCAAGTTCGAGCGCTTGATTGCTTCACGGCCACTGCGATGTACTCACTCACTGCACACTTGATACCGCATTGTTGACCTTCATACCTGGCGATACGCGGCGAGGACGATCACAAGAGCGTTGATAAGCGAGCATTCACTCTCGACATGTGTGTAAAGCCCCACCGATGGCTGCCACCTTAGCGCGGTGGTGGGGTTTGTGTTGGCCAATGATCCATTGCAGCTACGCCGGCGAGCATATGCTCATGTGTAAGGGTTACCCATGCCGGACAGGTCAGTGGTGAGGTCCAGACAAAGAGCAGCCAGGGTCGGCCTAACCATGTCCTCCCTTGAATTTGCGGTCCCCTCCCCTCCCCTCGGGCCGGCCTTCCCCCTCGAGATGGTGATCCCCCTGAAATCGGGTTCCGCCGGCCCGAATCCTCACACCCCCCGGTCCGTCCCCATTCCGACCTGGCCTCCCCACCAGTGTTGGACTCCCCCGGATCGGGCCCGTTAGGTCGACCCCTCCCCATGTCCACCACTTATATCAACAAAGTTAAATGCAAAAATGCAAAAATTAATGTGCGCAATATAACCTCGTCGTTGACGCGCCGTTAAACCACAATAATCTATCTATCTATCTATGTGTGTAAAGCCTAGTTCACACTGTACCCTTAAGCCCCATTTACACGGTGCAACTTCTTGTACCACTTCTGTACCACACTTCTGTGTCACACTTCTGTGTCACACTTCTTGAATGGAAATTAGAACATGTTTTAAGTTCTGTGACAGAAAGTTGCATCGTGTAAATACAAAATTGTATAAAAAATGGGAATGTGACACAGAAGTTGTTCAAGAAATTGCACCGTGTAAATGGGGCTTTAGACGTATTCGTCTATTACAATTGAATTACTTATTCAAGAAGGGCATCAGTCCAAAAATAGTGAAATCGCATTTTCTTTAAAATAAATTGTAGGTAAATAAATTGTAGCACACATTTTAGCAAGAAAGGGCGTCAGTCCCAATAGATACTCCTTGGCAAAAATCTGCTCTTAATTGACGACATTTTGCAGGAAAGGACATCAGTCCAGGACAGTTTGTCATTGTTTTCTCTGAATTACAACAAGTGGACTTATGCCCTTTCTTGAATATGTAATTCAATTGATTAGTGATTTTTAAGTAAGCTAGTACTTATTTTAGTGTTTACAAGGGGCATTGTTGGGTCATAATGCCCGCCATTCTTCTAATTTTTTATTTTTTGTTGTGTCAACAAAATTGGGATTAAAAATTAAAAATTTTGCAATTTCAATATTTTTGCAAATTTTTATTGCAGTCTTACGCTCAAAAGAATTTCAAGAAATTTTATTAACTCAGAGTCTACTGGGTTCCATCCATAAGTTTATTATTTAGTGTCTTGAGGTGTTGAGGACTAACAGATACTGCAAACCTGAAAATCTATACTCTGCAAATACTGCAAAATCTATAGCAAAATCTACTGCAAATATCTAATACTCTCTGTTATTCGAGCATTGAAGGTATTTTTCTCCCAATCTCAAGAGATATAATTCTTCATGAGAACTAACATTACAATATCTTACTGATAGGAAATATTTCAAGAAACAATTAATTTATAGAACAACGATGCATCCAAACAATAGGATCATAACAAGGTAATTCTCATAGCAATTTTGATGTAGCCGAACTCGGCTTACTCTAAGTTTATCTTACTTATAGTTACGCAGTTCTGTCTGTGTGTCAGGAACGCCTGCGCGCGCATCCTCTCAATTTCGCGCGCACACTCTCTATGTTGTATTTAAAATTAAAATGGTCGACGTTACATTGCCCAAATCATGTCCAAAATACAACTTCTGCTCTTTGTGCATAAATAAATAACTGAAACTTACCTAAATGGCAATCCTTATCTCTTTGTGTTTATAAGAAATGTATTTTAACACAGAATAACTGTCCAAATCTTTACATTATATTGAAAACGGCACTATTTTGTATTTAAAATGGTGGCCTTTCATTGCCAATCGTGTCTAAAAATACGTCTTTTGCCTTCGCAAAGTAAAGAAATAACCATAACTTACCTAAAACGTAATCCTTATCCCTTTGAGTGTGTAAAAAATCTACTATAACACATAATAACCGTTCAAAAGAGACATTACATAGAAAACTTCTTTACTCCAAGAAACGTCAAAGTGTAATTTTTAAAAAATTTCATTTGATCTGTATTTTAGAGGGCCATGAAAACCAAACAAAGCCGATAGATTTTTAACATTGGCCTCAAGATGCAATTTGCAAACGATCAAACGTATTATTTTCTTCCTACATTTAATCAACACGGTTCTGTAACCCTCAAACCAACTAACCGACGAAGTTTTTAAATAATGTTGTTAGATTAATCATTTTCAGTCGTTTCTTATTTCGTAGAGTGGTCTGTATTGAGTCATGTATTGACAACGAATTCATGTTGCTGTTGATAAAGTTTGAAGCACCAATGTTTAAGTTTTACATTGTTAACTGAATATCTATACTTTAATTAGTGGTAGAACGGCTGAAGTCCATTTCAATATGAACAGTATTTCTGACATCAACCAATCATTTGTAATGGTGACATGAGTTATTGTAAGAGAATACTTCAATATAACGTTATTTGTTAACATCAGTGAAACGGTACTTGATAGAGCTTGATTACAATCCAAAATTGTGCACCGCAAATCAAACAAATTTACTTCCGCCCTACATCTGAGGAACGTATAATATAATGAAGCCGTAGATAACATGTAATACCATAACAAATGAAGAAAAGGCCGTGGACATCAGGTCACGGTATCAACGTAATGAATATATATATATATATATTTTTTTTACGGCGCATACATTGTTTTTCTTCTTATTTTTACTTAGTACGAATACTCTGGTGTAAATTTGAAAACTTATATGAAATTGTTTTACCATAATAGGTATGATCAAATTGCTTTTCTTCGTTCCTCATTTTTTAACGTTTTCTGTTAAGATTGGGTCATCAACGACGTCAAATGTATTAACGACGCACACTCTGCTGACAAATATTGCTGTCGTTTTATATTAACGCATAACTCACTGGTGCACATTGGTCATGTTTTACATGGCGGGTCCCTCTAGTTACCATATATTCTTTGAATTTACCTTGCTTTACGTGGAGGGGGGACAATTCATAAATCAATCCAATACCAATTCTCAAATTCACTGCACTTTTTAGTTTGTATTGCTTATTAGTATAACATGTAGCTATAGCAAGGTTATGTCACACGCCAGTACTATTTATAGCTCCATGATGTCACATTTACATTGATTAACTAGTACGTTTTTATCTTGATTAAAACAATTTTTTGTAACTTCATTTGATTTGATGTATTTTGATTTTTGAAGCACTTAACATTTTGATGATCTATTTAACTTTTTTAATCCACGATATTAACAATTGGCACACAATTGGCTCTAAGATTATTAAAGTATCTATGTTTAGCATATTGTATTATTTGAATTATCAATTTCAATTTGTTGACGAACTTCAAGCCTGAAGTATTCTGTTTTAAATGAAAACTTAAAGCCACTGGGCAATTAAGGGAAAACTATATTTGAATATTCATGTATCTAGTGGAGCGGTCGCTCCACGCCAGCCAAGTCGTACGGCGCGCGCACACTCTCATATAAAGGCTGGAGCAAACCCACTTTTACTGTAAGCATCAAAGTGGCATTTTCGGCCTACTGGATCTTAAAATTGAGAAATCTCACATTGTTGCGAAATATCTTAATTTCGAGCTATGGCCCACCCTACAACATATACCAAATTTGGGAACAATAGGTTACGCCCTTTGCGCGCTAGAGGGCCGTGAAAACAGTGTTTTAGGGCGGTTTTCATAATCAGTAATCATAGTAGTAGGCTGGAGCTAAAATCCGGTAAACAGGCCACAGCCTAAACGGCTGAACTGATTGATCTCACATTTTTACCACGTGTGCACTTTTGGCGTCTGATTTAACCTTGTCCCCATGAATTTTTTGTGCCGCCATTTTGAAACCGGAAGTGACGTCATATCTCGTCAACGGTTGGACCGATCGGAACGAAATTTGCGCCAATCGTTTCAGACGGTCATCTATATGGATTATCAATATCAAAAGACTGAACATTATTTTAAATAAACCGGAAATGACGTCATGAAATTTAATATACATCGATTTGCATTTCAGCAACAACTGTTGATCCGATTGTCTTGATATTTATGTAACGTTTGTACTTTTGATATTTCATTTGACTTGTTATAAAACCAACCGGAAGCCGCCATTTTGAAACCGGAAGTGACATCATGTCTCAAAAACGGCTAAACAGATTAGAACAAAACCAGCGCTAAACGATTTAGACGGTCAACTTTATGTAATCAGTAATATTTGATGATTCAAATATCGAAACCGGAAATGACGTCACACATTTTATGACCTATACCGGAAATGACGTCATAAATATGCTAAATGACGCTAAATTCACCACTTTATACTTTAAAATAGATATAAGTAAACGTACTTTGTAAATAATTATAAATTCAAGGTTGCAGTGTTCTCGGCGGCCATTTTTAAAACCGGAAGTGACGTCATATATCGTAAACGGTTGTACCGATTGCAACCTAAGTTTGGAAATGTGTTGGACTAATAATTATGAATTCAAGACGACATTATTTTCGGCCGCCATTGTTAAAACCGGAAGTGACGTCATATATCGAAAATGGCTGTACCGATTGCAACCAAATTTTGGAAATGTGTTGTACTAATAATTATGAATTCAAGACGACATTATTTTCGGCCGCCATTGTTAAAACCGGAAGTGACGTCATATATCAAAAACGGCTGTACCGATTGCAACCAAATTTTGGAAATGTGTAGGAGTAATAATTATGAATTCAAGACGACATTATTTTCGGCCGCCATTGCTAAAACCGGAAGTGACGTCATATATCGAAAACGGCTGGACCGATTGTAACGAAACTTAAAGCTATTCTTCTTGGATAATTATTTTAATCTTATATACCAAACGCAACTTTTCTAAGTATCCAAATCGGCATAGGCGTATTTTTTTAAAGAAATAAGTTCTTGCACGGACACAAGCTGTGCTACAAGCTGTATGAATAAACTAACAAAAGAAGTGATATCCCAGAAAAAAACACTCCGTGTAAAAAAGGCAGCCAAGTCTCTTTACTTTAAAAAAATTCAACACCGAAAAGGAGTGATATCAAAAAAGGAGCCAAGTCAATGACATTTCCAAATATTTAATCGTATCTTTGAAATAAAAGTATAAACACCGAGAAATACTTTACAAAAGGACTTGACGCATCGTTTTTTTAAAGACATTTTTCTATTCATAAGCATGTGCCATTTATATACAACCATCATTTTGAATGTTTAGAATAATAGGGAAACATCTTTCAATTAGGTACATATTATACATACCTTCTGTAAAATATTTTCTATATGAATATATACGCTATGAAACTTGTTGTCTATGCTTTCTATAAATATACACAATAGTTATCTTCGTAATATTGTTTCGTGGTGAATATAATTAAGTCTCATGCGTTATACCTTCTCATCATGTAACAATTTCTATTAATACACATTTTATAAAAATACATTTCACAAAGAAGACAGTCATATTGAATTTCTATTAAAAAATTTAACTTTATACACTTGACACTTCAAAAATATATAATTGTGTTCCATTAGTTAGTAATTATTTGACAACGTTTCATGATTTCCTTCAGTCAAGATCAAATTATGAAAAGATACCAGTCTAATATCGCCATATTAACAGTACTGCAAGAACATGTATGAGCCCACTTCCAATTGATATGAAGGGATGTGTGTTGTGAAAAATATCCGACCGAACCGGGGCACGAACTTGGGACCTCTCACTTGCCGGGCGAGAGCTCTACCAACTGAGCTACCCGATCGGACGGGCGGACATTAGACACAACACACTGATGAGGATCCTGACTTCTGACTCCATGGAAGTTTTCCAAAGAAACCTAAATTCTCACCACTTCCAATTGTTATGTAATTCTTTCACCCTTATATTACTTATATATTACAGCATAAAATCATGCTTCTATCGCCATTGACAAAACTATAAAATAGTCATTACTAAAAGTAGCTTGATTCATAGATTCTGGCTCTAATAGAAAGAGGAAAATGTACCTACTTGTAAATTTCTTTCCACTTTTAGGATAGAATGATGTCTTTAAAAAACGATGCGCCAAGTCCTTTTGTAAAGTATTTCTCGGTGTTTATACTTTTATTTCAAAGATACGATTAAATATTTGGAAATGTCATTGACTTGGCTCCTTTTTTGATATCACTCCTTTTCGGTGTTGAATTTTTTTCAAGTAAAGAGACTTGGCTGCCTTTTTTACACGGAGTGTTTTTTTCTGGGATCAATTTTACACAATTGAGGGCGAAGAAAAAAATCTGAAAAATAGGGATGATATATTGGCTTATAATATGCAGATAAGTAGATCAATAAATGTTCTGTATACTTTTTTTTATATATGAAATATTGTTTATAAATTTAAAGTGGTTTTTAAATAAATAAAAATGTTATTACAAATATATTAACAAATGCACTTAAATTGGTCAACACCAAGATAGGTAGAATATATGGGTCAACACATTAGTTGAGTGTACAGAAAAAATGAACAAATAATATTTGTTTTGAGATAATAGCTTTCAAAAGTTGAGAAACTTCAATATGTCATGTGTACGTATACACACATGACATATTGAAGTTTGTATTTACAATTGTGATGCGATTTCAATGCAATTTGGTGTGATAAAGGAAAAAATAATACTATACATAAAAATCATCAGTAAAATAAATAATCTCAACATTGCTGAAAATATATCTGGGATATATATTAAATATCTGGGAGTTATGATAGACAAAAATTTTAAATTTAAAGCACAGGTTGAAGCGGTCAGAAATAAGTTAATTGAGTGTGTGTATTTAAATTTTATACGTTGAAACAATATTTGCCTTTCCATACTTTGCGGATAGTCTACTTGGCTCTTGTTGAAAGTGTTATGAGGTATGGTATCTTGACATGGGGACATGCATCAGATTATTTAATAAATAATATTTCAAGATTACAAACAAGAATTTTAAAGAATCTATTGCCGGAGCATTTAAAAAATGAAATAATAAAAAACAATAGTATATACTCATTCTGTGGAGTGTTCACATTTCAGCAATTATATGATTACCAACTAATATTAAAACATTATTTCGATAAAGAAAATAAAATCACCAAAATTCACAAATACAATATTCGGAAGGTCCAGTATGTAGTTCCTCGATATAATCTAGTGGAGCGGTCGCTCCACCCAGCCAAGTCGTACTATACACTCACACTCACTCAACATACCGTAAATGCCTAATAAACTGAGGAGCAGACGAAACACTTTTACTGTAAGCAACAACATAGCATTTTCGGCCTACTGGATCTCAAAATTGGGAAATCTCACATTGTTGCGAAATAACTTAATTTCGAGCTATGGCCCACCTGACAACATATACCAAATTTGGGAACAATACGTTATGCCGTTTGGGTGCTAGAGGGCCGTGAAAACAGTGAAATTACACCCCTTTTAAAAGCTATCTGATGATGATGATTCAGATATCAGGAAACGTTGCTATCACCGCCACAGCCTAAACGGCTGAACCGATCAACCTGAAATTTTTACCACATATGCACTTTTGGCGTCTGATGATACCTTGCCTCTTGTGATTTTTGTGCCGCCATTTTTAAACCGGAAGTGACGTCATATCTCAAAAACGTCTGGACCGATTAGAACTAAATTAGCGCCATTCGATTTAGACGGTCATCTATATGAAGTATCAATAAAAAAATTATTATTTTCTTATTTTCTGAACCGGAAGTGACGTCATAAATACGCAATATTTAACTTATTTCAACAAATTATACTAAAAATACATACATAAGTAACTTACATTGTAGCATAGACAATACAAATTATAAATTCAAGGAGGCAGTGTTCTCGGCCGCCATTCCTGAAACCGGAAGTGACGTAATATATCTAAAACGCCTGTACCGTTTGCAACTGAACTAGCTCCTGCGTATTCATTCTGCAACTTTTTTTGAAACTCAATTGTGAAAAATGAATAAACAAATTAACGGTACCGGAAATGGCGGCAGGAACCACTAAATGAAACCGGTAGTGACGTCATATATTACATACGGCAAGACCGATTTTACGGAAATATAGGGATTATGAATTCAGATGGTCGTTCATAAAGTATCAACTAGATTGTTTTCCTATTACCTATACCGGAAATGACGTCATAAATATGCTAAATGACGTCATAAATATGATAATTGACACAAAATTCACCACTTTATACTTTTAAATAGATATTTAGTAAACCTACTTTGTAAATAATTATAAATTCAAGGTTGCAGTGTTCTCGGCCGCCATTTTTAAAACCGGAAGTGACGTCATATATTGAAAACAGCTGTACCGATTGCAACCAAATTTTGGAAATGTGTAGGACTAATAATTATGAATTGAAGACGACATTATTTTCGGCCGCCATTGTTAAAACCGGAAGTGACGTCATATATCGAAAACGACTGTACCGATTGCAACCAAATTTTGGAAATATGGAGGACTAATAATTATGAATGAAATACGACATTTTTTTCGGCCGCCATTGTTAAAACCGGAAGTGACGTCATATATCGAAAACGGCTGTACCGATTGCAACCAAATTTTGGAAATATGTAGGAATTATAATTATGGATTAAAGGCGACATTATTTTTGGCCGCCATTGTTAAAACCGGAAGTAACGTCATATATCAAAAACGGCTGTACCGATAGCAACCAAATTTTGGAAATGTGTAGGACTTATAATTATGAATTAAAGACGACATTATTTTCGGCCGCCATTGTTAAAACCGGAAGTGACGTCATATGTCGAAATCGTCTGTACCGATTGCAACCAAATTTTGGAAATATGGAGGACTAAAAATTATGAATTAAAGACGACATTATTTTCGGCCGTCATTGTTAAAACCGGAAGGGACGTCATATATCGAAAACGTCTGTACCGATTGCAACCAAATTTTGGAAATATGTAGGACTTATAATTATGGATAAAAAGACGACATTATTTTCGGCCGCCATTGGTTAAACCGGAAGTGACGTCATATATCGAAATCGTCTGTACCGATTGCAACCAAATTGTGCAATTATGTAGGACTTATAATTATGAATTCAAGACGACATTATTTTCGGCCGCTATTTCAAAACCGGAAGTGACGTCATATATCGAAAACGGCTGGATCGATTATAACGAAACTTAAGCTATTCTTCTTGGATAATCATTTTCATCTTATACCAAACGCAACTTTTCTTAGTAAGCAAATCGGTTGAGGCGTATTTTTTTAAAGAAATTAGTCCCTGCTCGGACATGTGCTACAAGCTGTATGAATAAACTAACAAAAGAAGTGATATCCCAGAAAAAAACATTCCGTGTAAAAAAGGCAGCCAAGTCTCTTTACTTTAAAAAAATTCAACACCGAAAAGGAGTGATATCAAAAAAGGAGCCAAGTCAATGACATTTCCAAATATTTAATCGTATTTTTGAAATAAAAGAATAAACACCGAGAAATACTTTACAAAAGGACTTGGCGCATCGTTTTTTAAATTCATTTTTTGATTCATAAGCATATGCCATTGATATACAACCGTAATTTAGAATTTTTAGAATAATAGGGAAACATCTTTCAATTACATATTATACATATACCTACTGTAAAATATTATCTATTAGAATATGTACGTACGCGATAAAACTTGTTGCCTATGTTTTCTATAAATACACAATAGTTAGTTATCTTCGTAATATTGTTTCGTGGTCAACATAATTAAGTCTCATGCGTTAAACCTTCTCATCATGAAATACATTTCTATTAATCCACATTTTATAACAAAACATTTCACAAAGTACATAGTCACATTGAATTTCTATTAAAAATTTTAACTTTATACACTTGACACTTCAAAAATATATATTATAGTGTTCCAAAGACAGTTCGTAATTATTTGACAACGTTTCATGATTTCCTTCAGTCAAGATCAAATTATGAAAAGATACCCTTCTAATATCACCATATTAACAGTGTTATAAGAATATGTATGAGCCCACTTCCAATTGTTATTTAATTCTTCCACCCTTATATTACTTATCTATTACAGCATGAAATCTTTCTACTATCGCCATTGACAAAACTATAAAATAGCCATTACTAAAAGTAGCTTGATTCATAGTTACTGGCTCTAATAGAAAGAGGAAAATGTACCTACTTGTAAATTTCTTTCCACTTTTAGTATTGAATGAGGTCTTTAAAAAAACGATGCGCCAAGTCCTTTTGTAAAGTATTTCTCGGTGTTTATTCTTTTATTTCAAAAATGCGATTAAATATTTGGAAATGTCATTGACTTGGCTCCTTTTTTGATATCACTCCTTTTCGGTGTTGAATTTTTTTAAAGTAAAGAGACTTGGCTGCCTTTTTTACACGGAGTGTTTTTTTCTGGTAACAATTACGGAAAAATACAACAGCAGTCAAAGTACCTATGACTTTCAATAATTTGCCAGAGACCTTCCACAATTTCGATAAAATTAGTCATGTTAAATTAAGCCTAAAATTGTTTTATATAACCTGAGACATATCTCTCTTTTGTATTTCAATATGTTTTTTAATTTTTTTTGCAGGATATTTTGTGTATTGTTTATCTTGATTCCTTTTCTTTTCAGCATAAGTTTTTAGTTTAGTTTAGTTTAGTTTTAGTTTTATTATGAGTTTGATGATTTGATGTATGTTTTATGTGTATTGTGTATTGTGTAGTACTCCTGCTGATAAGCTTAATTTATTTTGTAGCTTAGCAGGGCAAAGTAAAAAAAAAAAAAAAAAACGGGTGGAAGAATACGAGGAATCCAAACAACATTTACAGGCCGTTTTAGAAAATTGAGAGAGAAAAATTGTTTCATAAGTGGGTGTAACTTTGATAGGATGTTCACATGATCAGTCTGATTGTATATTAGTAGCACTTTTTCATTTTTGCTTTGTGTCTTGTTAATTACTAATTAGGAGGCGCCGGTTATTCAACAAAACCGCGCAAAACTATGAAATATCCGATACGATTGGAGACTTAAGCCGTTAACCAACTGATCTCAAATTTTAATCATGATTAGATAAAAGACAAACTTAAGGATATCACTTGGCTTATTTTTAAAATTTAATTGCATACGGCACCCAGCGAGGCAAGATAATATTCCATTTTTCACACAAAAAATCAGTTTATTATTATAACAAAGCAAACAATTAAAAATGTACCAAGTGATAACTCTAAGTTTGCCTTTAATCTAATCATGATTAAAATTTCATATCATTTCGTCAACCCATTTTGTCTCCAATCGTATCCAAAAAAAGTGCTTGCAACAAGCGGCAAAATCGCTCGCTCTTGCAGCACCTGTTCAGTTACACATTTTGATCTGGAGACTGATTGATAACATTGATCGACATCAATGCTGGACAATGATCACTGTTCCCTGGGACACGTCAAGATGTGCAATGCTGGACACTGATCATTCTTCCCGAGGACAAGTCAAGTGTTTTCTTCTCTACTCTGAGGCTATATAGCTCAGTGCCGATTGGTCAGATAAGGCAGTTGGACGGACGGACTTTTCAATAAGGTACGTACTTATCTCAAGGTAAATTACATACTTTCATTACCTTCACTACATTGCACTAGCACACGAACAGAAGTTAAAATAAGATATTCGGGGTTTTTAGATATTTTCGAAAGAAATGTTTGAAGTATAGTGTTGTACCAAATAAAGAACCTAATCGTTTTTTGTATGGCAGCATAAACCATACCCTTATTTAGAGTTGCTCGTTTAGACATTGGGTTGAAAAGAATGAGGTGCAGTGCATTTACTCTTGACAGAAAAATTAAAATTATTTCAAAGTAAAGGTTTGAAACGTCAATATCCCTTCAATTTCTAGGCAAATTTCCCTAGTATTTGTAAATTTGAGAAAATGTGTGTGTCTTGATGTCTTTCTTTCAAAATTTCGACTTAATCGGATCATGATGAATTATCAGCCGATCGAGGATTTTTTTTCAAAATCTTTACAGAACACACAAGTTACCTATTGCACCAACAACCGGAAAAAAGTATGAAACAGACAAATGCCCTATTTTACAACTTTAAAATTCCCGATTCTGCTGGAATCCGATTCCATGCCTTGTTAATCCATATGGCCGTGAATCGGATTCCAGCAGAATTGGGAAATAGAAAGTTATAGAATAGGGCCCTGGAGCACGATTCCTGAGCTGTCACGGTTTGAAACCGTTCGCGTTTTCATTGTTTATCTTATTGTCAATCGACGTTGCATTCCCACGGTCCTGATTCTACATTTATTTTTGATTGCCAGCAGGCAATGGTAAAGATTATGTCAAAATCTTATTGCCAGCGGATTGCTTGCCACTTTGCAGTTACATAATCAGGCCTCTTGATCAAATCGATCAAGATTCAAAAACACATTATTTAACAAACCATCAAGGACAAACTAGGTAAACACAAAGATTGAATACGATTTGAAGAATAAAACGAGTGAAAACAACTTAAAAAGTCCAAACAATTCAGTATTTATAATTATTTGTTCAATTTCACAAGTGTTTCTACGTTACACAAAAACAAACCCCACTTGATCGAAAGATAAAATCATAAAATCACAATAGCTAATATCTAAGCAAAGTTACGATTGTTTCTCTGATTGACAACAATGCCAACACTCGATTCCTTATCATCCAATCAACTCGAGTGTGAACTGATTTGTTAGTTCTTATCAGTCCATGCGCCAGTGAGCCGCGACAACAAACTGACGTCATTTGCTGGTAGTCTCATGGGGGGGGGGGGGGGGGTATAAATCCCCCCACTACCCGATCCACTTTCATTACTCGCCGTAGCGTCATCTTTAGTCATGTGACACTCCGGATTATGTAAGCGGAAAAGAATTTTTATATTTTAGAGAAGATTGGATGGAAAATGGTTTTATTAGGGGGAAGAATTTTTAATAACAGCATTTTTATATTCTTGAACATTCCTGAAAACAATGCGTTGTCTTTTCTAAGTAAAAATTGAATTTTTAACATGTAATAAGGTATGAAGAATATTCGTAGTTATTTTCATATGAAAATACTCGATAGAAAGTTATATTTATTTTTATTCCGTCGCCATTAGACTCGCTGCAGAACAGTGCGACGTTAAGCCCCAGAAAACATAATATATATTTTTTTATTTATAAGATGAAGATTTGATTGTTGACATCCGCATTGTTGTCTATTCCATTGTTGTAGAATGCATTGTTGTAGATGTCATCATGTCGTTGTTGTAATAATATTATGTCATCCTCTTCTTTACTTTGGTCTTATTATTCCACTGATCGTTTGCAAATGTTACCAATGTTAAATGCCATAAGACCACGATTACGACTCCAGCTTAGACTCAAGCATAGAATAATATTGAGATGTTTTCACGTCACATGTGATGGGCTGGATCTCTCAACACGGCGTCAATGTTCTCCATGCATAGAATTGATAGTGAACTAAGAGTATGTTTACACTCACTTTAAAAGAATATATTGTGTAGTAATTGACAACAATGAGGGTACTTGACTCCTTATCATACAAACAACTCAAGCATACACTGATTGCTTCCATTGTTCAGTTTATAGTTTTTGTTTTTTTAATAGATAGGTACACTTGGCCAAACAAAACTTGAACGTTCAATAAATCTGATGGGCCGATAAATGTAAGATCGCACCATCAGAAGTCAGTCTAAGCGATCTCATTGTCTCACTCTAGTAGGTGACCTCACATTTCAATGATAATAACAGGCTTTGATTGGTTACGGGACATGACCAGCAGTCATTCAAATTTGGTCAACGTTCAAGTTTTGTTTGGCCGAGTGTACATTAGTTAATGCTATCCAACATGTGCCACCATTGTAAAATTGAATTCGTCAACTCTTGTCCAACTTGTGTATTCACGCGCGCGAATAACACGTGATCTCTCCAGCTCCTCTAGTTGTCTTCCTCGCCATGAGAGTGCTCCACCTGCTCGTCGTCGCGGCGCTCGGCGTCGTGGCGCTCTCTGAAGTCGTGCCGGGGTACAAGGGCATGCCGCCCATGTGGAAGAAGTTGTCGGCGCTGCCGCGAGAGGCCAGGGGTGAGTACTCAAGCCAGTGGTTCTCAGATAGTGGGGAATTACCTTCAGGAGTAGTAAAAATGTATAAAAGGGAATGTTTGACGTACAAATTACAGAAACATATTTTTAAAACTCATAATTATCATAATTGTGAAGAAACACTGTTGGTGACCAAATGTAAAATCGCCGAAAATTATTGTTCAAAACGTATAGAAGTGGTCCAAAGACCTTAATTTCTTTATTTTATTTTGCAATTGAAGGAATTGAATTACGTTGTGATTGATAACTGAAAATTGCAAACAGGGCTGACAGGACAACAAAAAAGGCTGGGCCAGTGGTATTTTAGAAATTTGTTGTGTTTGTATGCCTTCTAGACCTAATTTTTACCTCTATTTTTACTTAATTTGACATTTTATATTATTCAGAGATGAATTAAATGGATCATGTTACATTTTACTAAAGTTACTCAAAATTGTAACGGGAAAAAAGTTCAGGTTACTATTTTCAATAAAGAAAGTAACTGAATAAAATTACAATTAATTCATTTTTAAAATAACTTGTTACAGTTACATTTACTTGAAACTAACATGTTACTTTGTATCATGATACTACTCAACCCCAGTGTTGAATCCAGACATTTTTCTCGCGAGGGGCACTTGAATAGTTGGGGGTGGCATATTTTTGGGCTAGTTTTTGAATGTTGGTTTTTCGGTGGGAGGGGGGGGGGGAGTAGAATAAATTTATGAATATGCTTGTAGTTGTACGAAGTACAGAAGTACAAAGCACTTATTATACGTAACATATTTTGAAAAGTCACAGTGGAAAACAGGTCATCAAGGTCATTCGTTTAGGTGCAATTTTGAATCAAAGTGTATAGCTATTTTGGGGAATTATAAATTGCAAAATATGCAAAAATTGGTCTAAGAGATTTAAGAATAGGCTATTACATCCTCACGACTCCGTTGACTAACTAACTGCCTTGACGTTGCAGTTGAGGTTGTCAAGACGATGATGAACGATGAACAACGCGGAGTTCTGGAGGATCAGTTCACCGCCATCATCTATGCGATCCTCGGCAGTCCCAACATGGACCCGCTAGAGATCGCCCACGTCAACATCAACGTCCACCAGACATTCGCCACGTGAGTCATTCATTACTGTAAACACGATGTAGAAAAAGGACCGCCATCTTTAAAATATAAGGTGGAAACTCTTCGCTGAATCACCATTGTAAACTTAGAATACGAATTACGGGTAGAAGTTGATGCATAAAACACACTGCTCGCGTATAAATCACTAGCGCTTTCTGGAGGAACTGAAGTATTCAAGGTCTATCGATTGACTAGTTTTAATGATTAAAGAATGTTATAAGAATGTTTTAAAATTGTTTTGAATGTTTAAAGAGTGTTTTAATGTGCATTAGAATGCATCGCTAGTTAGAAACTTAAGCCCTAGCGCTAGTGAGTGTTACGCGATTGGCATCTACAGACCTTGATAATCGTGCTATTGGAACTGATATCGCGGAAAGACTCGAAGAGTTTCCACCTTATATTTTAAAGATGGCGTCCCTTTTTCTACATCGTGCTGTAAAGATCATACTATTCACAGCATCTGCACAAACTTCTTTTGTGTTAATATGTCAGCAATGCAAAAATATTGAATTTTCCACCTGAAGGTGGATTTGTTGGCACGTTGACGGGTCAGATTTATAACTTTATTGAGTTAAGACGGCTGGGTAGTGAGTTTGACCTTGAAGAGCTTTTTAATCGATGTTTATCAATATCTTTTACCAATGTAGTTGTAAACAAAATAAAGCTTTGTACGAGTATTCAGAACAGTCAATGAAAATAATTCCATAGCTTGTAATGGTTTATTAGATTTACTTTGTCCTACAGTGCCCGAAAATTAGTAAAATTATGGTACTAACATCTGTTGGACAAAATAAAACTAATAACTTATTCCAAACTACGAAATTATTTTCATTGAACTGTTCTGAATACTCGTACAAAGCCCTATTTTGCTAACAATTACACTGGTAAAAGATATTGATAAAAATCGATTAAAAACTCTTCAAGGCAACGCTCACTACTCAGCCCTCTTAAATAAAACGTTTTTAATGTTTTTCAAACATTTAAATGCCATTATCTCCGAAATTTAGTCGGTGACCAGAGTATTTTAAGTTTTCAATGCATTCAATATTAGTTGAAGAATATATCAACAGTTTTCTGTTGAAATTGTTGGTGAGGTATACATTTTTTGATCTTATATTGTAGATATTACTATTGGGGACAAAATAAAATGGGTTGGAAAAAATTGTTGGAAAATGAGATATCGCTGGTTCATCCTTAAGCCCCAATAAAAAAAATGTCGCTGACGTGTTCTGTCCCGCCTCCTAACAGCATGGAGGGCACACTCGACGCCGTCACCGCCACGGGGCTGTCTGCCATGGAGGTCACCAACATGAAGATCAACCCGCTGTTCTTCAAGGGCGAACTCGGCTTCGCTCTGCCCGCGTTCCACTCCCAGGGATACTACGACTTCAACGCGGTCTTCGCGGGCCTCCTGCCCATCTACGGCAAGGGCGGATTTGTGTAAGTCTTCATCAGAGTGTGGAGTGCTTAATGATTGATATCATGACATCAATGCCGAATTGCCACTGCCCATCTACGGCAAGGGCGGATTTGTGTAAGTCTTCATCAGAGTGTGGAGTGTTTAATGATTGATATCATGACATCAATGCCGAATTGCCATTGCCCATCTACGGCAAGGGCGGATTTGTGTAAGTCTTCATCAGAGTGTGGAGTGTTTAATGATTGATATCATGACATCAATGCCGAATTGCCATTGCCCATCTACGGCAAGGGCGGATTTGTGTCTTCATCAGAGAGTGGAGTGCTTAATGATTGATATCATGACATCAATGCCGAATTGCCATTGCCTATCTACGGCAAGGGCGGATTTGTGTAAGTCTTCATCAGAGTGTGGAGTGTTTAATGATTGATATCATGACATCAATGCCGAATTGCCATTGCCCATCTACGGCAAGGGCGGATTTGTGTCTTCATCAGAGAGTGGAGTGCTTAATGATTGATATCATAACATCAATGCCGAATTGCCATTGCCCATCTACGGCAAGGGCGGATTTGTGTAAGTCTTCGTCAGAGAGTGGAGTGTTTAATGATTGATATCATGACATCAATGCCGAATTGCCATTGCCCATCTACGGCAAGGGCGGATTTGTGTAAGTCACATCAGAGAGTGGAGTGCTTAATGATTGATATCATGACATCAATGCCGAATTGCCATTGCCCATCTACGGCAAGGGCGGATTTGTGTAAGTCTTCATCAGAGTGTGGAGTGTTTAATGATTGATATCATGACATCAATGCCGAATTGCCATTGCCCATCTACGGCAAGGGCGGATTTGTGTCTTCATCAGAGAGTGGAGTGCTTAATGATTGATATCATAACATCAATGCCGAATTGCCATTGCCCATCTACGGCAAGGGCGGATTTGTGTAAGTCTTCGTCAGAGAGTGGAGTGTTTAATGATTGATATCATGACATCAATGCCGAATTGCCATTGCCCATCTACGGCAAGGGCGGATTTGTGTAAGTCACATCAGAGAGTGGAGTGCTTAATGATTGATATCATGACATCAATGCCGAATTGCCATTGCCCATCTACGGCAAGGGCGGATTTGTGTAAGTCTTCATCAGAGTGTGGAGTGTTTAATGATTGATATCATGACATCAATGCCGAATTGCCATTGCCCATCTACGGCAAGGGCGGATTTGTGTAAGTCACATCAGAGAGTGGAGTGCTTAATGATTGATATCATGACATCAATGCCGAATTGCCATTGCCCATCTACGGCAAGGGCGGATTTGTGTAAGTCTTCATCAGAGTGTGGAGTGTTTAATGATTGATATCATGACATCAATGCCGAATTGCCATTGCCCATCTACGGCAAGGGCGGATTTGTGTCTTCATCAGAGAGTGGAGTGCTTAATGATTGATATCATAACATCAATGCCGAATTGCCATTGCCCATCTACGGCAAGGGCGGATTTGTGTAAGTCTTCGTCAGAGAGTGGAGTGTTTAATGATTGATATCATGACATCAATGCCGAATTGCCATTGCCCATCTACGGCAAGGGCGGATTTGTGTAAGTCACATCAGAGAGTGGAGTGCTTAATGATTGATATCATGACATCAATGCCGAATTGCCATTGCCCATCTACGGCAAGGGCGGATTTGTGTAAGTCTTCATCAGAGTGTGGAGTGTTTAATGATTGATATCATGACATCAATGCCGAATTGCCATTGCCCATCTACGGCAAGGGCTGATTTGTGTAAGTCTTCATCAGAGTGTGGAGTGCTTAATGATTGATATCATGACATCAATGCCGAATTGCCATTGCCCATCTACGGCAAGGGCGGATTTGTGTAAGTCTTCAACAGAGTGTGGAGTGTTTAATGATTGATATCATAACATCAATGCCGAATTGCCATTGCCCATCTACGGCAAGGGCGGATTTGTGTAAGTCTTCATCAGAGAGTGGAGTGTTTAATGATTGATATCATGACATCAATGCCGAATTGCCATTGCCCATCTACGGCAAGGGCGGATTTGTGTCTTCATCAGAGAGTGGAGTGCTTAATGATTGATATCATAACATCAATGCCGAATTGCCATTGCCCATCTACGGCAAGGGCGGATTTGTGTAAGTCTTCGTCAGAGAGTGGAGTGTTTAATGATTGATATCATGACATCAATGCCGAATTGCCATTGCCCATCTACGGCAAGGGCGGATTTGTGTCTTCATCAGAGAGTGGAGTGCTTAATGATTGATATCATAACATCAATGCCGAATTGCCATTGCCCATCTACGGCAAGGGCGGATTTGTGTAAGTCTTCGTCAGAGAGTGGAGTGTTTAATGATTGATATCATGACATCAATGCCGAATTGCCATTGCCCATCTACGGCAAGGGCGGATTTGTGTAAGTCACATCAGAGAGTGGAGTGCTTAATGATTGATATCATGACATCAATGCCGAATTGCCATTGCCCATCTACGGCAAGGGCGGATTTGTGTAAGTCTTCATCAGAGTGTGGAGTGTTTAATGATTGATATCATGACATCAATGCCGAATTGCCATTGCCCATCTACGGCAAGGGCTGATTTGTGTAAGTCTTCATCAGAGTGTGGAGTGCTTAATGATTGATATCATGACATCAATGCCGAATTGCCATTGCCCATCTACGGCAAGGGCGGATTTGTGTAAGTCTTCAACAGAGTGTGGAGTGTTTAATGATTGATATCATAACATCAATGCCGAATTGCCATTGCCCATCTACGGCAAGGGCGGATTTGTGTAAGTCTTGATCAGAGAGTGGAGTGTTTAATGATTAATATCATGACATCAATGCCGAATTGCCATTGCCCATCTACGGCAAGGGCGGATTTGTGTAAGTCTTCATCAGAGAGTGGAGTGTTTAATGATTGATATCATGACATCAATGCCGAATTGCCATTGCCCATCTACGGCAAGGGCGGATTTGTGTAAGTCTTGATCAGAGAGTGGAGTGTTTAATGATTAATATCATGACATCAATGCCGAATTGCCATTGCCCATCTACGGCAAGGGCGGATTTGTGTAAGTCTTCGTCAGAGAGTGGAGTGTTTAATGATTGATATCATGACATCAATGCCGAATTGCCATTGCCCATCTACGGCAAGGGCGGATTTGTGTCTTCATCAGAGAGTGGAGTGCTTAATGATTGATATCATAACATCAATGCCGAATTGCCATTGCCCATCTACGGCAAGGGCGGATTTGTGTAAGTCTTCGTCAGAGAGTGGAGTGTTTAATGATTGATATCATGACATCAATGCCGAATTGCCATTGCCCATCTACGGCAAGGGCGGATTTGTGTAAGTCACATCAGAGAGTGGAGTGCTTAATGATTGATATCATGACATCAATGCCGAATTGCCATTGCCCATCTACGGCAAGGGCGGATTTGTGTAAGTCTTCATCAGAGTGTGGAGTGCTTAATGATTGATATCATGACATCAATGCCGAATTGCCACTGCCCATCTACGGCAAGGGCGGATTTGTGTAAGTCTTCATCAGAGTGTGGAGTGTTTAATGATTGATATCTTGACATCAATGCCGAATTGCCATTGCCCATCTACGGCAAGGGCGGATTTGTGTAAGTCTTCATCAGAGTGTGGAGTGTTTAATGATTGATATCATGACATCAATGCCGAATTGCCATTGCCCATCTACGGCAAGGGCGGATTTGTGTCTTCATCAGAGAGTGGAGTGCTTAATGATTGATATCATGACATCAATGCCGAATTGCCATTGCCTATCTACGGCAAGGGCGGATTTGTGTAAGTCTTCATCAGAGTGTGGAGTGTTTAATGATTGATATCATGACATCAATGCCGAATTGCCATTGCCCATCTACGGCAAGGGCGGATTTGTGTCTTCATCAGAGAGTGGAGTGCTTAATGATTGATATCATAACATCAATGCCGAATTGCCATTGCCCATCTACGGCAAGGGCGGATTTGTGTAAGTCTTCGTCAGAGAGTGGAGTGTTTAATGATTGATATCATGACATCAATGCCGAATTGCCATTGCCCATCTACGGCAAGGGCGGATTTGTGTAAGTCACATCAGAGAGTGGAGTGCTTAATGATTGATATCATGACATCAATGCCGAATTGCCATTGCCCATCTACGGCAAGGGCGGATTTGTGTAAGTCTTCATCAGAGTGTGGAGTGTTTAATGATTGATATCATGACATCAATGCCGAATTGCCATTGCCCATCTACGGCAAGGGCGGATTTGTGTCTTCATCAGAGAGTGGAGTGCTTAATGATTGATATCATAACATCAATGCCGAATTGCCATTGCCCATCTACGGCAAGGGCGGATTTGTGTAAGTCTTCGTCAGAGAGTGGAGTGTTTAATGATTGATATCATGACATCAATGCCGAATTGCCATTGCCCATCTACGGCAAGGGCGGATTTGTGTAAGTCACATCAGAGAGTGGAGTGCTTAATGATTGATATCATGACATCAATGCCGAATTGCCATTGCCCATCTACGGCAAGGGCGGATTTGTGTCTTCATCAGAGAGTGGAGTGCTTAATGATTGATATCATAACATCAATGCCGAATTGCCATTGCCCATCTACGGCAAGGGCGGATTTGTGTAAGTCTTCGTCAGAGAGTGGAGTGTTTAATGATTGATATCATGACATCAATGCCGAATTGCCATTGCCCATCTACGGCAAGGGCGGATTTGTGTAAGTCTTCATCAGAGTGTGGAGTGTTTAATGATTGATATCATGACATCAATGCCGAATTGCCATTGCCCATCTACGGCAAGGGCGGATTTGTGTCTTCATCAGAGAGTGGAGTGCTTAATGATTGATATCATAACATCAATGCCGAATTGCCATTGCCCATCTACGGCAAGGGCGGATTTGTGTAAGTCTTCGTCAGAGAGTGGAGTGTTTAATGATTGATATCATGACATCAATGCCGAATTGCCATTGCCCATCTACGGCAAGGGCGGATTTGTGTAAGTCACATCAGAGAGTGGAGTGCTTAATGATTGATATCATGACATCAATGCCGAATTGCCACTGCCCATCTACGGCAAGGGCGGATTTGTGTAAGTCTTCATCAGAGTGTGGAGTGTTTAATGATTGATATCATGACATCAATGCCGAATTGCCATTGCCCATCTACGGCAAGGGCGGATTTGTGTGAGTCTTCGTCAGAGAGTGGAGTGTTTAATGATTGATATCATGACATCAATGCCGAATTGCCATTGCCCATCTACGGCAAGGGCGGATTTGTGTAAGTCACATCAGAGAGTGGAGTGCTTAATGATTGATATCATGACATCAATGCCGAATTGCCATTGCCCATCTACGGCAAGGGCGGATTTGTGTAAGTCTTCATCAGAGTGTGGAGTGTTTAATGATTGATATCATGACATCAATGCCGAATTGCCATTGCCCATCTACGGCAAGGGCTGATTTGTGTAAGTCTTCATCAGAGTGTGGAGTGCTTAATGATTGATATCATGACATCAATGCCGAATTGCCATTGCCCATCTACGGCAAGGGCGGATTTGTGTAAGTCTTCAACAGAGTGTGGAGTGTTTAATGATTGATATCATAACATCAATGCCGAATTGCCATTGCCCATCTACGGCAAGGGCGGATTTGTGTAAGTCTTCATCAGAGAGTGGAGTGTTTAATGATTGATATCATGACATCAATGCCGAATTGCCATTGCCCATCTACGGCAAGGGCGGATTTGTGTCTTCATCAGAGAGTGGAGTGCTTAATGATTGATATCATAACATCAATGCCGAATTGCCATTGCCCATCTACGGCAAGGGCGGATTTGTGTAAGTCTTCGTCAGAGAGTGGAGTGTTTAATGATTGATATCATGACATCAATGCCGAATTGCCATTGCCCATCTACGGCAAGGGCGGATTTGTGTCTTCATCAGAGAGTGGAGTGCTTAATGATTGATATCATAACATCAATGCCGAATTGCCATTGCCCATCTACGGCAAGGGCGGATTTGTGTAAGTCTTCGTCAGAGAGTGGAGTGTTTAATGATTGATATCATGACATCAATGCCGAATTGCCATTGCCCATCTACGGCAAGGGCGGATTTGTGTAAGTCACATCAGAGAGTGGAGTGCTTAATGATTGATATCATGACATCAATGCCGAATTGCCATTGCCCATCTACGGCAAGGGCGGATTTGTGTAAGTCTTCATCAGAGTGTGGAGTGTTTAATGATTGATATCATGACATCAATGCCGAATTGCCATTGCCCATCTACGGCAAGGGCTGATTTGTGTAAGTCTTCATCAGAGTGTGGAGTGCTTAATGATTGATATCATGACATCAATGCCGAATTGCCATTGCCCATCTACGGCAAGGGCGGATTTGTGTAAGTCTTCAACAGAGTGTGGAGTGTTTAATGATTGATATCATAACATCAATGCCGAATTGCCATTGCCCATCTACGGCAAGGGCGGATTTGTGTAAGTCTTGATCAGAGAGTGGAGTGTTTAATGATTAATATCATGACATCAATGCCGAATTGCCATTGCCCATCTACGGCAAGGGCGGATTTGTGTAAGTCTTCATCAGAGAGTGGAGTGTTTAATGATTGATATCATGACATCAATGCCGAATTGCCATTGCCCATCTACGGCAAGGGCGGATTTGTGTAAGTCTTGATCAGAGAGTGGAGTGTTTAATGATTAATATCATGACATCAATGCCGAATTGCCATTGCCCATCTACGGCAAGGGCGGATTTGTGTAAGTCTTCGTCAGAGAGTGGAGTGTTTAATGATTGATATCATGACATCAATGCCGAATTGCCATTGCCCATCTACGGCAAGGGCGGATTTGTGTCTTCATCAGAGAGTGGAGTGCTTAATGATTGATATCATAACATCAATGCCGAATTGCCATTGCCCATCTACGGCAAGGGCGGATTTGTGTAAGTCTTCGTCAGAGAGTGGAGTGTTTAATGATTGATATCATGACATCAATGCCGAATTGCCATTGCCCATCTACGGCAAGGGCGGATTTGTGTAAGTCACATCAGAGAGTGGAGTGCTTAATGATTGATATCATGACATCAATGCCGAATTGCCATTGCCCATCTACGGCAAGGGCGGATTTGTGTAAGTCTTCATCAGAGTGTGGAGTGCTTAATGATTGATATCATGACATCAATGCCGAATTGCCACTGCCCATCTACGGCAAGGGCGGATTTGTGTAAGTCTTCATCAGAGTGTGGAGTGTTTAATGATTGATATCTTGACATCAATGCCGAATTGCCATTGCCCATCTACGGCAAGGGCGGATTTGTGTAAGTCTTCATCAGAGTGTGGAGTGTTTAATGATTGATATCATGACATCAATGCCGAATTGCCATTGCCCATCTACGGCAAGGGCGGATTTGTGTCTTCATCAGAGAGTGGAGTGCTTAATGATTGATATCATGACATCAATGCCGAATTGCCATTGCCTATCTACGGCAAGGGCGGATTTGTGTAAGTCTTCATCAGAGTGTGGAGTGTTTAATGATTGATATCATGACATCAATGCCGAATTGCCATTGCCCATCTACGGCAAGGGCGGATTTGTGTCTTCATCAGAGAGTGGAGTGCTTAATGATTGATATCATAACATCAATGCCGAATTGCCATTGCCCATCTACGGCAAGGGCGGATTTGTGTAAGTCTTCGTCAGAGAGTGGAGTGTTTAATGATTGATATCATGACATCAATGCCGAATTGCCATTGCCCATCTACGGCAAGGGCGGATTTGTGTAAGTCACATCAGAGAGTGGAGTGCTTAATGATTGATATCATGACATCAATGCCGAATTGCCATTGCCCATCTACGGCAAGGGCGGATTTGTGTAAGTCTTCATCAGAGTGTGGAGTGTTTAATGATTGATATCATGACATCAATGCCGAATTGCCATTGCCCATCTACGGCAAGGGCGGATTTGTGTCTTCATCAGAGAGTGGAGTGCTTAATGATTGATATCATAACATCAATGCCGAATTGCCATTGCCCATCTACGGCAAGGGCGGATTTGTGTAAGTCTTCGTCAGAGAGTGGAGTGTTTAATGATTGATATCATGACATCAATGCCGAATTGCCATTGCCCATCTACGGCAAGGGCGGATTTGTGTAAGTCACATCAGAGAGTGGAGTGCTTAATGATTGATATCATGACATCAATGCCGAATTGCCATTGCCCATCTACGGCAAGGGCGGATTTGTGTCTTCATCAGAGAGTGGAGTGCTTAATGATTGATATCATAACATCAATGCCGAATTGCCATTGCCCATCTACGGCAAGGGCGGATTTGTGTAAGTCTTCGTCAGAGAGTGGAGTGTTTAATGATTGATATCATGACATCAATGCCGAATTGCCATTGCCCATCTACGGCAAGGGCGGATTTGTGTAAGTCTTCATCAGAGTGTGGAGTGTTTAATGATTGATATCATGACATCAATGCCGAATTGCCATTGCCCATCTACGGCAAGGGCGGATTTGTGTCTTCATCAGAGAGTGGAGTGCTTAATGATTGATATCATAACATCAATGCCGAATTGCCATTGCCCATCTACGGCAAGGGCGGATTTGTGTAAGTCTTCGTCAGAGAGTGGAGTGTTTAATGATTGATATCATGACATCAATGCCGAATTGCCATTGCCCATCTACGGCAAGGGCGGATTTGTGTAAGTCTTGATCAGAGAGTGGAGTGTTTAATGATTGATATCATGACATCAATGCCGAGTGGAGTGTTTAATGATTGATATCATGACATCAATGCCGAATTGCCATTGCCCATCTACGGCAAGGGCGGATTTGTGTAAGTCTTCATCAGAGTGTGGAGTGCTTAATGATTGATATCATAACATCAATGCCGAATTGCCATTGCCCATCTACGGCAAGGGCGGATTTGTGTAAGTCTTCATCAGAGTGTGGAGTGTTTAATGATTGATATCATGACATCAATGCCGAATTGCCATTGCCCATCTACGGCAAGGGCGGATTTGTGTCTTCATCAGAGAGTGGAGTGCTTAATGATTGATATCATAACATCAATGCCGAATTGCCATTGCCCATCTACGGCAAGGGCGGATTTGTGTAAGTCTTCGTCAGAGAGTGGAGTGTTTAATGATTGATATCATGACATCAATGCCGAATTGCCATTGCCCATCTACGGCAAGGGCGGATTTGTGTAAGTCTTGATCAGAGAGTGGAGTGTTTAATGATTGATATCATGACATCAATGCCGAGTGGAGTGTTTAATGATTGATATCATGACATCAATGCCGAATTGCCATTGCCCATCTACGGCAAGGGCGGATTTGTGTAAGTCTTCATCAGAGTGTGGAGTGCTTAATGATTGATATCATAACATCAATGCCGAATTGCCATTGCCCATCTACGGCAAGGGCGGATTTGTGTAAGTCTTCATCAGAGTGTGGAGTGCTTAATGATTGATATCATGACATCAATGCCGAATTGCCATTGCCCATCTACGGCAAGGGCGGATTTGTGTAAGTTTCATCAGAGAGTGGAGTGTTTAATGATTGATATCATAACATCAATGCCGAATTGCCATTGCCCATCTACGGCAAGGGCGGATTTGTGTAAGTCTTCATCAGAGTGTGGAGTGTTTAATGATTGATATCATGACATCAATGCCGAATTGCCATTGCCCATCTACGGCAAGGGCTGATTTGTGTAAGTCTTCATCAGAGTGTGGAGTGCTTAATGATTGATATCATGACATCAATGCCGAATTGCCATTGCCCATCTACGGCAAGGGCGGATTTGTGTAAGTCTCCATCAGAGAGTGGAGTGTTTAATGATTGATATCATGACATCAATGCCGAATTGCCATGGGGTGGAGGTTACATGTTAATAAATTCTACTTCGTTTTCTTAAGGTGGTGCAAGCGCGAGCGATTTTGCCGCGTGTTGAAGGCACTTTTTGGGATACGATTGGAGACGAAATGGTTTGACGAAATTATTTGAAATTTTGATCATAATTAGATAAAAGACAAACTCAGGGTTATCACTTGGTTCATTTTTAATTTTTTGCTTTTTTTTATTAATTAAATTGGTTGATTTTTGGTGAAAAATAATATATTTTCTTGTTTTGCTGGGTGCCGTATAAAATTTAATTAAAAAATGAGCCAACTTATAAACCTAAGTTTGTCTTTTATCTAGTCATGATTAAAATTTGAGATCAATTGGTTCACGGGTTTGCTCTCCAATCGTATCGGAAATGTAATAGTTTTGCGCGGTTTTGTTGAATAACCTAAGATAGATAACAAGGCACGAAGCAAAAACGAATAAATGCTACTAATATACAATCCCCATAAAAAACACTCAGTGTAAAAATACCAGCCAAGTCTCTTCAACTAAAAAAAAAAAATGAAATCTAAAAATTCTGCACTGAAACGTAGTGATATCAAAAAATTAGCCAAGTCAAAACTTTATTTGAAAATTAAAAAATACTTGGCGCATCGTGTATATAAATAGCTTAGAAGTATAGGCTAGATATAAATACATATACTTATAGTATACCTACAATGCCCTAAAAAAACGATGCGCCAAGTATATTTTAATTTTCAAATAAAGTTTTGACTTGGCTAATTTTTTGATATCACTACGTTTCAGTGCAGAATTTTTAGATTTCATATTTTTTTTTAGTTGAAGAGACTTGGCTGGTATTTTTACACGGAGTGTTTTTTATGGGGATATCACTTATTTTTTTAGTTTATTTACACAACTTGTAAAACTTATTGGGGCAACAATGGATAATTCCTTAATTCCTTTAAAAAAATACGCTATTTCCGAATTAGTTACTAAGAAAAATTTTGTTTGGAGCTAAATATAAACTTAAAGTGATATGCCATGAAGAATTGCGAAAGCATCGTTCCAATAGGTCCAGCCGTTTTCGAGATATGGCATCACTTCCGGTTTTCAAAATGGCGGCTGAAAGTTCTTACACATTGTATTAATATGTATATAAATACTAATATTTCATTATAAGCCTTCTGAATATGTAGTTGGTTTTTATCTAAAGGGGAAGTGAATTTAGGCAGATTTCGCTAAACTATGACGTCATTTCCGGTTTCAGTAATAAGAAAACTTTAATTTCACTGTTGTTATTTCATATAAAGGACCGTCTGAATCGATTGGCGCAAATTTCGTTCCGATCGGTTTAGCCGTTTTTGAGATATGACGTCACTTCCGGTTTCAAAATGGCGGCAAAAAAAATTTATGAGGGCAAGGTATCATCAGGCAGACGAGCTGTATATGTGGTGAAAGTTTTAGGTCAATCGGCCCAGCCGTTTAGGCTGTGGCGGAGACCGCGGAATTTATTGGAAGATGAATCATTATTATCATCTGAAGAAAGCCGTACAATTTCACGGTTTTCAGGGTCCTCCAGGTCGCAAAAGGCATAACGTATTGTTCCCAAATTTGGTAAATGTGGTGGGGTGGGCCATAGCTCGAAATTAAGATATTTCGCAACAATGTGAGATTTCCCAATTTTAAGATCCAGTAGGCCGAAAATGCCACTTTGATGCTTACAGTAAAAGTGGGTTGCTCCAGCCTTTTTAAATGAGAGTGTGCGCGCGCCGTACGACTTGGCTGGCGTGGAGCGACCGCTCCACTAGATCAGACTGATCATGTGAACATCCTATCAAAGTTACACCCACTTAATGATTGTTCCTTGCACCACCTTAAACTCACCAAATTGCTTGGAATTGAGATCAAATTTACAACAATTTTCAGGGAGCTATTTCCCAGGACCGGCAAGTATTTGACCGGTAGGGGGGGGGGGGATTGATATGGGTTGATTTAAATTTATAAACTGTGATCAACTGAAGAAAATGCCTGTAATGTACGGTTTCTTCCAATTGAGTTTTATCTTTCATAAATCATGAACTAACTATAATTATGAAAGTGGATCTAAAAACGTATAGAGGAGAGGCAAAGTCGGTGTTTACTTTGCTGGGAAAAGGCAGGGCTGTAACAAGGGGTGTGCAAGTTGTGCGGCAGCACAAGGCGCCGCCAACAAGGGGGCGCCAGGAATACAAATTTTTATGTAATGACTTTTTTTGCATCCAAAATTAATTTTTGCGAATTAAAAACACAAAAAACTCTCTGCGGGGCATGGTTGATGACGGTGTTGATTTCAGTCATACCCAAGAGGTCTAAGCCCCCCCCCCCCCCCTTTCTCAAATTAATGCGCCCCTTAAAGAATTTTGGAATAAAGTTTTGAAATAAAAATTATTTTGCTGAAAAAAGTTTAAGTGAAATTGAACGTTAGAAATGATTAAAAACCATTAAAATCCTATAAAAAAATCAATATATTCCATTTCAGGGCCCTAGACCCGCATATGGTTATAAGGTTCTCCCCCCCCCCCCCCCCCCCCCCCCCCGCCACTCATTGCTGTCATTGTCAAGGGCCGTGGAAATGTTTGACCACTGTTTTGCATAATTATTTGTTTTGTGCACAACCAAAGTTTTGGTTTGTCCTAGTCTGAAATCATCACTGGTTGGGCATAGAGTTTTCCGGGGTGGTGAGGTTGGGGGGGGGGGGGGGGGGGCGCCAAAATTTAGATTTGCTCCGGGTGCCGAAATCCCTAGTTACGGCACTTGGGAAAAGGGAAAACAAAACATAATGCATTTATATTTATCGCGGATTATCTTTATATTTCGGTCTTTGTGAATGCATTAATCTCCCGTGTGGTGTTTCAGACTGGACTTGGAGAACTTCTCAATTAACATCAACATTCAACTGGGCACATCTCTCTCTGGAGGATTCTTCATCAAGACCCTGGTCCTTGACATGGGGCTCACCGGCTTCCATGTAAGTACTGGGAGGTTACCTAATCACATTTCATTCAAGACTAATACAAATCCAGGTAGAGCAATATCAATAACATTGCAGGACTATAGTCTTGGACTAGGAGAACAATGCTATTCCACCACTGAAGTCAAAGTCTAAATGAATATTAGGTTACCCCTCTGCATTCCTACACGTCTAGAGGGATGTATTTTCACCCGACAACAATCTCGTAAGGACAATCCCAAGGGCACTCTGCCATTGAGCAAAAATATAACAAAGTCAAAAATCTACTGATTTAAAATTACAAGTTGTAACTTCAAATACAATACCATGGGTCACAAAAGAAAAAAGAAAATCGGATTAATAAAATATGGAGGGTGCAGGGAAAGAACGCTATGTGTCAATTTAAAAAAAATAGTTTAGGTTGTAATCTTGCAGTGTTTTTTATGAGCTTTCAGAATATACCCTCGGTTTTTAGAAAATATTGCCACAAAGTCTTAAGAGGCAGGCGCGTAGGAATAGGGGGGGAAAGGGGGGAACGGACCCCCCCTGTTTGGAGCCTGACCCCCCACCCCCCTGCCAGAGATCCTGACCCCCCCTGCTAGAGACTCTGACCCCACTGCTAGAGATCCTGAACACATTCAGATATTCACAAATGTTGATTAAGTGTTGCACAGAATGCACAGATTTGCTCCATTATGAGGTTGAATTCTCAAAATTTTCTCAAGATTTGCAAAACTAATTGAACACAGGTATTATCCAATGAGACAACTCATTTACTCATTAATGTCCAACATAATCATCCTCATGAATCAAATTAAATAATACACGTTTAACTAATAGATTCCAAAACACATACAGATTTTTCTTATTGATTGCTTATTTCTGTTGCTCTTGCAACCTTTTTCAAAGGTCGATTCCAAAATCATTTCATAATCGATTCTCTTTCACTAGATTTCAAGTACTTCCCTGCGGGGCCATTTAGGATTTTGTAAAATAACAAAATTTTATTTTGTCTCTTGTATCCCCAAGAATATTGCATAGGACACACATCTAGTGGAGCGGTCGCTCCACCCAGCCAAGTCGTACGGTACACTCACACTCACTCAACATACTGTAAATGCCTAATAAACCGAGGAGCAGACCAAACACTTTTACTGTAAGCAACAACATGGCATTTTCGGCCTACTGGATGTCAACATTGGAAAATCTCACATTGTTGCGAAATATCTTAATTTCGAGCTATGGCCCACCTCACCCCCTATACCAAATTTGGGAACAACAGGTTATGTCATTTGCGAGCAAGATGGCCGTGAAAACAGTGAAATTACACCCCTTTTAAAAGCTATCTGATGATGATGATGATGATGATGATGATGATGATGATGATGATGATGATGATTCAGATATCAGGAAACACTGTTGACAGGGCCACAGCCTAAACGGGTTAACCGATCGATCTGAAATTTTTACCACGTGTGCACTTTTGGCGTCTAAGGTGCCTTTTGCTATAACCGGTTTTATGCCGCCATTTTGAAACCGGAAGTGACGTCATATCTCGAAAACGGCTGAACCGATCGAAACGAAATTTGTGCCAATCGATTCAGACGGTCATCTTTATGAAACATCAATAGTCGAAATAGAAATGCACTATTACTAAAACCGGAAATGACGCCATAACAATGCCAAATCTGACTAAAACCATCTCTTATAACAATAAATACATATTCAGAAGGCTTATAATGTTACATAACATTTAAGATACAGATATTAGGTGGCAGTGATGTCAGCCGCCATTTTGAAAACTGGAAGTGATGCGATAACTCGAGAACAGTTGGACCGATTGGAACGATGCTTTCGCAATTCATCATGGAATATAATTTTAAGCTTACATTTAGCACCAAACACAATTCTTTATAGCAACCAAACCACAAAGGCGTATTTTTTTGAAGGAATTATAGTCATTGGTGAAACAATGTTACAAGTTATAAGAATAAACTGAAAAAAGGAGTGATATCCCCATAAAAAACACTCCGTGTAAAAATACCAGCCAAGTCTCTTCAACTAAAAAAAAATAGAAGAAATCTGAAAATTCAGCACTGAAAAGTAGTGATATCAAAAAATGGCCAAGTCAAAACTTTTCAAAAAATACTTGGCGCATCGTTTTTTTTAGGACATGTGTAGATGAGTACATTTCATTTCCTGCCTACTTCTATACTATTTATATGAACGATGCGCCAAGTATTTTTTGAAAAGTTTTGACTTGGCCATTTTTTGATATCACTACTTTTCAGTGCTGAATTTTCAGATTTCTTCTATTTTTTTTTAGTTGAAGAGACTTGGCTGGTATTTTTACACGGAGTGTTTTTTATGGGGATTTTAAATTTCTTTAAAAAAGATGCCAAAAAAGCTTCGAATTCGATTCTTTTTTGTATCAAGGTGTAAAAAAATGCCCTGCGGGGCCATTGGGAATTCTATAAAAACAAGTTTTCTTAAGTTCCCACAGAATATTGCATATCACACATTTTACATTTCTTTGAGAAGAATAGCTTAAAATTCGATTATTTTGTATCAAAAATTCAAAAAAGGCCCTGCGGGGCTAAGTGGGGGGTGAGTCCCCCAGACCCCTTGTAGCAGTGAACTACCTATTCCTGACATCCATCGATCCCCTATAATTTTGACCCCCCCTGTCAAAATAAAGTTCCTACGCGCCTGTTAAAGGCAAACGGAAGCGAACGGGAATCGCACGGTTCGCCAGAGCGTTTTTTAGAAATTTTGTCTTCCCACTAAATAATTCTTAAAAATCAGAAAATAACGACCCATAACAGCCCAATAGACTAAATAATGCCGCACACTGGAGTTCATTATGACCTCTGGTACGACCTCAAAGTGTTAAATACGATTTTTTAGGTAAAATAATCGTATTTAACACTTTGAGGTCGTACCAGAGGTCCTAATGAACTCCAGAGTGCGGCATTATTTAGTCTATTGGGCTGTTATGGGTCGTTACTATCTGATTTTTTAGAATTATTTAGTGGGAAGACAAAATTTCAAAAAAAACGCTCTGACGAACCGTGCGATTCCCGTTCGCTTCCGTTTGCCTCTTAAAAAACGCAATTGAAATATCGATTTGTATGGAAGATAGACACAAGTTTCAACATAAAATTTCGTTTATCTCAGTTTCATCCGAATGTGACTTATAGCGTTCTTTCCCTGTACCCGTCAAATCAGTCCGCTTGTATAACTAACATTGCAACTAACACCACCCTCTGTCCCAAGGCCAACTTCGAGATGCTCCTCGGCGACGCCGGCCTCTCGCTGGTCGTCAACGAGATGATCAACGACCTCGCCATGGACTTCTTCAGCAAGTTCAAGGTCGAGATCGAGACCGCCATTGCCAACAACATCATCAGGTGGTTCAACGGCGACGGTACGACCCCGCCCACAGCGACCATCGCCGAGGTGATGGAGGCGATCAGGAACTTCCCCGGAGTCCAGCCGATGGCGGAGTGCAAACCGTTAGCCCGGGGCGAGTGCAAGCCACTGCACTAAATGCACTTGCTGACTCAGCCGTCTTATCCATATGCTTCCATTTGTACATACTACTTAGTGTTTAATATGTGTTAATTAAGGAATTCTGTTTAATATATGTTAATATTTAAGGAACTTTGGTGTTTTAATTTTGAGAATCGTTTTGTTTATCACCATTTTCCCGTTCAAATTCCGTATTACCTTAGTTTCATCATACAAATTACAAAAGGGTGGTAATGGAGGTCGTGTTTTCTAAAGTCTACTTCTAAAATCACCTAAAAGAGTGTTTTCATTTCTTTTAGTTCTATTCTCTTGGAAGATGTCAACATTTACTTATAATAATGTTCATCAATCTATAGGATCTGTACGTCAGAAGTAGAAGGGCGGAGTCAATTTCAATCATTCTTGAGATAAGCTCAAAATCGAGTAAATCTGCATTCATCCAATCATATTTGTAATTGTGAGATGAGTGCACCAGAATTCAGTACACACTATTTGAATAATTTATTCAAGAAAGGGCGTAAGTCCAGGAGAGTTTATCACTGTTTCTTTGCTGAATCATAACAAATGGACTTGTGCTCTTTTTTGAATTAAAAAAAACTGTAAAATTTGTCAATTTGTAAAATTGACTTTCGACCTTCTACCTCGGAGGTACAGAATTATCTTATTCATCAAATATAATTGAACTCGCAAGAAACCACCAATTACGATCTATTTCTTGTAAGAACAGCATTTTTTAAACTACTAATCGTAATATTTGCGAGCAGACATTAAAGTTTTAAAGATCAAATCTTGTTTATTTAATTAGGCGAATTCTGCTGATAGATAGCTGTTCACATGCTATGTTGGGGTGCTCCCTATTTTCTAGGAAATAAAGTCACAACGAGCTAGTTAAAAATATTATGCATACCGTTTATTAGGGCGTGAAGAAATCAATTCTTTGAATTCGCATATTTCAGGGGAATTGTCAAGGATGACAGAATATTTAATAAAGAAAACACAAAATTAAATCACACAAATCACAATTTAATTGCCATTTATCGTCATCATAAAATAATTATAATATAATGAATATATTTGATTCCTAAACCTAAACAATGAAAATACACAATATTTGTTTAAATATGCACTAATATTGACATTTAGAACAGGATCTTGGCAAGATTGTTACATCACATAACATGTATAGAATACTTACGTATAACTTAAGACTAACATTGACCAATCACAGGCCAGACATTTTACAAGATTCATTTTACGTAAAAACTAAATGATTTATTCTGAGCACATTGTACAATGTACTATCCGTATACGAGAGAAGGGCAATAGAATCCACATAAATGGGTTCCATCTTGGGTTATTTATGTATTAGCATCTTTTTACCTGACAAAAGTGTACGTTCTAGTCCGTTATACAAGAATGGTTGAGTAGGGTTTACGGCCATGTTAGAATTCCTTTTAAAATGTATACCAATATTAATGAAACCATACTACTTTCAATGAGCACAGTTTGATACAAATATTCTTGATTGACGTTCCACTTTTACATCACAAATCAGCTCTGTTGACATTCTTCACATTTTACCAATCATCTTTCTTATTTGAACGGTACCTTATATTTTTGAACGACTATCTTATTCTAAAAAAATTTAACCTTTAAAAATGACACTAATTTCAATATTTGTCAATTTCCATTTCATGTCTCCTATGTTACCTAATGGGGTTAACGATGAACTTCAATCAAAAATATAAAAGTGTGTCATATAGTAAAGAACCCTATTTTTTAGTTGTGTAGCAGCTGTGGCATGATTTCATTAATCTTTGGAATGAATCTAAAATGAAACCCTTGGACTTTTGTCAAAGCACTTCCCAAGAAAATGTATCATTTTGTGTATATTCTTCTCCCTTATCATGTGGTACATTGAGATACCCACAACACTGCTTTTCCAAGAACGACAATAGTTACCCTGTAACAATAAATACCTACAACACAACAGTTAAAACTTCACGAACAAGAAGGCAAGTTCTTTGACAACTATTTGTCAACACAATCATACCAAGAGAGCATGGGAAGAGCATCTACATAAGAAAGGCTCGGTTTATTAGGTTTTTAGCATTAGCAGTACGAAAAAGTTCAACCAATCTGTTGTTTTCTTGATATTTCTTGATTGAAACTGTTGTAATACCCTAATAATGGAGCCTTTTGTGTGTATTTCCTCCCATTCTCGCGGTACATAGAGTAATAATGACAGATCGAACTACACATCACAAAACTATTTCATGTACGATTATATTTAAATCGACAGACAATTCACGTTTAGTCCATCGAAGCTCTGTATTATTTTGATTTTTCTCACAAACGAAAATACATTTTCTTCACATTCTTACGTCTCTTGACTTCTTCACAATTCGAACACTTTTAATTTATAGACATATACCTACTTTATACATTCACAGAGAACTAATATCTCTCGTAAAATTATGAGCACTTTAAAAATATTACAAATCTTCAAGAATTGGTCTTCAGAAATTGAAAGAAAACTTATTTGCTGCATAATTCGGAATTTTAATTGAGAGCAGGATAATAATATATTAAGTCATTTGAGAAATATTGAGTACGCGTTTGTTCATAAGTACGACTTCTAAAGTAATTTACAAACCTGAAGATTTAACAGTAACGAGAGAATTTCACATCGTAGCTCAAGAAATTGAGTAAATTATTTCATTCCATAAGGCGGGGATGACGAGATACAAGTCGGCCAATGAGAGGGCTTTAAAGTGTGTTACTTGACGGATAAGGTTTTATTCGGAGCTCGTCAAACAGGCCCGAGTCGTAACAAATAAACAAACGCAGAATCAATGCGACAGTACCCTGTAGTCTTTCGACGACCTTCTCCTCGAGGGACCAAACAGAACCCTCTTGACGGGTACCTGGAGGTGTCCTTTACGACCCTTTTGAAGGTGTAATTGGAGAAATTACTAGATAACCCTCTGGACGGGCACCTGGAGGAGCCTCTATACGACCCTCTTGACGGACATCTGTAGGCGTCCCTAGACTACCCTCTTAACGGGCATATGGAGGCGTCCCTAGACAACCCTCTTAAAGGACATCTGGAGACGTCCATGGACGACCCTCTTGACGGACACCTGCAGACGTCCCTAGACGACCCTCTTGACGGACACCTGGAGGCGTCCATAGACGACCCTCTTGACGGACACCTGGAGACGCCCCTAGACGATCCTCTTGACGGACACCTGGAGACGTCCCTAGACAACCCCCTTGACGGACACCTGGAGACGCCCCTAGACGACCCTCTTGACGGGCACATGGAGGCGTCCCCGGAGCGCCCTAGACGAGCACCTCTAGACTCTCGTTGGAGCTGGCGATGTTGGCGTGGTGCTTGGCGCCGAGGGTGGACGGCGACGGCGACGGCGGCGGCGAGGGGTGGCACTGGGGGCGGCCGCCACGCTGCGGCGGCATGCGCAGACGCAGGGCTGCCCAGAAGGCGCTGCGCATGCGCTGCTCCGGCTGCCAAGCGAGCACGGTGACTTGGCGAGCGAGGCGACCGAGGGGGGTCTTCACGTCGTAGCGAGGCAGCGACTGAACACACACAAGACATTAGAGTCATCATTAGGCCAAGAATGTTTAGGACATATGAAACATCCAAAAAGGCAGGCTAGTTATATTAAACCTATTAAAAAGGACCATAAAATCCCGAAAAGGACCTATGAAATGGTATACTTTGTAAATATTCGACAACATATTATTCGATTTATTGGTTTAGGAGTTGAATTTGGAGTGAGATATTACAATTTACTTATATTATTAAATTAATGTGTCAATGTGTCAAGTATCGTTGTTGCCTGTTGCTCATCTAAGTGGAGGATGGACATTTTGTGAAGACAACAATTTTAATTGTAATTTGAAACTAATATTTTGTATTTATCCCAAATATTTTAAAAAATGACAAAAAGACCTTAAAATAGCACGAAAAGCATTGATATTAAAATTTAGTAATATCCATTCATACAAAATTGAGAAAAATGCATTTTCAGGCAAAATAAAACACTTGTTTTTTAAATCAGGAACACATGAAACATATTTTTGTATCATTTTTAGACTTGTCTGAACAAAAAATTTAAACAGGATATGTCCTAAATATCCTAGCCCTAGTCGTGACCCACTTGACCCACCTGCAGCGTGACGCAGACTAGGTTGCCGTGGATGGCGGCGAGCGTGTTGATGACGTCGGCGATGGCGGCGCTGGTCCAGGCGGCTTCCAGGAGGCCAGGGGAGAGCACGGCCAGGAGGCGACGACTCTTGCTGCTCAGCAAGGCGGCCTCGGTCGACCCTGTGCATAGGAGGCGAACATCATGCGTGCGCCGGACTAACCCACCCTCTACCTGATGTGCCGGACTAGCTCACACTCTACTTACTGGCGTTCGACTAACTCACACTCTACTTGATGTGCCGGACTAGCTCACACTCTACTTGATGTGCCGGACTAACTCACACTCTACTTACTAGCGCTCGAATAACTCACACTCTACTTACTGGCGCTGGACTAACTCACATTCCACTTACTGGCGCTCGACTAACTCACACTCTACTTACTGGTGCTCGACTAACTCACATTCCACTTACTGGCGCTCGACAAACTCACATTCCACTTACTGGCGCTCGACTAACTCACACTCTACTTACTGGCGCTGGACTAACTCACATCCTACTTACTGGTGCTCGACTAACTCACATTCCACTTACTGGCGCTCGACTAACTCACACTCTACTTACTGGCGCTCGACTAACTCACATTCCACTGAACTGTGATCAACTAACTCACATTCTACTTAAAAGTTAGATATCACGGATTGTGCTTCTATATTCAATTTCAAAAATAATTAAGCGATTCTGTCGACAATTAATCACAAATCACTGTTGATGTCAACGACTTATTAGAAAGGTAGAACAGTGAGGTTATCAGCGAATGGTTTATTGAAATCGATTATCTTAACATGTCTTAAATCGTAGGTACACAGTTTAAACAGTAAATTTCACAGGATATTTACTCATTTTGGCTCCAATAAAGATGACTCGTATAATTCCGAGACTTGGAATTCTGAACCACGAGAGAAATGGAATACAAAAATGGCTTTATTTCTGATGTATCTTTACGTTTTAGAACTTCAAAAAGTAAAGAGAACAGTTCGTATACCCATAGAAAGTGAACTTATTTCTTGATTCTTTTCCCCCTCCATAATGGTACAGGAGGCCAATTCTTGATCTTTCACATTTAGAAACAGTACACGTTTCATTGTTTAAAAAAGTTGACAACTTGGCATTAGCCTTCAAAGTTTTCAAATGGTATACAATGCAAACGTAAACGGTTTTACAACGTGAATCTCAAGAATTATTGGCTTCGAGAGACATACTCCTGACGTGTTGTTGAGACTTACAGGTGTTGGGCTGTGCAGTGAGCGACTGCGCAGCGCAGCGGTACTCGTAGCGCGTCTCCAGCGTCGGTACCAACACTCCCAGCACGAACTCGGCGTCGTTCTCCGAGTACAGCACGCCGACGTCGTACTCCTTGCCGTCTGCAACAAGACAATCATGTACACGACTGTGTGACATGGGAACACTCTGATTTACAACGTCACATTGCCAGACATCAATTTGTCGGGCACGAAAACGCTCCGTGCGAGCGACGAACGAGAGACGGACGAGTGACGGAGCATTTTCGTGCCCGACAAATGCTGACCACATAGTAGAAGCAAAGTAACGACACTTAAGCGATAAAAATGTTGATAAAGGTTTGATACATGTCACCTCTGGCTTGCTTTTTCGATATTCATAACCGTTTGCCAAATATGGCAATTTATATTTTGCATCCCTCTAAAACCGCTCCAAAGGGGAAAACAATATATGACCGCCCTTTACGTCGACCTTAGGTCCAGTTTTACAATATTCTCACACATTTTAAAACGTTGATTCCGACTATATTGTCATTGCAACAACCAATGACATTCCTTGAGTGTTAAATTAAACTTGACAACTTGTTTTAATAGTGTATACTTATAGAAAAACAGACCCTTAGGGCCAGTTTCTCAATGCCTTGCTAAATTTTAAACATACAATTAGGACTATATTGCCATGGCAACACCAATGACAACCCTGGAATGACCGTTTAAAACTTAACTACTGGTTAAGCAGATTACTGAAAGACCGGCCCTTAGTGTCGATGATTCACAATATTTTTGCATTATTGTAAATTATATCAATGATGGGGCCTTGAATATGTAACAAACATTTTAATATTCAATGATAGTGCTAATAAAGAACAATGTATGAGCAGGATAAAAGCCATCTACAAAAGATTCTATAGACAATTGAATGTATATTTCCAGTGGTTCCTGGAATCTGCTAACAATGCACTCGTCTGCCGCCTCCACAGCCTTCTTGATGTAAGATAATAGTCAAAGTCCCTCTTATTTCCTTCAGTTACACTCTGTTTTCTAGAACACTGGCGGCCACTTAGTAACACGAGCTCCATTTGTTCTCCTCTTTTCTCCGAACAAGGGATTGGGAATGATTGGGAACGGCAAGTTAGACGCAATTAGCAACGAGAAATAGGAAAGTGACATAAAAACACAAGAGCTGTGAAATTGGAGTGGTGTTAAAGAAGAGTCCACGTAATTCAAGTCAGCGACTTGATGTATGATTTAGAAATCAATTGAATAAATAGACAGATATATTTTACTTTGTTGATATATTTTATACTATCTGTATAGAAATATGTAATTTTTTCAAGAAATTGCTATTAATTTAAAATGTTTCATGCAGTACGAAATAAGTACTCAACTTGATTTACAGCTATTTCATAATAAAACAGGAGAAATTATGCTGTTTCTACAGATTATCTCTTTATTTAATCTCGTAACACAACATTTGAAAACGGTTAAAATTATCAGAAAAATTCGAGCTTTAAAATAAGCTCAAAATTTTTAATGTGTAATTTATAATACAATTACTACAGATGATTTAAGTTAAGTTTTGTTACCTCCGACCATGTTAGCTTATGGGAAATTTCAAGATTATTTTTCAAGATATCTCTTAAAATAATCCCGTAACACATGTTTTTGTTTCCCTATTTGCATTTGTTGTTGTTTGAGGTGTATTTCAAGAAAATTTGAAGAATTTCTATTTAACAAGGACTTTTGGTGGAAGTACTTTAAGTCGCTCTTAGTTCAAGTGATTATTTTACATTATAATTAAAATATCTTTTTTCAACCATGATAGATCCGTATTAAAAGTGAGAGAGATTCCAAAAGAGATAACAATATTTGTTATTTTTATTTCGTACGTAACCGTAACGTTTGATATCAAGTGACATTTATCATTTTTGAGTGCTATAAAAAATCCGGGACGTTTTCAAATGTGTAAAACGCATGTTTTACTTAAGGTAGCACAACTGATATCTCATATCTTCCAAATAAGCCTATTTTTGGCAGAGGTATCAATAATCACGATTTACACGATATTGTGAAATATGAAGAACTTCTCGTGTCTAGATTTTGAGATATTGTAGTTTTAAATTCCTATTTTTAACATGTAGTCTTATGGAAGCCATTAAAATCATGACGATTTCCATGCTATTTTTGAGTTTTTAATTTTACTGAGGTTCAACGTTTTTTCAAAAAACTGATTTCTAGATAGATAGTTGGACATTCTATTAGGAAAAAAATTGAAAACAATACCAACGTGTGCTATTTTAAAAGTTATCAACCAAAAACTAAATGATTTCCCTATACCTCCTGTGTTACAGTTTTGTTCATTCTCGGAAAGCAGTAAATTGAAACCTCGCTATAAGACAGGAGTTGCAAGTTAAATGACATTTTATGATTCTTTTATACTTAAATATAGTTGAAATGTAGGAAAACGTTTTCTGAACTTGTAATTTCAAGATTTTTTTTTTGTATGTGTATAATGAAGGTACTACCGTAAGTGTCAAAAAAAGATAAACGTTTTCTGAATGATTCCTAAGATATTAAGTTATTGCCTACCCAAAGTTTTATTTTTTGTTTAGTTATTTCAGTGCAGAGGTGCCAAAAAGACTCATATATTACCCATGTTATTTCCTCAAAACAATAAAAAACGATTTTATTATTTTTTGGATCACTAGAGACAAAGATTTTCTCTTTATCTCTATGCTGTTAAATTTTGGAAACAATCGGTCAAGCCGTGAAGAAAAAAGTAGGGGTCACCTTTTTATGTTTTTTTTTTTTTTTTTTTTTTCAATATTTGAATTAAAATAACTTCTTCACAGCAGTATATGCAACATGCAACACACGATTAAACGTCACAAATGTCACGTACAACCCAGAGCTAATGCATTTTCATGCATTTCTTGATTTTTTTAACATCGGAATCGATATTGTTTGCGAGTACTGTCGACTCTTAAGTTGACTCGTCGCGTTCGCTTACCGTCGACCTCGAGCTTGGCGAACTTGTCCTTGACGAGTCGTCGCACTGTGAGACCGAACCTGAGGTACAGCGCGACGAGCGTGACGAGTGCCAGCGTGACGATGCAGACGACCAGGAGAAGCTGCTTGTAGGCGAGACGGTGGCTCATTGGCAAGCCGGCGAACTCTGCAATCACATACATGTCTTAGCTCACATGGCTTTTTATTAAATTGTTTATTGAAGAAAGTACAAAAAACATAATTTGCCACGGCCCACAAGGCCAAGATGATCTGAGTATTAAAATAAAATTACAACAATACAAAGTGCATAATAATAAATGGTTAGCAAACAAATTATATTATTGAAAGACACAAATATATCTGCCATAAATTATCAAAAATGCTGCAGAAACAACAATAACATATTGGTAAAAGAAGGATTATTGTAATATTGAATAATCGTTGAAAACTCTTGAAAACTTAAATCGAAAATAGGGCAGGATAAATGGGAGTAGGTACATACAAACACTGGTCAGAATCAAACAAAATCTAATGTTGAAGTATTGATTAACTAATTCAGAGTGTAAAAGTGGTAATTCTAGATGCCATGTTACTGTGTTTGTTCAATTTTTGATTGATTGCACTAGATTGTTTTGTTTTACATCAACAATGCAATTACCAAGACCAATTACCAACGACCAAGAATGAGCTGGTAAAATAAGATGGCCGAAACCAGTGCACCACTCAGTCTTCTTGACGTCTCGTTCAGAAGGCCGTGATCAAAACAAGTGCAATCTGTCAAAATGTTGCTTTTGGTGACTGAACATCTAGATTTTGCAAGACTATTCGCATTTAAAATCAAAGGAGTCGACATCTGGTGGCTGCTTCGCCAACTAGCCTATGTAGGTCAAAATTCATTTGTTTTTCATTTGTTTTCATCTGTCAATTGATGTTCAACCGGTGAATTTACCTATTAAAAGCAAACTAAAAGCAGCAAATCGATACTGTAATGTTCCTCAATGTTCAAACAAAGAATCAACAGCTGCAGATGGACTCTCCTTTCATTTATTCCCGAAGGACGATGTGCGAGAGAAACAATCATCTGCAATCTGCTTTGAAGATTGGCAAGAGGGTTTCCAAATGCATGTTAACTTTATTATTCTATGATGTTAGTGTGTGGGGAACATTTCAAAGCAGAGAACTTCTTTTACTCTGGTAAGACTTGTATTATATTGTTTTGATATAACTGAAATAAGTTCATAAATCGTCAATGAAGGCTGCTCTACCCGAAAACACCACACATTACTTCTATACACCTTGTCTATACTACACAGGACAAGTGCTGCTACCTAACCGGGTTTTAAACGCCAATACATGAAATGCTGTATAATGAAATAGCCGATTGTTTGAAAGATTGAAGTTCTCTGGAGCTTTGACATGTCATTTGAAGGGTATAGGGAAAGAACGCTATGAGTCAATTTTTAGGAGAAATGAGTTTAAAATGTGATTGCTGTGATTTTTATGAACTTTCAGAATATACCCTCGGTTTTTAGAAAATATTGCCACAACGTCTTGAAAAACGCAATTGAAATATCGATTGTATGGAAGACAGATTCAAGTTTCAGTTTCATCCGATTGTGACTTATAGCGTTCTTCCCCTGTACCCTCATATGTCATGTGACTTGACTCACCGTTTTCTCGCAGCCACATGGGGAACTCCACCACCTGGAACCACGTGTTGCTGATGCTGCAGACGTACAGGCCGAAGTCCTGCCTTCGCACCCCGCGTATCACCAGGTGCGAGCCCAGCACCTGTCCGTCCTCCCTGCAAGCACAAGCCCGGGGTGAGTCACACGGCACATGCGCCCTTGATCATTGAGCATGCTCTGCACGCCACTGCAGACGTACAGGCCGAAGTCCTGCCTGCGCACCCCGCGTATCACCAGGTGCGAGCCCAGCACCTGTCCGTCCTCCCTGCAAGCACAAGCCCGGGGTGAGTCACATGGCACATGCGCCCTTGAACATCCAGCATGGTCTGCACGCCACTGCACACGTACAGGCCGAAGTCCTGCCTGCGCACCCCGCGTATCACCAGGTGCGAGCCCAGCACCTGTCCGTCCTCCCTGCAAGCACAAGCCCGGGGTGAGTCACACGGCACATGCGCCCTTGATCATTGAGCATGCTCTGCACGCCACTGCAGACGTACAGGCCGAAGTCCTGCCTTCGCACCCCGCGTATCACCAGGTGCGAGCCCAGCACCTGTCCGTCCTCCCTGCAAGCACAAGCCCGGGGTGAGTCACACGGCACATGCGCCCTTGATCATTGAGCATGCTCTGCACGCCACTGCAGACGTACAGGCTGAAGTCCTGCCTGCGCACCCCGCGTATCACCAGGTGCGAGCCCAGCACCTGTCCGTCCTCCCTGCAAGCACAAGCCCGGGGTGAGTCACACGGCACACGCGCCCTTGAACATCCAGCATGGTCTGCACGCCACTGTGCACGCGCCCTTGACATCCAGCACGGTCTGCACGCCACTGTACTACATGTCACACACTTAGTAAAATACAAATATTTGAACAGAAACACTGTGTTTATTAATGTCACACACTATTGTGGAGCAATTAGTTTCACATCGAAGAATGACAAGAGGGCATACACAAAGTTCATCTAACACAAGAATGCAGATAGATAAATTACTACACAAGATTTTGCACGATGTTATAATAAAAATGTAAAAAAATTATAGAATTTGTTTCATTAGTATTAAGAAAAATGCGCTGCTAACAAAAATAATTCATTCATTGTACCTATGATAAAATTACAATAAATTTGTAATAATGATACAGGCTCGTAGAAAAAGGGAGATCCCCCCGCCCCCCCCCCCCCCCCCCTCGAATATAGTTTGACCTCCCATTCACCATACAAAATAAAGTTTAGAATCACTTATAAATTGTAAAATTTTAAAAAGCCCCACGGGGCAACTGTTTGTTGTAATTTGGGCATCACTTTTAAGTTTGAATTCGAAAACAAAGTCCGTGGGCAATATTTAGAGGGTTATTTACTTCAGTGTATGCATTCTAGCCCTAGAATCAATTTTTTGTGATATTTTCAACTTGGTCGTTGAGCTCCTCAATGCTCTACAGTAAATGTCTCATTACGAAAGGAGGGACTGATGGATTGGTCACCAAGGTTGATAAGTGGACTGGGAATGCAGGAGCCGTCGATTGTGTCGTGGATTTTCGTTCGAGAAAACAAGGAACACGACTGACCTCTGGGGGATTCTTTGATACTAGACATAAGGGGGATAATGGAGGATATCACGGGGGATATTTATATAAATAAATTATATTCAATTTGCTTGAGTTGTTATGACTGAAAAGTAGACTTGTCACTAAATTTAAATTTAAATTGTTTCTCCTTTTTCACTGCACTATGGAAACACAAATATAAAAATAAAAAAGTGTAACTAAAAAATTTTCTGCCAGAAGTGGCTCCATCACGTATCGCTTATTTGTTCGAATACAAGCAGGCTCTGTTCCCGGGAACCGACTCTACTTATCGACACGTATCGACGGTTGACAACCAATGTCGATGGATGGACTGGGAATGCAGGAGCCGACTATACAAGCCGGCTCTGTTCCCGGGAACCGACTCTACTTATCGACACGTATCGACGGTTGACAACCAATGTCGATGGATGGACTGGGAATGCAGGAGCCGACTATACAAGCCGGCTCTGTTCCCGGGAACCGACTCTACTTATCGACACGTATCGACGGTTGACAACCAATGTCGATGGATGGACTGGGAATGCAGGAGCCGACTATACAAGCCGGCTCTGTTCCCGGGAACCGACTCTACTTATCGACACGTATCGACGGATGACAACCTATGTCGATGGATGGACTGGGAATGCAGGAGCCGACTATACAAGCCGGCTCTGTTCCCGGGAACCGACTCTACTTATCGACACGTATCGACGGTTGACAACCAATGTCGATGGATGGACTGGGAATGCAGGAGCCGACTATACAAGCCGGCTCTGTTCCCGGGAACCGACTCTACTTATCGACACGTATCGACGGTTGACAACCAATGTCGATGGATGGACTGGGAATGCAGGAGCCGACTATACAAGCCGGCTCTGTTCCCGGGAACCGACTCTACTTATCGACACGTATCGACGGTTGACAACCAATGTCGATGGATGGACTGGGAATGCAGGAGCCGACTATACAAGCCGGCTCTGTTCCCGGGAACCGACTCTACTTATCGACACGTATCGACGGTTGACAACCAATGTCGATGGATGGACTGGGAATGCAGGAGCCGACTATACAAGCCGGCTCTGTTCCCGGGAACCGACTCTACTTATCGACACGTATCGACGGATGACAACCAATGTCGATGGATGGACTGGAAATGCAGGAGCCGACTATACAAGCCGGCTCTGTTCCCGGGAACCGACTCTACTTATCGACACGTATCGACGGTTGACAACCAATGTCGATGGATGGACTGGGAATGCAGGAGCCGACTATACAAGCCGGCTCTGTTCCCGGGAACCGACTCTACTTATCGACACGTATCGACGGTTGACAACCAATGTCGATGGATGGACTGGGAATGCAGGAGCCGACTATACAAGCCGGCTCTGTTCCCGGGAACCGACTCTACTTATCGACACGTATCGACGGATGACAACCTATGTCGATGGATGGACTGGGAATGCAGGAGCCGACTATACAAGCCGGCTCTGTTCCCGGGAACCGACTCTACTTATCGACACGTATCGACGGTTGACAACCAATGTCGATGGATGGACTGGGAATGCAGGAGCCGACTATACAAGCCGGCTCTGTTCCCGGGAACCGACTCTACTTATCGACACGTATCGACGGATGACAACCTATGTCGATGGATGGACTGGGAATGCAGGAGCCGACTATACAAGCCGGCTCTGTTCCCGGGAACCGACTCTACTTATCGACACGTATCGACGGATGACAACCTATGTCGATGGATGGACTGGGAATGCAGGAGCCGACTATACAAGCCGGCTCTGTTCCCGGGAACCGACTCTACTTATCGACACGTATCGACGGTTGACAACCAATGTCGATGGATGGACTGGGAATGCAGGAGCCGACTATACAAGCCGGCTCTGTTCCCGGGAACCGACTCTACTTATCGACACGTATCGACGGATGACAACCTATGTCGATGGATGGACTGGGAATGCAGGAGCCGACTATACAAGCCGGCTCTGTTCCCGGGAACCGACTCTACTTATCGACACGTATCGACGGATGACAACCTATGTCGATGGATGGACTGGGAATGCAGGAGCCGACTATACAAGCCGGCTCTGTTCCCGGGAACCGACTCTACTTATCGACACGTATCGACGGATGACAACCTATGTCGATGGATGGACTGGGAATGCAGGAGCCGACTATACAAGCCGGCTCTGTTCCCGGGAACCGACTCTACTTATCGACACGTATCGACGGATGACAAATATTGACGTTCTGAGTCACTCAATCCGCAGGCCACGCAGGAATTCGGCGAACAGCAGTTGCGGGAAAACATCATTTCACAGAGTGTGTCTGTAGCGCATGCGCACTGTGATTGCCACTTCACGGCGAATAACACATTCAGGTGCTACAAGCTCGCGAGTGTACAGCACCTCAGAGGTAGAAGGACGGAAGTACATTCATTTTTTTTGTCTGGGGCTTAACGTCGCACTGTTCTGCAGCGAGGCTTATGGCGACGGATGAATGATTGTGATGATGATTGGGAGATGATGGTGAAGATTAGGTAAGAATGGAAGGTGGGAAGGAGGCGGTCGTGGCCTATTAGTAGGGTACCTTCACAGCATTTGCCTGTCGACTGAGGGAAAACAACGAAAAAACCCAGTCAGGAAGGACGGCCGCGGGAATCGAACCCGGGCCTCCGGAATACAAGTTCAGAGCGTTACCACTCAGCCAACCTGTTCCGTAAGTAATTTTGTAAGAGAATACTTCAATATAACTGTATTTATTGACACCAGTCGAATGGTAATTGATAGAGCTTGATTACACGATTCCAAAAGTGTGCAACACAAAATCGAGAAAATGGACTTCCGGCCTACTACCTCTGAGGTACAGATTTTACCAACCACAAAGCATTCACCGGACATGAAACCTGTTGTCAGTAAATCGTCCTAAAGAGTTTTAACCTCTGTTTTGCCACTCACAACTTTGACACAAGTTTTATCTTAGTAAGTGTGGGCTTTTCCAACCTCAATATACATATCTGCACCTCACAGGCAGAAGGCGGGAAGTCCATTTTCTCAATTTTACGTTGTACACTTTCGGAATGATATAATCACGCTCTATCAAATGAAGGGGAGGGAAAGAACGCTATAAGTCACATTGGAGGGACTAGCGAATTTCCTCTTCCATGAGAAATCGTTTAAACTTTACATAAATATAGATAATTTAATTCTACATCATAATATGCCAAGAAAAAGTGGGCAAGCTGAACTAATTTCCGAGATATATCACTTCAAAGTATTGCTTTTAGCCTCTATTTTAACATGGCAGCCATACTGAGAATGATTCTCGTACTACTTCAAAATGGTTTGAGACAGACTTCCCGGGATAAGATTTTTGTAAAAAACTGATATGAGGTTTATCAGATGCTCTAGTATTTTTTAAATTTTTTAGATATACATGTTCCTGAACGTTTTAGTGAGTTAAGAGGGTTTTAGTGAAAATAACTTGGCAACACTGTTTGAAACAGAGAGCTCAGAGAACAGCAGGTGCACTCTGATTGGTTGTTTAGGATTTGAGGGAGGTGAGAACTGTAAATGCAGTGTTGCCACTTACAGTATCCACAGCCTTCTAACAGAACATTCGTGGTGTTTTTGAAGAAGGCTGTGATTATATCGCTTGTCCCTCCTTAAATATCGTTCTTTCCCTGTACCCTGGAGTTGTTGTCATCAGTCAAATGGCAATGGCAATTGACTGATGTCAACCAATACAGTTATGTTGAAGTATTCTCTTACGCAATGACTCATTCACCATTACAAATATGATTGGAAGAAGGCGGAATCACTTGTTTATGAGCTCATCTCAAGAATCATTGAAATGGACTTCCACCCTTCTTCCTCTGAGGTACCTACAGACAGAGATTACCACTGGATATTTGAGGACACCCGCAATAGCGGACGCTCGAGGCACCTTAATACTCTCTATTCCTGTATTCTCTGCACGTTTCTGACGTTATTGCTGTCTATCCCTTCTTATCAACACTAAATTGCCAGCAATAAAACCATTCGAGTTAGGATGAATTCAGGGAAATCTGTCGGAATTGTTATTAAATGAAATGTCGGATGTTTGTACATGCTGATATGAATTTCCACAAAACAAGCAAGTTCGTAGTGTTAGAATCAATAGGGAAGTCTCGTGAAAATTAGATTTCAATCATGGATGAAAGTTGCGATGTTGCTGAGCACAGAAAAGCAGGTTATTTGTGGCTGCGGGACGAATAGTTTTCAATTAATTAATGTACACTGTTTGATTGATTTCTTCTAATTTTAAGAACGGAAATTGGCATTGACATCACAGTTTGCTATTTTGCCATGGCAACAGAGTTAGGTATCACCATGGTAACACACTGTTGATTATTTGGAAATCACAGTTCTGAAGGCCGATGCACAATTGACGCAGACGGACGACGCGGACGGACGACGGAGACGGATACGATGTTTAGGTATGACATATTCACTCTGGCTGTTCACAATCGGACGCGGACGGACGACGATTTTAACATTGTATCCGTCTCCGTCGTCCGTCCGCGTCGTCCGTCTGCGTCAATTGTGCATCGGCCTTGATTCTTCGTTTTTCACGCTGAAAGTTCCACGATAATTATACATGATTTTTATTTTGATGAATGAACATTTTTCATTTTCCGGATGATAAGTGTGATTGTCATTATTATCTGAGTCGATATTTACATATTTATACTGGAATATAATTTCACGAGACTTGACTATTTTCTACGCCCTTGCCTTTTTGCTGTGACATTAATAATTGACACTTTGACATTCTCTGAGTTTTTGACAGATGAACTTTGCTGACGAAACATTTCTATTGGTCCGTGCAGCATCAAAACGTCACTGTTGAGAGTAATTTGAACTAATTTAGATGATTGGTTACACAGTACTTAATAATGGAACCTAGAGTGAAGCTTTCAATTATTGTAGTTTAGTGCTAAAATAATTATGGTAAAGGTTCATCTGTTTATTAAAACTATTGGAATATTACAAATAGATTATTTTATTACAGATAAAACATCTATAGATGAGCTTGGATTTAATATTCAAAGGTCATAATTACATCATAAATCACAACTAGGTGATAGGTACTAAAAAATAACGAGGGGAATGGTATCAAATAAAATAATAAAACATTATCAAGAAAGATAATATTTTCTTAGGGCCGGTATAACCAAAGTTAATCTGAGCTGGATTAACTAAATATTGGACTAAATTGGCGGCACAGCCAATCAGATACCTCAAAATGAGTGAAACAATTGAATTTAATCCAAAAGTTAGTTATCCAGCACAATTTAAATTTGGTTATTCCGGGCCTTAGGTAATTAAATCAATTCATCTAATCTATTCAGATACTGTAAGCTGTGAGTGACTTCAGATGAAATCATCTATTGTAAATGCGAAATAAAGTTAGTTAGCTCAGTCCAACCTAACCTCACTCCACCAATCGCATCATGGCTGACAAAGCGACACTGTGTAACCACCACATACATCGCATGAGCGCCCTACAATGTATTTACTGCAGGACAATCATAAAGACTCTGCGTGCCGTCCAGACTTCATATCAGCAAAGTACACAGAGAATTATTATACTTCATGCATGCATGACATGGTAAAGGATCAAGTGTTCAAAACGAAATTGCAACAAGGAAGTAGAAATTATCTAAAAGAATCTCCCAGAGCGTAATTTATTGATGTTCATATTTAGCCACGGCCCTCTAAAGGGGTAAAATGAGTTCCGCGAAATCACGGCCCCCTTGTCGAAGTATTCGCGACCGGATCCACGTGTTGAAGAGGGCGGTGGGGACGATTACCAACCCAACAGACCCAACTTCCGCGAACCAATGTTGTTACAGATCATTTTCAACATATTTAGATAATATAGATGCTACAGGAACAAAGGAAATTTGTTCGCGAGATACCAAATACATTTTAAAAAATAATCTATAGATAAATATACGATGCTTTAAAATATATCTGATTTCTTAGGTACCTACTTTACGTAATAAATATCCCAAAACGCATTGTGTAACGCGTTGATAAGCGAGCATTCGTATTGCATGCAAATTGATATGCGTATGCAAGTCTCTGCTCTATAGACCTTGGAAAGAGCCGAAATGAAATGCGTCCAAGAAGCAGTGATAAAATATAGATGGCATTTCCTTCAAGACATTTGACAAATAATTCCAAACACGCATAAATTGTTCGTAATATGACAATAACTTTTGAAGATAACGACAGATTAGCCTGAAAATATACAAAAAAAATACCTAAAATGATGGTCTCGATGACAATGTAAAATCAAAAGTTGATAGGTCAAACGGCTCCAGTTTTAATTTTCAAAAAATCACAGGATACTGTTCAAAAACTATACACGGGACAGCTTCGAGTGCAACATTTCATATCGATGAACAGAGTACGCGAGAACAGAGATCAGAGAACAGAGAACAGAGAACTGAGATGAACATAAGAGTACGCGGTGACGCTCGCTGAAGGAATCTAGTGTAAAACAGTTGCAACAGAAGTACAGGTCGCAGCCAGGGGACGGTGAGACGATTACCGACCTCCCGACCCTCTCTTCCGCGAACCGCTCAACGACTCTGTCATTATCCGCGGGTAATGACGGGGTCGGCGGCGTCCTCCTTGATATAAGATGTCATGTAAGCAACTGCAGATCGGAGGAGGCGGGGCGGCGAGAACTCAGTCAAAACAGCAGAATATTCATAGCTTGCACGAACAATTCTTTTGTTTTATATCAGCAATGCTAAATTATTGAATTTTCCACCTGAGGACGGACATTTTGTTGGCACGTTGACGGGTCATATTTATAACTTCTTGGAGGTAAATCGATGTATTTTTGTAATGTAAGTGATTCCTCTTCGTACCTTACAATTTCCCAAATACCCATTAACTATAAAATATCTTCAAAAAAGCTGAGAATCCCAGCTATTCTGCGTGCCATCAAGATGGTGGCAGGCAACAATAAGATATGACATCACGTGCAAACTATGATTAATAAAAAATAGTTATGCAAATCTATTTTTGGGGGTTTTAATAAAATTGTGGATCTCAGAAATGAGATGAATTATATTATTATGTAGCACGTTATACTAACTCCAGTCAGTGGAAATTCGGTAAAATGCCATAAGGGCATCTCTCAAGAGATCACCAAAATGTGCCTAATGAGTAGGTATCTAAATTAGATGAACTGTCAGTACACAATATGTAGACCATGAAGGCGGTGAAATCGATATTAAAATGAAAATGTCGCTCCTCAAACTATAGATTTGAATACGATATCATATAGATTGATGCAGATGTATTGATAAGTTAAAATTATAATCACAGCTTCATAATGCCCTATTGTTAGAACATGTATTATAGTTAATCGCTAAGAGGAAGTTATTAACCAAACCCACTCGACCCCTTCAACAACAAGTGTAATGTGTGGGAGGGGGAGATTCTGATGCGTCATCAATTCAATTTCAAATTAATTATTATTATTAAAGCAGATTGTTTACAGCACTTCAGGCCGTATTCTGCATCCTAAATGCCATTTATCTTTATTTAAGAAGTCTCCATCGCGAAGACCTCTTCTTCTCATGGCAGTGTCAACTCCTTCTGCCCACCTCCTCCTTGGTCTTCCTCTCTTTCTTCTTCTTGACGGTACCCATGACCAGGATCTCATTGGCAATCTTTCATCTGGCATCCTTCTCAGATGGCCATACCATAAGAGTTGCTTCATCTCTAAGTAATCCGTCAGTGATGTCTCCACTCCCATCATTTCCCGTATACGGTCGTTCCTCACATGGTCGAGTATCGTAACCTTGCAGCATCTTCTCCAGTACCCCATCTCCATTGCTCGGACTCTTTGTGCCATTCGGGAAGATAAGGTCCAGATTTCTGATCCATAGGAAGCGCAGCTTTCAACGAATGAGTTGTAAATACGTGTTTTTGTCTTGGTTAAGATGACATCGTTCCAAAGCACTGGGTGTAATTGTCTGGTGATCGCTCTTCCTCTGCCCAGCTTGTTCAGCACATCCCTCTCATCCGTTCCGTCAGCCGTCAATGTCACACCTAGATATTTGTACTCTGTTGTTAATCTTATAATACCTTTATCGGTTACCATGTCTTGACCCTCTCTTCCAATGACCATACATTGAGTCTTATCCATATTCACTTCTAAGCCCCAGAAATCGTATTCTTCTATAAGCTTTCTCATCATGTATTCTGCGTCGTGTTCATCTTCAGCAAGAACCACCTGATCGTCTGCGAATAGTAAAGAGTGTATATATTCTTTCCCAATTTTAACACCCATCGAACTACATTTCCTAGACCAATTCTCTAATAATCAAATTAATAATTAACAAATTAATAATCATTTAATTCCCAACTCTGATCTAAAATTGATCCAAAGCCACTTACTTCCCCTGTCCGGAACTAATTGTATATCTGTTGCCCTTGATATGAGGTGGAGGGGGTAGTCGGGAAAACACGGCATTATGGGAAGAACGTTTCCCTCATTATCTTGCTTCATCACTTCTGAAGACACTTTGCAAGTTGGCTAAGCAGTACAGATCTGGACCAAGGTGTGTCAAATAATATCTAGAAACGCTCTGTGTAACGCATTGATAAGCGAGCCTTCGTATTGCATGCGAATTAATATGAGTGTGAAAGTAGCTGCTTTAAAGCTCCCTATCATCATTATCATTATCATATTCATTTTTCACAATTCGTGCTCTTGCAGGCCAGTAATTACGAAAACCATCACTAAAAGATCGTTCATGTTTCAACAAAAGCCGAGCAAATCAAAGTGACCCATATGAGTCAATACGCCATGTAATTATAAAATATTTCGTGCCTGTGTCAATATGACACTTATTATTGCTGATTCATCGATAAATTCCGTACATTGGAGAAGTGTACAACATTCTTCGAGATTAGATAACCGTTTTTACTGCAACAAATTCCATTCAGCTGTCGGTTTTCCCAAAACGTTCGGTGCATACTTTCTAATGTCAATGATAAACTGTGCATATATTTTATATTGTAAAATGTTGTGAATATGTTTATAGCTAATAGAAATACAAATATTTTTTGTATAGAGTACTCACTTCTTGTGATATTTTCAAGCAAATGATCTAAAAAATTATGTCGAATGTAGAAATTGACAGGGGGTCAGGATGGTCGACCGTACTCAATAGAATCTACATAAATGGGCCCAATTCTTTGATTATTCTTTCGTTTTTACACCCCTTCCGAGAGAAGGGGGGGTGTATAATCTAGCAAAAAGTCTACATTGCTTGGGTGATTACTATTTATACGTTTTAACAATTTTTATGTTTATCAAAAGTCAAATTAAAAGTCAAATTACTCCGCTATTCAGATAATACTTGTCTTCAGAAGAATTTTGACAACCTAAAGCTGTAAAAACACTATGGAGCACTGTAAACACTATTATGGAGCCTTTTTGTGTGGATTATATTCCCCTTCTCTAGCGGTATTGTACTACTTCTTGGTAAAACAAACATATCATTACTGCACGTGCCAATGGGTGGGACAAAGACCGCGCAATCAGGTGGCAATGTGAGTGACGAAGACAAAGCACGTGCAGGTAGCAATCAGTGACGCGCCGTGAGTGCGACAGAGACAGCGCGATCACGTGGGCCGTGCGAGTGAGTGAGAGAGCACGTGCAGGTAGCAATCAGTGACGCGCCGTGAGTGCGACAGAGACAGAGCGATCACGTGGGCCGTGCGAGTGAGTGAGAGAGCACTAGAGCGCTGCGTGTGGCTAATTGTTAGCGAGAAGCGACAGGGGTGACCAAACGGCTCGCGTCGCAACGTTGCCGACACGCGGAGCAGTGGGGAGGTTTGGCAACATGGCATGATGCAGGACAATGTGGACCACGAGAGAATCTACATGAAGGGGATCCATTCCTTGAGTTATTCGTGAATATTGTAAAACAACGGAATTCCTTGGGAATGTTCTAAGATCTAGTTGTATTCCTATTTGTCTCAAATCGTTCTGAAATTAAAGTGTATTTTTTTATGAGAGCCTGTATATTTATTTATTTTGAAATATTCTCAAATAAGGGGCAGATTTTTGGCGTGAGCATTTTAAATTGATTTACTTTGAATTTGGAATGTATAACGTTACGTTGAATCGCATAATCTTTATAAAATGCCAATTTGTTGTCCCAAATCGTTCACCAATGAATGGGCACAAATTTAGTGCAAACATTTTAGGGTTCTAATTTATTTTGGAACATTTACTCTTTATAGTTCCATAATCTTTAAGGTTCGGTATTACCAAACTTAGTCTAGACTAAACAGCCAATCAGATACCTCAAAATGATTGAAACGTCGAAGTTAGTTAATCCAGCACAATTTAACTTTAGTAATACCGGGCCTAACTTATTTTTTTGTAATCTCAAATCGTTCTCCAATGAACGTGGACATTTTTAGCTCGAACTTTCAAATTATCGAACAAAAAAGTTTCAAACTCGTATTTTGGAACGTTCACGCTCCAGTTCGTCGCTGCACCGCCCGCATCGCCACCGGCCATCGTCCCGACATTCGTGCGGCGCGATAGCGGCAGTCTCCGGCAGCCGTGGTTCCCGGAACGTGCTAGCGTGCGCGCGCATCCACCGCCGCACGCTTCCCAGAAGGCGGTGAGTTCGACACCACACGACGCCGCGACGAGTACATCAACCCCCGTCGTTGACACATACGGGCTTGCTCAACAGCAATTGTGAAATCACTACGTAGTAATACAAGTTCAAGGGTAGGCGCCCGGGTTGATACACCCGTAAATGCGTCGTTTATCGGATTAATTTCAGAGAATCATAACAAATAAGATATACTTTTACGAAGAACGTAGTTACTTTATTTACATTGGGGTTAACAACTGACACTGACGGTACAGGTTGGCTGAGTGATAACGCTCTGAACTTGTATTCCGGAGGCACGGGTTCGATTCCCGCGGCCGTCCTTCCTGACTGGGGTATTTTCAATGGTATTCCCTCAGTCGACAGGCAAATGCTGGGAAGGTAACCTACTTATAGGCCACGACCGCCTCCTTCCCACCTTCCTAGTTACTCTTCACCATCATCTCCAAATCATCCTCATAATCATTCATCCGTCGCCATTAGCCTCGCTGCAGAACAGTGCGACGTTAAGCCAACATGACCATGACACTGCTGTAAAACTCGGCTGATAATGATGACGAGGAATAGGGTTGGAAGGAGGCCGTCGTGACCTATTAGTAGCAAACCTACCCAACATTTGCCTCTCGAGTCAGGAGGTCTGCCTCAGGATCGAACCCGGGACCTCCGGAGTGCAAGTCCAGAGCATTATACTACCTGAGCCAACGTGCTCTCTTAATTTTTTTGAGGGGGGGGGGGGGGATTATTATTTTGTTATGTGTAAAATATGAACTTATGCTTCAGTTTAAAAAAAAAATTGTTTATAAACGCCTATAGAATCATTTCTCCTCTTGATTTTGATGATGATTGGAAGATGATGAGAAAGAGGTAGATAGGAGACGGTTTTAGAGAACCTTCCCAGCATTTGACTGAAGGTTTTGCGTGGTTTCCCTCCGTCAGGCAATGTTGGCATTAGGCCACGACCGCCTCCTTCCCACCGCCCATCCTTAAACACGGGACACACCGTCAAAAGAGGGAACCTGCAAAATAAAAACGCGCACCCCGACTGGGAATCAAACCCAGTTCCTTTGGGTTACCGGCCCTATGCTTTAAGCTACCGGGGCGCATTCTTAATCAGCAGGTTGGGTTGCCATACAACTCTAGCGAGTCCGAGTATCTGACCTATATCGTACTCGGACCGTTTTTATTTCGCAGGTTCAATCAACACATTGTCAAGTTATTCTCCGCGTTTTGATCATGACCGAACAGAGAGGCAAGATAAGTCCACGTGACCGCTGTCAGCCAATAAGAGAGCTGCTGGACTTGACAGTGTGTCCCACTCATCATCCTAGTTGCAGACGAGTGTCACAGTCACGTGGTGTTTACCTGAGCTCCGCCGTCTCCGTGTAGCGCTGCAGGTGCGATAACGACGTCATGTTGATGTCGCCGCGACGCCAGGAGACCTCGTTGTGGGCGTCGGGAAGGTCGATGCGTCCTGCAACATCGTTGTTATTCATTCACACCATTTTCAACCTCTGTGCCCAAGTGGTCGAATTGGAAACAATATTTGCGCCAAGACAATTTGTGGGGGTGGCTGGGGAAAGGCACAAAGAGCTTGAATACACAGTTTGCTATGTATTTAAGCTCCTTGGGAAGGCCCCCTAGCCCCGGAAACATGATTAATTTCATAAAAGAATTTGGTGCATTTCTACGCGTTTTTGACGCAATTTTAAGCCTATTTTTTTCTCGACAAATTCTCGACAATTCTCGACAAATTCTCTGGGAATGGTATTATTTTGAAGTAAATATTGCAGTTTTTTAATTTTCCATGGGGGGATGGTGAAGTGGACAAATTAGCCATGGGGGGATGGAACTATTAATATATTCCCCATGCTGGAATTCCATCCCCCCCTCCCGCCCCCCGTTCGACAACTGGTTGAAGGTACCTTGCCAAATCTAGTGGAGCGGTCGCTCCACCCAGCCAAGTCGTACTATACACTCACACTCACTCAACATACCGTAAAATCCTAATAAACTGAGGAGCAGACCAAACACTTTTACTGTAAGCAACAACATAGCATTTTCGGCCTACTGGATCTCAAAATTGGGAAATCTCACATTGTTGCGAAATATCTTAATTTCGAGCTATGGCCCACAACACCACTTGTATCTAATTTTGGAACTATACGTTATGCCGTTTGCGAGCTGGGGGGCCATGAAAACAGTGAAATTACACCACTTTGATCTTTAGATGATGATGATGATGATGATGATTCAGAGGGTCAGGAAACACCGCAATCACCGCCACAGCCTAAACGGCAAAACCGATCGATCTGAAATTTTTACCACATGTGCACTTTTGGCGTCTGAGATGCCTTTTTATAAAACCAACCGGTAGCCGCCATTTTGAAACCGGAAGTGCCGTCATATCTCATAAACGGATGAACCGATTGGGACGAAATTAGCGCCAAACGATTCGGACGGTAATCTTTATAAAATATCAATAGTCGAAATAGACATGCACTATTACCGAAACCGGAAATGACGTCATAAAGATGCCAAATCTGACTAAAATCATCTCTCATAACAATATCTACATTTTCAGAAGGCTTATTATGTTTCATAACATTTATAGATACAAATTTTAGGTGGCAGTGATGTCATCCGCCATTTTGAAAACCGGAAGTGATGTCATAACTCGAGAACGGCTGGACCGATTGGAACGAAACTTTCGCTATACTTCATAGCATATTATTTATAGCACACAGTAACAAGCACAACTTCTTAGCAACCAAGTCACACAGGCATATTTTTAAAGGAATTATAGTCGTTAGTGCCACAATATATGTTAGAAGTTGTAAGAATGAACTGAAAAAAGGAGTGATATCCCCATAAAAAAACACTCCGTGTAAAAATACCAGCCAAGTCTCTTACTCTAAAAAAACAGAAGAAATCTAAAAATTCAGCACTGAAAAGTAGTGATATCAAAAAAATTGCCAAGTCAAAACTTTTCAAAAAATACTTGGCGCATCGTTTTTTTAGTGCATTATAGATATATTATGTATAGATGAGTTTATTTGATTAACGGCCTACTTCTATACTATTTATATGCTCGATGCGCCAAGTATTTTTTGAAAAGTTTTGACTTGGCAATTTTTTTGATATCACTACTTTTCAGTGCTGAATTTTTAGATTTCTTATGTTTTTTTAGAGTAAGAGACTTGGCTGGTATTTTTACACGGAGTGTTTTTTTATGGGGTTGATTCTAATAAAATCACGATTTGATAACATAACTTACCAACGAATGCTTCACAGAATAGCCTGGCGGTTTCGCCGAGAGCGATGTACTGGTCCTGCGGCTCGTAGGTGGCCAGTGGTGAGCCCGTGTATCCGCTGGCATCTGTAACAACAATCATCATCACCATCATCATCATCATCTCACTCATCATCATCATCATCATCATCATCATCCCAATCTTTAGTAGTAGAAATATTCATCTACAGGCTCTTGTTATCTGCTAAGGAGAAAAAGGACACATGACGAGTAAACATTGACTGGAATTGACATTTTCATCAGAACTGCAAAATGACGTATTTCCTGAAAATTTCCTCAAATGTAGGGGTACACAGAATGGACACAGCATTGAGCATTGAACGGTAACACTAAAAAACTCTGTAAATTAGGTCATTTACTTTCATATATAATTTCTTCCAAGATTTCGAAGATACTTGACCATAAAATTGGAAATTGCGGCTAATTTCCAAGAGTGTGCTCTCCCCACTTGTTAATTTGCAACTTGTTGAATATAATTTCTGATTCTTCCAAGACACGTGTGTGTTTCAGTAAGATACTGAAGACTGAATGCAGACACTAGGCATGCAAACACGTGCCATCCTCATATCGTTGCCAAGTAGTCTTCAGCAGTCACATAGCGCTGAAGACGGCAGGAAGTAACTCTATGGAACCCGCTATGTTTAGGAGTTACTTGACACCTGGAACATTCTGCATGGATCCCCGTTTCTTGTCTCTGGGATATGTGACATGATTTTTTTGTCTGGGGCTTAACGTCGCACTGTTCTGCAGCGAGGCTAATGGCGACGGATGAATGATTATGATGATGATTGGGAGATGATGGTGAAGAGTAGGTAAGGATGGAAGGTGGGAAGGAAGTGGTCGTGGCCTATTAGTAGGGTACCTTCCCAGCATTTGCCTGTCGACTGAGGGAATACCACGAAAAAAAACAGTCGGGAAGGAAGGCCGCGGGAATCGAACCCGGGCCTCCGGAATACAAGTTCAGAGCGTTATCACTCATGCCAACCAGATACGATAGTTTAGTTCAACCCCATTCACATTCCCACAACTTACAAATTTGCATTACATTTTAAGGGGGGTGAAATGCCCCACAGATAATTTTTTTATTACGGTATTTTTCAATAAAATGGGTCGAGTCTTCCAAGTTGAACAAAAACAGCGCATCAGAAAGTATAATAAAATTATTTGGACATTGCCTTTGTGGTGCATTTGCCGGCCCAGCCACCGGGTATAGTTCCACCACTGGCTAACAAAATGTACTTCAAGATAAGAAGACAGATGCACAACCAATAAATTACTAGATGATTGAGATATTACAAAAAGAACACAGTCAAAAGATAAGAAAATAATTAAGGCCATTTTCATTCATACGACGAAATATGATCGCCTTATCTTTGACATTTCTGACAATTCTTTCAATTTCCGTCTATATAGAAACATTGTTGTGACAGCAACGGAAATGAGGAAAACCCAGTAGATTTAGAAACACTCCCTATTACATCTAACTGTACATCAAGAATCTTCCGCGAAATCCAAACCACTGACAAATTAACATGCAAACAATCTGACAGGCCTGTTCAGTGAGCAAGGTCGAATACTCAGCGAGATCTGGAAACAGCCACTGGACCATTTATCTCGCCCGGGGAGACAACTACCGCATCTCGCGCTCTAAATTTCACGGTTTTCATCACGTTCATGACGTACTTTACTGAGAATTCTTACCGTTTCTTTTCTAAGAGTGTACGAACAAAACCGCACCGGCAGTGGCTTTGCTTATACGGCTATGAGAGACCTTGTGAATACTCATTTATTCACCAGGTGTTGATTAGTTTAATTGCTACAAATTACCCCTGTAAATGACATGAAAAATCAATCTTACGTAAAGTGCATGGCATATAGTTTCTCTTTAATTGCAACTGTTTTGCAATAGTGCACATTATGTCAATTAGTTATTACATGGAAAATGTTAAAAAGCGAGGCTATGAAGACAGATTCTTTCAGATAATCCATCAGTAAAGCGACAATAAACAATACATCGATTTTGCGGTAGAACCAAGAGAGCGATCTTGCTAGAAATCAATATGTAAGCGAACCGGACAGTAATGAATAGGGCTAGGATGTTTAGGATATTTTTTTAGTTTTTTGTTCAGACGCGTCTAAAAATGATATATAAATGTGTTTGTTTCATTTTGCCTGAAAATGCCTTTTTCTCATTTTTTAAAATGAATTCAGTCCTTTTTGGGCTATTTTAAGGTAGAATTCTGTCATTTTTTTAAATTATTTGGAAAAATAATATGAAATGTTTGTTGCAAGTTACAGCAATTTTATGATTTTGGTCTCGACCAAAATTCATAAAATGTCCATCTACCATTTGGATGGCCATCAACAATTGACTGACACTAATACATTGACACATTCATACAATAATTTAAGTTAATTTTAATATATTACTCTAAGTTCAACTACTAAACCGATAAATCGATTAATAAGTTTTTTGTCTGGGGCTTAACGTCGCACTGTTCTGCAGCGAGGCTAATGGCGACGGATGAATGATTATGAGGATGATTGGGAGATGATGGTGAAGAGTAGGTAAGGATGAAAGGTGGGAAGGAGACGGTCGTGGCCTATTATTAGGGTACCTTCCCAGCATTTGCCTGTCAATTGGTCATACCATAAAATTTCATTGGTCCTTTTTCGGGAATTTATGGTCCTTTTTAAATAGTTTTAAAGTCCTATTTGCATGCCTTTTTATACGTTTCATGTCCTAAACATAAGTCCTAAGCCCTAGTAATGAATATTTCGTGAAAATATTGACCTAATCCGTTACTTTTTTTACCTGTAATGCGAGAAACACAGAACAAAATGACACAAGTTTTTGAATAATTATAATTTATACCCCCTGTAAACTTGTGACATGAAAAATCACTCTTATGTAATAAAACTGTGTGCGGCACCTTTTCTCTATAATTGCAGCTATTTTGCAATGGTACTAATGTGTCAATTAGTTCAAAACATACCTACCTCATTAACCGACATAAAACATTATTAAGCACTCGAGCAGTAGTCAATAATTCAACGGAAAGCGATTACTCTGAAGGTCCCAGCTCATTTGTGAAGATTCTCTTACTTTCAAAATGTAGAAGAGGGTGTATTCAGACAGTTCCAGGAAACTTATTAATATTAGAAGGAGTATCATTTTCTTCAAGAAACCTGTCAAAGGCAATGTGACACAAAGTAAAAAGCCTTTGCTTTTGCTTCTCATTTCAATTCCAATTACTTCCGATATAAAGTTGTTAACAAAAGAGAGCACATCGATTGATATTACATGTTTTCAATTAGGTACCTATAGTCATATAAATTATTTTGAAGTCTTGTCTTCCCTTTGACACTGACAATTCTTCGGCAAAATCAAATTGGGCACTTATATTTTTAATAAAAACAAACAAATATTTGATTAAAAAAACGCTCTGTGTAACGCGTTGATAAGCGAGCCTTTGTATTGCAATAGCCCCCCCCCCCCCCCCTCTGGATGTCAGGAAAACATTAATTTTTGTGGCGTATTATTACGTATAGCTTTATTCATTTTGTAAACAAAATACTCAAAACCAAATGTGTCAAAAAAAGCTGTGATAGTTCTTTGAAAATTCTGTACGAATACATTTGCAAAATATTCAGAAGAAACATAAAATATCAGTAAAATATTCATAACTCTTGAAGTTCTTGACAGATTGGAATGCAAGTTGTCAAAAACTACACAAATTTGGTCCCAAATGACCATCCAAAATTTGAGGTTGGTCGCTCAAACGGTCCCAGTTTTAATTTTCAACCAATCAGGACCTAGTTCAGAAACTACATGTGACCGCTTCTTGAAATGAGTGTGTGTGTGTAAAATATTCTTGGCGTTAATACAGAACTCTAAATTACCACGACATAACAACATAATTCATATCAATTATTTCCATATCTTCCAATACATATTGACGTTGACAGCTCTTTCAGCAAAATAAAATTGGGCACTTATATTTTTAATAATCCGGAAGTCTCAAATTTACTTAGTTTAAATTAAAACTAGAGCAAACACGACAATTAAGTCTTGTTTTTATACTTTTAGAATCCGTACTCGATGTGAAATCTCTCATGAAATATCGACTCTAATCCGTAGGGTAAAAACGAGTTTGATTGACAAGAACTTGACATCTGACGTATAGTAATGTTTTACAAGCTGCCGGTCCCAATGTGATTATATAGGTACACAGTGCTTTATCATGTTGTTTACCAGTTGTGACGTCGGCTGTCCCTTGGGCCGTTCGTACGCTTTCGAAAAGTGACTTGTTTCATACCTTGGCGACTTTTTATCACTCAAAAGTATTTTTATAACAGAATTTCATTTTTATTTCATTTTCGTATACATCTCAATGCTCAATTCAATCATTTCTTCGAGCTGAATTAAAAATGAAATTACTTCTTTGTTCAACATCTCAAATTTTGCTACAAGAATTTAAATTTAATTTTAATAATAGGCCTTTTCGATTCCCGCGCCCCCATTTTCCTTGTCGTGGTTTTCTTCAGTCGAGAGGAAAATGCTGGGAAGGTTCCGCACTATATGCCACTACCGCCTCCTTCCCCCGTCCATCTTGATCATCATCGCTCAATCATCATTAATTTCCATGGTCATCGTGACCAAGATTTTAAGAGTTTTTGTAAATTTTCAGACTAATCTGAAGTTAACTTCAAAAGTAATTGGCATTTTACGAACATTTTATGCGTGTCTGGAAATATTTTTCAAATATCTTGTCTTTTCGAAGCATTTCGTTTCGGCTCTTTCCAAGGCCTGTACAGCCTCATGCTCAAAAGAATGTCCAGATTTATCGACGCAAGTGACCAGAGTCTACTGGATCCCGTCCATAAGATTATAGCACACGGTCTTGTGGTGTTGAGGACTGACATACGCAAATATCTACTTGCGGGCGCAACTTCTGCAGAGCATATGGCTGATAAAGCAGACACTTACAAATGGATATAAATTCGCATGCAATACGAAGGCTCGCTCATCAACGCGTTACACAGTAGCGTTTGTGGCCTATAGTTACAGAGCAATGCGACGTCAAACCTATTCTAAAAGGATGTTACTTCTGCGTGATGTCTGCGGATCCAACACCGGTGCGGAAGCGATAGGGGAGAGCGGGGTAAGTCGGCCCTATAATTAGCCCGAACACACACACATACACACATACACAATTACCGCGGCCTCGGCTTTTCGGAAATGCACTGAATGCTGCCAACTGCCCGCGGCCGCTAATTGTTCCGAGAAGATTGGGAGACTTGGCGGGGACTGAGAGGAGGCTTCGCCGGGCACCGCTGCTCCACTTCCTCGGACTCTGTGAAGGCTGACACTTCGCCACGGGAAGCTTGCGACTCTTGGCGGGGAATGAGAGGGGGCATCGCCGGGCACCGCTGCTCCACTTCCTCGGACTCCGAGAAGGCTGACACATTCGCCACGGGAAGCTTGCGACTCTTGGCGGGGAATGAGAGGGGGCATCGCCGGGCACCGCTGCTCCACTTCCTCGGACTCCGAGAAGGCTGACACATTCGCCACGGGAAGCTTGCGACTCTTGGCGGGGACTGAGAGGGGGCATCGCCGGGCACCGCTGCTCCACTTCTTCGGACTCCGAGAAGGCTGACACATTCGCCACGGGAAGATTGAGAGTCTTGGCGGGGACTTAGAGGGGGCATCGCCGGGCACCGCTGCTCCACTTCCTCGGACTCTGTGAAGGCTGACACTTCGCCACGGGAAGCTTGCGAGTCTTGGCGGGGACTTAGAGGAGGCATCGCCGGGCACCGCTGCTCCACTTCCTCGGACTCTGTGAAGGCTGACACTTCGCCACGGGAAGCTTGCGAGTCTTGGCGGGGACTTAGAGGGGGCATCGCCGGGCACCGCTGCTCCACTTCCTCGGACTCTGTGAAGGCTGACACTTCGCCACGGGAAGCTTGCGAGTCTTGGCGGGGACTTAGAGGAGGCATCGCCGGGCACCGCTGCTCCACTTCTTCGGACTCTGTGAAGGCTGACACATTCGCCACGGGAAGATTGCGACTCTTGGCGGGGACTGAGAGGAGGCATCGCCGGGCACCGCTGCTCCACTTCCTCGGACTCTGTGAAGGCTGACACATTCGCCACGGGAAGCTTGCGACTCTTGGCGAGGACTGAGAGGGGGCATCGCCGGGCACCGCTGCTCCACTTCTTCGGACTCTGTGAAGGCTGACACATTCGCCACGGGAAGATTGAGAGTCTTGGCGGGGACTGAGAGGGGGCATCGCCGGGCACCGCTGCTCCACTTCTTCGGACTCCGAGAAGGCTGACACATTCGCAACGGGAAGATTGAGAGTCTTGGCGGGGACTGAGAGGGGGCATCGCCGGGCACCGCTGCTCCACTTCCTCGGACTCTGTGAAGGCTGACACATTCGCCACGGGAAGCTTGCGACTCTTGGCGGGGACTGAGAGGAGGCATCGCCGGGCACCGCTGCTCCACTTCCTCGGACTCTGTGAAGGCTGACACATTCGCCACGGGAAGCTTGCGACTCTTGGCGGGGACTGAGAGGAGGCATCGCCGGGCACCGCTGCTCCACTTCCTCGGACTCTGTGAAGGCTGACACTTCGCCACGGGAAGCTTGCGAGTCTTGGCGGGGACTTAGAGGAGGCATCGCCGGGCACCGCTGCTCCACTTCCTCGGACTCTGTGAAGGCTGACACTTCGCCACGGGAAGCTTGCGAGTCTTGGCGGGGACTTAGAGGGGGCATCGCCGGGCACCGCTGCTCCACTTCCTCGGACTCTGTGAAGGCTGACACTTCGCCACGGGAAGCTTGCGAGTCTTGGCGGGGACTTAGAGGAGGCATCGCCGGGCACCGCTGCTCCACTTCTTCGGACTCTGTGAAGGCTGACACATTCGCCACGGGAAGATTGCGACTCTTGGCGGGGACTGAAAGGAGGCATCGCCGGGCACCGCTGCTCCACTTCCTCGGACTCTGTGAAGGCTGACACATTCGCCACGGGAAGCTTGCGACTCTTGGTGAGGACTGAGAGGGGGCATCGCCGGGCACCGCTGCTCCACTTCTTCGGACTCTGTGAAGGCTGACACATTCGCCACGGGAAGATTGAGAGTCTTGGCGGGGACTGAGAGGGGGCATCGCCGGGCACCGCTGCTCCACTTCTTCGGACTCCGAGAAGGCTGACACATTCGCCACGGGAAGATTGAGAGTCTTGGCGGGGACTGAGAGGGGGCATCGCCGGGCACCGCTGCTCCACTTCCTCGGACTCTGTGAAGGCTGACACATTCGCCACGGGAAGCTTGCGACTCTTGGCGGGGACTGAGAGGGGGCATCGCCGGGCACCGCTGCTCCACTTCCTCGGACTCTGTGAAGGCTGACACATTCGCCACGGGAAGCTTGCGACTCTTGGCGGGGACTGAGAGGGGGCATCGCCGGGCACCGCTGCTCCACTTCTTCGGACTCCGAGAAGGCTGACACATTCGCCACGGGAAGATTGAGAGTCTTGGCGGGGACTGAGAGGGGGCATCGCCGGGCACCGCTGCTCCACTTCCTCGGACTCTGTGAAGGCTGACACATTCGCCACGGGAAGCTTGCGACTCTTGGCGGGGAATGAGAGGGGGCATCGCCGGGCACCGCTGCTCCACTTCCTCGGACTCCGAGAAGGCTGACACATTCGCCACGGGAAGCTTGCGACTCTTGGCGGGGAATGAGAGGGGGCATCGCCGGGCACCGCTGCTCCACTTCCTCGGACTCCGAGAAGGCTGACACATTCGCCACGGGAAGCTTGCGACTCTTGGCGGGGACTGAGAGGGGGCATCGCCGGGCACCGCTGCTCCACTTCTTCGGACTCCGAGAAGGCTGACACATTCGCCACGGGAAGATTGAGAGTCTTGGCGGGGACTGAGAGGGGGCATCGCCGGGCACCGCTGCTCCACTTCCTCGGACTCTGTGAAGGCTGACACATTCGCCACGGGAAGCTTGCGACTCTTGGCGGGGACTGAGAGGAGGCATCGCCGGGCACCGCTGCTCCACTTCCTCGGACTCTGTGAAGGCTGACACATTCGCCACGGGAAGCTTGCGACTCTTGGCGGGGACTGAGAGGAGGCATCGCCGGGCACCGCTGCTCCACTTCCTCGGACTCTGTGAAGGCTGACACATTCGCCACGGGAAGCTTGCGACTCTTGGCGGGGACTGAGAGGGGGCATCGCCGGGCACCGCTGCTCCACTTCCTCGGACTCCGAGAAGGCTGCCACATTCGCCACGGGAAGCTTGCGACTCTTGGCGGGGACTGATGAGAGGAGGCATCGCCGGGCACCGCTGCTCCACTTCTTCGGACTCAGAAGGCTGACTTTCGGCACCACTAGTAGACAGTGGGGGTCTTACCACCAACCAGGGCAGTTATTCTATAACTTGACAATATCCGATTCGGTGTTCAATCAAATTCGGGCCGAATCCGGTTTGTTAAAGGTATATAGAATAACTGCCCCGGGGGGCTATTCTACAACTACAATACCTGATTCGGTGAACAGGAACAGGACCCATATGGCCGTGAATCGGATTCCAGCAGCAACGGGAACTTCAGTCACAGAATAGGGCCTCAGGAATGAGCTGAAGGTGGCGTAATAAATACATATTTATTTATTCGACGAAGTCGATTTTGTGTTATCAAATTGCCGAAAATTCTTAGCATACAAACAGCGCAGAAATGGTGTTAATTATTATTAAAAGTATATATTTCTCCCGGGCCTGCCCGGCCCGGACCCGCATGTGGCTGATAGTCCCTTTCAGTTTTGAACCGCGAATGAATTTCACCCCTGAAAACACGTATCTTGTCGATTTTTTTCTAGAAACCTCCTTTTGGCGAGACCAAAGTAATTGTTTCCAAAATACAATACTTCAAATCAAGGATTTTGTCATAGTCGTGTAATTAGGGAATGACGTACGTACACTGAAACCAATAAAAATTGGTACTCAGAAAAAGAAAAGAAAATAAAATGATTGGCTGCTGGTAAGGTTCCTTGACAATCAATCCTTGTTATTATCAATGAAATAAGAGGTCACCTACTACTTACTAGAGTTAGATGATGCGTTAACACAGCCTTTATGGGATGATGATTTCAAACCTTAATCAGCCAACACTTTTCTGTTCGAGTCCCGATTTTTATTGATTTAAGTTTACATGGCGACTGAATTTCAGCTTGATCATGTCCCGTTGAAAATCCTGCATTTTGTGAATAAGTTTGTCATGTCCCTCAGTCGAGACAACACTCTGAAAAGCAACGAGCAACGACACCCTCCTACCCACCGTCCATCCTTGCCTCCTGCCATCATCTTATTCATATTCGTATACGTCAAATGAGCCAGGCTGCAGAGCAGTGCGACGTGAAACACGTCTAATTGAGATGCTGGGAGGTCCTGGACCACATCCTGTCAGCATCTTGTGGTCATCTCATTAGTCCTCGGGACAATTAGTGATAGCATGTTTCAGGCAGATCGTCGCTTAAGCAACCAGATTCTCACGTACTCAGCTTTCCTCGCGTCAATTTCAACACTCTCGAGCTTCCAGCTAGAAACTCAGCATCGAAACAGATATTTTGGGACCGCGCGGTTGAAGAAATTACACGTTGTAATTGTTCACTGCCATTTGCTCTCACTCGCGGCGCTGGCAGCGCAGTAAGGTTTAAAAAATTTCCATTTCCGCTCTGCATTTTGATTGGCTCTTTGATCGACATTTAATTGGCTCTTTGAGTTTTCGAGGGCTTTCAAAGGATTTCAACAAGTCCATTGGTAGAAAATGAATTTCTATTTGAGCAACAAAGATATTTTATTTAAAAACCTTCGATCTCTCATGCTCGACTAAAAATATGGAAATTTTAGTTAGCTTTAATTTGAGTTTAAATTATTTGTTGGACACAAATAATATTACATTTTTAAGTCGAGTTGCTATAGGTTGACCAGAAAATTAGCTAAGCTAATTATTTTTTCACATTTGTCATGGACCATGGTTCATACGTTAGATATTTAGGAAAGCTTCAATCGAGTGCAATCGTCATTCATTATGTACAACTTTGTTCCATTTTCAATGAGACGATTCAGTCCAACAATGGTGCCGTTCTATATTGGTGGGATGACCCTTCACCTTGTAAATATCAAGATAATCAGTACAATTTCTAAAAAAAAAATGTACATTTCTAGTACCATTCTCATAATAGATATATTTCTTATTCAAACTGATTAATTTTTGGTTTCTTTTAAAATCATTTGGTTTCTTCCAAGTATTATCCACATCAGATTGGTTACGAAAGGGCCACGATTTGAATTGATTTCTTGAAATCCAAGCAATAAGTAAGATCGGTATTTATGAGCTATCAGACTTGAATATTCAATGAGATTGAACCTCTGAGTAGCGATGTTCTGGGAATCCAAGGGGGCGTGAGAAGAGATTTGATTATTCCGAAGTCAGAAAGTGCCGTTTATTGCTCGAGCGCTCAGCTCCAGGGGCGCTTACGAAATACTACGAAAACGCTCTGTGTAACGCGTTGATGAGCGAGCCTTCGTACGCATCCGATTTGATATACGTTTGCATGTTTCTGCTCTATGTGCCTTGGAACTAAAGCATCAAGAAGGCAGGGAAGAAAATTAAGAATACATTTTTCAAATATTGCAAGAAGAATAAAATGTCTTTAGGCCCGGTCTTTCAATACTCTGCTCAAGTCTCAATTAGCTCTTAACAGTTAGTTATTGGTCATTCTAGGAATGTAAATGGTTGTTGCCATGGCAATATGGTCCTAATTGACTGTTTAAAAGTTGGCAAGGCATTGAAAGACCGGCCCTTAAAATGACAATAATTTTTGAAAATATCGACAGATTAGTCAGAAAATTGGCAAAAATACCTAAAATGTTTGTCCCAATTACCATGCAAAGTTTTAAGTTGATCGGTCAATCGGTTCTAGTTTAAATTTCAAAAATCACAGGTAAGATGGTTTAAAAATTTTAATAATGGGAGAATGTGCTTGAAACTTTGTATAATTGGGGACAATGTTGGTTGCAATGACTTCGTAAAATTTCAAGTTGATCGGACCAACCAATCGATTTTTTTTTTAAAATTTGAGGTTGTGCTTTTGACCTGGGCAGTGCAGGCAACAAAAGCAAACAAAAAACAGAGAAAGTGCCATAAGAGTACCGGGGTGACGCTCGCTACACTCGCTCAATGAAACATGAAATGGGCTAAGAAACTATATCAATGTGTCATGCATTGACTTTTTTACGAGAAATTGAAGAATGCTAATTAATACCGCAGACAACGAGCAAATTCAGGATTTTATATTCAAGGCAAATAATGAATGTTCTGTGTCCCCAAAACGGGGTCAATACCTTTAAATAATGAGATAATAGCAGTTTATTTAGTCGATATTATTTGTATTTACCTAGTTGAAATCATTCTTTAAACTAGCTCTTTTGGTTGCTTCGCTACAATTTGTTTTAACACACCGCTTTGACTAATTATACTCGTGCACTAATGAGGTTACAGACGGAATTACCAGCTTGGTCAAAGGTTGTCTTACTTTCATTTAACAAGATTGAAATAAAATATATAGAATTACTTCGTTGGAAGGACGGATATTAGGACATCATTATAAAAATCACGAGAAAAACAAATCAAGTAAATCTTAGTTTTCCCGTCAACGGTCGCTTTGGAGCGGTTTTAGAGGGAAATACGGTATTTAAATTGCCATATTTGGCAAACGGTTATGAATATCGGAAAAACAAGACTTAGATGACATGTATTGAACCTTTATCTACATTTTCATCGCTTACTGTCATAACTTTGCTCCTACTATTTGTCGGGCACGAAACGCTAAAAAATCAAACTATCAAACTAAAAACTAAAACTAAAACACCAGATGTACGCTAAAACTGTGGACAACTCCCCGGCCCCCACGTGTGCTATTGCCCCGACTCACCTATGACATGCAGCTGTGTCGTGTGCAGATGTTGATGCGTGTCGTTGGACCATTGTTGGACACCAGACACGAGTAGTCGCCGCCGTCGGATTGCACCAGATTCTGCGAGTAGATCGTCTGGTTCGCAGACTCCGGGTAGAGGATCAGACATATGTACTCACCTATGACATGCAGCTGTGTCGTGTGCAGATGTTGATGCGTGTCGTTGGACCATTGTTGGACACCAGACACGAGTAGTTGCCGCCGTCGGATTGCACCAGATTCTGTGAGTATAGATCGTCTGGTTCGCAGACTCCGGGCAGAGGATCAGACATATGTACTCACCTATGACATGCAGCTGTGTCGTGTGCAGATGTTGATGCGTGTCGTTGGACCATTGTTGGACACCAGACACGAGTAGTCGCCGCCGTCGGATTGCACCAGATTCTGTGAGTATAGATCGTCTGGTTCGCAGACTCCGGGCAGAGGATCAGACATATGTACTCACCTATGACATGCAGCTGTGTCGTGTGCAGATGTTGATGCGTGTCGTTGGACACCAGACACGAGTAGTTGCCGCCGTCGGATTGCACCAGATTCTGTGAGTAGATCGTCTGGTTCGCAGACTCCGGGTAGAGGATCAGACATATGTACTCACCTATGACATGCAGCTGTGTCGTGTGCAGATGTTGATGCGTGTCGTTGGACCATTGTTGGACACCAGACACGAGTAGTCGCCGCCGTCGGATTGCACCAGATTCTGTGAGTAGATCGTCTGGTTCGCAGACTCCGGGCAGAGGATCAGACATATGTACTCACCTATGACATGCAGCTGTGTCGTGTGCAGATGTTGATGCGTGTCGTTGGACCATTGTTGGACACCAGACACGAGTAGTTGCCGCCGTCGGATTGCACCAGATTCTGTGAGTAGATCGTCTGGTTCGCAGACTCCGGGCAGAGGATCAGACATATGTACTCACCTATGACATGCAGCTGTGTCGTGTGCAGATGTTGATGCGTGTCGTTGGACCATTGTTGGACACCAGACACGAGTAGTTGCCGCCGTCGGATTGCACCAGATTCTGTGAGTAGATCGTCTGGTTCGCAGACTCCGGGTAGAGGATCAGACATATGTACTCACCTATGACATGCAGCTGTGTCGTGTGCAGATGTTGATGCGTGTCGTTGGACCATTGTTGGACACCAGACACGAGTAGTCGCCGCCGTCGGATTGCACCAGATTCTGTGAGTAGATCGTCTGGTTCGCAGACTCCGGGCAGAGGATCAGACATATGTACTCACCTATGACATGCAGCTGTGTCGTGTGCAGATGTTGATGCGTGTCGTTGGACCATTGTTGGACACCAGACACGAGTAGTCGCCGCCGTCGGATTGCACCAGATTCTGTGAGTAGATCGTCTGGTTCGCAGACTCCGGGCAGAGGATCAGACATATGTACTCACCTATGACATGCAGCTGTGTCGTGTGCAGATGTTGATGCGTGTCGTTGGACCATTGTTGGACACCAGACACGAGTAGTTGCCGCCGTCGGATTGCACCAGATTCTGCGAGTAGATCGTCTGGTTCGCAGACTCCGGGCAGAGGATCAGACATATGTACTCACCTATGACATGCAGCTGTGTCGTGTGCAGATGTTGATGCGTGTCGTTGGACCATTGTTGGACACCAGACACGAGTAGTCGCCGCCGTCGGATTGCACCAGATTCTGCGAGTAGATCGTCTGGTTCGCAGACTCCGGGCAGAGGATCAGACATATGTACTCACCTATGACATGCAGCTGTGTCGTGTGCAGATGTTGATGCGTGTCGTTGGACCATTGTTGGACACCAGACACGAGTAGTCGCCGCCGTCGGATTGCACCAGATTCTGCGAGTAGATCGTCTGGTTCGCAGACTCCGGGCAGAGGATCAGACATATGTACTCACCTATGACATGCAGCTGTGTCGTGTGCAGATGTTGATGCGTGTCGTTGGACCATTGTTGGACACCAGACACGAGTAGTCGCCGCCGTCGGATTGCACCAGATTCTGCGAGTAGATCGTCTGGTTCGCAGACTCCGGGCAGAGGATCAGACATATGTACTCACCTATGACATGCAGCTGTGTCGTGTGCAGATGTTGATGCGTGTCGTTGGACCATTGTTGGACACCAGACACGAGTAGTTGCCGCCGTCGGATTGCACCAGATTCTGCGAGTAGATCGTCTGGTTCGCAGACTCCGGGTAGAGGATCAGACATATGTACTCACCTATGACATGCAGCTGTGTCGTGTGCAGATGTTGATGCGTGTCGTTGGACCATTGTTGGACACCAGACACGAGTAGTCGCCGCCGTCGGATTGCACCAGATTCTGTGAGTAGATCGTCTGGTTCGCAGACTCCGGGCAGAGGATCAGACATATGTACTCACCTATGACATGCAGCTGTGTCGTGTGCAGATGTTGATGCGTGTCGTTGGACACCAGACACGAGTAGTTGCCGCCGTCGGATTGCACCAGATTCTGTGAGTAGATCGTCTGGTTCGCAGACTCCGGGTAGAGGATCAGGTTCGACACCCCGGCAGGCCACGGGTACGCTTTGCCGTCCTTGAACCTGCAAGTCAATGACGCACTCTTAACATCGACAACATTTCAGCTCGATCAGAGGAACGGTGTGAGCGTATGCGTTGATTGAAGAAAACCCTTCCTCAATCAACGCCGTATGACATGAACAACAGGAAATAAAAGTGGATGAAGGAAAATGTTATTTTTTTAAAATTCATTAAAAAGTGAATTTTATAAGTGGACGGGGGGATAATTCCTCCCTCCCCTGCCAAAGCACACGTATTTTGATTCCTGAAGTGAGAATGAGTGATTAAAAATAGGTATAAGGTATTAAATATGAATCCTATAGTCTATTCTGGTCGCAGCCACACTAATTGTTCTCGCAAAATCATTTGCTCTCATTGTATCCTCGACCATATTGGCCATCCCTTGTTCGAGGTCGTTTACAACTTTGTAGCTCATAGCTCTCAAGGGTATAAATGAAGATAAGTTCCGAAAAAATGGACTTTGAGTGAGTGAATACGTAGACACATTTGAGGTACTATTGGCTCTGCAGCAGAGATGATACAGAGAGCTTTCCACAGCTAGTTACGTTTTCACACTTTAAGTTCTTTTTCGATAGGGTCATTTTTGAGAATAAAGTTTTGAAACCATGTAAGCCATTGTAAGTGAGAACAAAGAGGTATAAAATAGACTATAGAACTATTATTGGCCAAAACTAAGAAAGTGTATCAAAAAATCTCCTAGTTTAGTTCTCACTTATTTCAATTCACCCCCCCCCCCGCCCCCCCCCCCCCCCCTCCCAACTCTGGTCAACGTCCCCCGGTCAGTCCCAAGATAGGTAGAATATATGGAATCTAGAGATCTTGGGTCAGTCCTTCCTTCTATCAAGTCTACGCGAAGTTCTCCAAGTCTCCACGGGACGCCAAGACGGCGCTGCACTGATTTCCCACGTGGTCATCTTCCCTCTCTCCTCCACCCACGAGGAGGATGCATCACGTGGTCATCTTCCCTCTCTCTCCCACACACGAGGAGATAATTGATCGCGTGATCGATTACGTCATAGCCCCCCCCCCCCCCCACACACGGCAGAGAATTTCCAAGTACACCACCAACACGGTGACAATAGAAATGATGATGTACAAAAACAGAAGCAATCAGTGGGAAAGTTAGAAAATTGTCAACAAAGTTTTCCGCGAAATTCTTTTCATAAAGTTGTGTGGGTATTTGAAAAGTATTCATTACAGAGTTCGACGTAGTGATCAAAAGACAGTGATCTGCTTTACGTAACCATATGCAAGGGTGTATTCAGGGGGGTGGGGGTGGGGGCGACCAGGGCTTCATTTGAAGGAAAAGAACATTTAAAATAATATATGAGGTAACACTTTAAAATAGACAGATCACGTCGAACGAAAACGTACCAAAACGCTTGGATTTGAGTTAGAATTCAATAAAATTACCCGGGGCTATGAGCCCCGGACTTGCATACTATGCTGATAGGTTCAATAAATTATTTATTATTAAACCTCGTCAACCAATTTTTGGACAGTTTGTAAATATATTTCCCAAAATAGCTACACTGCGATTCAAAATTGCACCAAAACGAATGACCTTGAACCAATATTTTCCCGGGGGCTGTGCCCCCGAACCTTTCTTCCACTGTGACTATTAAAAATAATAATAATCCCCCCCCCCCCTCACGATATTTGACTAGGACCGGCTTGCTGATAATTTATAAAATTTGTTACAATGATTGTTTTCATGACTTTGTGAAGATTTCAACTTGACCGGAGGATTTCGTTTTTTATCATCAGCCAAGAAATTAATTGTTCTCGAAAAACAGTAAGTCATTACATAACGTATTCGGAATTTCTAAGTCACCAGAGTGCAAAAGGGTCCAAAAGGTGACGCTCCATTGTGGAAGGAAATGAAGAAAATTGTCAAGAACTTTTCCGAGAATTACTAATTGGCAATAGGGAAAGTTAGAAAATTGTCAACAATTTTTTCTACGAACTTCTTTCATACATCTCAAGTTGTGTGGGTTCTCCTCTTACACGTGGTCCATTTCCAGTTTCATTTCAATACAAGAATTCTATTGAAGACACTGATCTGTAGAGAATAGAATAAAAACAGGCATTTCAAAGAATATTCTTACGCCGTGCGCGTGTTTGTGCCCAAAAGTGTGTTCAAGTCTTTAATTATTTATTACATCTGCATCAATATACCTATTATCTTTTTCATATAAAATCTACTTCAACCTATACATTATTTTACATTAGGCGCACATTTTAATCACAAATGGATGGGTCAAAACCGATAGTCAGTATAGAAAATTGTTTCACACTTTGATACATTAAAATATATTTTCAATATTCGTTGTTATGGATAGGAAGGACAGTTTAAAATGCTGTAGGAGACATATAAGCATATTCAAAACATAATTGTTTTGCTGATATATTTCACTGCCACGTTTAGGGTGGGGGGACTCTATATTTACATTTTTTTTTTACAAATTTGCAGGGCAGATATATAATGATCATAAAATATGTCATATCAAATTAATACATCTAAAACATAATTATGCCATGTAAATTCACAATCGTAACAATCAAAACAGCATCCAAGACTGGTGAAAAGAGTAAATTTCATAAATGAACCCTACAGAGATTGCTGCATGGTAATGATCAGGGCTAGGATGTTTATGACATATCCTTTTTTAGTTTTTTGTTCTGAGACGTCTAAAAATTATACATAAATATGTGTTCCTGATTTCAAAAATATGTGTTTCATTTTGCCTGAAAATGACTTGTTCTCAATTTTTTAAGAATTCAATCCTTTTCTTGCTATTTTAAAGTCTTTTTATCCTTTTTTAAACTATTGGGGAAAATAATATGAAATGTTTGGTACAAGTTAAAACAATTTTATAACATTTGGTCTAGATCACAATTCATAAAATGTCAATCCACCATTTAGATGGCCATCAACAAATTATTACACTTGATATATTGACACATTCATATAATAATTTTAACATATTACTACAAGTCTAACTCCTAAGCCGATAAATCGAATAAAATGTTGACGAATATTACATACCATAAAATTTCATTGGTCCTTTTTCGAGAATTTGTGGTCCTTTTTAAATAGTTTTTGCCTGCCTTTTTGGACGTTTCATAGGTCATAAACATCATATCCCTAATTATGATCATAAAATATGTCATAAATAATCATAAAATATGATCATAAATAATCATCTAAAACCCAATTATGCCATGTAAATTCACAATCGTAACAATCAAAACATCATCCAAGACTGGTGAAATGTGTAAATACATTTCACAAATGAACCGCCACATGGTAATGATAAATCAGTGTCGAGATGATGGATGAGGTCTGGTGATGTCATTAGACAATGTGATGACGCCTCCCCCCTCCCACTCATCATGCAGCTAGACTGATTAAAGCACCCCATGCGGCATTGATTGAATAATGTAGGATGCATTGATTGACTGTGGGCCCTGTTTGTGTGAGTTATTCGCGTCGAGTCGATACTTGACCACTAAATGCCAGTGCATAGATGACGAGGACATGGCTATACACTGTTTGTCGGGCGCATATGACAGAAGTTTCAAATCCAAGTTATAGTTACATATTATTCTTTTAATTAAGTAAACATTTTTTAAATATTTAGTTTAATGTTAATTATGATTTGAGGAAGCCTAAGTTAATTTCTCAACCTTGTTGGCTTGTAAAAAAACTAATTTTTCATTAAATAATCATTGAATCTTTAGTGTAAAGTCTTTGAATTGTATTTATCTATTTATATTCCTCAAGAAAGAAGAAAATACATACAAAAATCGGTGATAATATGTCCTAATCGTCATAACGTTTGTACCGTTCAATTTATGAAAATTAGCGTTAACGTTTCGTCAATGTAGCCAATGTAGCTTATTGGTAAGGGCCTCACAATAAAACGCGGGTCCGGGCCCCTATAGAATTAGAATTGAGTGCATTTTAACGCCATTCAAACACAAGAATATAGGTAGTAGGTATAATCATCTAAATTCTTTAAATGTGTACTGTTATCAATACTATCGAATATCAATATTTTTGCTTTTTATTATACCTAATCGTTCTATCTAAATTTTCGGGTTACCCTAGCCCCCCCCCCCCCACTCACGGGAAAGTTATTGCATGGACGATTTATTATTCAGATGGTAAGCATATTGATTTATAATATGGTTTCGCCCGAAAATTTGAAAATTGATGAAAATGTCAATTGAATTAGATATTCAAGGAAGGGCTAAGTCAATGGAAACCAGTTCCAAGAATGAGGAGAAATAATTGGTACAGAAGCGCATCCTTCCTCGAACAACTGCAAGTTTGTTTATTAGTGGTCACGGATGACGCAATGTTTTCAGAAGATGTACGTCATTCAATTTCAATTAGAAGGATTGGCTGCTCAATCATAGCACACCTAACTGACCTTCGACTCTTGTAAATGATTTTTGATTGATTCAAATTCATATTCTTGCCAACGACCACCTTCTCTCCCACTTCCAACTTTCGCCTTTATTCTTCGTCATCTCCCAATCATCTCAATTATCATTCATCCGTCGCCATAAGCCTATAGTTGCGAACAGTGCCACATCAAACCAATAGAATAATAACGGACGTCATAATTATAGGGCTAGGATGTTTATGACATATCATTTTTTTGTTTTTTGTTCAGACACGTCTAAAAATGATATATAAATATGTTTCATGTGTTCCTGATTTCAAAAATATGTGTTTCATTTTGCCTGAAAATGCATTTTTCTAATTTTTTTATGAATTTAGTCCTTTTCTTGCTATTTTAAGGTCATTTGCAATTTTTTTAAATTATTGGGGAAAATAATATGAAATGTTTGTTGCAAGTTACAACAATTTTATGCATTTTGGTCAAGACCACAATTAATAAAATTTCCATCCACCATTTGGATGGCCATCAACAATTGACACTTGATACATTGACACATTCATACAATAATTTAAGTTAATTTTCATATATATTTCTCCAAATCCAACTTCTAAACCGATAAATCGAATAATATGTTGACGAATATTAGATAACAAAAAATTTCATTGGTCCTTTTTCGGGATTTTGTGGCCCATTTTTTAATAGTTTTAAGGTACTATTTGCCCGACTTTTTAGACTTTCATAGGTCATAAACATCCTAGCCCTAATCACAACGATAAACAACTACCTACATCTGAAAAGAATAATTACGACTATTGTTTGAACTAGTAGAGACATAACAAATGCCAGTACCTGCGATGTTGATGACTTACATTGCTTACTTCACGCTAGACAAACAATTCGCAACAAACGAATGCAACAAGATGAATGACGCTCAACTGTCAACAAGACAGTCGTAACACTTTGACGCGATGTATACACGTGGAATCTCCGAGAAGACTTGCGAAATGTGCAGAATGCAGATTTATGCGCGTGTTTCCGAGAATCTTGCCCTCGCCGGCGTGTCTGATTATTATCATTACCAAAACATCTAACCAGATGCAAGGTGGCTGACGAAACATCTTCATTCCAAGTTGTTCGACTCATTTCAATCCTGTAGACGTCGAGAACATCTTCATTCCAAGTTGTTCGACTCATTTCAATCCTGTAGACGTCGAGAACATCTTCATTCCAAGTTGTTCGACTCATTTCAATCCTGTAGACGTCGAGAACATCTTCATTCCAAGTTGTTCGACTCATTTCAATCCTGTAGACGTCGAGAACATCTTCATTCCAAGTTGTTCGACTCATTTCAATCCTGTAGACGTCGAGAACATCTTCATTCCAAGTTGTTCGACTCATTTCAATCCTGTAGACGTCGAGAACATCTTCATTCCAAGTTGTTCGACTCATTTCAATCCTGTAGACGTCGAGTAGGTACTTGCCATAATTTCACCAGAGAATGAGATTCTCGGATGTCTTGGCTTCTTGAAAATGCTCAAAACATTCCATATTTTCAAACAAGATTCCCGCGCCAACGACGTATGGCCTCCCGCCAATCCCAGGATTCAAAACATTCCATATTTTGTCTATAGATGAATAGAAATCTAGATGATAGATTTTTTCTTTTTCTTGCTTCATCATCCGCCAATCCTCAAACTCAAAACATTCCATATTTTTACCCGAGATTCTCTAATGTCCTGTCTTCATCGGCCGCCAATGATGGGACTCGAAAAGACCGACGTCAATGCTCATATAAAAAGGTCGTTGATGCTCAAAACATTCTATATTTTCAAACAAGATTCTCTGATGTCCTGGCTTTATCGCCCGCCATTACTTGAGTTAACATTTGAAAGTCATCACCGTTGCACTTTCATATAAAATACCATTGATCTGCACTCCAAAATTATTAGTAAAGGCTAGAATAACTAGTGACTAAAATTGAAGGAAAAGTGTGGACATTAACAGAAAAATATGAAAGTGATGCATTTTGGTCATAGTTTACAAAACAGCTTTCTGGTGCGGCTTCATGAAAAGCTTCAAAAGTATCAAATTATAAATATTATTATTGTAAAAAAATTAATTTTTCTTCGAAATACTGTACATAGAAAGCTGGGATATCATATAATTATACAAAATAAAAATAGTGAAACCTAAAAAAGTAGAAAAAAGTTCCAAATCACTTAAAAATAACTGAGTATAAACGACGAAAAACCCCTCAGCCATGAAGCGCGCCCCACGAGTTACCACCCGAGCCAACCTATGCGCGACATTTCAATTCAACATCTTGTGGCACAGAACAACCTTCGGAATCGCCAGACGCACACGTATAGCTCATAAGAAGGCGGTGCATTGGAAACCAACTCGGCTCATTTCAAGAATTACTAATTAGAACAATTAACAAGGAATTATCGTCCGCCGTTTAGCCGAGTCTCCTTCACACGCGCCGCTCTGGCAGCCGACCTCGAACTCACGGCGGTGTTGTCGTGTTAAATACACTGAGCGGTGTGAACAGGTCTCGGCGGTGTAAACCTTGTTCGCAACCAGTTACAGTGTGGTTGAAGCGAATTGAACGATAAGCTAAGTGTTTTGGTACATAACGTCGTAAAATGTTTATAAGACATTTGACAGGTCAAGGGATAGATAGGAGAATGTCACCCTGGTTTAGAGGTTACACAGTGTCGTGTCAGCTATATTTGAATCGAATTCGAAACTGTTATTTTAGTATTCCACACTAAAAGCTTATCAAGTACCACACCAGTAGATGGATGGGAATTTTCCGAATTTTTTCGGAAATTTCCAGAAATATTTCCGGAAAATATGGAAATATTTAAATTTTTTGGAAAAATACACCAAAACATTGAATTCGACCACTTTTCTTTAAAAATTTCCTCATAAGTAGGCGCCTTACAGCTGCTTCCAGACTAAAAATAATCAAATCGCATTTCTCAGATGAATATCTAACTTGAAAATGATTTTTTATGATCATAAGAGATCAATATTTTAAGAGATTTTGCCAATATTCAAACACATCGAACAAAAACTTTAAGAGCTTATAAGTTAATTATTCCATATTATATTGATTTCTTCCAGCAACGTAATCAATCCAAATGAGATTAGTGGACAACTATCCGATGGGTTTACCTCCTATATCTTTCAACAAGTTGCTACACTCAAAGAAATCGTCTACAAAAAGTGTTGATTTATGACAACACAAAAAAGTGAGTTGATTACTACACAAAATTTGTGTTAATTTTTGCAAAATAACACACTATTTGTGTCGTCAGAAATCAAGACATTTTTGTGTTGAAATTAACACATTTTTGTGTTGAAACCATAACACATTTTTGTGTTGAAATTAACACATTTTTTGTGTCGTCTTTAAATTAACACATTTTGTAGACGATTTCTACTAAAAGTTCTAACATTTTAACTAAAAGTCTAAGCCTAGCCACTCTGCCTTGACTCTTCAGTACGACTTGAGAATGCTGTGACGACGTTGTGTTACACTTTATCAATTACCAGGTAAGAATTAGAACTATCAATGCCGCTTATTCGCGATTAGAATTATGCAAAACCTAGAAACTTGGATTAGAAAGTACATTTTAGCATACTATCACAGCACGTGACACATTCAGTTCTAGGATTTTACACGGGTACAAAATAACACCAGGGGTGTGCAAACTGCTTAAACGTGTATACCTACAGAACCCTTTCAAAAGTTTATGTTAAGGTACCTACAATTGACGTAAATGGCGACGCAACACAATTTTACTTTCTGTACGTTCTGTCAACGTTGCGTTCTTGAAGGCCGATGCACAATTGACGCAGACGGACGACGGAGACGGATACGATGTTTAGGTATGACGTCTGCGTCGTCCGTCTGCGTCAATGGGGTTGTTCACTGCCACTTGCTCTCACTCGCAGCGCTAGCGGCATTGGAGGTGTCTCACTCTGATTGGTTGGTCTCTGAATCCAAGATCTATGAATCAAACTCCCGCCAAGGTTTAAAAACCTTCCATTCCGCTAGATGCATTTTTATTGGCTCTCTCCTGGACGATTAGAACAGCAGCGCCATCTACAATAGTTTTGCGTGAACAACCCCATTGTGCATCGGCCTTTACACGTTGCCACGTTTGAACTTTTGGATACCATAAAACACTGATAGTGATGCCAAAGAGGTGATGATGATGATTGGCAGATGATGAAGATGAATCTATAAAGATGGCCGGTGGGAAGGAGGAGGCCGTGGCCTATTAGTAGGGAACCCACCCAACATTTGCCTCTTAACTGAGGGCAATGAAAATATACCTCTCAAAAGAAGCACGGATGCGGTAAACGAACCTAGGACCTCCGGACTACAAGAGGCTATGATAATATTTGTAAAATGTCAGATTATCTGAACGCTTCCTATCAACGAATACGCCAAATTACTCTCAAAGTGACATATAAATTGTGGAAAAATTACTAAAATATGACTGTTCCATGGGCCATATTTCCTAAACGATGAGATTTAGAGAAAATCGCTCAAAGAGCTATAGTGTTCAATTAACCTTTATGCCAAGTTTCGTCAAAATCGGAGTTATATGAAAAAAAATATTTTTTTACAAGATGAAAACATGAAAAAGTACTTCCTCTGGGTTTGGACATTTTAAATCCTGATTTGACTGACTATAATCTAATCTCACCTACTCATCATCTCAGAACAATGTAACGTGTACGAAGTGCATGTACCGATGCAACGAGTGTACAAAGTGCATGTACCGATGCAACGAGTGTACGAAGTGCATGTACCGATGCAACGAGTGTACAAAGTGCATGTACCGATGCAACGAGTGTACGAAGTGCATGTACCGATGCAACGAGTGTACGAAGTGCATGTACCGATGCAACGAGTGTACGAAGTGCATGTACCGATGCAAGGAGTGTACGAAGTGCATGTACCGATGCAAGGAGTGTACGAAGTGCATGTACCGATGCAAGGAGTGTACGAAGTGCATGTACCGATGCAACGAGTGTACGAAGTGCATGTACCGATGCAGCGAGTGTACAAAGTGCATGTACCGATGCAACGAGTGTACGAAGTGCATGTACCGATGCAACGAGTGTACAAAGTGCATGTACCGATGCAACGAGTGTACGAAGTGCATGTACCGATGCAACGAGTGTACGAAGTGCATGTACCGATGCAACGAGTGTACGAAGTGCATGTACCGATGCAAGGAGTGTACGAAGTGCATGAACAATGCAGCGAGTGTACGAAGTGCATGTACCGATGCAACGAGTGTACGAAGTGCATGTACCGATGCAACGAGTGTACGAAGTGCATGTACCGATGCAGCGAGTGTACGAAGTGCATGTACCGATGCAACGAGTGTACGAAGTGCATGTACCGATGCAAGGAGTGTACGAAGTGCATGTACCGATGCAAGGAGTGTACGAAGTGCATGTACCGATGCAAGGAGTGTACGAAGTGCATGTACCGATGCAACGAGTGTACAAAGTGCATGTACCGATGCAACGAGTGTACGAAGTGCATGTACCGATGCAACGAGTGTACGAAGTGCATGTACCGATGCAACGAGTGTACGAAGTGCATGTACCGATGCAACGAGTGTACGAAGTGCATGTACCGATGCAACGAGTGTACAAAGTGCATGTACCGATGCAACGAGTGCAGGTGCACCGGACTAAGGTTGCTTCCAGGAAGCCGTGCAGTCGACTGTCAAATACGATCCGCTGAGCAGTGTTTCCAGAAGGCGGTGAGTTGATCGACTGAGCCGCCGAGCATGACGTCATAGAGCTGACCCACTCGCGAACACGGAGGCTACACAGTAGTTAGTTAGTGATGGAGTCAGGCCTGAACTTGAGAGTGTCAATGCCAATGAGTCCAGTCAAATAAGGCTTTAAAATGTAAAAATTTGTTTTCGGTGTCATTCTCTTCAGAAAAATATCCCTCTTCAACGTATCCAAAATTCGCCCAAATCCGTGCACCGGAAGCACTTTTCAATCACTCTTTATCAATCAATTCCTGATGGTTATTTTGCATAAAAAATAATTTTCCCAATTTTGACGAAACTTGTGCATTATCCTAGGAAATATGGACCTCGCAAAACGTCAAATTGCACTAAAGTTCGTTCACGTTTAGGATATCAAGCTGTAATGGCGGCCGTGTACTACCGTAGTCAAGCTAACTGTAAATATCAATATAATAATCAAAAAATGTGTACAATACGACTGTAGATAAAAATAAATCAATTCTATTGAATTTTATTAATATTTACTACTATTAATAATTGTGTATTTGAATAATGTATACAATTTCAATAATACAAAGAAGAAAGTCTTGCCATTGACAGGGCAGTGTTCATGCGAACGACCAATGAACGACGTGAACGACGAAACGTCAGAAATATTCTAAACGTGAACGAACTTTAATAAAAGTGATTATAAGCCGACTAAAATATGACTTTTTAAAAGGCCGTCAGCCGCAATCTGGGTAAATCACAACAGACCACGATCCGGACTGGCAAGAATAGTGGTGAGAGGGGGGGGGGGGGGGGGGGGGTAGACGGCGAGGTTTCATCCGCCGAGATTAGAATTCCCTGAATCTTTCCTTGTTTACAGCGTCGCTAATCCAGCCCAGATGTTCTCTCACTCTCTATCTCTCTACTTATATAATATCTTGTACTCTCTCTCTATCTCTATTGTGTCTTGTGTTACCATCGCCATGGCTCAGTCTCAGCATCTTGGAAGTTGTTTATATTCTCTTGTCAAAACGGAAGTTTCGCCGACGGAAATTTTACCGATATTCCAAAATGCACGGAACTTTCGCCGACGGTGAAATTGAACATGGAGGTATTTTTACAAAATTTTTACCGTCAGTTTACTGTGATATGTCGGGACGTTGTCTTGTATAAATATAATAGTGGTATTTTTCTAAAACATTTGATTGTTTGATTAGCATTTCCATTATTTTCAATAAAAAAGTTTTTTACTGTGATTTTTTCTGGAAGTTGTTTGGTATAAATAGAAGCATTTTTCTATCAACAGATTTCGTTTTTATTTTATGAAATAATTTAGGATCAACAAAACAGATGAAATACATTGCTTATTGACTACCTATATAAAACATTATTTTTAGTTCGTAGTTATTAGTTCAGATTTGCACAAAACAAACAGAAGTACCTAGAGGTATTTTCATAGATGCAAATTCACTGGGGCCGGATTCACGAAGCGGATTAAGCTTGGATTAGCTCGTAGTCCCATATGAAATAACATTGACCGTCCCCGGTAACACCGTCAAAAAGTTTCGTGAATGATCTCCCCTGCAGTTACCAGGATCCCCATAAAAAACACTCCGTGTAAAAATACCAGCCAAGTCTCTTCAACTTAAAAAAAATAATGAAATCTAAAAATTCTGCACTGAAAAGTAGTGATATCAAAAAATTAGCCAAGTCAAAACTTTATTTGAAAATCAAAAAATACTTGGCGCATCGTGTACATAAATAGCTTGGAAGTATAAGCCAATTATAAATTATACATGAAATATACATATACATAGTATACCTATAATGCCCTAAAAAAACGATGCGCCAAGTATTTTTTGATTTTCAAATAAAGTTTTGACTTGGCTAATTTTTTGATATCACTACTTTTCAGTGCAGAATTTTTAGATTTCATTATTTTTTTTAAGTTGAAGAGACTTGGCTGGTATTTTTACACGGAGTGTTTTTTATGGGGATATCACTACTTTTTTTAGTTTATTCTTACAACTTACGTGTGACACATATCACATGAACAATTACTAAATCCTTTAAAAAAAATTACCCTTTACAATTTGGTTATTCTCATGAAAAAAACAAAGGTTTCATTCCAATCGGTCAACCCAGTTCCGAGATATGGCAACACGTCGGTTTTCAAAATGGCCGCTGAACTTTCTGCACTGCCACATAGAATTTATAACTATAAATGATGTGTATCATTTTTAGCTTTCTGAATATGTATTTATTGTATAGGAGGGGATTATAATGATTTATAAATTTGAATGACGTCATTTCCGGCCTTATAAATAGGAAAATTCTAGTTTGACTGTTCCTATTCCATAGAGATGTCCTTCCGAATCGTTTGGCACTAGTTTCATACCGATCTGTCAACCAGTTTTCGAGATATTACGTCGTTTCTTCCGATTTCAAAATGGCTGCTGAAATCACTGACCTCTTGAATTATAATTTAAACATGATTTCATTTTATTATAAGCAGTCTCAAATAGTATATTTATTGCATCAAAATGTAAATTTGTGCGATTTTTAAAATGTGTGACGTCATTTCCGGTTTCAGTATGGGAAACTGCAAATATTATTGATGATAATACATAAAGTTGACCGTCTAAATTGCTTAGCGTTGGTTTCGTTTAAATCTATTAAGACGTTATTAAGATATGATGTCATTTCTGGTTTCAAAATGGCGGCTTCCGGTTGGTTTTATATCAAGTCAAATAATATCACAAAAGAGCATACGTTACATAAATATCAAAATAATTGGATCAAATTTGTTGCCGAAATGCCAATCGATGAATTAAATTTCATGACGTCATTACCGGTTTCGTTAACATAAATTTTAGTCTGTTGCTATTGATTATCCATATAGATGACCGTCCGAATCGTTTGGCGCTATTTTCGTTCCAATCGGTCTAGCCGTTGTTGAGATATGACGTCACTTCCGGTTTCAAAATGGCGGCACAAAAAATTCATGGGGTGAAGGTTAAATCAGACGCCAAAAGTGCACACGTGGTAAAAATGTGAGATCAATCGGTTCAGCCGTTTTGGCTGTGGCCATGTTACCGGATTTGAATTCCAGGAGACTACTACTTCTGAGATTATTATTATGAAAACCGCCCTAAAACACTGTTTTCACGGCCCTCTAGCGTGCAAAGGGCGTAACCTATTGTTCCCAAATTTGGTATATGTTGTAGGGTGGGCCATAGCTCGAAATTAAGATATATCGCAACAATGTGAGATTTCCCAATTTTAAGATCCAGTAGGCCGAAAATGCCACTTTGATGCTTACAGTAAAAGTGGGTTTGCTCCAGCCTTTATTTGAGAGTGTGCGCGCCGTACGACTTGGCTGGCGTGGAGCGACCGCTCCACTAGATTTCCAAGCCGTTACCAAGGGGCCGGGGTGCGTATTATTTCGTCATATTCCGTGTAACATTAAACCATAAAAAGCACTCCGTGTAAAATACCAGCCAAGTCTCTTCAACTAAAAAAATATAAGAAACCTAAAAAAATCAGCACACTCGAGGGCTTGAGCAATGAGGGGAAAGTTCCCGTCTTCTAATAGTCCATGAACGCCTCCTCCACTGTCCAGGCTTACTGTATACATGAGTTTACAAGAGAACACTTCATTGTTGCCACCATCTTGATTGCACCAGGTAGAATAGCTGTGATCTTTGGACGATATGACGTATATGCTCCGGAGAATAGCACTGAATGGTGCTATCAAGATGGCGTCAACAATGATCATGCCACATGCAAACTATGTATTGTATACATTATTCTATTCATCGCCTACAGTTTGTCTCCTCTGTCATTATTAAGGTGATACTAGCGCTCGGCCGTTTTAGAAAAATGAGAGGGAAAAATTGTTTCATAATTGAGTGTAAATTTTACAGGATGTTCACATGATCAGTCTGATTGTATATTAGTAGCACTTTTTCATTTTTCTTATTGCATCGTTAATTAGGCGCTGGTTATTCAACAAAATAGCGCAAAACAATGAAATTTGCGATACGATTGGAGACCAAACCCGTAAACCAATTGATCTCAAATTTAAATCATGATTAGATGAAAGACAAACTTAGGGTTATCCCTTGGCACATTTTTGGAATTTAATTTTATACGGCGCCCAGGGAGACAAGAAAATAGCTTATTTTTCACCAAAAATCCACTAATTATTACTAATTAACGAAACAAAAAATTAAAAATGTACCAAGGGATAACCCTAAGTTTGTCTTTTATCTAATCACGATTAAAATTTCAAATAATTTAGTCTACCCATTTCGTCTCCAATCGTATCGCAAAAAGTGTCTACAAAAAGCAGCAAAATCTCTCGCGCTTGCAGCGTGAGCGTGTCCTTGAAGAGAATTTGAATCGATTTTTATCAATATCTTTTACCAGTGTAATTGTTAATAAAATAAGGCTTTTTACGAGTTTTCAGAACAGATTAATAAAATTAATTTGATAGTTTGGAATTGGTAATTAGTTTTATTTTGTCAAACAGATGTTTAGTGCCATATTTTTACTAATTTTCGGGCACTAAACGTCTGTAGGACAAAATAAAAACAATAAACCACTCCAAGCTATGAAATTATTTTCATTGAACTGTTCTGAATACTCGTACAAAGCCTTATTTTATTACAAATTACATTGGTTAAAGATATTGATAAAATCGATCAAAAAACTCTTCGAGGTCAAACTCACTACCCAGCCGTCTTAAACTCATAATCCTCTTCCCTGGTTATAATTACTGTTCGACAGCCATGTTCAATTATTCTCCTATCAAATAAATGCAAGGGTGTCCTTTATCACCAACCCTGTTCAAAATATATTTGAAAAGTGTTTTAGAGAATTGGTCTAGAAAATGCAGTTCGATGGGTATTAAAATTGGGGAAGAATACATACACTCTTTACTATTCGCAGACGATCAGGTGGTTCTTGCTGAAGATGAACACGACGCAGAATACATGATGAGGAAGCTTAGAAGAATACGATTCCTGGGGCTTAGAAGTAAATATGGAAAAGACTCAATGCATGGTCATTGGAAGAGAAGGTCAAGATATTGTTACAGATAGAGTACAAGTATCTAGGTGTGACATTGACGGCTGACGGAACGGATGAGAGGGATGTGCTGAACAAGCTGGGCAGAGGAAGAGCGATCACCAGACAATTACACCCAGTGCTTTGGAACGACGTCATCTCAACCAAGACTAAATCACGCATTTACAACTCATTCGTCGAAAGCTGCGCTTCTTATGGATCGGAAATCTGGACCTTATCTTCCCGAATGGCACAAAGAGTCCGAGCAATGGAGATGGGGTACTGGAGAAGATGCTGCAAGGTTACGATACTCGACCATGTGAGGAACGACCGCATACGTGAAATGATGGGAGTGGAGACATCACTGACTGACTACATATTTACGGAAATCTTAATGTCGGTAAAATGTTCACTCCCGTGCGTCGTTAACCTGGCACGTGACGTGGCCGCAGACAAATAACTGCCACGTGACCTCTGTACAATACTCGACCTATTAGCAGTGGCACTTGTTGCTCTTGTCCCTCCCCCTCACCCCTATACCCATCACCGTCACTCTTGCTCGACAACTCTTCGCCCTCTCTCTCGCACTCGTTGTGGCACCGATACAGCTGTCTCCCTCGCACTCATTCAAACATCGATACACCTGTCTCTATCGCACTCACACGCTAGTCAGCAAGTATGTCTCTCTCACTCATACTCATATAAACACCGATACACCTGTCTCTATCGCACTAATGGGCAAAGATGTCTCTTTCGCTCACACTCATTTAAACCCTTATACACCTGTCTCTATCGCACTCACACGGCTACTCAGCAGGTCGAGATAAGATGTCCCTCTCGCACTCATTCAAACACCGATACACCTGTCTCTATCGCACTCACACGCTAGTCAGCAAGTATGTCTCTCTCGCACTCATTCAAACACCGATACACCTGTTTCTGTCGCACTCATGGGCAAAGATGTCTCTCTCGCTCACACTCATTTAAACCCTTATACACCTGTCTCTATTGCACTCACACGGCTACTCAGCAGGTCGAGATAAGATGTCTCTCTCGCACTCATTCAAACACCGATACACCTGTCTCTGTCGCACTCACTTGCTAGTCAGCAAGTATGTCTCTCTCTCTCGCACTCACTGTAACACCGATACAACCGTCTCTATCGCACTCACACGGCTACTCAGCAGGTCGAGACAAAGATGTAATAATGTCTGACCAGTGTTTTGTTGCGTTCTGTGAACGACGAACACAGGTAGAGTCCGTTACGTATTTGCCGACACTTGTTTAGTAACAGTTCACAGGGCTTTGTACACATGTGACGCGAGAACAGACTTTATGTTCATCTTTCATTCTATCATCGATAACCAGGGCCGTATTGAGACCTTCGTAGGCCCTAGGCAGTACTTTTTTAGTGCCCCCCCCCCCCCTCACCTGTCCGAAATATTTTAATTTACCAGTGGTTAATTTGTAAAATAATAAGCGGGGTGACGATCAATGATCTTTAGTGTTTTTCTGAAGAAAACAATGGGCATGGGTCAAGGTATTTCCAGGGCATGGGTGGCCGCAGGATTTCTGCCAGGTGGGGGCAAGGTTGGGGGCAAGGCAAGGAAAACAAAATTTTACGGGTTAAGGGGATGTAAGGGGCGCGCCCCCACCCTGCTCCGCAGGGCGATTTTTGGTTGTTGGACATTTTGAAATCAATTTTGAAACATTATGAGGTGTATTTTGTTGAAATATTGAATATTTTTTTAATTTGGCACTTTGGGGTGGTGGGACACATGTTCAAACCTGCCTCGCAGGGCAATTTTTGGTTTTTTGACACTTTAATTTTCTGGAACTTTCGTAGCCCCCAAAAGCTTCGTAGGCCCTAGGCAGACTGCCTATGCTGCCTTATGGATAATACGGCCCTGATCATCGATAACTGTTGAAATAAATTACCTGAAATCAGTACGAAGTTAGCGAAATAGCGGAATGTTTTATTTTGTCAGGTAAAATTCGTCATTCGATATGTTGATTTGTACTTCATTTACCTACATTTTATCATCGGAACTTTTAATTATGTGCAGTGTTTTGGTTTGGTTTCTTTGGAAGATCCGTGCATCAATATTTTCAAAAACTAAACGTTAGTACTTATGTTTCAACATTCATTCTTCAAACTTCAAAATTGTACAAAAAATGTGTGTGCATCTTATATCGATTCAATTCAGTACAGCAAAAAATGTGCATCACTATAAATAGTCCAATTACACTATAAACCCAACTTATTGTTTTTATAGCTAAAATATAAATAGGTAATCCAAGGGATTATGATTGTCAATACGTCGAGATATCTCAATAAACTGCATTCCAGACATATAATTTTATAGCATATCATAAATGGCATTAGTTATCCTTATCATCCATCACCAGTTCAATCTTTCCGGTACTCTCCTTGTAAGACGCAAATCAGACTAAAATCAGAACTGTTTAACTGTGGTTTCTTTAAAACATCCGGAAACTATGCATTTTGAGTGTTTTTTCGTGCGGAAAATTGCTAGTTATCCTCAAATGCACTCTAAATAATTACACATCATTAAAAAATAAACTGCACAATTGAATGCTGCCCCAAAACGTAATGGAACATCGTGGCAAGATCTTGGAATCAGGGACCAGAGTTTGATTCCCGGACCGATAATATTGACATAGGAGTCGATGGTTTCCCTCGAGTTAGGGGAATGATGGGAAGGTGCCCTACTAATAGGCCACGGCCGCCTCCTTCCCACCGCCTTATCATTTCACAATCATCATCATAATCATTCATTCGGCGCCATTAGCCTGGTTGCAGAACACTGCGACGTTAAACACCAATACAATTAAATGGTTGTCGAAATATTAAAAAAAAAACTTACGTAACGACAGACGGGAAATTCGATTAGTTTTCTGAAAAGTGAAAACACCCTCAGATAAAGAGATCATAAGCCATGTTGTATGGTGGGTATAAACTAATTAAAAATTACTATTTAGCCCGTAAAATTAGTCTTAATTCATAGGTTGCATGTGATGTCATCTCATTGTTGCCGTCACCATCTTAATGGCACGCAGGATAGCTGTGATTCTCTGCTTTTTTGACAATATTTTATAGTTAATGAGTACCTGGGAAATTGTATAGGCTCCGGAGATTACTTTAGTACGAAGAGAAATCACTCACATTACAAAAATACATCGGTTTGCCTCAATAAAGTTATAAATCTGACCCGTCAACGTGCCAACGTAATGGGTGGACAATTCAATAACTTAGCATTTTTGATATAAAACAAAAGAAGTTCGTGCAAGCTATGAACTGATCATGGAACACCCCAAAATAATGTACTCCGTTCTACATACATCTCCAATTATCTATTCCTCATCATCATTATTAATTCATCCGTCACCGTTAGCCTCTGCAGAACACCCTCAAAGATTACTCATCACTTAAATAGGTAAATACATCGCTTTCAATTAAAATCATTCAAGCCTGAAGCCATAACCTCTGCAGTCACTATAAACGTCAGAAAAACCATTCGGCGTGTCTATTCACACGGCGGCCGTGCCCGCAAGAGGTTCAAATTCTATTTACACCAGAAGTTCGCCGTGTAGCCAAGAAGGCGTATGCTATTTACACCAGAGTTCGCCGTGCGCGCAAGAAGGCGTATGCTATTTACACCAGAGTAAAACCGTGTGTGGAAACGGCCTTGTATTATGAACACGACACTGTAGTAGACCGTGCAAGTGAGCTGCGAACACATTAGATACCTAGTTCAAATTCTAGAGTGACACCATATAGCAAGTTAAGTAGACATCTAACGCAACAATTCCTCAGTGGCAACAATAGCCGGTTGGTTAGCCCATTGGCTTAGGGCGCAGACGATCGGGGTTCGATTCCCCGTCAGGGATTATCTTTTTTACTTCTGTAATTAACTTTATTTACAATCTACTGGTCATTTGACATGTATTTTATTGTTTAATATAAGATTAAATGCGTCATACAATTATAATAGTAGTTTTCACTTCGTAAAACATTGCCTTCTAGCGTTCACGGTCTAGTCACGGCGGCTGTTTGCGCATAGGGTTCATATTCTATTGCCACCAGAGTACACCAGAGTTCACTCCAAGATGGCCGTCCTCTGAACAGCTGTTTTCCGGAGCCTATTTAGACTTTTTATACTAATGCAGAAGGATCGTGACGTTTTGAAAAGTGTAGGAACTGAACAATAATCAATACAATTAGGCCAGGGTCATACGTCACGATCCCAAACTTCGATCTAAACGCATCTGTGCAGCTAAATGACTTCACTTACGCGCACGGTTTTACTTCTGGTGTAAATAGAATAGGAATCCATAGGAACACGGCAGCCGTTTGCGCAAGGGGTTCAAATTCTATTGCCACCAGAGTACACCAGAGTTCACTCCAAGATGGCCGTCCTCTGAACAGCTGTTTTCCGGAGCCTATTTAGATTTTTTATACTAATGCAGAAGGATCGTGACGTTTTGAAAAGTGTAGGAACTGATCAATAATCAATACAATTAGGCCAGGGTCATACGTCACGACCCCAAACTTCGTTCTAAACGCATCTGTGCAGCTAAATGACTTCACTTAAGCGCACTGTTTTACTTCTGGTGTAAATAGAATAGGAATTCATAGGAACACGGCAGCCGTTTGCGCAAGGGGTTCAAATTCTATTGCCACCAGAGTACACCAGAGTTCACTCCAAAATGGCCGTCCTCTTAACAGCTGTTTTCCGGAGCCAATAGAGCCAATAGAGCCAATAGAGCCAGCCAAAACCATTTACATAATCGCATTTAGCTCCCCGGCAATCCATTATTATTCCCACCAACCTCAGTGACTAATTCCTGTCCAAGAAGTGAGCTATCTTGTAGCAAGCGACGTGCGCAAAAACCGCCGCGTTGGTTGACAAATGTCTCCGTGTTTTGTCCGAGGCAGAAGAAATGCTGTCGTGGTAGAACAGGTGAACAAGTTGTTCTTCTTGCTAGCCCGGGAAAAACGAGAGCTTGATGACTGAGCAACGGCGATTTGTTTGTTGGATGTCAGAAGACATGGGTTGTGATTTGTGTCGGAGGTGTTTGAGAAACTGATGTCATTTACAATTGGGCGATAATAATTCTTTAGGATCTAAGTGGCTATAAAAGTGTTTACACGTCGTGTTTATATGTCTTTTGGTTATGTTTTCTTTCTTATTCGTATCTGGACCTCAGAGCCAGAAGGACGGAAGTCAATTTTTCTCGATGCGTTGAACACTTTTGAAATGATGTAATGAAATGATGCTCTTGAAAGATTACTGTTGACACTATTGCAAATGTGTTTGGATGAAGACAGAATTACTGGTTTATGAGCTCACTTCAAGAATCATTGTCTCCCTCACTTACGGCCTTCTACCTCTGAAGTACAGAAATACAAACTGAAATTTTGTACAATTTTTTAGTGAAATAACATGTACATTGTTACGAACGCATGTTTTTATTTAACACAAATTGAAATATTTAGGCTGAAATTTGACTTTTCAAAAATCAAATTCATATTTTAGTTGGAAATAAGTCGGATTCTGAATTTCGTAATTAGTCTTATTTAAGTTTACATTAAAATCAATAGGAAACGACGCAGTTTTGCTTCAGAAATAAAGTTATAGAACAGACAATTATTCTAGATCATAAAAATAGTGAGAGGAAAGATTTTCCATAAAAGTCACTAAAATGAAATCTAACAATTTTCTAAATTAAAAGAACAATAGTTACAACTATTCACTCAACCTCTACGAGTCTGACATTACCGCGGGAACGAACCCCGTCCCCCTGCATCACAAGAAACACAAGTAGCTGGATCTCCGGAATGTATTCTACCGCCGTGTGTGGCTCAGCAATACAAAGGCAGCCGAGAGAGAGAGACAGACAGCTCCAGCGCACACGATGAAGACAAAGACAGACGCAGATGATGACAGACCGGTTGTTACCGGCCGCTAATGTCTCCGTCAGAGTAGACACTTGTTACTTGTACTACATGGAGAGGTCATTGCGTGGCGAGCGCGAGGCAAATGATGAGAAGGTTCCCGAATAGCATGGCATTATATGCACTTTTCAATTTTTTTACGTTTTAAAACTATAAAAAAATGAAAATATATGATTTAATATTGTTGCACAAAATTGTGCTGTTCAGAAAAAAAACATTCATCTATGTACTACATCACTATTCTACACCTCGTAAGTGGAAATAAACAAAACACTTGTCATATGTAGGTAAATGTAATGAGTAATGACTGTCAAAAAAATAAATTTAAAATGAGAATAATATTATAACTAATATGGATTATAAAATTGATTACGTAAAATGGTACATGGAAAAACACACTCTCAAGCCAAAAAAAGTGTATGTCACTACAGTTATTGAAGAATTCGACCATTTTGTCTGATTATAATCATTGATAAATATATTCCCTGCTGTCTTCAAATGGTTCCAGTAAAATTTACACCATAAAAAACACTTCGTGTAAAAATACCCGCCAAGTCTCTTCAACCAAAAAATATATGAAATCTAAAAATTCTGCACTGAAAGTAGTGATATCAAAAAATTATCTAGTAAAATTTATTTCAATACGATATCCTAACCTCAAAAAGAGTGTTTCGGACCTCCTGAGCAATTTAGTTCGCCATTAGTAGCAGATCAGTGCGACGTTAATTATCACTAAAGTTAGTATATTATAATGATATTCACACAACTACGCGTACTGATTCTGACAAGACTTGATCGAAAAGTCAATATGTGTAATGATTACATTCATAAATTCTGGGAACAATATCGCGTTTCATTACTGGCAATAAATGTGATATCGCTTTCTTCTGTCAGTCAGACCAAAATCAAGCTCACTATCTGTAGTACCAAGAGAAGCGACGTTATCTACATAAAAAGGTTCATTTCTGGCAATTACACAATAAATCAAACAAACCACCTGAAGAAGTAGCCGTCGAAATCATATTCGAAATAGCTTTTTAAGTTGTAAAAAGTTCACATAAAAGTCAACCACTTGAATTTTGACATTTAGTGGACTTTCGACAACGTAAAAAATGAAACGCATGCTGAAATTATAGCATTCATTTTTTAGATTAATCGCAATTCACATAGAATCAATAAACATATAGAACAAAGATAAACACACGGTTCTCCGTAAAGGTAACGTAAGAGTTACAGAATCTAATGTACACACAATTGTTTGCATTTTGGTTTTTGAGGATTTTTACCGGTTTAAGTATTTTGTAAACAATTATTGCTATCTATGTGTTTTCCTCAAATTGCTATATCTGGAGATCACTTGCTTTGAGCCAAGGGCTTATTTAGGGGGGGGGGGGGGGTAGGCCTCTCAAAATCAGGGTTTCATCTTTAAAAAAAAGCAAATTAAAAATAATACGTGAAAAAAACATTTAAAAATAGACAGATCATGTAAAAAACGAACCAAAATGGTTAAAATTGAGTTAAATTCCAAATAATTTCTGGGCAATGCGCCCCGGACTTGCATAATATTCTATTATATTCAATAAATGTACCTATTCTTATACCTCTAAAACTAATTTGTGGATATTTGTCATTCATAATTCCCCAAAATAGCTATTCACTGCGATTCAAAATTGCACCTAAACGAATGACCTTGACCCTGTTTTTCACTCTGATTTTCAAAATATTAGTAATGTCCGCCCCCCCCCCCCCCCCATACCTCCCCCGAAATATCATCATGGATAAGATTATATGGGATGGAATTGAGTCCAAGTTGATGATGATGGATACGCAGGATTGCAGTTAATTCGCGGCTCAACGTCAAGAGTAGTAAAAGTGCAGGAAAACTGCACTTGTATTCATTATCAGAGACGTTCGCGCTGTCAATACGATTAGGATTCTGTGAATTGTAACCGCAGACCGATGTTTGCTTTAACCAAACTTATCAAATACACAGAAGCAGTATCTTCATTCATGCGGTGGATTTAGTCGACAATGAAACCAACAATGTTCTTCAGTCAGTACATGTGTTTTTATCAAGAAGGTATTACAAATTCCTACTTCAAAAATATTTTTGCTGTGTGCAAAAGATGGTGCTGCAAGCGCGAGCGATTTTGCAGCATCGTGGACACTCTTTTGGATACTTTTGGAGTCCAAATGGGTTGACATATTATTTGAAATTTTAATCGTGATTAGATAAAAGACAAACTTATGGGTTATCAAATTGGTAAATTTTTAATTTTTTGTTTCGTTAATTTAATAAATTAGTGGACTTTTGGTGAAAATGTAGCTATTTTCTTGTCTCGCTGGGTTCCGTATAAAATTAAATTTCTAAAATGTGCCAAGTGATAACCCCATGTCCTTCATCTAATCATGATTAAAATTTGAGATCAATAGACAACATCATAAATTACCTAGTTAGCTCTGCTTTTTAAAAATTTTCATATGCAGTACCGTGATCCAAGTATCTATTATGGTTACTAGGAAAACGCTCAGTGTAACGCGTTGATGAGCGAGCACAGAACATGCAACATCCCCATAGTAACAATGCACGACACGGCACAAGACGATTTTCTCTGCAATTTTTCAATCTCCATAATACTCTGGATGAATAACAGATCCAATGTGTCGTGAAGTCTTACCTACATACCTTCTCCAGAAATCTCTTGTGACATCCCATACTAAACTCGTAAAATTACAATTAATACTTGACTGATTGGGCTTACAATATGTAAAATTTAATATGATGTTGGTCTTGATCACCAAGCAAAATTTGAACTTAATGTGAACATTTTTATTGTCGACCAATCAGAAGACATTAGGTACCTATTTAAACTTAAACCAATTAGAGGATTTGGCCTTCGTACTGCATCCGATTTTATGCGCTAGCTCAAAAATGCTTTCATTTTACTGTACATTGTGGATAGCTTGGCTGCTCTACAGGCCTTGCCTTGGAGCAGAAGCTTAAAGAAGGCAGGGATGACAATTTAGTATACATTTTTCAAGATTATGGAATAAAATGACCTTAAAATGACAAAACTTTTGAAAATAACGACAGATTAGACTGAAAATTGGCAAAAATACCTAAAATGTTGGTATCAATGACCACGCGAAGTTTTAAGTTGATCGGTCAATCTGTTCTAGTTTAAATGTCAAAAATCACATGAAAAATGGTTTTAAGTTTGAACCAATAGGAGGATTTGGCTGAAACTTTTTATGATTGGGTACAATGTTGGTTGCAATGTTTTTGCTAAATTTCAAATTGATCAAAGCAACCAATCGAAAGATAATTTTTTTAAAATTTGAACCAATCACGGGAGCCCCTTCAAAAACGATCCCAGGGACCGCATAGAGTACGTTAGTATGTGTACAAAATTTCAGATCGATTGCTTGAGCGGTTAGACCTGGGCTTTGACCACAAAAAAACAAACAAAAAAACAAACAAACAAACAAACACACAGAGAAAGTGTCATAAGAGTACCGTGGTGACGCTCGCTACGCTCGCTCAATGATCCATTGTTGAAAAACCATAATAGATACTTGGATCACGGTACTGCATATGAAATTTTTTGAAAAGCAGAGCTAACTAGATAATTTATGATGTTGTGGTCTCCAATCATACAGGAAATTTCATCGTTTTGCGCGGTTTTGTTGAAGAACCGGAGACTGATCATGTGAACATCCTATCAAAGTTACACCCACTTATGAAACAATGTATCCCTCTCAATTTTCTAAAACGGCCGAGCGCTTTTATCACCTTCATAACTGATGACATGAACACACTTTTGACTAACCATATTCTGTGAAACCAGCTACCGCAGACCGCTAATTTCTTTTATACATTCTCAAAACTTGCATGCAGTACATCCTGTCATTCATAATTGGTCGTTTAGACAACTATCAGATCAAAAACTTCCAATGGAATCAGGATGATTGTGCGAAGAGTATAGCGAAATTAAATTATTTTGTACGTCGCGGGTAAAATTCGATCGGTTGAGTTGCTTGCAAGTAGAAAACACGCATAATATTTTCCAAGAAATATGATCATTTTGTGTTGATTATTTCCCCTTCTCTCGTAGTATAGAGGTTTATTTTATTAATTAACACTGCAATAAACCTGTTGATTTTATAAACATCTTAATTGAAATAATACTTGAAAGATAATTTGGGTCTATGAGAGCGTTACAATGGGATCTATCTATCTGTTACCTATGTGTGTGTTTAGTAGGCACTACCCAGGTCATACCGCTCATGCAATCGATATGAAATTTTGCACACACTCTAATGACATAAGAGCGGTCTCCTCTCTATTGTTTTTGAACGAAACCCTGTGCTTGGCTGAACATTACTCACATTTCGTATGGATATTGTGACCACTATTTTCGGTGCTCTTGAAAATTTGCACACAAATCGGTCATGAAATTCAATAGTTTTTACATTTTATCAATAATATAGGACTATTTTGACTTTTTTTGTCAAATTTATTCGAAGACTTTGACACATTTGACAACACTGTTTTCTTATATCCAAGGTCTATTATACCTAGAGCAGCAACTTTCACACGAATAATAATGTGTAGGCTCGCTATCAACGCGTTACACAGAGCGTTTTCCTAGAACACTCGAACAAATAAAAAACCAATTCGAAAGAAAAGGATTGACTGATCAAGGTTGATGGCATCATCCCATGACGTCTGTGCTAACGCCTCATTAATTATTATTTCATTAATAATAATGTACAAGGAATGATTGTCAAGGAACCTGACCAGCAGCCAATCCGTTTTGTTCAAACAAAAACACCGTTTTTACATGCTCCAAGTGTACCTATATGAAGGGTAATGCAAAGATTAGAGTTACAGGGAAAGAACGCTATAAGTCACATTCGGATGAAACTGAGATAAACTAAGTTTTATGTTGAAACTTGTATCTATCTTCCATACAAATCGATATTTCAATTGCGTTTTTCAAGACTTTGTAGCAATATTTTCTAAAAACCGAGGGTACATTCCAAAAATGGAATCATAGCATTCTGTTCCTGTATCCTTCATTTCGATTTGGTTCCATTATCCGTAAAATCAAATTTAGTTTGAATAACCAAGTGATTGTAAATGTCCCGTTAGCATGGATGGACACATACAGGTGTCGCCTACGCATGTCACTGCAACTGCGCATGCGCCTTGCAACAACCGGAAGAGGTATTCTGGTCCACTTCCGGCGCACGCACCGCTGAATGCGACAGGTACCACAGTCATTAGGTCTTCCGCGAAACCGAGGCGGGATGTGACCACTTGCTCACTCATCGTCAGGATGTTCTTCTTGCAGAGCTCGAGAATATGGTCTTTATTCAACAGCCCAAGACACAGTGGCGGATCTTTAAAATTTGGGTACCCACTACCCTGCCACCCCGCAAGATACTTTTTGGGACCATCATACTTTTTAATTGCCTATACCGAAACAATAATGAAATATAAATGCATCTTTATGTGTAACTTTTTCAATTATTGTAAATCGAGTTTCCGTTCTGGAAATTGTTGTTTTATAGTTTAGGTAATAGAAGAAGATAAAATAGTATAACCTCTCAGGTCTGAACTGAATTATATTCCGGGGTGGGTCCCCAGAAAATCAGGCCTGGAAGTTTTGAATTTCACTGCAGAATTTAAACATTTTTTTAGATTATATTATCTAAATTCTTCAAATTACTTCTATTTCTCTTACCTACTATCGAATATCAATATTTTTTCTTTTTATGGTATTCAATCAATCCCCCCCCCCCCAACAGAAAGATCTCAGCCATCTATTATAACGTGCATTAATCTATGTCTCATTATTTCGTAATTCGTACCTACACTATATCAGTCAATGAACAATATTTTTACTAATAAAAAATGCATTCATTTATTCAGCAGTTCAGTTCAGCAGTTGGAACACTGGAAAAAGAATGGAAGTAAGCTTACAGGGAAGGGAAATGATTCCATTCCTGCAGGTTTTCCTTATTTCCTATAGATTACAATAGGGAGTTAGCCACAATGCACCATTCCCCACCTTTCACTTTCATCCATCTTGCAATCATCCCAGAATCACTCACAGACGTGTAATAATAAACAACAAATAATATAAAACACTACATTTAGGTGTAAAGTATGGCAGTTTGAAAGGAAGAACATCTTTGTTTGGGTCACGTCCACATGCCAAGTGTATTGTCTTCCTCCTCCTTTGTCTCGGAATCGCTTTTGAATGTTGCGACAAAATGGAACGAAAGGATTTGAAAATATGCCGCGCTTGTGACATTCCATTGACGACGCCGCCGCCTACTTCACACAATTGAGTCTTTCCCGCTGTTCGAGTCTAGACACAAAAGACGCGGCTTTGTCGAGCATGGGAACTGAACTGTTCCACAACGTAAGATCTCTTATCTTTATCAGAAGAAATAGAAGATCATAAAATTATGTTAGTATTGTATTATCATATTCTTCCACCTTCTGCGTGAAGATCGAGAATTTTGGTTTTGTTCAACCATCATAACCTATCATTTATTATGCATCGCATCACTCTACATTTCTTATTCGAAATGTATATTATAAAACACGCGTTATTTGCACATTTCTTCCGCCAAATTAGCTTTTTTGTTATACCTATTCAAATACATTTTTCGTAATTAGTAATTACTTTTTCAGACCTGTCAAATGCTCTGACAGTACATTTATTAGCTTATTATAATATTCTAGTGATAGATGAACCTTGCGCCTAGAAAATTAATTTTGTCCAAAACAGTAAGCAAAAGATTTCCTTAGCACGTACAGAATACATCAACTTGTTTCGTATTCTTCGTACTGGCAGCAGGCAATATCTCCCTGACAGCCAATATCATTCATACACATATCATTTCGTCTCCATATCTGATTAGCTGTCCCGTGCCCCATGGTGCAAGAAATTCGTGCACACCAGAGCGTTGTTAAGTGGGTATTACACTATACAATTCAAGTTGGGCAACTCAACTCTTCCAGATTGAAATTGTACCAATTCAAATCTTGTTGAATGTGTCAAATTAAAGGTTTGAGGTTAGGTTAGTTTTATGTTTTTATCAAAACAATCGTCCTAAACAGCAATTAGAGTTCAATTGTTCTGTTAATATGTGATCTTTATACATAATAATGATTACATATTACGAAGTTGTGTTCTCTGTTTCGATATTTGTTTCAATACTAGTGTCTATTCATCTCAAATTGTCCAACTGCAGTTGGGAAAATAGAACCGGTTCTAAATCAAGAATTGCCAAGATTTGGATTATTCTTGTCTATCACACTAGCCAAATTGGCCCAATTCTAATCGGCAGATTTGAATTGCCCAACTGAATTGTGTAGTGTAATACCCACTTTACAGAGGTCAAGAGAAGACCGTGCGATGCAATCGGCCCTCTCTTCACTGATTCCTGGTAGTGCACCACACCTGCTGCTCGCTAGGCTCACGCACCGCACACGCGATCGCCAGTGCACGCTCGACAGTCCCGACCAAGGACGCGGTAGCTGAATCACCGCGAGTATCATGCTCTGACGTCATCGATCAATGGCGAGATAAATGATCTGGGATGTTAACCGGGGGCAGTGTTGAGATTAGTCCGACTCGTCTGGTGAGTGTCTGAGGAAAGATGCTGTATCTCTTGCTGGATTTGAAATACAAAAAAATGTTTTTGATCTGTGCGTATGCACATAAATAATTATGGGGGTATACGCTGTATACGGGACTCACGGGAGTATACACAATGTTTCGTATAATATACGAAACATTTCGTCGGCTACACGGCAAAACCTCGTAAGTGCCATTTTGCAAAATGTTCAGGAGAGACAAAAACATCACAATTTGAATATATAGGTATATCAAAATTATTTTTATTGGTAAATTCATGTAAAAATATACTACACATACTAATTGACTCAAAACTTAAAATATTTTTTAGTTCCTATTATATAAAGCACTTACGTGTTTTTACTCACGTTAACTTATCAGTTTTAAGCACTTGACGCCATTACACAAAGGCACCTGCGTGGTTTTGCTGATCACTTGGTTTCATATATGTTAAATAACAAGGATTTCCATTGGTCAAAGATTTTTGCGGGAATATTCAAATGCAGGAATCATTATTAAGCTATTGAAAAAACTCAACAGTCCATTTTTGGCCAAAATGGCACTTACGAGGTTTTGCCGTATTATAAATAACTCGACACTTCTGCTTAAAAAAAAAAAATACAGTAGAGGTGTCATAAAGATGTTATTTGATATAGAAAACCAAATATTCTATTGATTTGCTAAAGAAAACACTGCAATTTTAGAAATTTGAATTGTATTTGAGGCATGATATAACATAATATTGAAGAAAATCGCAAGAAATTTCTGTAAAAGGAAAAGAATAGAGAAAAATCAATGATTTTATTACAGCAATAGTGTTTCAAGAATTCGTTACAATGCACCAAACGAATGATCTCGAGGACATTTTCCTGGGGGCTTAGCCCCCAAACCCCTTTTTTCCTTCGCGTGTCATTGTTTTTGCGTATATATTTTTTTTTAGGAAACACAACCGGCAATAGGGCCCACACTCTCGAACTCTTTCTTCATTGTTCTGTATTTCTTCCGAACAATGCGTTGTTTACACAACATGGAACATAAAGCGATGAAGACGAACAGAAGTGATGAGCCGCCCACCGGCTTGGCACTGTGTCAGATCGCAAATGACTCATGATCTCGAGACACAGAAATACCCCAACACTTGGGTAGATATTATTCCGAAGTGTTCGGCTATACGGGTATTTCCGATCACTCGGCGATGTCCGGTGTCTGCAGATCACAGACTCTCGATGACCGAGGTAGAACATGTGACGCAGAAGATCCATGGGCGCCGGGAGGGGGGGGGGGGGGGGGGCACCTCCTGGATGTCAGGAAAATATACAGATTTTTCAGTGTTTAATGCATTTTGTAAGCAAAATGTACCTCATTTAAAACGTCTCAAAATTGATTTTAAAGTGCCAAAAAAACTTTAAAAAAAACTTGCGGTGCAAGGTTTTGGGGATACCCCCCCTCACCCACATCTTATTGGAGTGAAAAAAGTTGATTTTGTAAACAATATTACACCTCAGACAGAACGACTCAAAATGGAATTTCAAAGTGTAAAAAAACACCCAGCGGGGCAGGGCGTGCCCTCACAGTCACCCCCCCCCCCCCCCCCCCCCCCCCCTCCCCGGGCAGAAATCCTGCCGGCGCCCATGCTCCGCTCTGTTCCTTCAGTCGAGAGGCAAATGCTCGGAAGGTTACGAATAGGCCACGACTGTCTCCTCCCCATCCTTTCATCATTATCTCATATAGACGGAACAGGTTGGCTGAGTGGTAACGCTCTGAACTTGTATTCCGGAGGCCCGGGTTTGATTCCCGCGGCCGTCCTTCCTGAGTGGGTTTTTTTTCGTGCGGTATTTCCTCAGTCGACAGGCAAATGCTGGGAAGGTACCCAACTAATAGGCCACGACCGCCTCCTTCCCACCTTCCATCCTTACCTACTCTTCACCATCATCTCCCAATCATCATCATAATCATTCATCCGTCGCCATTAGCCTAGTCGCAGAAAGTAAAATAAATTAGAATCTGTGTCGGTTGACTAACTAGTAACTAATAATTACTTTCTTTTAAAAATCAACTTTCATTGAAAAAGCCACATTCTTTTACATATTATTTTAATGACTGACTTACTACAGCGTCAAATGAGAAGAGAATAATACCTAGAAGCCATATTTCTTGGAGAATCAATGCTCTTTTAATTTGTGTTGGATACATTTCCAAATAAATTATACCTTTTTACAATGTCTTTCTCTCCCAGTGTCTCTCGTTCTAAGGCAAATGTTGGGAAGGTTCCATACAACAGTCTCCTTTTCATAGTCCACGTTTCATCATCAAGTCGTAAAATAGTGCAGAATGCAGAATATTTATTTTGTATATTCGTATTTTTATAAAATATTGTTAATTATATAATATTCTGTGACTTAATTGTGATAAATTAATTTAATATTTTTATAGATTAGGGTTGTTTCTTATGATGATGAATACCAATTTATATTAGGTAATGTGTGTGCGTGTTTTTTTTTTACTACAGAAATAGCCTCCTAGGTGATTTGTGCTCAAACAGTAATGGATTTGTGTTGTATTGGTATTTGGTACGAGTGTTTTTTGATTTTTCTCAATAAATATATAAAAACTGAGTCTCCTATCTTATTACCTCCTATACATACATTTAAAATATAAATGGTAGGTAATATAGATAGGTTAGGTTTGTTTCTTTAGATGATTGATGAATATTGTGTTAACCAATTTATGTTGGTAAACGGACGTTTCGCCGACGGAACTTTCGCCGACGGAACTTTTGCCGATATTCCAAAATGGTAGGAACTTTCGCCGACGGTAAAATTGACCATGGAGGAACTTTCACCGCCAGAAAAAAATCTTAAAAACCAATCATATCTCAAAAATTAAAAAAAAAAAAAATGTCAAAAACGAAAGTCTCATATCTCAAGAAATAAAAATCTCAAAAACAAAAATCTCATATCTCAAAAAATAAAAATCTCAAATTTCTTAAATTTCAAAAATTTCAAAATATTTAATATATATATTTATATTATATATTTAATAAAGTGTTAAGAAAAAATCTTCCTCATTATTATGTTTCAAAATTTTCAAAGTTTCATAGTTTCAAAATTTCTATTTGAATAGAAAATATTAGAAAATCAAAATATTAGAAAATTTATTATAGAGTTTCAAGATTTTTTTTTTATTTTCAAATTAATCTGTTTCAAAATTTTATGAAAAATAGAAATATAGTTTCAAAATGCCAATTGCTAAGAAAACATTTTATATTATATTTTATATTTATTTTATATTTATTATGATGTCGTGGACGTTTTCGGAACCATCTTGTAATGACATGGCAGTGGTGACGGTTTGTTCCGTTGGAGGTGCTGGTGGCCCTGATAAGGGCCGTTCGCGACGTTTCGAAGGATGTACTTCCTTCATCTTCTGGCGGTTGACTGCGAAGATGTTGCTGGCAGCGCGGTCTCTTATTCGTTTTCGGGTTGGTCTGGTTTCCCGTTGGTGGAGAGTGGACGACCAATCGCAGAGGTGGAATTTGCGACTGTTTTCATCCTTCATTTCTTCAGTTGAGCGCGCGCTCTGCTGCGGGTCAGTGTGCCGGCTGGAGCGCTCCTCTTATTCGAAAACGAATAAGAGACCGCGCTGCCAGCAACATCTTCGCAGTCAACCGCCAGAAGATGAAGGAAGTACATCCTTCGAAACGTCGCGAACGGCCCTTATCAGGGCCACCAGCACCTCCAACGGAACAAACCTTCACCACTGCCATGTTATATTTATTAATTATTTTTCCGAGAATTCTTATAAATTGTCACCACTTCATCTACTATTTTCATTGTCGGCTAAAATTCCGCCTTGCATCGGTCAAAGTTCCGTCGGCGAAAGTTCCGTCGGCGAAAGTTCCGAAATGTCGACCAAAGTTCCGTCGACGAAAGTTCCGTCGGCGAAAGGTCCTACCACCATTTATGTTAGGTACTAGGGATGGAGAAAATATCGATATATCGATATATATCGATATCAAAAAAATATCGAAATATCGATACCTGAATATATTGAATATCGATATATTGAAATATCGATATATCGAAATATTGAAATATCGATATATTGAAATATTGAAATATTGAAATATCGAAATATCGAAATATTGAAATATCGATATATTGAAATATTGAAATATTGAAATATTGAAATATTGAAATATCGAAATATTGAAATATTGAAATATCGATATATTGAAATATCGATATATCGAAGCTTTACCGTATGATACAACTATATTCTTAATTGAAGTTTATACCTACTATGGCAAAATAATTCATATTTGCAGTGCAGCGTTTATCAGATTTTAGAACAATTTCTCAGATTATTCACATTTCTTTCTTATCTGGCCGGTGACCCTATATTTTGGAACGGCTGTGTTATTTCTATTTAAATTTTCTTTTGAATTTCCTATCATTTTTAGGAGCCATTTAAGGCATTTAAGGCATTTATGCGATATATCAATATTTCCATACCTACATCGAAATATAATATTGTCATATATCAATATTTCGATATTTCAATATATCGATATTTCGATATTTCAATATTTCGATATTTCGATATTTCAATATATCGATATTTCGATATTTTAATATTTCGATATTTCGATATTTCAATATATCGATATTTCGATATTTCAATATTTCAATAAATCGATATTTCAATATATCGATACTTCAATATATCGATATTTCGATATATCGATATTTCAATATATCGATATATCGCGATATCGATATATCGATATATATCGATATATAAATGATATCGATAGTCGATATCAAAATCCAGGTTCGCTCCATACCTATTAGGTACCATATTTTTACTTTTTTTTTACCACAGACAAAAGTCATTGTGGTCAAGCGATGGACTGTGTTGTATTGCACGCGTGCTTTTCCCTATAAATCTATAAAAACTGTGTCTTAGGTTACCTTGTAACCTCCTGGACTGTGTTATATGTTAGCGTGACTCGAGTGTCGGACGATTAGAAAGCACACAGCTAATGACATCTAGTTGCTATTAGTGTCTCTTATGTTCGTCGTAATTAGCCGGCTTGTTTTCCACTCCGCTCCCCGTCGCTCCGGGCCGCTCGGTTGTCAACTAGTGAGCGCGGCGCATGCGCGATGTCACACTTGCGCAACGCGTGCACGCAGAGGAAGTGAGCGAAGCGAGCGTTACAGCACAGCTCAGAGTACTAAGATCTACCGAGCGTTTGAACACATAAACAGTTTGTGTGTTCTAAACAGTTTTTGAGCGGACTCCTCTGATTGGTTGAAAAGTGGAAATGAACCGTTCCTCCGATCAAGATGAAATTTTTTATTGTTATTGAGGAGTATTTAAACATATTTCACAAATTTTCGTCGAAGCCGGTCACGATATGAACCTCAGAGGTAGAAGTCCAGTTGTACATTTTCTTGATTTTGCGTTTCATACTTTGAAATGATGTAATCGAGCTCTATCAATAATTGTCATTTGACTGATGACAACAAATACAGTTATATTGAAGTATTCTCTACACAATGACTCATGCCATCATTAAAAATATGATTGGATGAAGACAGAATTACTGATTATTTTGCTCACCTCATGACTTATCGTGGACTTCCGGCCTCCTACCTCTGATGTTTTTTTAAAATTATATTAAAAAAACACCTTCATCACTTGCAAATTATAGTGTTTTGCTTTCATCGATCAGCAACTTGTGCACTGCTTGGATGAAAATAGTTTTACTATTCCTTTTTTCATATCCGGTCCCAAAAAACGTAAATCACCTACTGGAAAGGGTTTACAATAAAAAGTAATTGGGGTGAGTCTATTATTTTACAGGTCTCAACACGATCGCTGTTTCCTAAGAATGTCTTTTCATTATTTATAACTCAACGGTATTTCCTCCCCGTCAGCTGAAATCTCAGAACCACGGCCAGGTATATTCCCCCAAACAGTCGGCTCGAGCTAGGATCACACATCGGGAACCCACAGTCGTCAGCACACGACCGCGAGTCCCGAACACTCATCTTAGGTTAGCGGGCTAAGTTTCACCCCCGACCGTCAATATAATAACAATACCACGAACGAGGGTCCGAAGTCTATGATTGAAAGACACCGCCTCTATGAAATATGTGATAATTGACAGTTATATTGTTGCTTTGTCGAGATCTTATTAGTTGACACGGTGACAATATGGACTGCGCTAACTGATTCGGGGAACACACGCCCATGAAATAGGTATGTCAATACCTAAATGACTAATACAATGTTGCCAAGTATATGTGTGATTAGGCTGTTATCTATATTGTGTTGTTATTAAGTTAATACATTGCAATTATCATGAATCATCCAATGTCAAGGTAAATTCTTATTTTAATCATGTAATTTCTATTGTTATTTTTGTCCTTCGTGTTTCAAGGAAATAGAAATTTCATAATTTTATTTCGGTAAACAATGGAATGAAATTTAGAGGAATGAAATTCAAATTTAAATTGATTGAAAATGGAAATATTTAAAAACATACGAAATGCCGTTTGAAATTTGAATTAAACATAATCGTTCGATTCTCTCGAGATTCTCTTCTAAATAGATTCAAATTGCATCATTCTTATTAAATGTCATAGATCTAGGATAACAAGAGAAGCGCAATATCGGGCTTCAATTTTATTGCTTAAATACGACCTAAAGTTTCAAATCAACGAACCCTTGTTCAAATGTACAAACAAATAAAAACAAAATTGAGCATGTATTCTATTACATGCTATTCTATTACATTCTATTATGAGCATTCTATTATCTTCTCTTGCGACTTCAGCCGGAATCCCTGACCATGATAGCAGATAGAGCGTTATCAACTTATCTTGTGTTACAACAATGGTCAGCTACAGTTGCGTCATGTATATGGTGACAACTTCCCAGCAACTTCTAAAATCTGTTCTCCTTGTAGGAGGTTTTCAAAATACCTGGACAATGCCTGGACAATGGAATGCTTCGGAGACTGTTTGAAATTTGAATTTCGTTCGATTTCCTGTTCGAATTTATATTCCAAATTTCATTCTGTTCTGCTGGCCCTGACCAGATCAACATGCATCCTCTCTACATGCAATGGTCCCTAAAGTTGCGTGTGTATAGGTAGGTACCTACCTACTTATGGTGACATCGACAGGCTTCCTTCCACATCCGATCATTCCGATTCAAAATGAAATGTTTTCAAATCCAGCGAAAAGTTTAAAATTTTAATTTCGGTCGATTTTCGTTTCGAATTTTTATTCCAAAATCGATTCTATTTGAATCACAGAGAAGGCTGTGATTTGAGCAAGTGACTGCCGAGAAGGCTGTGATTTGAATCTTGGCCGATCTGACAATGACAGTTGTCAACTTATCTCGTAGGACAACCAGAGATGGGAAAAGACACTTGGAAAAAGTATCAAGATACAAGATACTGATACTCTTAAAATTTTCAAATAGATACTTGATACTTCATTAAATTTGAGTATCAATTGATAATAGTATCAAAGTATCAAAAGATACTTTGATAGTATCAAAATATCAAAAGATACTTTGATAGTATCAAAGTATCAAGTATCAAAAATTGTATCAAAGATATTTTATCAGAGATACTTTGATACCGCTGCTGAGGAAGAATTTGGTCAAGGTGAGGGAGGGGGAGATCATTGACAAAAGTGTTCTTACTTGTAGGGGTTGGGTGAAAAAAGGGTATGTATGGGCAGAAGTGATTCCTAGAAAATATACATGAGGTTCTAAACTGAAACATTTTAGACCAAAATTCCAAAGTATCAAAAGTATATTTTCGGTAAAAAGATACAATACTATTTTGAATATTAATTGATAATTGATATTTGATACTGACTCCAAGAAAAGTATCGAGATATAGATACTGATAGTATCAAGTATCAAAGATACTTTTATCTTTGATAGTGCCCATCTCTGTAGGTATACAACAATAGTCAGTACAACAGTTGCGTCATGTATGGTGACATCGCACACTAGTAAATCTGTTGTCGTTTGTCAAATACTTAAAAAACGATTCAAAATGGAATGTTTTAAAATCTGGAGGATTGTTTGAAACTTCAATTTTCAAGTTTGTGTTCAAGCGGGTTGTGTTTAATGGTTCTTGTTCTACTGAGCAAGAGGTTCTGTCTGGTGTTCCACAGGGATCTGTGCTTGGGCCCCTGTTGTTCACTACATTCATGCTTGATATGCCAAATGTGGTTGACTCGACTATATATCAATATGCTGATGATTGTACAGTTTACAGGAGTGTTAAATCTGTTGATGATGAGAGAGTGTTCCAGGCTGATCTCAATAATATTGTGGAATGGTGTAACGTCAATCACTTGCCACTTAATGATCAAAAATGTCAGTTCATGACTATCTCAAAGGCTAAAAGATCTTTCATAGTGGATTACAATATCAATGGTATAAATATAAGTCGCTCTTCAAGCATGCGTATGTTGGGTGTCACTGTTTGCACAAATTTAAAATGGAATGTTCAAACTGATATTGTTAGAAACAGAGCGGCCAAGGTTCTGGGGTTTGTAACGAGAGTTTTGTATGGGGCTAGACCTAAAGTAAAAAGGGCGGTTTACCTTGGTTTAGTAAGGCCTATAATGACATACGGATGCCCTGCGTGGCATCCTACCTCAATGTCAAACATGTTGAAACTTGAGCGAGTGCAGAACAGGGCAACAAGGTTCATTACTAAGAGAAGGGATGTGTCCTCGGGAGAGAGGTTGCGTTTGTGTTCACTACTGTCTATTGAGAATTTAGTGAATGAAATTGATTTAATCTTCTTTAAAAAAATGCTTTTATTCCTTGTGGACCTTGATCCTTATGTGCGTGTTACAATTAACAATGTCTCTAGATCAAGACATAATTATGTTGGAAGATTGATTCCTCCATTTGCACGTACGGATCTATATTTGCATGCTTTTTACACCAGAGTTGTTGCTTCATACAATAGTCTACCATCTAGTTTACGACAAGACTGCACTAACATTAATGATTTTAAAGTAAATTTACGGCTGGGAATTTTAAATAGTCAACAATAGTTTTTATCGACGAGTGCTCACGCACGATTTTGTTATTTATTCTTGATAAGTATATATTTAATTTATCTTTATGGTTGTCTTTTTAATGTGTTTTTAATGTATCTGTGACTTTTTGCTCAAGCTGGCAGTGGGGCACATGTTGTTACGGGGCTTTGCTCTATTCCCACTGCCAGTAAACGCATGTATAATAATATGTATCCTGTGTATATGTGTTATATATGTGTTTTAAAATAAATAATAATAATAATAATAATTTCGTTCCATTTTCCATTTAAAATTTGAATTTCGTTCGATTTTCCGCATTGAAATTTCATTCCAAAATCGATTCGATTTGAATCTGGGCAGATTGTTCTATCCCTGACCGTGATCGAGCTGCGTTATCTACAACAATGGTCAGTCGAGTTGCGTCAAGTGTGTGGTGACATCGACACACGGCTTCCGAGCAACCAGTAAATCTGTTCTCGGTTTTCCTCCGGCGGACTCAACATTGCGTGATGCACGCACCACCACGCTATATGAACTTGAACTCTTGCGGACATGACATATCATTACCATTAAAACATTTTCCCGAAATTGTTTAAAAAACGTAAAAGCACCGTTTTCCAAGTATTCGATAAGGGGTTTAAAGTAATAATTATAATCATTAGTAAGTTTTTTTTGTATGTGTTTGAGGATTAGACGACGGTGCCGACTGATTGTAATGTTACCTCTTTTAGGATCTTTGGAACTAATTTAGTTCGTCAAAAAGTTGAATTCTTATGATCATATGCAGCAGTGAATAGCCCGAATACAAAATTTATAAAAAAAATCGAAGGAATTATAATTATTATCGTACGGTTTCGTTATCATAACTAGGTAAATAGTTAAACATGGTTTCGTGACAGTAAAGTACAAACGATTACATATCTACCTACTGGATGTTTTTTTTTAAATCGTGGGTGTATTGACACCGTATTCTAGGTACCAAAATTGATTTAATTGCCATAGGTACTATCTTATCTGACTCATACATAATTAAATGAATAATTCCATGTATCACAAGTTCTATTTTGGGGGGATTTTTTATATTTTTTAAAAGTATTGTCACAAAAGTGTGGGTGCCATTAATTAAAGGCAGGTAAAATCAGAATTGCATTATTTCTTGTAAATACGTAAAAATACGTATACCAAGAAATGGAGCCTTATTATTGTATTAATTCTATTCACATTTTCTTGAACCTATGAACTTTTTCTTAGCAATTTCCTTGATTTCAATTCATGAAATAAATTTTGTCTCTGAAATTTTCCCCACGTCAAACAAGTCTTGAATCCTAAATCCAGTTATGAACTTTCTTTTACATTAACTTCGAGTGATTTTTGTATTTACTAATTATAAGTTAATTAATAATGTCAATAAACTTACCATTCTATGCTCCGATACCCTTTGGCACAGCAGTGAAGACTCTTGAATTTATTGGACATAACATATTCTTTGGAACTGATTTCTTTCGTGAACTGCAACCACGTCGAATTACTTCTAAACGTATTTTCGGAACAATAGTCAACAATGCCGTACACCTGCCCGCACATTGTTGCGAGCAAAACGCTGGCCCAAAATCCGCGCGAATTCATTGTCTTAAAAGTGACGTTTCCAAGAAATTCTACGAAATATAATTCAAATCACTCATTTCCACCAAGTCCGATCGAACAGGATTACCAGATGAGTCACTAGGAATGCACTAAAATCACACGGATATATTTTATTACATTTCTCGATATAGATTATTGCATATCACCGTTCCGATATTACGTCAGTTGACGACTCTACCTGTTGACAGTAGCACGCACGCTGCCACAATGATATCATGTTCCGGCTTGTTGCTACACGAAAAACGTTGCACAGCGATTTTAAATTTCCTGAAAAAGTCATAATCGACCGGATGCACTGGTATGACATCTAGTGGTGAACTTTAAAAGTTGCAAGCGCTGAAGTGAACGGCTGTTCCATCTAGTGGGAAAAAATGGAATTTCACATAAAGATCTTTTTTCGTTTTCAACAGTTGGCAATTTTGATTTTAAAACGTGTTGATTTGTTTCTGTGAACTCCGTGCGTAAAATTCTGTGATTTTAATTATTATTAGGAATATGGGCAAATCCAAAAAGCTGAAAGTGGGAAAAAATGGACCTAAAGTTGCATTAGAAAAACAAATTGAAGACGACAAATTTGCAAAACCTTCGGGTCGTGTAAAGGGAGAGAAAAGAAGAAAGGACGATGATGAAGAAGTAAGGTTATGTTCCCGTCACTGCTCTTGACAAATGTGAAATGTGTCATAAAACTATCATTAAATGTTTTCTTTCCACAGTTCGTCGGTGACAGGCTGTCGAAACGCATTCTACTTCAAGCCCGGCAGCAGCAGGAGGAATTGGAAGAAGATGCGGGCCCTTCATTCAAGAAACCACTGCCAGCCACGAGACTCGGCCATGTGTCTGAAGACGAGGATGAAGAGGAGCCTGACGATATGGAGGGAGATGACTTCATATTCGAGAACATTGTAAGCCCCATCCTATTGCCAAGAAGACAGTTAAAGTCTAGTACATCAGCAGTTATGGCATTTACAATTAACAACATACTGTACAAATGTTAAACATGGGAACTGGGAAGGTAATTTTGTCCGATCAACAAGTGACATCCATAGGGGCTGTGCATAAAGGACGTCACTCTTCAGGGGGGGAGGGAGGGGGGGTGCACCAGTATGGGACACAGTGTGACTGTGGGAAGGGGATGGGGGGGGGGGGGGGGGGGTCTGGAGGCATAGGACGTCACGTTTTGATATAGATATTTTGAAGCATTTTAAATTTCAGTTGATATGTCGGGACCGGAAATTTCGCTAAAAATGATAAATTCTGATACATTTTACAGTAAAAAATACTTTATTTATATTTAAGGGTGGGTAGAGTTAGATTTGTGACGTCCTTTTAGGGGGGGTCTCGAAAAGTGTGACACAGCGTAACAGGGGGGAGGGGGGGGGGGGGGTGTCAAAAAATCCAATTTTTAGCGTGACGTCCTTTATGCACAGCCCCATACGGGACGGCGACATAATTTGCCAGCTTTCAGCAATGTAAATGTCAAATTTGTCTCTCTTCCACTTGTAGTAAGTTCATATTATTTTATTCGTCCACCAAACCTTATACAAATAAATACAAAATATTCACACCATGTTCTTACCCTCCCCTGCTGAAAATTCTTGCCAAGATCTTGCAAGATCTTGCAAGATCTTGCTAAGATCTTGTATTAACCAAGATCTTGCCAAGATCTTGCTAAGATCTTATCAAGATCTTGGATTTACCAAGATCTTACCAAGATCTTGGTAATATCTTGATAAGATCTTATCAAGATCTTGACAAGACCTAATCAAGATCTTGCCAAGATCTTACCAAGATCTTGGTAAGATCTTAATAAGATTTTATCAAGATCTTGACAAGACCTAATTAAGATCTTGCCAAGATCTTGCCAAGATCTTACCAAGATTTTTTCAAGATCTTGCTAAGGCCCTTAGGAAAATTTTCTATAGTATATTTTGAAGTAGGTATTCCAAAGTATTATGTAATAACGTGTAGTAAACTATAGTATGTGCTATAGTACTTGAAGTACATGCAAAAACTTACTCCATAATACCATAGATTACTGAAGTAAATTCTACAGTATCGGTGGTAAACTAAAGTATAAACTACAGTATTTTTACTACCGCTGAAATAGACTGTTTTTTACTCTGGAGTAAATATACTTGACCTACTGTAGTAATTGTTGATAAATAAATAATAATAATAATTCTAAGTATGTACTATAGTGTTTTTACTACTTGCGATATATACTACAGTTTTCTATAGTAAAGTTATAGGGAACGTACTTCACTGTAGTAATTCGAAGTATGTAGCTAGAGTACTTTGACTACAGACAGAATAAGTTTGCTATAGTAAGTTCTATAGGTAGTATATATACTTCATTGAAAATCTATAGTATCTCATCTGTAGTAAAGAAAAGTGTAATCTACAGTATGTTTACTATAGCCGATTTATATTGTTGTTTAGTAAATTCTGAAGTATCTTCATTGACTTTTTACTACAGTATTTGTAGTAGTAAGGTATATAAACTACAGAATTTTTACTTCATTGACTTAGAAAATTTGCACCACATCACCTAGTAAAATAAACTATAGTAATTATATTACAGAGCGTGAGCTGATATATTTTATGGGGAAATATCACAGATCAATTTACTTTATAAATAAATCTTAATATTTATCGTTTCTCCTATTTTATCATGTTAATAACAATATAATGATCCACTAAATAATATAAATATGTTCACTTAAATATGAAAACTCAATATCATCACTATTAGCGCAGCTAAGTCTTGTCTGCACCGGTGGCCTACTCGGTAAGACGCTCGACTACGGACCACGAGATCGCAGGTTCAAAACACGGCGGTTCCACGGGATTTTATAATTGAAATGTGTAATCAAACCTTGTCCAATACTTCAGAAGAGGTTTCCCGAATGCAAATGAGTATTCATAAATATAGAAAATTTTATTTTTTTATGAAATTTTAACGTTTTTTTGGCAGCAAAATGTACAAGATCTTGCTAAGATCTTGCTAAGCTCTTGCAAGATCTTGCTAAAATCTTGCAAGATCTTGCTAAAATCTTGCAAGATCTTGCTAAGATCTTGGCAAGATCTTGCAAGATCTTGCTAAGATTTTTCAGCAGGGTCTGGCTGAGGCGACCCAGTTTGGCTAATTTGGGATGAAAGGGACCGGGATGCGATGAGGCAAAGTAGAGTAAACAGTCAAAGTAGAGATAGAACAATAATGTAAAATGAGTAAAAATGCGACAGTAAAATGTAAATAGGGGCCTGTATTGTGGGAAACAGGGCCCATAAATTACAGGGGCCCGGGATACGATCGCAACCCGGCACCCTAGCCAGACCGCCACTGGCTAATTGCCTAATATCAAGTAGGTAGGAACACAGTACACTCTACAATGATAAATCGGTAGATATTTAAATGGTTGGATGAAAAAATGTGATGTCATCATCCGATCATCTAACTCGTCATCTACCTCTAGACGTTGAGCTCTGATAGTGATTTCATTGATAATAACATGGTTTGTTTCTCAAGGAACCTGACCAACAGCCAATCCGTTTCATTCAAATACCTTTTTATGATTTGTTGGGTGTGTACCTGAACATGAAATATCCTACCTGAAATGTGCCAGATTTGTTTTGTGACCTTCATAAATTTACGAACTAATTAATAATTTCACTTGATAATTTGAATACGTAGTAATTGGAAAACGTTTCAAATGAACGATAAAGAAGATGATTCATCGGAAAAGGCTCATTAATGAACATGTTCCAGGAAGTGAACGAGGCGGACGAGCGCGCCCTCGAGCGCTTCATGAACCTGAACCCGGAGCCTCGTCGCACGCTGGCCGACATCATCATGGAGAAGATCACGGAGAAGCAGACCGAGCTGCAGACCCAGTGCTCGGATGCCGGGAGCCTCCAGGTCCAGGACCTCGACCCCCGAGTCAAGGAGATGTACGAGGGCGTGAGGGACGTGCTGGCAAAGTATCGCAGTGGGAAGCTACCCAAGGCGTTCAAGATCGTGCCCAACCTGCGCAACTGGGAGCAGATTCTCTACGTCACAGGTAGTCACTTGACCTTGAGTGATTGGGAACAGTTGGTGCACTAGAGTCAACTGTATAATGTCGCCAATGTCACTATTTGCCACTTATCCAATTTTTCAATTCTCTACTGAACTTTAAACAGTTGATTTGGACTATATTGCCATGGCAACATCCAATGACATTCCCAGTGGTTAATTTGTAAAATAATAAGTGGGCGGACGCTCGGCGATGTCAGGGAAACATATTTGCTTACGAAAACAATGTGGGGTTTGGGGGTAGGGTCCCCCAAAATAATGCGGGGCTGTGCGGGGCGCACAGCCCCGGGAAAATGTTGAATTTCAGGACCAAATTTGGTGCCTTTCTACGCGATTTGTACACAATTTTAAGCCAATTTATACTTCTAGGTATGAAAAATAGTGGGCGGACGGCGTCCACCCTGAAAAAAGAGTGAGGAGACGCGTCTGCCCTCGTCCGCCCCCAAATTAACCACTGGACATTCCTTATGGAACATTTAAAATTAAATACTGCTTTTAGTATCTAGAGCATTGAAAAACCGACCCTATGGGCTAGTTTTTCAATGCTCTGTTAAATTTAAACAGTAGATTAGGACTTAATTGCCATAGCCACAACTTTGAATTGCCACCTGAACCCTTGAACTAGGTACGTACTGAACTTGAACTATTAATTACTTAACTGCTTACTGATTTAAAAACCAGCTGTTAGCCACTTTTATTCTTGATGGGTAGGTACTAGGGATGTCGGCGGGTCCAAAAATCAGGAATCGGGTACCCGTCATAATTACTCGGGTCGGAATCGGGTAATTAAACCCACCCTAAAAAAAAAAAAAAAAATTTTTTTTTTTTTTTTTTTTTTGGTGGATGGTGGCTAGGTAAGGGGGTAGGGGTTTAGGTAAATAAACACGTGGCTCTTAGCTGCGTGAGAGGAAAAAATGACCCTCTGTCAGGACCATCTGTGTGCTTGTCCTTGAAAAGAATTTGAGAAAACAGGACAGGACATGATAACATTCTTTGATAATTAACAACTTCAATCATAAGAAAACACGAATTTGTGCACCTTTCTACCCAGGACTCAACTTTTTCACTGTGCTACAGTGTGATTGAAAAAAAAATACAGACGCATTTTTCCCATGCTTCCTACTCCCGACACATGATTTCACCCCTCCTTCCCCATTCCTCTCTCACGCCCCAGAGCAAGCAAGGTCGTTAAACTTCCCCTTGAGACGCAGCTTATAACTGTGCGTAAACAAATGTCTTTCAGCTACACTCTAAAAAAAAATTTTTTTTTTTTTTTTTTTTTGGTACCCGCCATTATTATTTATTACCCGAGTAATTGATTACCCGGAACCGCCCGGGTACCCGGGTACCCGCCGACATCCCTAGTAGGTACCTATTGCTGTGGAGTGTAGAGTATCGACTGTACTGTTTTTTAGCACCCTTAAAATCTTCTGAACAGCTTTAAATTGCAATCTTTCTTGAATTTACAAAATGATTGGAAGCCACACTGTCAGACTCCAATCATATTCGGTACTTACACTTGATTGATTGACATTGAGCGATTTGCAATAAAAATCAATTGAGTATCAAAACAAATGGGTCAATTCGCTGTCATCACTAGGAGAACTGTGTTATTGTAACTATAACATGAGTTTACAATGTGTGTGGTTGCAGATCCGCCGCGATGGAGCGCCGCCGCGATGTACCAGGCCACGAGGATCTTTGCCTCCAACTTGAAAGAGAAGATGGCGCAGCGCTTCTTCAACCTCGTGCTGCTGCCTCGCGTGCGTGACGACATCGCCGAGTTCAAGCGGCTCAACTTCCATCTCTACCAGGGTGAGTGGCATCGCATTGGATCTGCCGCTTTATTTAGTAGAGAATCCGCTAAAGAAATGAACCTAAAATACTACTGAAAATATACCTGTATTTGGTACAGTGGGCCTTAAGTGAAATGTTAACTCCCACCACATTCAAACAATTTTTCCCGTGTTACCGGTCGAGGGGGAGGAGCCTAAACTAATGTAAATGATGGAAAGGGAGGATGAGGGTTAAAACAAGTCTTGAAGCCTGGTGTACACCCAACAAAACATAAAACGGTATTTGAACGTAACGGATTGACTGCTGGTCAGGTTCTATTTGTCAATTCAAACTCGGTATTCCTGCCTGAATGGCAGTCTATGTCAATGTGATATCATGCTATTGAACATTACAAGGTCTAAAAGTAAACAATTTCTTATTGAGTAAATTTTATGTTTGCTTTAGTTTTTAATTTAAAGTCAAGAAAAAGAGAGCTGTCAGTTGTTGTTAGGTACTACTTGTTTTGGTCTGAATGTTGGAAGTACTGAGTGGGCTATATCGGGCCAAACCGGGGCTTGAACCCGGGAACTTTCACTTGTCAGGCTAAAGCTCTGTCAGATCATTCTGAGGAAGTTTTCAATAAAATCTTGCATTATCGTCACCAACGCTAAGACCTTTTTATATTAAATCGGGACTAAGGAATTGTCTTTGCTCGGTCTTTCACTATGACGGTCTTAGTGTATGACCGTCATAGTGAAAGATTTTATTATGTAAGGGGTCCTGATCTTCAAGTTCTCTGTGATTGTTTCAGCCATCCGCAAGGCTCTGTTCAAGCCTGGCGGCTTCATGAAGGGCTTCCTCCTGCCGCTGTGCGAGAGTGGCACGTGCACGCTGCGCGAGGCCATCATCATCGGCTCGGTGCTCTCGCGCAACTCCATCCCCATCCTCCACTCCTCCGCAGCCATGCTGAAGATCGCCGAGATGGAGTACACGGGCGCCAACTCCATCTTCCTCAGGATATTCTTCGACAAGAAGTACGCGCTGCCGTACAGGGTGGTCGACGCCGTCGTGTTTCACTTCCTCAGGTTGGTATGACTTCGGGCAACATGCGGAGATATTGTCTGTCTAAGACCATTGATGGGCATAGAAAAAGACAGTGAAGATGTATTTTATTGGCAAATATTTGAAACAATTTTTAATGTACTACCTTGATGTAATCTGAAATGGAATGAAGGGATTCGTAGTATAAACCTAGCTGTAGTAGGTTACAGTCCAGAAGCATGTGCACTCATATGCAGTAATGTTCTTAACATACCCTTTAATATGATTCAAACCTCAATCATAGTAAAAAAAAATTGTTTTGATATGTTGCACCAGATGTATCAGTGGCCAGTGCTTTAAAATCCATTCACTGTAAGGTTGGCAGCGTGAAACATTGTTGCTCTAGGGAAGCTTATCATTTGTTGCAATACACTTTTAAATATGTATTTAATGAACCCAAAATGTCCATAATACAAATTTAAAATATAAATACAAGTCTGCAAATTGTATACATGTCTTGGATAGGGCTGTGCTGGTAGCATTTTTGGAGGTCGGGTCGGGTTCGAGTCGGGTAGTAAAAATACGTCGGGTATCGATCGGGTAATTTCGGGTATTTTTTTATTTAAAAAAAATCATTGTTAACTCTCTAGGGTAGTATTTAGTTTGATTTACCATGAACAAATGATGAAGAAGCCTTCCTACTGTTGTTGGTACCGTTGCTTGTACCATTTGTACCTGGTCTTGGACTATTACGTCGCAACAAATCATTGTCAAATACCTCGCCTTCCTCATCCCTATCCACAACAAACCGATTGGCACCGTCCGTTGCTTGTACCTGGTCTTGGACTATTAGGTACGTTACGTCGCAAAAAATCATTGTCAACTACCTCGCCCTGCTCATCACTATCCATAACAAAAATATTCATTGCACTTGGCACTTTTACATAATTTAGAAACTCAACAACAAACTGTAAATTGGACGACGCACATATTTTCATCCATCAGTGTTTACATCTCGTCAATTCCAAAATGGCGGACGACCGACTTCACGGCGCAGGCGCTTAGCGCAACCGCGGACTAGTGCAACCTAGCGGGAAAAAGCGCAACTACGTTCTGGAGACTTTTGGCGGCAATTTCAAACTACCCGAAAAAACCCTTTTTCGAGTTTTATATTTTGTTTTCGAGTCGGGTTTCAACTACCCGTCCGAACCCGAAATTTCGGGTACCCGCACAGCCCTAGTCTTGGACAATAGCTGCATTCAGTTCCTTGTCAATTTCTAAACTTGTCCAACTCTTCTCAAATTATTAATCATCTAAGTCAATACAACGTTAAGAGTCTATCTGATGAATGTCTGTCTGCACAGGTTCGAGCGCGACAGACGCGAACTGCCCGTGCTGTGGCACCAGGCGCTGCTGACGTTCGTGCAGCGCTACAAGCAAGAGGTGAGCACCGAGCAGAAGGAGGCGCTGCTCGGCCTGCTGCGTCGGCAGTCGCATCCGACGCTCACGCCGGAGATACGGCGCGAGCTGCAACAGGCTAAAGGCAGGGACGAGGAGACGGCGGAACCAATGGTCCAGTGAGACTTTATCATGTCGAGCGTTGTAAAGGAAGACCCTGTATTATGTAACTAAAGCGACTGCTATGAAATGATAGCAAGGATCTGAAATGATTTCATTTTAGTTAAAGGTCGTTCACGGTAAGAATAATTGACCTTGAAACGCAAAAGTCGAGCTATTTATTAACATTATAAATATGATCATTGATCACTGATATTTTACAAGCATTCAAATAGTATTAAAATTGAGAGAAATTACTAAAGCTTGACAAAAGAAAAGATTTGAAGGTCGTCATTATTACGGTGAACTTACTTGATAGAATGTTTTACCAGGCTGGGTCTGGACTTCAGTTCAAATCATCTTTACGAATGTTCCATCATTGTTCTGGACTTATTATTATACTCGTTTTACATTGTTACATGATACTAACAAACTTGGCAGTTGTCAGAAATTGATTGAATCTGAAATGATAACGTAATGAACACTGGGTTCTATTGAACTGGAGCTACAGAGATACCATACACGATCCATATCTTAGCGGGACTAAGAGGGCGAAAGCCCTCTCGGCTCATACCGTTGCTGTGTCGCTGCACTCTTATGGCAGGGGATTTAAACCTTATTAAACGGCAATTAATTCAAGCCACTAGTTACAGTATTCCTGCTAATTCTGGGAGGTACAGTGGCCAAACATGACCTGAAACGAATTGAGGAAGAAGCATTAAAAAATGTTCTGGCATCTCCACCATGTGAATAGGGACTAGAATCGACACAAAAAGGATCAATTTCTTTAGTCATGCGGTTTTACTTTATACAACTTTAAGTTGACAAAATTCCAATTGCCGAGCAGTCGATTCTAGTTAAACCTCTTTGATTTTTGTTTGTGCACCCAACCAAACAATTACTTATGGTGTGAATAAGTCTCATATTTTCACAATTTATGAATACAATGCTAGATAATGATTACTGACTTCCAGCTACATTGAAATAATGTATACCTTATTTGAATTTACATTTTAAATATGTTCAATTATTTATTGTTTTCATTTGCGAAGCAGAAATCATAATAAAATTTAAGATATTTTCTCTAGACATGCACTCATAAATACTAAATAGGTAATTAATATTTATGAATTACTACCATTGATGTTATTGTCATCATTGATGTTATGTTATTGATGTAATTATCTGTGGTATGAGAAATTAACACAAATCAGGATGCTACTGGACTGTATTGCATGCAGCAGAGACGAGGATTCCATGTCTTTTATGTCGTTACTGCACGTAAATATTAACGGTATTGAAACATGTACACAATTTAATTTATTTTCCCAGATTCTACAAAATCACTTCTATTGTATGATTCTTCAATCAATGTTCTATTTGTAAATGGAATTGTATATATTTTATTTTTATTGATGTATGATTAAAGGATGTGAGAGTAAGAAATAAAAATCATACAGTCAATAATAGTGAAGTTTATTTATTTAATGATTTAATTTTCATGTCGGTACATCAAGTTTAAATCCACGAATTGCCGTAACAATGATCGAATGAGGCAAGCACAAGAAATAAATACATGGACAAATAACCGAGTAAGTGCCAACTTCACGTCAAAAAAACCCTCCTAAAGATAATAATTAAAAGTCTATAACGTTAAGCGGCTAATATCACCTTCTCTAATCTGTTATTTACACAAGTCTAGAGAAATCTGTGGAGTTTATATAGAAATCCTGTTAGTTGCAACTTGAGTGATGTTAAGCATGGTCTGCAACTAGAGAAATAAATATACAATGGCGATAGACGTCCTTATAACAGATGGTAGAATGGTACGAGTCATCGTGTAGCATGTACCTGCATATCATCGGGAAAATATGACTTTGTCAACAATAGACATACCTACATTGACACGCTAGGTAGAGGATTCATTCTAACAGGTTATAATAATAATATTGAAAAATAATTTAAAAAATGGGCACTCTATTTACAAGCTAGAAACATTTTCTTAGTAAAGAAAAAATTGCAATCTCGTTTTTTTGTGTGATGATGAACATAAAACAGTAAGTTCTAATGTAGGCATTGCTGGTCATAATCAACTATCCTCGCTAAGAATATATCATTACCAACATGACTTCAATTCATAGGTATACACTTTGGTGGTTACAGTTTTCGTATTCGTAAAATTAATTCTAATAAGTCCAAAGCAAAAGAAATCTCTTCGAAATTCAAATGCTGTCTAAAATCCAGCGTTTTCGATACATCGAGAAGTAGTTGTAAATAATATTGATATCACATGGAGAAACACATGGATTCGTGTCGTTCGAAAAGTAGAGAAGCGGCTTGGGAAACTGTCGACGAACCATTCAGGTGCTGTTTAATGCAGTTCGGACAACGTCCACGGTATGAAACAATAAACCCAACGCTCGAACTGAATCGCGCCTCGGTTTCAATGCGATGGACTTTCTACATGAAACTGCGACGTATTACTGCATTCCTCTAGGACGTTCTGTTGAGCCATAAGACGGTCTTCAGGAAGAGATAGGCGATGCCGAGCGCGTAGAGGACCTTCTCGCGCTGCTGCTTGTGTAGGTTCTCCAGTTCCAGCGACATGACGCGGCGGTTGAGTTTGGCCATCTGTCGACGCAGGTGCGCCACCTCCTCGCCGGTGCTCATCACCTCGTTGCCGTTGCCCAGCGGCGGCGTCGAGTCCCTGGACAATCAGAGAGGGAGTGTTAGAGATGGGTGATTCATAATCGATTATGTCAATAATCGATTATTTGCATCCAATTAATCGATTATTTAAATCGATTATGTCAGTGCCGATTAATCGACGAATCGATTATCAAATTCCGATTTTCAAGATGGCGCCTTAAATAAAATTTACAGTTGAAAATGGGCAAAATAAGACCTTGCATGGAAGTTTTTCACACAGATAAATGAAAGCTGGCTCTCGATTATTAGCTTTCGATTAATCGATTTTTTAAATCGATTACGTCTGAATTTCGATTAATCGTTGCATCGATTAGTGCCTTATATTAATCGAATCGATAATCGATTACTGAAGTAATTTCGCCCATCTCTAGGGAGTGTTAACATTGTAGTGGTTTTATAGTTCGTTTCGTACCCGGGGATTAATGTTTACGGAAAAATAACATTCAAAAATTTCCGGAAATATTTCCATGAGCTTAACAGGCAATACGGCATTCCTAGGACGGTTTGTAAATTCAAGAAGAATTGTAAAATGTATAAATGTAAAATTTTCAGCTGTTTCACATTGATTTCAGTGTACAAGAAATGTCAATTGTATTATCATTTTGTGTTAAATATTTTAAGTTTTTTAACTCCAAACATAACATTTGAAGAAATTTTATATTTCTTAGAAAAAATGTGAAAAATGAAACTCAAAAATTTCCGAATATTTCCTACTCACATCCTAGATATTTGTTATTTTATGGGAGGACCGAGAGAGGTAGAGGGACATGGTGGAGGGTCATCAACCGGAAGACATCAGAAGTTAAGGCCCAAGATTAAAGGTGAGATTCCAACCCCCCCCCCCCCCCACATTGTATTGGAAGCGGGATATATAGATGATAACAGGGTGCGAATTGATGGGGGGGATTTCCCCCCCTCTGGTTTTCTCATCCCCGGCTCTGTTTCCCAATAAAGCATCCCAGGGGGGGTTAGATTTCCCCCCCTCTGTAAAATGATGACTTTTAATCTACGATACAGATACCTACTTTTTTCTGAAATAAATCTAAAATTATAAAAATTTAGTGTCCCACAAAACAACTGTCAAATTGCATTTATTAGCAAATCAGCTGTATTTGATAAGATTTATTTTACTTGCCCAACACTTCTGATTTCACTTTAAATTAAAAGCAATTTTTTGTTTGAAGGGCTTCAAACAGTGTACAAATCGCTTAGAAATGCACCAAATCCAATCTGGAAATTCAAAATTTCCCGGGGCTATGCGCCCCGGACCCGCATGGTGCTGGGGGATCCTCCCCCCAGGCCCCCCATTGTATTCATGGACAATCGTATTTTTCGCCTTTGCTATATTTACCAACAGTCTCGGAATGTTTATATTTCCTATCCCCCCCTCTGAAAATTGAACAATTCGCACCCTGGATGATAAGCCTATTATAACATAAACACAGATCATAAAATTATACAATGAAAACAAATAAAATAAATGCACGTGGTTGAATTTCAGGTGACATGAGAAGGTAATTACATAATTGATTTTGTGTAATGCTGTCATGTGGTGATGTTGTTGGGGGGGGGGGGGGGGGGGGAGAAAATACATAAATACTTCCATTTATTGAAATTCAATGCAATAAATCGGTACCTAATTTACATATTATAAGGAGTTGTTTTAGCTAATGACAACACATCAATATCTGAATCAACATTTTCATTCTTGTCTTACAGTTCATAGAACAAGTGACTCGCATCACCCTTCATTTACTATTTAAATGTTTATTTATTATTTAGTTGATGTCAACCACTTACAATCAAATACAAGTATTTTATGTTGGAAAACAATTAGGCTATTAGCTGGGCTAAATACCTATATTATCAAATACCCACGAGATAATCATCAACAACAATCGTTACGTAGTCATTACTCATTACACTATCTTGAACTACTAATTAGGTGTAGGAAATTTACACACATTAATGTGTTTAATGCTCCATTGTTATAGACAAAACAAACAGTGACTTGAACATTGTTGACAGCCAGCAGTTTGCGAGATAAAACTGCATGTTGAATACCCTCTCTTATCTAACATTTCTGTATAAAACAATCTGGCTTGTTTTCACTGGTTAACCATTTGAATACCACCATGACATTTGTTATGTTTCCTTCTCAGACTGGTAGTTCAGCATAGAGCGGTTCAGCATACATTCTAGAATTAAATGTAATGGGTCTATTCCAATGACACCACATGACTACTATGATATTGGCAGTGGTTAATTTGGGGGCGGTCGAGGGCAGACGCGTCCCCTCACTCCGTTTTCAGGAAACACGAAGGGTGTACGCCGTCCGCCCATTTATTTTTCATAGAAGAAATAAAAATGGTCTTTAAATTGTGTGCAAATCACTTTGGCCTTCCCCCCCAACCTCCATAGTTTTCATAAGCAAATACATGTTTCCTGACATTGTCAAGTATCCACCCGCTCATTATTGTACAAATTAACCACGGGATATTGGCCAAATTACTGCACCCAAAGTTGTGAGAATGCTTTTTCCTCATTAAAGAAGTGTTTCTACAACTCACATTTAACCACTTTCACCTCCATTAATGTAAATTTTAAAAATTTGTCTACGGAATATTATTGTGTTGATCGTAATTTTAAAAGTCCCAATGTAGAGAGTCCTGTAGAATGACAATTCCGGGACTTCGGAGATTTAGAAGTCCAAAAAGTTTGAAATTCATGCAAATCTAAGAGGATGGGAAGGGATGTGCTTTGTGAAAATAAACCGACCGAACCATGGCTTGAACCCGGGTCCTCTCACTTGTCGGGCAAGAGCTCTACCAACTGAGCTACCCGGTCGGACGGACAGATATTAGACACAACGCTTTGATGAGGGTTAGAGATCTCCGAGGAGAATGGAATGAAGGTAGAGAATGCCCACTACGAACTGTCATACCACCGGTGACGATGCTGTGACCATGCCTCTTTTACTCGACTTAACAAGGAGAGTAGAGTTTGAGTTTGAATGTTAAACGTGTTCTCGAACACGACTCACCTGTTGCTGTTGTTCATGAGCCTCTGTTCGAGCTGAATCCGATGCTTGGGAGGTCGAGACAAGAAGGATCGGTCGTTCGGCGACTCGGACAGCGTTCTGTTGTCGTAGTCGTCGGCCGACGGGAAGTAATGATCGTCCAGCGTGATGACTCTTGGAGGCGTCTGAAAGATCAGTTGGGTTGTCAAGCAGGGTTGGAAAAATCATGGGGTTTTCACTTACCTACCTAAATGATTTGTGGGAGTGGGTTTTTGGGTGCAATAGTAAATTTAAACATCTTGAAACTAAATTGGTCATAGAAACATCTCTATTGACATTACTGCCAGATGGTCAGCGTCTTAGATTAGGGGTTGGAAACCTGCGGCTCCTTGGTGGTTCTTGAATGGCTCTTTATGATTTAGGAGATCAGAACCGACAATTTTAAAAATTTGAAGAAGAAAAACGTCCTGCGGGGCAACATTGGGAAGGTTATTTGATTTAGTTTACATTCATTTTGGAGTCCAGAATCACTTTTAAATTGTTGAAATTCTGAAAAAAACTTCCTGCGGAGCAATTCAAAAAATCAAAATAAATTAGGTAGGTAGTATAATTCAATTTATTATTTTCGGTGCATTATGTTTGATTGCCTCTAATGCGGCTACCATTATTATCTACCTAATGTAATAATTATTGGGAAATTGGCTCCTTCACCAAAAAAGGTTGCCGACCCCTGTCTTAGATAATTAACTAGTTATTTTTGTGTTCGGTAGGTTATATGTATTTAAACCACAATTAAAATAAATTGAAATAAAAATGATAGTATCATGTAGCCAACCAATCAAGTTGGATCACAAGTCCAAATCACAAGTCCTGAAAGTGAAACTGCTCGCGGCAGATTTGTGATTGGTCAATAGAAAAGAACACAAAACGCCATATGGGAGTGCAGCTTCAGTGTCTAATTGCAATGAATGAGCCGACTCACCTGCACTCTGGTGAAGCCTGGATGAGGGTCCTGAGCCATGACTGAGTTCTCCAGCTGCAGTTCCCTCGGCGGAGCTCTCGTGCCGTGATGCTGCTCCTGGCCTGCAATATACATGTTCACATCTCATTTGAATCTCGTTTGAATTTGGCCAAGAACTGGAAAGACATGAGCAAGCATTAAAATAGCAAATGTTTCACTGATAGTGATAGGTACCTACACTAGGTATCCTTTATTTAAAAAAAAAAAATAGTCTGGATGCTGTTTTCACCACAATGTATAAGTACCTAGTTAGGTTTCTACTTTCTACTACCTACCTAGAAGTCACTTTCTGACAGAAATATTGTATCCAGGAGGCCAAGTCTTGAAACTTACGCCTTCAGGACGCAAACGCTCTAGGACGTCATAAAGTCCCATTTACTGTAAGAATGACGACCTTGAAATCTACAGATAACTGTTTAGCTTCATTTTTAATACGGTTTTATGACTTTATAATATCTGTAATAATAATTATAATGTTAATAAATTGTTAACAATAGATTGCTGGATGACAATTAAATAAGTGGCTTGACTTTATGTTTCAATGTCGATCACTCTTACAGTAAATGGGACTTTATGACGTCCGAGAGCGTTTGCGTCCTGAAGGCGTAAGTTTCAAGACTTGGCCTCCAGGGACAGAACCAGTTACCTACCGGAACCGAAAAGAACCGTTATTTTTATAGAAACCAGAATCGGAACTCATATTACCTAATTATTTATGGAACCGGAACCCTTATTAATATTAAATATGATTTGGGTTCCATAAGGGTTCTTATAATAATAATTTTCATTGAATTTTTAATGCAAAATCAAATCTGAAATTATTTACTGGGCCATTCCACGGTCACTTACATTACATTCACAACAAATTACTATGTGCACAGCACATTACAGAGTTTTACAGAAAATTGATAGGACGACTTTCAGAACAAAAAATATGACTAGAACAACCGTCAAAAACTGTTAATTTACAATGAGTTTGATAACTGATAGGATATTTTAATATTGCCAATATTGAATCATATTCAGTGGTCACTAGTTTACATTACACTAAAAGTGCAGTGATTTTTTGGATGTTATCAAGAATATAAAATTCTCTTCTTGTAGAGTAGAAAAAAAATTAAAAACTATACCATAATATTACCAAAATATGAGTTTTTCAAAATAATGATCACGAGTCAAATTAATGTTAAAGTGACCCGCAACCAATATGTGGATTGGGATTTTCTTGAAAAAACAGGTATTTTACGAACCCCTTAGAAAGCTCAATCCAATAACAATGGCATACAATAATAATAACAATGCCGAACAATGGTTCGGCATAACAATGGGGCATGGTGCGCACGCAGGTAAAGTAGGGGACGGGAAAATAAAATGACCCTTTTCCAATCCACAGATCGACTGCTGGTCACTTTAGACATTTCTGAGCATGTAAGTTCCCAAAAGTCGATTTTCAAAAACAGAGTGACTATTTTCACTGTACAGTGAAAATACCTAGTTGCGTTCTTAAAAAAAATTATTTGAATTATTGTGAATTTGATGGAACAGATTGGAACCCTTATGGAACCGGGGGGACCATTATTTTATTTTTTCTAGGAACCGAAACTGATATTTTTAAAAGTTGGAACCTGTACCGATATTCATTTGGGTTCCAGTCCTCGATTGAAGGTATTTGTAACTGTTAGCTTGACATTCAAAAAAACATAAATCTAAACAATAACTCGACTCGAGTCACTCACCGATCACTAAGATCCTGTCTGGCACGTGCATGTCAAACTTGTCGTGGGCGCCCCACGCGACGCCGTTTCCCATCTCATCGTCATTGTCGCCGTTCACTTTGATTCGCTTGGGAACTCGCATCTTCTGACTGATGTCGGCCGTGAAGTTCGAGTCGTACATCGGATCGAACTCTGCCGAGAACCGTGATGGACTCGTAGTCTGAGACATCTGTCAGTGCAACAGGTTCATTGATCTTAGGTCCTAGGTAACTTTGATGTATGAAAATTGTATGATGGAACAAAGGTAATGATTGCATACGACAGTAAATGCCAAGAATCTGGTTGCTGCAGTCATGTCTATGGGTCTGCAATGACATTGAATATGTATATAATTTCGTAAATGAGAAGATGAAAGGCACAATATAACGGAGTGTATAATTTTATCATACCTACACGAAAACAAAATAGGTCTGACCTAGTAGGGAGGTTCTATTCTTGACAATTTTCGGTATGTGCACAATTGTGGTGTTTATCCATGCCAAAAATTTTGAAATTTGAATGTACTTTTGCAAATGAAGACATTTACTTAAGTAAAATAGTATCAGAACTGTAATTAACAACGAAATTTAATAAACCCACCTTCGTAACGTCTCCTCTCCTTCAACTTCCGTCAATGAAAACAAAGATGGCCGACTGCGACGCAAAGTCGATATCACCGTGGTCGACAATCGAAAATCGAAGATCGAATCGAATGCAAAACTTCTTTACCGATTTCCGCTTTCCTTCCATCGGTGGTAACTTCCGGTAAGATTTTTGTGCAAACCTCTTCTGTTTATTTCCATTTGGGTAATTATTCTTCAACTTAAATCGTAAATATGTTATTTCATTAGTTTCTTAACATTATATACTATATTTATTTTAATTTCCGCACGCTCTTTGTGTAGAAAAGTGCCTGATGTGGTCCGATGAAAACTGATGTTTACGTGACACTCATGTGGGGTCTACCAACTGGCACTGCAGTAGGTTGATGAGTGTCGGTATTTTAATGAATATCATATTGTTGTGTTTCAGATCTAATTATCATTAACAATGGCAGACGCTGCACCTTCTACTGCAGCTAAGCCCAAAGCTAAGCCCGCCGCGAAAACGGCGGCGAAGCCCAAAGCAAAATCCGAAGCAAAACCGAAGTCTGTCAAGCCCGCGGCCGGTAAGCCCGACGCTGCTGCCAAGAAGCCGAAAGCTCCACGACCTGTACGACAGAAGACTGTTGGCAAGATCCACAAGCACAAGAAGGCTGATGCGAAGAAAGCAGCAGCGAGCACCGGCGAACCTAAGAAACACAAGAAGCGACCAAAGTTGCGTCACGGTCGTCTCTTTGCCCGTGCCATCTTCACCGGATTCAAGCGTGGGTTGAGGAATCAGCACGAGAACACCGCTCTGCTCAAGGTCGAGGCCTGCAAAACCAAGGATGACACCTGGTTCTACGTAGGAAAGAAATGCGTCTTCGTTTACAAGGTGAGTTTAATGTGAAAGTTTCTTCGATTCGTAGACTAAAACTCGAGCAGTTGATAGCCACACGTGAACATAGAATCAAGACTTAGCTGCGTGCGACCTCAAGATCCGATTGCTATTCCAGGGAGTGCAATAGGTATCCAAAATTTTATCATTCAGAAGTTATTGAAAAGTAGCGTCATCTTATTCAAGCAACAGTTGGTTATCATTTGAGATCAAGAACAGGTAGTGCACCTAGGTTAGAACTAAAAATACAGAGCTTGTGCACCCAGACACCTGAGTTTGCGCTTCCTTGGCTTGCAATATTTGGTAATTGTACGATAGGTAGGGTCAATGTCCCAGATCTCGTCCACGTCCCTAATCTCGACCATCATGAATACTCCATTAACCATTAACCATACTCAACCACTTTAACATTGAATTTCTCAAGTGGACAAGATTAGGGGCAGTGGCTTTTTGCTCATTTAAACTGTAAAATAACATTTCTGAGCTCACCCTGCTAGAAATGACCCATCAAAAATGAATCTTCAAGGTCTAATTTATCATGGAATGCAGCAAAGTTGTAACATTTCAGAAACAGTTGTTTTAAAAATTAGTTTCTGCTGAATTGTGCAAACGAGAACTGGGACACTGACCCTAGCCTACGGGAATACCAGTAGGGGAATTGCTCCTTCATCCCGCCATGATAAAGGACAAAGGGCTGCGTCCCTTCTTGTGAATTAGCCCAATGATTGTTTGAACCATCCATTAAACTATAATTCCTCCCTCTCGGTGTATTCAGAGAGTTTTGTATTCCTCCTACTATTTAGGCTAGTATTGTTGTGGTTCAATAGTTAAAAAAATTGCAAGCCAAGGAGCTGGGCTGAGGTTTTTAATTTTCTTTGGGAAGTAATCCTAGATTTGATTGTTGTGCCCTGCCAAGAAGTTGTTACATTACATGACACCTGAAATCTAGGCAGAGGTCTATCGATAGGGTTGATCAATTAACTGTATGTAGGTAGGTACCTAATTGATTTGACCATCTATGATTTGACAAACTCCTATAGTTTTGGTGCATGTAATCTTGTACACATGAAAATTTTCCCATTGCCGGTGGATTGCGTTTATTTTGAAGTTCATTCTGAACTGAAACTTTGTTCAAATTAGAAACTCTCATTCTGACAGTTCAATGATTCTGTAATGAAGTGACACTTGATGTTTTATAATAGTGCTGACTGCTGATGCCCTGTAGTATTAATTAAACTGCACTGCAAAATCTTACCAAAAGATTTCAGCACTTTTCACTGACACAGAGGTGGTGTGGTAGCCATGGTGCTTAGAATTTGCCATAATTCATACAAATCTCTGATGAAATAATACCTCAAACAACAGCATAAAACCATTATATCTTACCCTTTGCTCCAATTATATGTTCTGTTCTTAATTGAAGCTCCAATTAAACTAGTATCCCAAAATAATTAATATTTGTAGTGCAGCGTTGTCAGATTTGTGGTAAATTTCTCACATTAACCACATTTTCTTTCTTATTTGTCCAGTGACCCATATTTTCAAACGGCAGTCTTATTCTAAAAGTTATTATCTTTAATTTGATTGAGACTATTTTCAATATTTTGTCATTCCTCTTGCAGTTAAATTGCTATATTGCTGCCAGCATTTTAACAGTCCTCACACCAATTTTTGACAGCAAATTTAAACGTAAATACAAAATTCACAATTTCTCCACTTAATTTCTAGGTAGGTAAGCCAAATTGGGAACTCGCTCTAGTTGTAGAATGGATTAAAAACGTGAAATATTTAGAGTCTAGGTATACATGTCTACAGGGCCGGTTTTAGGAAGTTTGGTGCCCTGTGCCAAGGTAACAATTGGCGCCCCCCCCCCTCTCACCCCACAAACTTCAGATACGAAATTCGTCGAATCGAGGTTGCTCACGAATACAATGGGGGGTCTGGGGGGAGGGCCCCCCAGCACAATGCGGGTCCGGGGCGCATAGCCCCGGAAAAATTTTGGGCTTCAAGATCGCATTTGACGCCTTTTTAGCATATAATTATACTGATTGGATTACAATATAGGCAATAATAATTTATACATTTCAATGCAGGATTATAAATCTTTTGATTACTATTTGACTATTTGATTACTATAAATTTCATTGGTTAAAAACTAGTGCTTACGGAAGTGCTTTTCTAGTATTATATTTACTAGTGCTTTCAATTGCGTTAATATGTATGCAACAATACATATTTTATATTTTGGCGCCCCCTCGGCGCCCTTCGGGCGCCCCCTCGAGCTTGGCGCCCTGTGTGGGGGCACAGGTCGCACTCCCCTAAATCCGGCCCTGCATGTCTAGGATGTAGAAAACTAAACATTATTATTGGGGCATAAAAAATTTTCAAGTGCTAATTGATACCTACAGAATGATTGATAAAAATCGCCGAATTTTAAAATATTTAACCTAGTTTTAAAACAATTATATCGGCATTGACGTCATGCATGGACAGAGCTCAGCATTGCCATGGCGACGAAGTATTCACCACGGTAACACAAGGATTAAGAAATTACTTCATCACGTCACACATAGATTTTCCTGCCAAAATGTCACATGAAACTTCAATTTGATATTTTATGAATTAAAAATTAAAATGTTAATTTTTTCGGTTGAAAAGTGCATTTGATTTGTCATTATTTTTTGTGTTGATATTTACAAATTTAAAATAAACATTTTTAATGAGACTTCGCTATTGTGAAATTCATTCATGACAATGACAGATTGTTGTCATTGTGGGTTTGCTGCATTGGTTGAAATGTTCTTGTTGTCTCTGCTACAGGCGAAGTCGAAGACTCCCATTCCCGGCGACACGAAGAAGAAGTCCCGAGTGCGCGCCATCTGGGGCAAGGTCACTCGGCCGCACGGCGCCACCGGCTCAGTGCGCGCCAAGTTCACCACCAACCTGCCCCCCAAGACCATGGGACGCCGGATTAGGATTGTAAGTCACCGCTCTTCACTAGAGAGCCTATATACTGCGGAAGAGAGTGGCCAACTGGGTGACTGTTTTCTGTTGGTTGAAGAATTAACCAGGCCGCTTTAATGGGAGCCGCCATCTTGTGCTCAAACAGTGGGCAAGTTAGAGAGCCTAGGGCTAGTAGCTGGCTGTGGCAGGACCTAGTTGACGACCTTGCCAAGCGTCCATGACTTGAGTACAAGATGGCGCCCACGAGTTGGCCACTCTCTTCCCCAGTATATAGGCTCTCTACTCTTCACACTCTAAATTGACCTACTGAATCCGCTCATTACAAAATTGTTGAGTCATTTGAGATTGGGTTTTATGGAATCTTCCAGTGGAGTCAGGATGATAGGAAAGAAGCTTGCCTGGCAAGTGAGAGGTCCTGGTTTTGGTCAGACATTTTTCTCTTCATCCTTCTCAATGTCCAGATAGTTTTATTTACCACTGATTTACTTATCTGAATATAAGTAAATGAAACTAGACGTTAATTTAATAATGTCACATAGTCATGTATCAACATACTACTAGTGAATCTAACAACATTGACAAATTGTTCTGCCCTGAAAAAGCGAGTCAATTCCTATAAAATAAATGAACAAATATCTGATTATACTTTTGGTAAATCCAGGTCCATGAAAGTACGACTTGTCGACGTTATTTCCAATCAATGGGATACATTTCAGTAGTAGCTACATTACCTCGACAGCGAAAGCCCCAGTTGGAATGAGGTTTTTGATGATGTTCCATAACTTAACAAGTTAATGTCTTCTTTTCAGATGCTGTACCCGTCTCGGATCTAAATATTACTTTCTTTACGTGGGGGATGTATAAAAAATAAAAAAACCCGTTACTAATTTGTAGTAAATTACGGATTACTTTATTGGTCCAATACGCCTGTCCTCGGTCTGTCCTTACAATCATTACCATGGGCTAATAGTTACTTAGGAATTTGTATGAAAAAATATTTAGATTACTAGAAGTAATTTAGGTACTATTTCTACAGAAATGGAGTAGGCAATATCCACTAACGTCGGGATTGCTCTTTGTAAATACGAAACTGTTGCCAACACGGAGAAACAAGATAGGTGTCACAAAACCATCTGATTGGTCAATTCAAGTCACGTGCCTACGTAATTTAGTAGCGCCAACGAAAGTATTTAGCGCTGACAATGTAGCCCATTATAAAGCAAATACCACTGGTTTTAGGGAACATTTTGAAGTGAGAGGCGACTTAAATGGCAAGTGTCTCAACACTGCTCCCAAGTGATGAGCTTGCTAGCGCCGTGTTTGAGCCTGTGTTCGACCATTAAAGCAGACATCTCCAGGAGACGAACAGGCATCGAGCTGCGAGTGACTAAGGTCGTGAAGAGATGCGTCGGCTGATCGTCGTGGCGGCCTTGCAGCCAGGATCGTAGCTAACATCACACCTGTACAGTAAGAAGTTCATAACATGTACTACAGTAATTTTCACTGCCAGCTATTGGGCAATGTTTGGCAAATTCCGTCAAGAACCCTTGCTAGCATTCCTAGCAAGCTTTCCTTCCATTGCATTCGGCTGAGAGCTACCTACACTTCCTGTGACCGACCTTCTTCCACATTCCACCTTTCCGAGAGAAGTACAAAATAATGTGATTCCGATTATACGCTCGCAGTGAAAACTACTTGAGGATAAACCACGAGTGAAGGAATATGCAATCTAATCAAGATTCTCTTTTTGTGCTTTTCCTAAGTCGAGACTGGAGAGACAAATGTTGGGAAGGTTCCCTACTAATAGGCCACACACTTCCTTCCCACCGGCTATCCTTGGTTCCATTCCCATTAATTGTCATATAAAGTAGAAAGTTAATTGAAAAATTCCCAAAAAATATTAAAAGTCAACAAATTAACAAAAACGATGAACTGTCTTTTCCATTAAAATGGAGAGTTGTCATTTCCTGAGCCAGGACTATTGAATCAGTACTCCAACTACAATGCAGAACTTGCCTCCGAGAGGCATTACGACGCGCCACACTCCAGGCTCGATCTTCGGTGGAACGGGGAGGCCATGAAACACGTCTGCCGATGCTCCGTCTCGTTCCCTTGCGTCAGCTCGGCGCGCATTCAGTGGTTATCTTCGCTGAAGCTCTCGAATGTCGCATCTAGAGCCAGCATGGCTAAGTTCCACGTTCCAGTCAACTGTCCAGACAAATATGTAATCAATCTTCGATATTATATTCGAAAATCTTTTAAAAGTTGTTGAAAATTGGCTTTGAATCAACTAGTATCCAAAATATGGCTGTGTTTTGAGTGGCAAATTTTTTGACATGTTTCTCGTAGTCTTGCTCAATGAAATGTTCTCACAATATATATAAAAATATATTTGAAAAGTTCTTTCTCCAATACTTTTCAATTGTGGGCTTGTAATTCTCCCAGATTTAAAACAAAAAATTGTGAAGATATGCCCTCCATCAAGTTAAAAAAAAAATATATTTGTGGTTGTTAAGGTGCTGCAAGCGCAAGCAATTTTGCTGCGTTTTGTAGACACATTTTGCGATACGATTCGAGACGAAATGGGTAGACCAAATTATTTGAAATTTTAATCGTAATTAGATAAAAGACAAACTTAGGGTTATCCCTTGGTACATTTTTAATTTTTTGTTTCGTTAACTAGTAATAATTAGTGGATTTTGGATGAAAAATTTGCTATTTTCTTGTGTCCCTGGGTGCCGTATAAAATTTAATTTCAAAAATGTGCCAAGTGATAACCCTAAGTTTGTCTTTCATCTAATCATGATTAAAATTTGAGATCAATTGGTTAACGGGTTTGGTCTCCAATCGTATCACAAATTTCAGAGTTTTCGCGGTTTTGTTGAATAACCGGCCCCTAATTAACGATGCAATAAGCAAAAATGAAAAAGTGCTACTAATATACAATCAGACTGATCATGTGAACATCCTGTAAAAATTACACCCACTAATGAAACAATTTTTGTCTCAATTTTCTTAAACGGCCAAGCGCTTGTATCACCTTAAAATCTAATATCTTTTGGGGTCGAAAAGAAAATCATTTTGAGCTCATGTTTCTTACATACCTGGTTTTTACTAGGAAATCGCTCATTGTAACTCGTTGATAAGCGAGCGCCGATACGCGCTATACCTCGAATATACTAATGCAGCTTGAAATAAATTGTAATATTTTTAACAATTACTCTGGCAAAGATTTACCGAAATTCAAGAAATGTCAAAATCGTATTACTTCAAAAAGTTTGCAAATTATTGACCCCTCTCATTTGAATGAAAGGAAAACAACATTTTTCTTAATGATTAGGGGCTGGCTGGGTCATTAGTGGAGGGGTGGGGTCGACAGGATGCGACTTGGGTCACTCAGCAGGGTGCCCGCGGCAAGGGTAATAAATAAAAATAATCATCTTTTTTATTTGAATATTGCTCAAAAACAATAACAGCCTATTCTAGCATGATATTAGTGTATGTTCAAAATTTCAGTTTGATTGGTCAATCAGTGCTTCCAATATGCGATGGACAAATAAAAAGTGGTATAAGAGTCCCGTAGAAACGCTTGCTAATCAATCGCAAATGGTTCTACTTCTGTACATTCCTTCATCTCACTGTGGAAGAATGGTGCTGCTACTACAGTTGTCTGCAACCAGAAAAGAAAGGTAAGAGAGGAGAATATTTTCAAGTGATCCATCTTCGTTGCTTCGATTTGAAGTGACCGCATTCTTGAGATTGCGTAGGCGGAATTGGCTTCCTGCCATGGTTTGTATCTCTACTTCCTGTAATAGTGTTATTTTGTTGTTTGAGGTCATTGCTGTAAAATATAATATTATTTGGTCCTGGAAATAAATTGCCTACTTTTTGCATTTACCGATCTGAAAAATTCATTAAAAATATATTATTGTTTTGGGCACGGCTGAAGACCTCCATTTAGGTTAAGAAACTACAATTTTTTGGTATTATTCATCTGGTTTGATGTGATATTGTTTAGAAAATGTGTTCACGGAGTCACTGTTAGATGTGTGATCCAGAAATAAAAAATAGATAAAATTGAGACTGGATACAAAATTTTGAAATTTCCCGCAAATATCAAGAGGGCTGTGCGATTACAGGTGTTGGAAAATGGCGACTGTTGTAAATTGAAATTTGTATTTCGGAGAGAAATTGTACTTATTTGGCCTTTTCTAGCCAATTGGACTATATTAAGGAACAAAATTACGTAGAAAGCACGTAGAAACAACTATCTTATTAAATAACTGTAATTTACGTTCCGTGCCCATAAGCTTTTTGTCATTTTTAGGTCTAGACAACACCATAATGACAGTGATTTACTGACAGCTCCAGCGGAATTCTCAAGGAAATCCTATTCGTTTATTGTGCTATTGCCTGTGATATAGTTAAAATGTCTGTGTTTTGCTGCTTGAAATGTTTTGATGGACTAGGCTTCACCCCCAACAGTCTTCCGCGTAGAGAAATCAATCCAATCGTTCTCGACACTGGACATATGGGTAAGTTCCTGCGGGGCAAATTATTTTCTCTGAAAAGTAGACATAGCAGACTGTAGGGTAAATTTACGATAAGCGTCTTCCTTTGACCTTGATCGTGTTAAATGAAGGAGCAATTCTAGAGTGAAGACGCTTTTCGTAAAATTACCGACTGTAGGTTATAACAGACTGCCTTTGCAGGACATGACGTGGTCATCGTGAAAAACGGCCAGCGCATCTGCGGCAGTGGTGGGGCGTTGTGCAGCGCGCCTCTCGTCCAGAGCAAGTCGTACTTCGAAGTGAAGCTGCAGCAGTTCGGTGTTTGGGGCGTCGGATTGGCAACTCGGAATGCGGATCTCAATAAGGCGCCCGGCGGCCATGATGCGGAGTCTTGGGTCCTGTGCTGTGATGGAACGTTTAGACACAACAATAAGGAGTTGCACAAGATTACGAACTCGCCACAGGAGGGAGATGTGCTCGTAAGTTCAAGGACATTTATTCTAGAGACTTGTGGCTGTGTCTGTGGCTCAATAGTATTAACTGCTGTTTGGACGTCTAGTGTAGTAGGTACCTAATGGCCTTTTCCACTGGCGGCACTAGTTCTTGACATTTTTATTGAATATTGTATGGAGACGTCATTTCAGTGCAACCCCAGTGCGTGCAGTGGAATAATGCCATTAGTCTTTATTTAGCATTTTTGCTTTTCTTATACAATTAACACTTTACAGCTCTCCAGTCTTGGCTTGACACCACTCTTACATCCAGAAAGTTTCTTATAATCTTCAATGAAATATGATGAAAGATTTTGGGATTTTAAAAATAAGGAATCTTGCTCTAATAATTGTCGTAGTAGGTACTTTTGTCAGACTTACTTAATGAATTCCATTAAGAAATAATCAGCTGTGTAGCCTTCAAAACCTTTAAAGGTCTGCCTGTCTTCTATCTATTTAAATAGGCAGCCTACCACTTCTACTTAGATACCCAGGGTGCGAATTGTTCAATTTTCAATTTGGTAAAATCAAAATTTCAAGTATGTTGGGAAATATAGCAAAGGCGAAAAATACGATTGCCCACGAACACAATGGGGGGTCTGGGGGGAGGGCCACCATGCGGGTCCGGGGCGCATAGCCCCGGGAAATTTTGAATTTCAAGATTGGATTTGGTGTATTTCTAAGCGATTTGTACACTATATTTTGCCATTTTTCGTGATGAAAAAAGAGCATTATAAAAGAGGATTTGCTTTTAATTTAATAGGGAAATCAGAAGTGGTGGGCAAGCAAAATAGATCTTGGAATAAATAAACTTATCAAATACAGCTTATTTGCTAATAAAGGCAATTTGACAGTTGTTTTGTGTGAAAGTCTATTTTTATAATTTTAGATTTATTTCAGATTTAGGTATCTATTGTTTTGTAGATTAAAAGTCAACATTTTACAGAGAGGGGGAAAATCTATCCCCCCTGGGATGCTGTAATGGGAAACAGAGCCAGGGATGAGAAAACCAGAGGGGGGGAAATCCGCCCCATCAATTCGCACCCTGTAGATACCTACCTAATAACTATTCTGCTGTAGGACTTTCTGCAGACCAAGTAATTCACTAAAATTGTCGAGATATGAACTGACGTAATCGTAGGGTAGGTGGGTCTAACTCTTTTTTTTAAAAATAGGTACTACAATGTATTGATAATTTTGTAAAACGTATCTCTCCACAGGGTATTTCCTATGACCACATCGAGTTAAACTTCTACATCAACGGCAAACCTGTCGACAGTCCGGTGACCGGCATTAGAGGCAACGTTTATCCAGCTCTATACGGTACGTAGTTCATATCGGGCAAAGTTGAATAACTAGGAAAACGCTCTGTGTACCGCGTTGAAAAGAGAGCCTTCTTATTGTATGTGATTTGATATGCGTTTGCAAGTCTCTGCTCTACAGGCCTTGGACCTGAAGTACTCTAAATAGCACTGATATAATAATTGAAATTATTGGCATAAATAAATTTTCAAGATTAGATTTATATTAGATCAAATGTCCTTAAAACGACAATAACTTTTAAAGATAAAGACAGATTAGTTTGAAAATGGGCAAAAGTACATAAAATGTTGGTCCCAATGACCATGCAAAGTTTTAAGTTGATCCATCAAATGGTTCTAGTTGAAATTTTAAAAATCACAAGATAATGGGTTTAAATTTTATTTTTAACCAATCGGAGGATTTGGCTTAAACTTCATAAGATTGGGGACAATGTTGGTTGCAATGACTCTGCAAAATTTCAAATTGATCAAACCAACCAATCGAAAGATACTTTTCTAAAAATTTGAACCAATCACAGGATCCCGTTGAAAAACGATCCCAGAGACCGATTAGATTACCTTAGTAGGTATGTCGTGCAAAATTTCAGATCGATTTGTTGTGCAGTTTTACCTGGGTAGTGCAGGCAAAAAAAAAATTAAATAACAGTGGAAGTGCCATAAGAGTATTTGTGGTGACACTTGCTCAACTAACCATCAGCCATTGCAATACAAGATTAGCTCTATATCGACAGTTAATATTGTTTTTTCTCTTCCAGTGGACGACGGCGCCATCTTAGACATTGTGCTCGACAAGTTCACACATCCACCACCGAGCGGGTTCGACGCTATCATGCTCGAACAGTCCCTCCTTTAACCTCGGACCCACGACTACGACACAATTCACGCCCTCCCCTCCCAGTTGGTACAGCAGCTCGCCGCTTGTGCGGACATGTCGAGAAGAAGACACAATAACTTCACTGCACCGCTGTGTCATCGCTCCCAATCACAGTCGGTTTATTTCATAATTATACTTTACGCTTTAATAAAAGAACTGAGCAGGAATTAATCATAATTTAGTTCTAACAATTAATATATCTAGGGGTGGGACAATTCAAATTTCTCACAATTCCCTTCTTTATTATTTAGCTAAGTAGATGTATTTTAAGGTTTTAAAAACCTGGCTACTTATTACTTCATAGTATTTTTATTTTTCATTGTAATAAACAAATATGCATTTTTTGTTCCTACAATTGATAAGCAAAAAATTGTAGCAACATAAATAGTAGTTTGAAATTTCAAAGAATTGGAATCATATAGGTAAAATGGTGCCAGGTGGAATTAGAATCTTCCCATCCCTAAAAATTACTAACAATTGTGACTGATCAGGTAATGTTTATAGATTAATGATTTTAATTAATCAGATCCCTGTCCGAGAGATCGAGTGGTAACTTTCGATACTGGCAACTTCTCTCTCCTATCTGTTTTAATTTGTAACTAGTACTATGTTTTTGTCTATTTTGTATCATATTTAACTCCAAGAGAGCATTCACATTAATTAGTAATTGACCATTTTTTTAATGAATTACATCATACATGTGGTTACTATTTACTAATATTATGGAAGTAAATTAATAACTTCGATCTTCAATGCTGTCGAATTTATTTTGTAGCTAGTTCCTTTGAAACCCAGCTTGTCAAATGATGGTGCAAATTGCTTAAAACTCGGACACACTGTCAAGTAAAAGCAGAGGGCTGAGTGAAGAGCAGCTCTCTCATTGGCTGACAGCTGTCACTTGAATTTACTTGGCTTGGCTCTGCTATTTAATCATTATCGAAAAGCATAGAGTAACTTCATGTGTTCTATGTTTTAGGCTAGAGGCAGTCTAGGCTAAATAGGTCTAATCTTGAGATTCGCGTTTTAAAACCGTTTTATGTTTGCATTCATAAAACTTGAAAAAGTTGAAGGCTAAGGCCTAGTTGTCAACTTTTCAATTTTAGGCAATGAAAACGTTAAAGCTGAAGAATTGGCCTCCCGTTCAATGAAAAATGCTCGGCAAATGAGTAAAAGGCTTTTAAAATACAACCAAGTGATGTAAATGTTAAAAAGGACTCAACTAAATATGAAAAGGGGCAGGATACGGGCCATCCTTCCTTTTGAGAACATTTGGCAGCCGGTGGCAGACTAAACACTGAAAAAGCATACCACCAGAAATTAAGCCTTTTTGTGTGAATTCTCCTTCCTTTTTGTCCAGTGGATCCTGTAGAAAACAAGAACTAAATGATGGGAAAAAAGATGTATATTCATTGAAGTGTTCATAATGTCGTTGAACTAGTGCTAAAGGAATGGGAGCGGTTTACAAAATTCACACACACTGATATAAATATTATAGATTATTTATTCATCATCGTTCATCATGACAAATATCTGTACAATGACAATACTGAACACTCTACATGTTTATGACCTAACGCTGATGATATGACTTTTGTTACCGTCCGATTATTAGGTACTAAAAAAGCTTCAACAATATTAGGCTGGCAAAATACACATAGTCGTTTAAAATGTAAAAGTACGTTTGAGTGATGGCACTGACTAAGAGCAAAACTTGAGAGTATGAATCAACAACTAAATAATCATAGTAGGTACAGTAGTAGTAGTAGCAATTATATTAGGGGTGTGACACAATTTTGAATTAGTATTCGAAATATTTGGTTCGAATATTCTTTTTAGGTGGATTCACACGGCCGTTCTGAACTTCCCAAGTTTGCCAAAGTTCCGAATCGCCGTTCCAAAAACTCATGTGTGAACTATGAAAAGATTCGAACTGCGAAGATTGAGTTCCAAACTTTCATAGTTCACACGTGAGTTTTTGAAACGGCAATTCGGAACTTTTGCAAACTTGGCAGGTTTGGAACGGCCGTGTGAATCCACCTTTTGAATGGAAGAGAATGTAAGTTTAGAATGTTTATTCCATATGATTTGATATTCTAAATTTCAAATAACAAATTGAAATTTAGATATTTTCAATTTTCAATTGAATTTTTTTCAATTTTTTGATATTCTAAATTTCAAATACATATTTTAATTTTTTTATTATTTTGCCAAAAAGTAAAAAGATGGGTTCCTAAGTTACCTGACCATCCTACCTTCTTGAAATTTTAAGATAGTACAGCTGCTAACCGATCTTTTATTTAATTTCACAACATTCTGAATTTAGTAGCCTAGGTACTACTATTCGATTTACTAGGTATTCAAATATTTTAGTTAATTATCCAATTTTCATTTTTAAAAGTAGAAAACCAGTATGAAGGTACCTACTATTCACACACCCCAAAGCAGTAGTACTTAATATTAACTAAGATATTAATAATAATAATACAAAACCATGCACTTTACAGATGCATTTTGATTGGCTCGAAAGAGATCTCCATAAATATCCGAAAACAAATCAGATTAAAATGCTAAATGTAGTGATTTGATATGAAATTTATAAAACAAGTTTAAAAACAATATTCTGTGCGTTTATTAAATCGTATTTGTTAAACATTTTTTACTTTAATTGGCGTTTACGGACGGTTTTTCTACCCTCCACGTTTACATCAGAACTTTTAAGTACAATACAACAACGTTATTAATGTATTATTTATTATTTATCGTTTAGGTATTTATTTTATTAGTAGGTTTATTAATCAGTAGCTATGTACTTGCGCTGAACACGTATCTATGACACAGCAAACGATGATAGGTACTGAACCGAAGTTCGATGGGATGATATCTCGACAGTTTAAGTAATAAAGAACATAGAATGCAGTCTCGGTTTATAGGTTAGAGGATATACAGGAAATCTATCTCCTTACGACTACTGTTAAAAGATAGAGTACATTTTAGGAGAACAGTTCGAAGACATGTTTATTTGGCTGTCCATTATGAATTCCAAATCATTCCATCTTCTGGCCTTTAGTGACTTCAATTTGATCTTCTTTTGTCAAGATATAATATTGATTGATAGTTACAAATTACAACATACTTGGGATGGGACAATTCCAAATCTTCCGATTGTAGCGCGATTTTGAACAATCCCATGTCACTGAAATTTTGTGTTGTTTTGTGGCTAATCTTTATTGGTTTGAATTTACCGATCAGCTTTTTAAATTAAAACTGAGCTGCTTTAGGAAAAATGGCTTTTGTTTGATCATTGTTTGTTAGTTTTCTTTTTGTTGTAATTTCTGTGAAAAATAGAAAAATAGTGTGAAAGGTTATTAATCAACATGTACCTAAATTAAATTGTTTTTAAATTGGTACATACTATAAATATTGTATAATATACATATTAGGTAGTTATTATTATCAAATGATTGTAAATATTGGAATTGAATCGTTAAAATGATATAGGTTTCGAAGAATTTGTATCGGAATTATGAAAAAAAGGTTTTGTCCCATCCCTAATTAGTAGGTAGGTACCAATTTTACATTTTAGATTTATGTATTTTTAATTTACAAAATAGACAGTCAGTAAAATGAACAACTCTATTCTGCAACACTAGAATCTATTTTGTTTCCAATCGCTTAGTTTCAAAGGTTCCTTTCTTTAAAAAATCACTAAATGCTAGCGGCGTATGGTATCAAATAATAAGACATGAGGACTAAAACGAATACAGTTCTACATGTGATGAAATGTTGTCGACGTATGTGGCGTGGTGTTGTATTGGACGAAGTGGCTGCGAAAGCCAAACTGTGACGAGAGACAAAACACTAAATTACTTATATCAGATTGCTTCCCTCTTCCAGCATTTCCCGAAAACAAATCACTGACCTAAGCAATTCGGTAGTACACTACAACTCAACGGTAATGAGCAAAAATTAGCTTATTATTAAAACAAAGCTATATGGGAATTTCAGCGAGTTTATCACAAAAGCGTTGATAATACATACCGAGTCAAATCCGACCGCTTCTATTAGGTAAACTAGCACAAACTTATGTTATACATTACGCATGAGGCAGAAGTATCGAACTTAATCTGCTCAAGGCTTAGGCCTATTAATGTGCGAAGCATTTTTCGAGCCCTGCATATGCCTTGAAAAATCAGTTCCTAGAAGCGAGTCAAGCTATTACAAGCTACGGAAAGTCTGACTTGCTCCACGGTGTGGTCTTCAAGGCTACAAACACAGAACGTTACACTTATCATGCGTTTTACGTTCAATTTTATAAACAAATATCCTGACATAATAAGTAACACATTCGTACGATACCAAAGTTCTATTTTAAACAGCTGGCAACTGCAACAACAACAAATAACGGGGTCTAACATTACGATCATTAAACCAATACGTTTTGTTTTCTTTATCAACAATCCACATGTGTTACAAACGTGATAATTTACAGCCGTATAAACATAATTTCAACTCTGCGTAGAGATCATACTAATTTAGTTAGCCATTAGTAGCGTTAATAAATTAGATACCTATTCTAAATCGCTTTCAATCGTATACATGTCCACCTTCGTTATGGCATTATTGCTTATCTATACGCGAACTCTAATGCCAAGTTCTATTGCTGGGGATTTTTAGGCCGCAAAATAGCTTTTAACTTGCTAGGTGAAAAGAATAAGACATAAAAAACAATCGAGCACTTTCTTCACGAGAACATTTTCACTTTGGGCGGTTTTTATTATTTTGCCGTGATTAAGACGGCTGGGTAGTGAGTTTGACCTTGAAGAGTTTTTTAATCGATTTTTATCAATATCTTTTTCCAGTGTAATTGTTAACAAAATAGGGCTATGGACGTGAATTCAGAACAGTTCAATGAAAATAATTCCATAGCTTGTAATGGTTTATTTGATTTACTTTGTCCTACAGGTGTTTAGAACCCGAAAATTTAGTAATTTTCGGGTTCTAAACACCTGTTGGACACAATAAAACTAATAGCTTATTCCAAACTATGAAATTATTTTCATTGAACTGTTCTGAATTCACGTCCATAGCCCTATTTTGTTAACAATTACACTGGAAAAAGATATTGATAAAAATCGATTAAAAAACTCGTCAAGGCCACGCTCACTACCAAGCCCTCTTAAATTGAAGACATCAAATATGACAATTGTATAAAATTAGCAGTTATAATCGACATTTAAGGTGATACAAGCGCTCGGCCGCTGGTGCAAATTGAGGGAGAAAAATTGTTTCATAAGTGTGTGTAACTTTGATAGGATGTTCAGTTCACATGATCAGTCTGATTGTATATTAGTTGCATATTTTTTTTTGCTTCGAACCTTGTTCAATAGGCGCCGGTTATTCAGCAAAACCGCGCAAAACTATGAAATTTCCGATACGATTGGAGACCAAACTCATTAACCAATTGATCTCAAATTTTAATCATGCCGATTAGATGAAAGACAAACTTAGGGTCAACACTGGCACCTATTTGAAACTTAATTTTATACGGCACCCAGCGAAACAAGAAAAAATACAATTTTTCGATCAAAAATCAACTAATTTGTACTAATGAACGAAACAAAAAATTAAAAATGTACCAAGGGATAACCCTAAGTTTGTCTTGTATCTAAAATCATGGTTACAATTTCAAATCATTTGGTCAACCCATTTCGTCTCCAATAAAGTGTCTACAAAAAGCAGCCAAATCGCTCGCGCTTGCACCACCTTCATTGATAACCTGAATCATGTAAATAGGTGGCAGCGTTAATTCCGAGCAGACTTCTGTCAATTACTTAATACTTATTGCTATAGTAACATTTGACAAACTACTGACTTTCTTATTACGTGTGTTACATTATTAAGTTAAATGTATGAGCCAACATTTATCAACACCTTATTTGTTTGGATCATTTCGTTGCAGAGAAATCTGCAAAATATCATTAAAAAAATTGCTTCACTGCCCATAAATTAAATGAAGTAGATAAAATGTAGACTTGAGTGATTATTCACTTTTACTTTGCACAATTATTTCCCATTCTTAAATCAACTATTGGTTCAATGTTAATACATACAATTTGGTTGCAAATACCCAAAAGGACACTTACAAAGCACATCTATCACCAGAACAACAGAACGTGTCTAATCGATGTGTGGCCAAATTAGATGACATGTCAGTACACAAGAGTATTACACCAGGAAGGCAGTGGATTTGATCTTAATTCAGTCCACAAATTTAAAAAAGAATTGTGAAAATGCGTTTCCATTTTCCCACAACAACAATGGCAATTATTGGATTAATTAAGAAACAGTCAAAACAAAGTGAGTTTTAGTTTTATGTTACGAATAATATCTACGATCACCACACTTTACAGGGATCGGAAACTGTCTGACTAGCTGGCCATGTGCTTGGTCACCTTGAACACAACAAGAATAGAACAAGCGGCTGTGATGTCACTCTCGTTACACATGTCTTTATCTCCCGCCAGAACAGAATTCAAATATTCGACAATGCGCTATCATCTTTAGCAGCGGCAAGTTTGAGAAGCTCGTTCAAACCTGGCGGCAATTGTGTGAATCAAATTTAAACACTCCAAAAGCATACTTTTTTTAAATTTCGCGGGTCACCGGCCGGAAGTAAACGGGTGCAGGAAGTCATCAGGTGCAAATCGGCGGACCAAGCACTGGGCCGCCATCATTTAGCATTGGTCTTATGGGAGTGACGTCACAATACGCAGACGGTTTCCAATCCCTGTAAAGTGTGGTGATCGTAGATAATATTCACAAAGTGATGGAGCACTTCTGGCAAGATGGCTACTGTCATGTTTATAGATTGACATAGACATATTTGTTTTTACAGTTCGTGTTTCCCAGTGCAGTGAAAAAGGAGAAATTGAAATTGAAATTTAGATATAAATTTACTTTTGTAGCCATAACAAACAACTAAAGCAAATATTATTACATACAAATGTGCACCTGTCATCTGCCATTAACCTAGTACCACAATAGCCACCAGAGTGCAGTCGTGTTTCTTGTTTTCTCGAATAGATACGAACCAAAAGACATGACACACCTTTGGCCACACATCGACACGGAGCGAGAATTATCCTCCGTCTTTGACATGCCCCATTGCGTTTCACATCCATGGGACGCGTCTCCGAATACCTGCGAGGAACTAACAAGCGACATGAATTATTACCGGGAGTGGCCGAGCGTTAAGGGTTGAAGCCGAGGTAGCTCGGCGTACGGGGCCGCCATCGCCCCCCGACGAGATGAGATTTGCGTGAGTAAGTGAACTGCTGAGAGATTTCGAGGCCGCAATGAACGAAACACGTCGATGAGTAACACACTGTCATGGATTACGGATTGAACTTGCGGCTCATTCGAAGTCGTCAATCTTTGAGTTCGTATCGCGTTGACGTACTTCTTACACCGGGAGGAATCGCCGACGCGCAACTGGCAAGCTCACAGTTCGTAGTTTGTGGCAACTGGGTTTTAAGTAAAAGTAGGTAGGTAGTGAATACCTACATAGACCCGTTGTGTTGATTATGAACTTATTTGCTGCACCACACCTTGCTGCATTTTAAACATTTCAAATAAAAATGCTCATCTGCCCAAGTTTACTGGACATAATTAAAGATTTTTTGACAACTTTATAACCCAAACAATTAAACTTCTTCATAAAGACTTAATTCCCATTTAGTATTTTATTAAAACAGCCAAATATATAAAAAAAAGGAGTAATGCAGCAAGATGGAGCAAAGTTGCCACGCATATGAGGAGCTTACAAACAAAACACAGTAAATCCACTGGAGTATATTCTAGAACATTTACGAATAATTGGTTTTTACTTTTTAGTAAAAGAGCTGATGGAAGTGGCAAGTAGGTACCTCACATGATTATTGATAATTGTTTGTTCCAATCATAATTTTTTGAACAACAAAGGTTAATGCTACCTTTCTCTAATTCAACTTATTTGGATTAGCTGCGTTGTTCGTAAGCTGTCACAATGTTCCACGGCATGCCAGTTGCGCCGCGCCGCGCGCGAGGGGGACGGCCTCAATCGTCGGTGGTGTTGTTGTCGCCGTCGATCACCTGGTCCCAGTTGAACGAGTCCGCCTGCCGGCCCGGCAGCTCCCCGAGGTGCGCGAACCTCTCCGCGAACTCCTTGTCCCTCGCCTTCAGCCGCTCGAACCGCTGGTACATCAGCTTGCGCGCGAACGCGTACAGCTCCAGGTCGAGCGCGTTGAGGCTGCGCAGCTTGTCGAGCTGGTCGCGCGGTATCACGTTCATCGTCAGGCTCGACAGCGTGGCGTTGTGCTGCTCGAACGGGATGGCGAAGCGGAGGTTGAACGTCTCCTCGAACACGTACTGGTCGACCTTCTGGTGCTCGGTGAGGCCGAAGAAGGACATGGCGGCGAGGTTGCGCTTGGCGCTGGCCAGCATCACGCGGTCGCGCTCCGCCTGCGACTTCATGTACGACGAGTTGTAGCAGCCGATGAGCGCCAGGTCGGCCAGCATACGAGTTTGCCTGCGAACATGACGAGGACTGAATAAGTACTCAGGAGACAAAAGCAACGTCACAGCTCGCATTACATATAAAATCAACCATCCCAGTTCGCTGATCACCTTTGATTCTAATGATGACAATTGTTGACACACCCAGTTATAGCAGACATTTTTATCAGAGACATTTTTACACATGTGGGAATCAAAATTTACTAAAGTGAGCCGCAACTGATCTGTTGATTGGGATTTTCTTGAAAAACAGTATTTTGTGAACCACTTAGTGAGCTCAACCCAAGAGAAGGCTCGGCATATCAATGGGGCATGTTGCGAGCGCAGGTAAAGTAGGGGATGGGAATATAAAATGACCCTATTCCAATACACAGATCGGTTGCGGCTCACTATAGGTTAGGCCCATTAATGTACAAAACAGCAGGGTATACTACAGTCTATGTAGCAGTAAAAGTGGAGAGCCCATATTATCTGCAAATTAATGAACAAACTCTTCCACAATAAGGGGAAGATCAGAACATCGAGACAATGTTTTTTTCATAATACTACAAAAACCCTGGAAACGTGTAGGTACCTATAAAAGAAACTGCAAGCTCTACCTGTCATCAAACTACTCTCACAAAAAAGCTATAACTTGTTAAAAGATAATGATGGAAAATTTAGTGAATCTCTCACTTAGGGATGGTGTTTCTGGAGGGAACCTGCGAAACAAAAACGACATGTGGGAATATAAAAAAAGAGATTTCGAAGATTTCAAGAACCTAGGTCCTATTCGAAAATAAATAATATTGTGTTTGAATTTCAAAACCATCCAAACCTCCCAAAATTCTAAGATATAATAACTGGTATGAAGTTATGCAACCAGCATAATGACCCCTTCTAGATGCGATGATTGTCGATTGAAGAGTACATATCAATATCACTTCGTGGTACACTTTACTCAAAGTATTTTTTATCATTATAAAATAATATTGCAATTTATTCCATAATCTAAGAAAAATTAGTGATCTTACCAAACCCTTATCTCTTTCACATTACAAAATGATGGATAAACCAAAACCTTTTTTGGGCTGTGCTGCGAGGACTTGCATGTAGCTAGGTACCCCCCCCCCCCCCCCCCTCCCCCCATCAGACACCCCAATAAACTCTTTCAGAACAACACTTTTTTTGACTCCATGGGTTTAACCTCAAGTCAATGCCCCTTGATGCACCTTGAATAATTACAATAGGTGAGTTATGCTCATGAATAACAAGTACAATTACTATTGTCTTGGCACATTCACAAGTACAGTCACCAGACCAACTGATTGTTTCATTACCTACATACGTATCAGACAGGATTAAAAGAAAATGCAGAATTATTTACTATTAATGAGGAGCGAGCATGACATACTTACAAACTGTTCAATACAATATTTAGCTCTACAAACAAATGCCAAGAATTATTTTTAATTTATTTATAAATAAACAAGTATTTACCTTAGCAAAGCAAAAAATTCCAAAAGTGCATTTTTGTTAGAATTTTAACAATTTATGTGATTCTGACCTACGCTTAACTTAATTTTTCATAATGAATTTTTTTTTATTATTTTTTTAATTTTTAATTTTATTAATTTTTTAGTATTTTTGAGTTGGGAGGGGGCGGGGGATAAACCTCCCATCCCCCCTTCCTACGCACCTGAGAGGCAGTATGATACGTGACAGCCGACAGCCAATGAGAGAGATGCTTTACTTGATAGTTTGACCATGTGTTTACGCATGCTATCATCTTGAAATTACAGATTGTGCTCATGAAAACGCCAACAACAAGAATAGCATGGTATGAATAGTGAAGAGTAACCTTACGTAGGTAGAACTGATTTGATATTAGAATGAAGACAGGAAATGTTGTGCTAAAATATTTACACAATATTGAATGGTATGATATTGATGTATAGGGAAATGACATGCAAGAATAGATCAATATGGTGAAGGTTCCTTCAAACTAGGGAGAATGATCAGCCATGACAGTTTGTAAGAGTGATTCTCGGTGTTTATAAAGCAAGTAACTCATTGATCACGAAACGAAAAAAATATCAAAAAAGTATTAACCCAATCGCCAAGTTGTATACTCGCTAAAACTAAAAGCAGACTTGGTAGCGGTTTAAACGTATTTATTAGAGGTAAACGAGAGCCAGGACATCAAGATGTTTCAGAAGGTAGTTGCTTGGCCAACAAGGATGTTCCAACGTGTGCAGGACAGATATAAAGTTGAAGAAGGAGAACAATGTTTTGATTTACCATTGAAGTTATTATCGTCAATCGGTGAGACCAAATGATCGATTTACTTTCAATCCTAGACATGGACTGGAACCAGAACCGGTACCGAAAATAACCGTTATTTTTATAGGAACCAGAACCGGAACCCATATAAATTTTGTATGTGGAACCGGAACCCCTATTAATATTAAACATTGTTTGGGTTCCATAATGGTTCCAGAAGGGTTCTTTAAATAATTAATTTCATTGAATTTTTACTTCAATTCCTTCCCAATCTGAAATTAATTACTACCATTTACAGTTTTTCAAATAAATGATCACAGAGTCAAATTATTGTTAGACATTTCTGAGCATAAGTTAGTTCCTAAGAGTCGATTTAAAATAAAATAATTTGAATTATTGTCTGAATGTTATGGAACCGATTGGAACCCTCATTGAACCGGAACCAGAATCGGAACCGTCATTTTATTTTTTCCAGGAACCGGAATTGGAACCAATATTTTTAAAAACTTGGAACTGGTACCGGAATCGGAACCGTTATTTTATTTTTTCCAGGAACCGGAATCGGAACCAATATTTTTAAAAACTTGGAACTGGTATCGGAACCGATATTCATTCGTGTTCCTGTCCCTGCTTCCATTCCATTTGGTCGTCTGCTTTTGTCCAACGTCAAACATTTTATTTTTACAGGACTCTGGTATTCAAACAACGAATCACCAAATATGATCAACAGATCAATAAAATTGGCACAAATTTCATTTATATTCATTGTCGGTAACTACTGGTGGTTGGTGGCCTATCCAATGGGCGTTTACAAGTACTTCAATGATCTGCTGATCGTCATGGAACAAGTGATTCTCCTGTTAACCTCATGGATGGCCGTCACCAAAGGGTGCTGCATTCTGTTTCAACGCGCGGCCTTCATGAGGTTAATTGATACGGTGCACGATATGGTCGAGGAAAGATTCCGGAGATGTCGGCTACCAAGCAAGAGGTTGACCTTGAGATGGAATGTATCATGAAGGAATGCGTTGACCGCCACGCGCATCTGATAAGGTAACATTTGCAAACTAGGAAAATGCTCAGTGAAAACGCATTGATGAGCTACACCTCCAGCTAAATGCAATCCACTCAATAAACTCAAAGATAACGAACATTATTTTTGATTAGCCTTGAAATACTCCTTGGGAAGAATCCATGAGCCATGAATTAGGTAGTAGGTAGGTAGATATTTTTTCTGCTCTTATTGACAGCTCTTTCTAGAATCTTAAAAAGGCACCAAGTTTGTAAATACTTACCGATTGGGCAAAATTTGTGTAAAATATGAAATAATGTTGGTCTTGATCCCCTTGCCAAATTTAAACTCAATCGGAACATTTTGATTTCGACCAATTGGAAGTTTTTTTACAAATCCCAATTGGAGGATTTGGCTGAAACTTTGTTAATTTTGTAAAATGTTGGTCTTAATGACCTTGCACAATTTCGAACTGATCGAATTAACCATTCAAAATATTTTTTTTTAAATTTGAAGAAATCAACGGATTACAAAAATAATTGGGTCTGCAAACCGCAGAGTTAGTCCTTTGTGCAAAATTTCAGCTCAATCAGAGATACAGTGTGACTTGTATTCTGTCAATAACAGATTTTCAAACAAACAAACAAAATCAGAGATCGAGTCTAAATAGCAAAAAGGGTATGTTCGCTTGAACGCTCGATGATATTGCGACGATCACCGAAGTCTATGAACTCTGACACTTGTTTTCAGCTACGTGCAAGAGGTTGAGAAGCAACTGCAAGTTATATTCATGAATCAATTGGCGTGCAATCTTCTGGGTACAGGAATGGCTTTCTTGTATATAAGTCTGGTGAGGAAAATGATGTAATAAATACTATGAAAACGCACAGTGTAACTCGTTGATTAGCGAGCACTGATACGTGCAACATCTCCAACCAAATATGATACACGATCATGGGCATCCACAGGGTGGGCCAGGGAGTCACCCCCCTTAATGTCAGGAAAACATAAAGTTTTTGTGGTGATTTACGTATTATGCAAGCTAAAAACTAAAAAAAATCAAAGTGACGAAAACCAAAAAATGCCCGGGGCAAGGTTGAGGGAGCTCTCCAACACCCCAAAGTGTAAAATAAAATGTTAAAGAATATTGAATATTTCAACAAAGTACACCTCAAGACGTCTCAAAATTGATTCAAAGTGTCAAAAAATCTCACAAGTTGAGTTAAAAATGTGTAAAATATGAAATAATGTTGGTCTTGATCACCATTCCAAATTTAAACTAAATTGAAGCAGTTTGATTTTTAACCAATTGGAAGATTTGGCTGAATCAATGTACAATTTGACAAAATGTTGGTCTTATTATTGGCCTTACCTGGCAAAATTTCAAATTGATCGGACCAACTAATCGGAAGATAACTGTATTAAAATTTGCACCAATCAACGGATTAAAAAAAAAATGGGTTTGCAATACCCTGAGATAGTCTGTAATATTGCAGCTTGATCGGAGAAACGATGTGACCTGTCGATCGTCAGTAACAGAAAAAAATTAGGAAAAACAGAGGTCCGTGGTGCCAAAAGAGCAAAAAGGAGACGCTCGCCCAATAACATGTATTTTTGTTTCAGATGCCTTCATGGTTATCGGATAAATTAATTTTCATTGTGTTTCTTGTAGTTGGTTTTACTGAATTTCTTCTTGGGAGTTTCTTGTGCAATTGCATAACTGTGGAAGTAAGTTTCACACATTACTTTGTTTTGTCAAATGGGATTCCATTTGTTCCGTCAGTGTCCATTGCATTGATGTTTCCGAGCTCCCTGGTGAGGGACGCCGTCTTCGGCTGTGATTGGTTGGAAGCGTCGGCGAGTTTCAAGCAATCAATGAGGATCGTGATGTCGAGAGCCAATCAGCCAATTGTTATCAGAGCAGGTGGATTTGTTCAAATGTCGGAGGAAACTTTTTTCGATGTAAGTTACTCGCGCTTTACTCTATACCTAGTTAACTTAACTTTCCTAGATTACCAACTATAGGCCGTGGAGTAACTTCAAATCCCCCCCCCCACAGGACATTTTTCAGGGCCCTAATACTTCTTTAGTTACCTACCATAAAAATCTTTAATAATACGTGCATCTTCTTGTGTTCATTTTTAAATACAGTGTAGGTACGACATTTTTCCAATTACCTATCGTAAATTCAGTTGCATGCCGTGAATTTTTGTAGTAGGTATACCTAGGTAGAAACTAAAATATTATAACATTACCTACGTCCGATTTGGGTCAGGAGGAGGACTTCACAACAATACGCGGGTACCGCGCAATACGAGGGGCTCGCAGGCCCGGAATATTTTTGAATTTCACTATAGAATTAGTGCATTTTACCGCGATTTATAACACAAATTATGGTTGATTTGATAATTTAAATTTAAAATTACAACTATTTTCATCGATTATCGATATTTTTGGTTTTATCAAAAATTTATGTTATTCATACAATCCTAATCCCCCCCCCCCCCCCCCCGCGAATGCAGGGCTGTACAGTGTGATATGGCCATTATGAGCCTTTTGATAGTGATTCAATTAGTATGTACTATTTCTGTTTTCAGATCACCAAACTATCGTACAAGTTCAACATGTCGTTAAAGGCTGCCTTCAAGAAGAAATGAAAGTCAATGCTAGATAGAAATACTGTAGAACAGTGATTGGAGAGTAAGTATTCATATGAAGTCACGTATGAAGCGGATACTATCAGTGTCGTAAAGTAGACATTGTACTCTAGCTGAAATATTGTTTGTGTGTCACACTCAAAGCCGATTTGTTCTCCTCTTCATCCATCAAAATGCTACTGCTAAATACCTATAGACCATGAGCCAGCCGTAGTGGAACCTCCCCCCCTCCCTGCTCCGTGAGGTCTGAAAGTGGTTTTGGGTACCTACCTCAAGGTACGCACATTACACTTTCACTTGTTAAAAGAGGTTGTAAACACAAAATTTTGCGAAATTGATGGAAAACATTCATGAACAACTTTTAAATACAAATCGATTGACTACTAAAAAAACATTTTTGGGTAATTCCCCCCCGATTTCCAAAAAATCAAAAATTTTGATTCAAGGGTATTGCCCTTACAAACAAATATGTATAAAATTACTTATGTCAACCTACATTTAAATATGCAAACTGATCGTAATTATAGGGTCCTGTTTGCCCACAAAAAAATCAAACGTGTGACAAAATACCCCAAAAATCACCCTTTGCGCCCCCCTGGGGGGTTGTTTCACCACCGGGCAGATGTCAAACAAGTGAAAGTGTAATGTGCGTACCTTGAGGTACCCAAAACAACTTTCAGACCTCACGGAGCAGGGGGGGGGGGGGGGAGGGTCCACTACGGCTGGCTCATGGTCTACTATCTTTGACCATTTCCGGAATAAATACCAAGCTCATGGTAGGTAAATCTTACTAGAACCTAATGGTACTTTTGTTTTGAGGGGACATGCTTTTCCCGCTCTTTTTTTTTTTTTTTTTTTTTTATTTATTATTGAGCTGTTTGTATACATTACATTACATAATGTGAAAACATAGTCAAACATGAGATACATGAGATTATTAATTAAAATAATGATTCAGTTATAAAAACATTTCAGATAGGAAACAGTCACACACACAAAATCACAAATGTGTATAGTCACAGGCTAAAATCAGTTGCAGTAAAATCAAGATTAAAATATTCATCATTGCTGTAAGTTGGCTGTAAAAGTAACAGCTCGCCAAGAGACCTCTTAAAGTTCAAACGGCTTGTAGAGCTTTTAAAAGATGCTGGAAGAAAATTAAAAAATCTTCTTCCCGCCTGACACACACCCTTGGACGTCGCCGCCAGCCTGCAGTACGAGGTCTTGATGTTGTTGGCGCTTCTCGTGTTGTAGATGTTATCTCTGCCAGTGGGGAAAATGTCCATATTCTCGTATACAAACATGCATGTAGCTTGTATATATAAAGCTGGTAAAGGCAAGATCTTCAGCTCTTTAAAAAGAGGCCTACATGAAACTCTAGAGTGATTAAAAGTCATAGCTCTGACTATCCTTTTCTGAGCCTTGAATACTTTTGAAGATAATGGCGCCGAACCCCAGAAAATTAAACCATAGCTGAGAAGCGATTGACAGTGAGCAAAGTAGACTGAACGTAAGGTGGCGAGGTCACACTGGCGAGCCAAAGTTCTAATGAGGAAGCAGACACGAGCCAGCTTAGAAACCAACTGGTTGATGTGAGGTTCCCATCGGAGGTGGTGATCCACATCCAGACCAAGAAATCTCGTCTGGGTCGTCAGCTGCACCGAATGAAGAATGGTCTCCCCGCGAAGGTTGAACACCATTGCGTAGGTCTTCTCCCCGTTGAGTTTAAGTCTATTTTTTTCAAACCAGTATCCCAGCTCTTCCAGTGTACACCGTAGGTCTTGCTCGAGGTCAGTGTCGTTAATGGCTTTGACACAAGCAGTAGTATCATCAGCATACTGAATAACCTTACGGCTGGGATTATTCGCCACAATAAACGGTGCCAGGTCGTTGACTAATATAGAGAACAAGGTCGGCCCCAGGATTGACCCCTGGGGAACGCCACAAGTCACTTCTGCCCATCTTGATGATCCAAAGCAATCAACGGCGACACGCTGCATTCGGCCAGAGATATAGGAAGAGAACCACGATCCCGCAATTCCAGTAACCCCATAGTGTTCCATTTTCTTGAGTAGTAGCGGATGGTCTAAGGCGTCGAAGGCCTTAGATAGGTCACAGAAAATGGCTCCGACAGCAGATTTCTCGTCCAGACCATTTATCACATTGTTCATCAGCTGGAAGATTGCAGAAGTAGTGGAAAATCCAGCCCTAAAGCCATGCTGGTCCTCAGAAAGCAAGCCATTATATAGCAAGTGGTCCGTTAGTTGTCCATGCATGATACGCTCCATGATTTTTGAGAATGATGCTAGCAAGGAGATGGGCCGGTAGTTAGAACATAGCGACTTTGCTCCCTTTTTATGAATCGGTTTGACGATGGCTCTTTTCATTTTTTCCGGAAATATTCCTGTGTGGAACGAATGATTAACAATGTGGGCAAAAGGAACAGATATCCAAGGTCCACATTTAATTAGTAATGCCATCGGGATTTCATCCCAGCCGGAGGAGAATTTGGGTTGGAATGTCTTTATTGTCTTGACAAGTGCTTCCGGTGTTACCGAAGAGAGCTAGAAGATCGGAGATGTGACAGGAATTGCTGACTGGAGGATGTCCATACTAATGGCACCCGCTTCATCATCTTGATCTAAGTTGGCTTTGCCAGCAGAAAGGAAATAGTCATTAAACAAGTTGGCTACTACATCAGGCTCATGTATTTCAGATCCATCAGAAATCAAAGTGAGGCGCTCGGTTCCTTTCCGTGTCTTCCCCGTTGCGGACTTCACAATATTCCAGAGAGCCGAACTTTTATTGTTCGATTTCAAAATAAGCTTCGAGTTGTGTAGCCTCTTCTCGCTTACTATGTCCGCCTTAAGTTCTTTCTCAAGCTTTTTTAATTCGGAGCGGTCAACTAGGCCGGACTTCACTAAAGGAACCAATTCTCTCTTCAATCTGCTTTTTTCCCTTATCGCCGCCGTGACCCATTTCTTCGAATTCGTGTTATTCTTCGTAGGCTGGATCTTCTTCGGGAAATGTTTTTCAAAGAGGAGTAGGAAGCTACGTAGGAAGGAATTAAATTTCTCGTCAACAGTGCTGTCCATATAGACTCCTGACCAATCGACTGCCCCCAAGTCCAGAATGAAGTCTTGGATAGAGTTGTCCGCGAACCGTCTCGTCGTCCTAGCTTTGCCCATAGGCGGAATGTTAGTGTTAGGTACAGATGGAGCAATAAAAAGCTGTCCAGCATGATCCGAAAGACCTGGATCCACATTCCCAAGAAACACAATCTCATCCCAGTTAGACACCACATGGTCAATAGACGTACTAGATGTGGGTGTTTGTCTAGTACTGACGCAACTAATGGGGCTATACCCGAAAGCAGCTGAGATTTCATTAATACGCAATTCATTTTTGCTCAGTAGGGTGTTTACATTAAAGTCACCACAAATCACTGCCTTTTTATTAGACTTGCATAAGTTGAATAGAAGATTTCCTCTCTTTCCCGTAGGTCTAATCCTTCTGAATACTATAATAAGTGTACAAAAAGTGGCCTGATATTTTACCTCACAATTAAGCTGCATCTGAATGAAATACCTACCTACCTAATTGTTTCTAGCTTAAAAAAAATTATCAAAATTTTTTTTTTTAGTGTAGACCCAATTATAGATTTTATGAAAGTTGTAAATTACAGCAAATCGGTAGGTACCTACCTAAATTAACTTCATAACCACAAGTTGAGACATATTATATTAATGCCCATGCAGTGAAGGTGATGAGAAATAGTTGACTTTGCTTTGTTTGTTCTGCTTTGTTTGACTAGGATGGTGCATTGATCTGTGTAAATAATATCGAATGATCCTCCAGCTACGTGCCATGGTAAGAGTAGTAAGACCTAAGAATATTGATTGTTAGACGGAATTATGTTATGATTTACAACTGTTGAGATAAGATTATGAGCTATTTCCTGTTATATACATGGGAGTACAAACATCACCATGAAGAGATTGTGCCATAACATATTTGATCCTCTTTGATGTCTAAGGCGGGGTAGGACCAACTTTGGATGAAGTTAACTAAACTATCGATGGTTAGTGGAAATTAGTGAATCCTATTGGCTGTAGAATTCGCGCCAACTGGAATCATTGGCTATTTGCCCACTAACTATCGATAGTTGACAAATAGCCAATGAATCCAGTTGGCGCGAATTCCACAGTCAAACAAAAGGATTCACCAAATTCTACTATCCATCGACAGTTAACTTCCAAAGTTGGTCCTACCCGGCCTAATTAGCACATAAATAATTTCTAGAAAACACATATGGTTTGCATTTCAGCTGTTTTACATGGTTTTAACATACATTGAAAATAATGTTGCGTGAAGTGAAAACCTGCATTTTTGTAAATTTTACCAACTTTTTACCTACTACCTAGACTTAGTACCTACATAAAAGTTTTTAAACATTTTGTAAATTACAGTTCTTCAATGAAATAAATAATTTTTGAAATTGTAAGTTACCAAAGAGTGAATTTTTACTAAAATAAATTGAATTCAATAAAACGAATCATGTCATTCAGGCTTAATATTACCTGTTTGATTCACACCATTTGAGCAGGCTACGCAATCAGCGTTTATCTTTAAAGGTGGGCTACGGTTGAGCCACATTTTTTTATTATTCAAAAAACATGATGACATTAGGCATGCAATCACAGCGGCAAAAACTAGAGCTCTGTAGGATATTCCTAAACGAAGTTACCGCAGCGAAAACGGATTGGGGTGGGCTAACGTGTCATTCACACCCAACTCAGCCTAAAACTCCCAACTATGTTGGGAGAGAAAATATTATACTACCTAGAAAATTATGATTTACCTCTAGAGTATAAAACTAAAGAAACTAGTTAGAGCTAGTTTAATAGCATAAAACTGTTTTAATAGAATAGTTTTACAATAGGTATGTGTACCTAAATCATGTTCTTTTGTATAGGTTTCTATCAATTACCTGTCAATAAAAATAAGTTCATAAAACCCTACTTTTAAATATTATTCAATCAAGGTCATTTACGTACATGTAATGAGAACAATGATGATGATCATGAGATGTCAATGCCGCTGATTAGATAAATTTTGCTATATAATTTGTAAAATTATGTTCGAGGAGAGGGTGGTCTGTACGTCACACTGTACTGTAGGACAGGGGTCGGCAACCAGTGGTGGTTCTTGAATGGCTCTTTATAATTTAAATAAAGATCTAGAATCGAAATATTTAAAAATTTGAAAAATAAACACCTTGCAGGGCAACAATTGGAAGGTAATTTGATTCAGTTTGTTCATTTTATAGTCCCAGAAACTCTAAAAAAAGCCCTGTGGGACAACAACTGAGGGCCTTCGTCAAATAAAAATATAAATAATTTCAATTTATAATTTTCGGTGCCGGTGTATTATTTTTGATTGCCTCTACTGTGGCTCCTATTATTTAGAACCTAATTTATAAATTTTTGAGAAATTGGCTCCTTCACCAAAAAAGGTTGCCGACCCCTGCTGTAGGGCAATGCGAGATGACAGTCGTATGATTATGATTGATTACAGGAAGATGATGATGATCTAATTTCATGAGAATTAGAACTTTGTACTTTCTGCTGATGTCTGCTCTAGGTGGGTACGGAGAATTGCAATCATGCAAATCAATTGAATGTAGTTCAATGTACGGTTGTACCTACTACTTTAGAAGATTAGTCATCTAATTACCTAATATCCACCTGGTCTACCGACGTAGGTACGATTGTTTTGTTCTTGATATTGAGTAATTATTTATGAAAGTGAATCTGCACATGCACGTAAAACATAGTACCTGCCTACCTACCTCCTACCTACTGTCATCATCAGAAAACTTTTTAATGTGAACACCAACAAAATATACATGCTACAAAACAATGAAATTAAAGAATTGAATGTTCCACTCAGTCAACTTAAAATACCTACTATACTCTAATATGCCTAACACGATTCATTAGACTATGTGTCACACTCCTCTGCCCTTCCTGACACATCGTGCCATGATCTTGTTAAAAGATTTTTCAACCTAGTTTGACCCTCTTTCTTAGAAACATGAGATGCAAGATCTGCCATCTGGTATTGTTAGAAATTTTATTAATCTCTATCAATAATTTTTTCAAGATCTTGCCAAGATTTGTACCTACAGCAATAATGTTGCAAGATGTTGTTCAACCAAATTGGATGTTCTTGCTATACCTAACCTATACACATTTAGTTTTTATTAAGATCACTTCTACCTGTGCTGCACTCCAGAGGTCCTGGTTTTGATCATCCTCTCGGCCTGGTTTTTGCAGATGAGGAGCAAATTAAAGGTAAGGTGTTCCCTACAAATAGGCCATGACTGCCTCCTTCCCACCTTTTAGGTAGGTAGTAAAAGAAGTAGGTGGTATAGTCGATTCTGGACGCAGACACACCCAGTGTTCTCTTATTTAGCTCTTAGCTCGCTAAGGGTTATAGATTAGTTCCGAAAAAATTGACCTTGAGTGGGTGAAAATGTAGTTTGAGGATCTATTGGCTCTGCGGCAGAGCTGATACAGAGAGCTTTCCACAGCTGAGGCCCATTGTAAGTGAGAACAATGAATGTGTCTGCGTTTATAAAATAGACTAGTCTAATAAGGTGACCGAGATTGACTCACCGGTTAGCCGCCAGGTTGTGCTGACAGCCGGCGAACTCCTCCAATGTTACGCCCCACCAGGTGTCGCCGGCGTAGCAGCGCGGCAACTCTTCAGCCGTCGCCGCATGTCCTCCACACCAGTGTCTTGAGTTCTTCCACGTCGCCCCTCGCTGCACGTGCCTGAACTCCGACAAGTACCGACTGATCGGTTCTCGTAGCAACGTGATGTAGAAATACCGTCGCTTCACCGTCTCCCCTTCGTTTTTATCAAGTTCGGAGTCTACGCAGTTGGTAAGCTCGGTCCAGTCCGCGTGGAGTCCGCATTTCCATCCGGTCGAGTACCGACTGAATAGCCAATTCTCGTTGCGGTTTGGTCGGAAACAGTAGCAGCGTTTGCGTTTCCGTTGACAAGTGCACGGACGCTCGAGATCCAAGTCTCTTACCAGGTGTCGACCGAAAGAGGTCCCGCCCGTCTTCTGGATGTGAAGAAATACCATTACGTCGTGAGCGTTCATGTCGAACTGGAAGTTCTCGTTGAGGACGTCGTCGTAGCTCGGACCGGGGATCTTAGCGTCACCTGTCGACCGCATTGGCTTGCCTAGGTTGTCGAACTGCAGTGTCCAGTCCGTCCAGCTCGGTTCGCGTGAAGTCAACGCACACACGTGGTCCGGGCAAAAGTATCCGAAGTAAACGATGCCGCTTACAGCAAGTACCACACATATTAAGATTATGTTTCGTAATCTGGTTCTGGATCGAGATTCCATCATACTTCTGGTTGTGTGTAGCCACAAACCTCAGTCAAAACGAGATCTTGGCCAATAGAGAACTTGTACCGCGCTCAACATAATGCACTGAAAGTGCTGAGACACGATTATATATATTGTAAAACTGTTCTATAAAACATTTTTAAACTAAATCTGAACTCATACATTATCTATCACTATATCTTAAAAAACAAACATCATTACTTGATTTTTGACATTAGATAGCATCAGCTGCTGCTTCTTCCACTTCTCCAAAACTAATCCAAAACTAATCTGTCCACGGTCTTCTTGTCGCCCTTGTCGCCTTCCGCCTTCCCTTGCATGGACATTTTTAGTTTTTAACCTTGACTTAAGTCGATAAAGTAGTATTAGCGATAGCTCTGCCATCTTCAAAGCAAAATGTAGAACTAAAATGTCAGTGGCAGCAGCCATTCAAAAGAGTCTAGAACCACGTGTGGCATTCGAAGATCTTCCTGTAGTCAACGACTCGCCTCAACGTGAAGAATCGAGTGAAGCAAGAAGCTCAATACCTGAAATTGCGGCAAGATTCCTTTGCAAATTACTCATTTTATTCTTATACTAGGCCCCTACTTATTAGTTAGTTTATATATGTGTATTGTTTAGATATGTTCATCATATTATTTAAGTGACTTACTATTTATCATGTATAAAAACAAAAAGGACGTTGATCGCCACGTTCAAGACCAACTTCGGAAGGTGAAAAGTGAAATAGAGGTGCGTTTTTAAGATTGTTTTTGTGATATGTCATAGATATTTCAATTCTCTAAGATGTACTATTCATTTTGAGCATTTATTGTGGTTTAATGAAGACGCTAGAATTGTGAAACCGCCTCACAGGGTGCCCACCCAGGTCGATGGAACATTACCGGCGTCCGCCCGCCATAATTCTAGGCTATTTGGCACCATTCCCATTCCATCATTCAATGAGGAATGACAAGGACTGGTCGGAAATGTCATCCTGTCCCTAGCAAATACCCCTTGACCCCGCAAAAGTATGCGTCCACAACATTAGGAACACTTCAGTCTAATAAACATCTCATCCTGAAAATTAAATGTTGTTACACTTGCATCAAGCTGCATAGACTTGCATTGTTTTGATATTGATCCCATTTCGTAATATTGTGTAATACCTAGTGTAGTACCTAGTAGGTAATGTGATGCACCTACTAGGTAGTACCTAGGTACTACCTAGGTACCTACCGAGGTGCCTACCTACCTACTAGTTAATTGTAAATTCGTGGACAAATACCAATGTGCTCTGGAGGGCGATTCTAAATTCCCGTGTCGTCTCGTTTCACGTGATACGGGCTCACTGCACACTGGAGTGCTATCTATTTAACATGGTAGTGACGCCGTATCAATTGATACGAGACGACAAGGGATTTTAGAATAACCCTCCTGGACACAGTTTGGTGTTATTTTTTTATTTTTTTCCATGTTTTTATTCATTTGATTTTGGCTGGATGTTCCCGGATTGCATTTATTATTTTTATTGTATTGGAGTCTACTTGTCCAATGTCCATGAAATGCATCAATGTCCATGAAATGCATTCAACATGCTCAGTGCTCGTTCGTTCACAATCCACTAGGTACCTAGGTACTAGGTATGTTTAGGCCATGGTTGACAGCATTTCGATAATTATGTCGTGTGTTATGCTCTAGGTATGGCATTCTCTTGGCACTAGGTATCTCTTTTTTTAGTTTTATACACACTAGATCGATCTAAATTTTTGCATGCACAAGAATCTCATAACTAATGGGAACCTCCGTAGTTTGTAAAAAAAATACGTTGCAAGTGAAAATTATTATTATTATTATTATTATTATTATTATTATTATTATTCTTTTCACTGCTGTTGCACTTTTTGCGCGGTGGCAGTTTCTTTTTTCTTCATCATGTCTTCAATCCCTTCTTGAAATTTTGCATGTTCAATTCTTCATCTCCTAGCGCAACATCCAGTGCTACAACTTTGCGAAGCTCTACGCGAGCGTCGGCGATCATGAGACAGCCGTGCGCTACGTGTCTTCCTACCTCGTCATCAAGCCGGAAGTGGCTGGCGCTCACAAGCTGTTGGCAAAGTCGTTGGAGGCGCTCGGACGGAAGGAGAAGGCGCTTGAGGAGTACAAGGCGGTGCTGTCGATAGATCCAGTACAGAAGGAAATCATTCTTAAAGGTAGAATAACTTTGCATTGCTTCTTGATTTTTATCATGTTATGACGTTTAGCTTCATGAGAGACCTATTTTCCTACGATCTGATGTTTAAACCATTCTTTAGTCGATTTTTCATTTCTGACCATCAGTAATAAGTACGTAGGTAGAATCAATGTGGTCCTTCAGGGAATGTCGGTGGTAGATGCCATTCCTAATCAATTGTTAAACATTTAGGTAGGTAGCGGAGTAAATTTAGCTATTGAAAAACTGGCCCTTTTAGACCATTTGACTAGGTAGTTCAGTTGTTATCAATGTTTTCTTAATATTTTGTAATGGAGTTTGTGATCGTACATCGAGGTTGTACCTACCTTGTCAGAGTAGGACTTGGAATAATAAAGTTAATTCACATTGAGGGAATTTGGAAGTCAATGATCAAATACATTCCACAAAGTCTGGAAATGGTGTGCATAAAACGCGTCCCCAATGATGAGCATGCTAAAATATGGTACAAATTTCTGATAGGTCACATGAGTTGTAGAATCACTTCTGAACAGTTAAAAGTAAGTTCCTCAAAAAAAGGAACTAGTTCCAGTTCCAGTTCCTTTGATCAAAAAGGAACTAGTTCCAGTTCCTAGTTCCTTTCAAATAAAGGAACTGGAAAGTTACCAGTAAGGAACTTAGTTCCTTTTAAGTTACAATGCCCTCCAAAAAAAAACGGAGTTTTTTAATTACCCTTCTCTAAATTGAGTGAGCAAAGCGATCAAGCAGCATATTTTCAGAAATTAGAATTTAGAAAGACACAAAAAATGGGTCATTATTCGTTATAAATTCTGTTTAAATCATGTCAAAGATACTATATTTCTATTCGAAAGGAACTTAAAAGATAACGTAAAAATAAGTTCCTAAGTTCCTTACAAAAGGAACTTTTTAGTTCCTAAGTTCCTTTAAAAATAAAGGAACTAAGTTCCCCTATAAGTTCCCCAAAAAGGAACTAGTTCCTCCCCAACACTGCTTCTGAAATATCAGGAAAATACTTCAACCCTTCGGGTTCCTATTGAGTGTGTCACGAAGCCATGAATGCTGTGTGTTGCGCAGTGTGCGAACTGATCGTGGAGGTGGCGTCGTGCAAGGATCTGGGCCGCGCGCGCTACTGGTGCGAGCGCGCGGACGAGCACTACCCCCACCACCCCACAGTGTTCCGGCTGAAGGAGCACCTGCTGACAGCCGAGGGCGAGGAGCCGGACTCGCATCAACTCAAGAAACTCATCACCAGTGAGTAGCGACATGATGTCCCCCTCTTTCCACTTGGACTGCCTTAACCGATGTATACTCCAACGTGTCCTGAACTAGGGTTGGGACGACACCTGGGATACTATTCCTGAAGTCAGTGAGAAGTGAGTAGGTAGGTATATGAAAAAATAACGAGAAAATCGGTATCTAGCCAATTAGAATCTAAGCCTGCTGGATTCCTATTGGTTGATTGATAACAATTTTCTCAGTTTTTTTTCTCATACTGACTCCAGAAGTTTTCCTGATGCATTTAGGTGTATATGTACCATAATTGAACTGGGTATTAGGAAAATCCAGTATTTTTAAAAATCAAATTTACCAAAATCTACCTCTACTCTACTGACTGATAGCCCATTTTAGCCTATAGCTGCTGAAAATTCTTGCCAAGATCTTGTAAAACCTTGACAATCAGGTTTCAATGATCCTACGAATATCTAAAGAAAAATCTTCAAGCCAAGTGTCCACCAATATCTTTGAATGATCCAAGATATTTCAGCTGGGATGTCGAGGACACTCTAACAACGTGTGACGACGACCGTGTGTTTCAGCCGAGATGGCCGCGCGGCCGCTGGACGTGTCGCTGCACATCCGCACGCTGCGCCTCTACATGGACACCGAGCAGCTGGCCGAGGCGTACCAGCACGCCAGTCAGGTGGAGCTGCGGCCCGCCTTCTGGGACCTCGTAGAGTGGTGAGTGCAGCCAGATTGTGACGGTCGTTGAAGATAGAATGTCTGTAGGTACACGCGAATAGATAATACAGTGCGTTTCTCTTTAGTACGTTTCTCCTTAGTACGTATTTCTCCTTAGTACATGGAGATGTCTGTGTACATTTTATGGGGTTAAAAACATCACTTGAGTTTATCCAAGTATATCTACACAATTGAAACAATGTATTATTCAAGACGCCCAGGCCCCCATCGCTCGCTAGCAACGTATCACATTCACATGTGTTGTAATGTCGCAGGTACGAGTGCCTGAGCGAGGTGTACCGGGCCTACCACGCCGCCCACGTGGACCAGCCGTCTGCCGCGGTGCTGCTCACGTGGGAGTTCTACATGGGGTTCGTCTCCGTGCTGGACCGCGCCGCGTCGCTGCAGCTGAATGAGCCGGCGCCGAGATCGCTGCAGCAGTGCACACAAGCGGTGAGGCCTCTTTGGATGGAATCCTACATTGTGTGTTTTGTGGTTAGGTAGCAATCCCAGTTCCATATCAGCGACTAATTTGAACCTTTTCTAGTAGATTGGACCCAGCGAGTGTGTGCTGTGAAAAATTCAACAATAGGACCAGCTTTAATCCTGAGTGTTTTGACGCATGTCCGATTGTAAATATCTCTCAACCACTGCAGGTGTCTGGAAAAGGGTTGTTTTGTTGTGGTGCCAAATGTCTTTTAATGCAGTTGGCTTTTAAAATTCAATGAATGTTGTTTAAAATGGCAACATTGTAGGTGGAAGGGAGTGGCAGGTCATCACTTGGGTTGTATCTTGTCAGAGCTGAACTGTTGAACCATACTGTTTGTCTCATGAAAGGAAAGGCTACACACTCGCTGGGTCCGCTATACTACCTAATTATTTTCAAGTAGGTACACTCGACAATTCATAAAACGGTATTTGAAAGAAATGGATTGTTTGAAAAAAATGTGATGGCATCATCCGATGAAGTCTATGCTAACTCGTCATCTAAGACTACCTCTAGTAGGTGAGATCTGATTTCATTGATAAATACAAGGATTGATTGTCAATGAACCTGACCAGGAGGCGTATTCAAGAACGTTTTCCCAATTCCATTCCTGATAGAATCTGGTCACGGCCATAAGGATTAACATTGCACCGAATCGGATTCCATCAGAATTTGGAATTTAAATGCTCTAGAATACGGCCCAAGCAGCCAATCTGTTGCGTTCAAATACCGTTTTTAATGATTTGTTGGGTGTACCTACATTGATAAATGATAGGGTTAGGATTCGATTTGAATTGCTAAATCGATGTCAAAGTGAAAATTTCGACATCAAATCGAAATAATTTCGACATCGAAATAATTTTGACTTCGTAATAATAAGCCACATCGAAATAACGGCGAAATTTGGCAACACTGCAGTTGCGTCTACCCAAGGCCACGTTCCTAGCGCGAGAGATGTCCCTCGCACACACCCCATCAAGGCAACAAATGACGAGGAAATGATTGAAGTAGTAAAGTAATGTTTTCATTTAAAATAAACTACACCATTTATTTATGTAAAAGGGAACAATTAATGAAAAAAATTCGTTGCAAATCCAGAGTTGCAAATTCATGGCTTTATGCGACTTGTTGCCGGAATATATCCCGTGAGGCTTAACATTGTCTGCATTCAACATCCTTTAGCAATGTTGCCCGTAATGTTAACCTCAAATCCAAACACTTTGCACAATTCACTTCGTCTCCACGGCGGGATTATTATTTTTTTGCGTAAAAACATTCTTTGACGAGAGAATAAAAACAATACGCGCTGAAATGGCAAGCGACAACTAACCAACCCACCCACAACTGTACACGCGGTATGCAGGAAGGACGGAAACAGGCCACTCAGCTGATCTTGAGGGGCACGCGGCACTGCTGCCAGCTCTACAATACTGCGCGCAATTTCACGGATTTTTTTAAACGATGTCAAACGATTATTTGATTAAACAATTCAAATCGAAGTCGAATCGAAACTCAAAATATCATTCGACATCGATGTCAAATCGAAAAATCGATGTCAAGTCCCAACCCTAATAAATGATAATTTTCATTACCTACCTAGGTACATACAGTACCTATGTATATTGTACCTAGCTATTGGCAAAACATTCAGAAAATTTTGGTCAATCGGTTTGATGCTGGCGATTAGTTAAAAACAAGAGCTTGCGTTGAAGTTTATACTGCATTAAAACAGCACATAGATACCATGCTATAACATACAATTCGATTATGAATTGCCCACTTTGGATTGCTCTTCAGTTAGTACTTGAGTTTGAGTGGAGCGTTGTTTTGTCGTGTTGGCAGGTGTTCCTACTAGACCAGAACCTGCACCTGGCTGCGGGGCGCACGGCGCCTGCCTCACACCGCCACCACTACCAAGAGTTCCTCGCGCACCAGCAGGGCCAGCTGTGCTTCCATCTCGCCACACTCGTGCTCAAGAAGGCCAGGAAGGTATACTACCGAGTAATGAGTAGAGAACCTTGATACATTACAAGAACTAAACGTTGTTAACACAACATTTGTTGTATTACACAAATTGTAATATTGTACCAAGGAGGCAATTTTTCCTGTGATTCTGGATATTCACCCAATAATATTTTATTTTCAAATAAAAAATTTTATTTTCAATTGCCCTACATTCAAATTATTTCATAAAATTTTAAGCCCTTAATTGCCCAATTTGATTTTTTTTATGAGGCATTACCATCATTAGGTGGGTATTAAAATTAATATTTTTTTCAAATTTGAAATCTAATTAATCCTGCGAGATGTAGAAGAGGAGTGGGAGGACTTCAGGAATGCTCTGGTCAAGGAGGCTGAAAAGTTGTGTGGAAGATCAGGGGGTAAAAGGAAGGAGAAGGAAACAAGATGGTGGAACAGTAGAGTCAAAGAAGCAGTGAGTGAGAAAAGACAAGCGTGGCAGAATTATGAGCTACAGAGAACTGTGGAGAATGAACAAAGATATAGAATATGTAGAAGAAATGTCGGAAGTATTGTTGTAGAGGAAAAGGAAAAGTCGATGAAAGATTTAGCAGGAAAACTAGTGACAGATTTTGAAGGAAACAAGAAGATGTTTTATGGATTGATCAAAGGCAAAAGGGGAACAAGAGATGAATTAAAGAGTATGAAGGATAACAACGGGGACCTAGTATGTAACGTGGAAGAAATAAATAGTTTGTGGGGAGAGTACTTTGAGAATCTCCTAAATGTAGGAAAGAAACAAGGTGTACCAGTGGGTGAAGGAGAGCAGCAGTTTGGAGAGGAAGTGGAAGAAATTGGAATGGAGGAGGAGCTTACTGAGGTGGAAATAACAAGAGCCCTCAAAGAGATGAAGAATGGCCGAGCACCAGGCATTGATGAGGTGACGATAGAGATGGTGAAAGCAGCGGGGGATGCGGGTATAAGATGGCTTTACCGTGTGATTAAAGCAGCATGGAAACAGAAGAAAATTCCAACAGACTGGGAGAAAGGAGTAATTGTCCCTCTTTTCAAGAAAGGGGATCGCAAGAAATGCAGTAATTATAGGGGAGTGACATTACTATGCCAGTGTGCGAAGTTGTTTGAGAAAATAGTGGAGTGTAGATTGAAGAATTATGTGGAAGAGGGATTGAGAGAGGAGCAGTATGGATTTAGGAGAGGGCGGTCTACAATTGACGCAATTTTCACCGTGCGTCAGATGATGGAGCAGCAGTGGGAGAAGGGTCAAGCAATGCATATGGCCTTCTTGGACTTGGAGAAGGCATATGATAGGTTGCCAAGGGAAAGAGTGTGGGAGTGTTTGGTAAAGAGAGGAATAGGCAAGGAGTTGGTTGAGCGGATCAAAAGTATGTACCGGAACAGTGTGAGTTGTGTGCAGTCGGGAGTGGGGAGATCGGAATGGTTTAATATTAGTGAAGGGCTTCGGCAAGGGAGTGTTCTATCACCAATGCTGTTCATCATAGTAATGGACGAGTTACTGAAGAAAGTAGAGCCAGATGAGGGGATCGATACTCAAACGTTGATTTATGCGGATGATGTGGTGGTGTGGGGAGGAACTAGGGAGGAAGTGCAGTTAAAGATTGATAAGTGGAGTGAAGAGACAGAGAAGATGGGTTTGAGAATAAGCGAAGAGAAGAGTGAAGTAATGACAATGGAACGGAAAAAGATAAGACAAGGACATGCCAGAATCAAGATGAGGGATGGATGGCTGAAAGAAGTAGAGGAATTTAAGTACCTGGGGAGCCTGCTCACCAACAAGGCAAAAGTAGATAGAGAAGTACAGGAAAGAAGAAGGAAAGCAGAGGGTTTCTATCAGGCAGTGAGGAAGTTGCTGTGGCATGAGAAATTTCCAAAAGTGTGTAAAATGATCATGTTTAAAATGTATTTCCTGCCAATTCTCACATACGGGGCAGTGACATGGTCAGCTGGAGGAAAGGAAGTGGATCAGCTTCAGGCAGCAGAGATGAAGTTTTTGAGGAGCGTGAATGGGGTGACAAGAATGGATAGGGTTCGAAGTATGAAGATAAGAAGAGAGCTGAGGGTTGAAAGATTGGGGTTCAAGCTGGGCAGAGAGAGGTTTCGGTGGTTTGGCCACATGAAGAGGATGGGAACCGACAGAGTGCCAAGGCGGGTGTTTGAAGCGGCTACAGTGGGAACACGGAGAGTGGGGCGACCAAGAGACAGGTGGATTGGACTGATCAAGGATGATGTGCTGGAGAGAGGAGGAAGTTGGAGTGAGTTGGAGGCTGAGAGACAGTGGGAGGACAGAACAATGTGGAGGCAGTTTGTGGAACAATTGGAAGTGGAGGAAGAAAAAGAAGATGAGGAGGAGACGCCAGGCGTGGCCAGCCGGTCTCCAGTAGTCCTGCGGCCCTAGTGTTGGTGGGAACACCCACCCCCTGACCCATTGAATTGGAACCAGCGGAAAGATGATTATTATTACCTAATCATTTAAATGCAATAGGTGGAAGTTTTGTTTACTTCCTCTAGCCCACCTGCTAGAACCTCTTAAGCAAATATCGTGACCCTGCTTCCAACTGTTGTCGGGTCAGGGGGTGGGATGATCCCACCAATGTTCTAGGGCACTTGTGATCTTAGAGCCGACTTGCCAAGTCCGACACTCCACACTTCTTCAATCTCTTCTTCCAGTTCTTCAGCCTCCTCTCTTTCCACCAGCTCCCTCCATCTCTCTCTGTCTTCCCACCACTTCTCTGTTGTAATTACTCCCCAACACTCTCCTCTTTCTTCTGCGGCTGCCTCTATTCCGTTCATCCATTTAGTTCTAGGTCTTCCTGCCTTTCTTCTGCCACCCATAGCTGCACGCTCTGCCTCTCTATATGGTATCCTCTCTTCTCCCATCCTCTTCATATGTCCGTACCATCTTAGCCTCTCTTTTCCAAGTTTAAATCTAAGAGACTCCACTTCAAGGTCCTTTCTAATCTTTGCACTCCTCACCTTGTCCATCTTCGTCACCCCTGCCACACTTCTCAGGAACTTCATTTCCGCAGCCTGCATTTTCATTTCTTCCTTCCCTCCCATTGGCCAAGTTACTGCTGCATATGTTAAGATTGGTACATAGTACGTTTTGTACAGTAATATCTTAAACATTGTATTTTTTCAATGGTTGTCAAACCAAATTATTTTGTAAATTATTATATTTTAACCACTATCTACCGTCTATTGTCGTTTTTTTATTAACTTTTGATATTTTCTTTTTTGACAACACTTTGGTCCTTTTTATCTAGGTAAATGATTAGATTCAGGTTTTAGCGAGAAGAGAGGTGGAGAGTGCAATGTGTGTTTTGACGCAATATTTAGGAATGCAACACGTGGAGGGACAGCTGCCGGGTGGCCGCGCCCCTCCTCCTGCGCGCCCTCATTGCGCCCCCCGACCGCCACGCCCCCTGGATCGCTCAGCTCAACGAGCAGAGGCGCAAGGCGGCGGAGCGATGGATCATGCAGGCCTCTTACCGGAACAGCCAAGCAGGTACGTTGCTAGTGTTCCATTGCCACGGCGAATGTGCGGCAAATAGCTTCAGGCAACTTAAACACTGTTGTGGGCCGCTTTTAGTCCATAGTTTGTAGCTTTTAGGACATCTGTCACAGACAAAGTTTGGTACGGGTGTTGACGTTTTTGTTTTGTCGGTCAGATATTACTGGATGGAAAAAGTTTTTATTCAACTTGGAAACATCTCAACTGACCTAATTAATTATTTGAAAAGTTTACGACTTTATTCACGTGTAATGATGGTGGCACTTGCATAAAATATCAAAATCAAATGTAGATTCTTTTGATCTTGGTGATTATTGCATTGCATTAAACCTGAATAAAAACAGCTTCTCGTATGTTATGATGTGCTAGAGTTGTGATTAAATGGACCGTCTTTCCCTTTTTACTAGTTCAAACAATACAACCTATTTTAGTTTGAAGATTTGCCATCTCAAACCAAAACAGAGGCCAATTTGAGGCCTTCTTCAACTTTTAAGTTTTAAGGCACATAGTACAAAATTTAAACAATTTTAAATGTGTAGTCTCAAGTATGGATCTGTTGATTTGGTCATGGAAGCCAGACAATTTCCTCTGCGGATTCCCAACCGAATGTTTTGCCTCCAGGGAACGTCGTGCTGGGCCTCGTTGTCGACACGCGCACGCAGTTCAAGGAGCGATGCGCGCAGGCGTGCGCCGGCAACTGGCGCGAGCGCGTGTACCAGCGCCTGTTCACTCGCCAGGAGCACCACGCAGCCATCACCACGTCCCACTTTGTCAACCACAACGCGTTCACGCGCGCCGCGCCTGAGCTGCCCACACACGCCGAGCTCAGGGAGCACAACGAGGGTATATACCTGATCTTCTGAAAATACTCTTTGTTGGTCAACTTAAAATCAATTAATATTTTCGTAGTTTGCATAAGAAATCTCATATCGTTGCCTCAATCTTGAAGGCACCACTCAGAATAGCTGTGATTCTGACCTTTTTAAGCCAATATTGGATTAATTTAATATATGGGTCATTCTCCACTAAACGGAATATTCTTGTCCTGTCCATTTTTAATATAGATATTAAAGAAAATATCTATGCTTTTATTTTTTTTATTTTTATATAGATGCTACTTGACAATTACAGCCATAGTGTAAGGTTATTATCATGCACATCTAAGAGCTACAGCCCAAAATACCCCCCAAAAGTCATTCCCCTAGCTTGTCCCTCACCCTGTTTTCCAGCATTGATTTTGCCATATATCTTAAAGTACATTAATTAAATGTACCAAAAATAGGGTTGGGCGAACCGGTTCGTTTTCGAACCGAACCGGCTAGCTAGGTTCGAAAAACGAACCTCTAAGGTTCGTTTTCGAACCTTTTTTGAACCTCCCGCCTTTTTTTCCCGCCCTTTTTCATTCAAACAATGCAACCAATATCTTGTCACTATTTGTCTAATGTTGGCCTCTTGTCTTTAGTGGTGCAGTAAAATGGTAAAACCTGGGTAAATCGAACCCCTGTAAGCCGAAATCATCATAAATCAAAGTAAACTCAAATCCTGTCACACTATAGGGTGTTTCATGTTAAAATAAATCTTGAACCGAATTTTTCATAAGACGCAATTTCGAAGTGCTATTTGGTACCAACTAGAAAAGTAGCATTGATTTCAGTTTAGAAGTCCAGGTAATTTCCTTGTTGAGTAAAATTTTCGAAGTATTAAAATGAAATAATGATTGTTGCGATCTAAACTGTGTTGTACATTTGGAACAGAGTGTACTTTTGGGTCCTGCAGAGTGCAGCTGCTTGCCAGCAGGTACCTGAACCTGACCCTTGCCTGCGTAAGGGAGGATTGTTTTGTTTTTCTCCGTTGAAAGGTCTGTGAACTCGCAATAAGAAGTAATCAGATGGCAAATGACTTGACATCATATTTTATTTTATTTATATGATATTGTATGTTCATGGTTATTGAATAAAAATAATAGTAGTGGTCATTGAGAACACCATTCGCGATCTAAATGAAGGGAAGATATCACGCATAAGTTAAAATATAATGGTGTATATTTGAGCTTTCCAAACTTCATTGTAACCCAATGCAAAATAAAAAACAGTATGACGATTGGCGAGATAATTTTTGAAGAATATTGGAATATACTGAAATGTATTAAAATTTCGAGCAGTATATTTCGCGTTTTTGTTCCTATTATATTTGGTATTATGTCAATGTCCCTGTATACAAATTGAAATAATATTTGCGTAAACAAACACCCCATCAAACAGCTGTTTTCAAGTGTCTAGCCACTTGACTTGCGAGAGGGAGGGGGGAGAATGGTGACTGGTGCTTACGCGCTTATCTTTACTACATTATCTGGAAAACATCATTTTCTGAAAAAAAAGGTTCGGTTCGTTTAAGGTTCGAAATTTCAAACCTTTTGAAAAGGTTCGGTTTGAGGTTCGGTTCGAAAAAAAAATGAGGTTCGCCCAACCCTAACCAAAAATAAATGTTAAGCTTATTAATAGTGTATCTTGACATATGTAACAAATTCACATTCATATATTTATAAAATGTTATGTTTTAACTGTAATTAAAACGTGTCCCGAGTTTTGGCATCATTCTGAAGCCATTTTAATATATTTTTTTATTATTATTTGCAGTTGGTATTTAACATGTGTCAAGGTGTAGCAACTAGCTTGATGGTGCTGACAAGCCAGGAACACTCGAAATATGTGATTTGAATGATAATTGTGGCTATCATAGCAAAAATGCTACAATTTTCAGAGGCGTATGTTTTCTCTCCATCATTCCCCTATTCGATAATAATTATGTACTTATGTTGAAATCATACTTTTTGGCAATTAAAACGTGATAATAATAGTGACCCAAACATAACCTCAAAATTTCAACTCATAAAATGTATTACTAGAGATTTGGGCATATTTAAACTCAGTACGTCATTCCCCTAGCTCTAAAATTTCGTCATTCCCCTATGTTTCACTAATCTAATTAACACAGTAAATTATATTATTTCATTTTGATCTCAGATGAGCAATTAATAATACTTCAACTAGTATTTTCAAAGACCCCATGAAATAAAAAGCAGAAAAAATCATATTATTTAAAAAATTATTTAGCTTCTTCAATATTCCATTTAGTGGAGAATGACCCACATAATTTCATTTTAGCCCGTAGACAAGTATTTACAATCAGTAACGATATCGATATTTAATGGTTAGGTACTTTGGTAACTGTTCTGGCTGTCCAACATACGTATGAACTTGCGTATATGAAATATTACGACTTATGAGATGACCTTGAATCTGTCCGATGTCTGCAATGGTGGCCTATTTCAAGCGTACAGTGGACAGGGAGGTTATTTAAAACGAGTAGGAATCTTTCACATTACAAAAAATTCGATTTACCTTAATTTATAAGCAGAATATGACCTGCTAACGTACTAATGTCCATCCACAGGGGAATTTTTTTGTAATTTTTGCATTGCTGATATTAAAAAAACAAAAGAAGGCCGTGCAAGCTATGAATTAACTAGGGGTGTGCGAATATTCGAAAATTTCGAATACTTTGAAAATATTTGGTTCGAATATTCGATTTGGTATTCGAAAAAAAGTATTCGAAATTTCAAATACTTCGAAAATTCAAATATTCGAAAATTTTTGAATAGATAATGTCTTTTAATTCAAAATAATCCCGCCATTTCTCATATGGGAGTGTTTTTCAATGCTGCCAACTGCTGCAAAGTCTAAAACTTCAACCGAAAATTGTCATGGCCGCCATTTTGATTTCGAGGGATATTATTTGTCGGTTATTGTTCCTCCAGGTAGACCTTCCTCATACTCCATTTGTTCCTGTTAATTTCATTTTTTGTGATAATTAATGACAACAATATAATCCTGGCATATTACATCATAATCAGTACATTCATTTATATGGCCATCTTTCATTCTGGTCATATGAAAAAAGTTTGGTGTCCATTTTTTTATTTTTTTATCGATACCTATGTATTTTAATGTAGGTTCCAACTATTCGATATTCGATTCGATATAAGAAATATTTTTGTCAATTATTCGATATTCGTATTCGATGTCAAAAATCACTAATCGCACACCCCTAGAATTAACAAATAATAAACAATCACCATGGGAACAGCCGTGAAAAGCGAGGCTCGACCTAACAATCCACGCTTTGTTACAGTGTCGCAATTGTGCGCGCCGGCGTGCCTGGACCTGCAGGTGTGGCTGGGACTGCGCGCCGTCGAGTCCCGCGCCGCCGCGCTCGAGTTCCGCTCCCGAGGATTCGACCGGCTGCAGCTGGCGTGCTCGAACACCAAGCAGGCGGGCGTGGAGGCGCTCTGCAGGATGGACGTCGACGCCTTCCTCTACGCAACAGGTCAGTACGCGCCGGATGGCGAGAATGGACAAGTGCGCGTCTCGTGATAACGCTATGTCCCAAGGTCAAATTCCCAGCTCGGATAGATAATTCGTCTTATTTTGTAGTTTTACCAGTTTGCAGAAAAACCTGACAGTATAACAATATGAAGGGTACGCGGGAATAACAATGCAAGTCCATTCGATACGGCTGCAAGTTAAACGCGTCAGTTGAGACTTTCAGACTTATGATTATACATTGACAGTTAAAATATTAAATATTTCTCAAATACACACCAATAAGATATTCATTCCAATTCATAGTTTTCGTATTCAGGTCTTTCTGGATTTCAAAGCTGATCAGAAGGGTGTTCGAAGTTTAAATGATATCCGGCCGAACCCGGAACATTGAGAAACTGGCTCCCGGGTTTGAGCTCCGGTTCAACCAGATATTATATGTTTCACCTTACCTTCCCTTCCCATCATTCTCATTCCAAGGGAAGTATTAATTCTATACTGGGTTGTCCGACTTTAAATCTCTAAAAATATTTATTATTTACAGACTGCGAGAAGCTTAGCCCGGTAAATAAATATTGCATTCTTTTCGCCTCACTGTTCTGAAATGTACATTGAACTATGATCTCGTCTCGACAGTGTTCTGCGTCGAGTCGGCCCGCTTCGAGGACGACCCCTCGGCCGACGACCGGCCGGCCGTGCTGCCGTTCCCCGTGTCGGCGCGGCCATGCAGCGAGGAGCAGCGCGCATGGTGGACTGCAGCGCACGATGTGCAAGCGGAGCAGCGCGCCGAGCGCGACCCCGGCGAGATGCGAGCCACGCTGCAGCGCGGCCTCGAGGTGGTGCGCTGCCTCGGCAACCACGGAGTGGACCTCAAGCTGGTCGTGCGCCTTGCCAAGGCGTTCGCCTACAGGGTGAGTCCGGTTCACTATTTTCTTAGTAAACTTACCTACTCGATCGAGGTTCAGTGATCTGTTGAATGTTTTTAGTTTTCTATCGGATTCTTGCTTCCACATGAAAACCAGTCAATCCAAGTTGTATCTTGTCTAGCTAGTAGCTACTAGGGATGTCGGCGGGTACTCGGGTACCCGGGCGGTTCCGGGTAATCAATTACTCAAGTAATAAATAGTACTCGAGGGAACTAAAAAAAAAAAAAAAAAAAAAAATTTTAAATAAGACTGATGCGTGAAAGACAGATGTTTACGCACAGTTATCAGCTGCGCCTCAAGGGGTAGCTCAAAGACCTTGCTTGCTATGGGTGGTGAGAGAGGAATGGGGCAGGAGGGGTGAAATCATTGTAGGGAGTAGAAAGCACGGGAAAAATGAGTCTGTATTTTCAATTTCAATCACGCTGTAGGCCACAGTGAAAAAGATGAGCAGTGGGTAGAAAAGGTGCACAAATTCGTGTTTTCTTATGATTGAAGTTGTCAGTTATCAAAGAATGTTATTATTAGTCCAAGTGATTATACATGACATATCTTATCAGGCTATCCTGTTTCCTCGAATTCTTTTCAAGGACAAGCACACAGATGGCCCAGAGAAAGGGTCATTCACTCCTCTCACGCAGCTAAGTGCCGCGTGTTTATTTATCTAAACCCCTACCTGACCCCTTAATTTTTTATTTTTTTTGGTTTTTTTTTGGCAATTACCCGATTCCGACCCGAGTATTTATGACGGGTACCCGATTCCTAATTTTTGGACCCGCCGACATCCCTAGTAGCTACATACATATTTGTGTTGGTAAAAGGTTTTTTTCAAGAACTCACAAATTTGAAATGTATTGATTTGAATTTTTTCTAAATTTATTTTTTTATTTTCAGTAAGGACTTCTATTACCTACTTTCTTTTTAAGGGGGGATGCCCAAGTAGAGGTCTCTGATAGATGTCTGAACAAATGTTTATTTAATAGTGAATTTCCTTGTGCAGCATATAAACGCAATAAAAAGTGGGGTAGCCGAACTAATTTCCAAGATATATCAACCGTAGAAATTTAATTTAGCCTTGGTAATTTTCCTAGAAAATATTAGATTTAGACGCCAAATTCTAAATAATTTTCCTATACCTCCTGTATTAAAATTTCCTGATATTCTGAAGACTGAAAACTCAATATAAGTCGAGAGTTGATTGTTGATAAAAGTTAATAAAAATGGTAGGTACACTCGGCCAAACATAAATTGAACGTTGATCAAATTTGATTGACTGATAAATGTAAGATTGCACCATCCAAAGTCAGTCCAAGCGATCTCCTTGTCTTACTCTAGTAGGTGACCTCACATTTCAATGATAATAACAAACTTTGATTGGTATGGGACATGACCAGCAGTCATTCAAATTTGATCAACGATCAATTTATGTTTGGCCGAGTGTACATTTCACCAAAAAATATTTTCGGAAAATCTTGGAATTAAAATAATCTTAATTGATATATTGTTTTTGCATTTTCGACATTTTGGAAGACTGTAAAATTGCATAAATTCTCATGGAATGGAGCCATTTTAGTAGATTCTATTCCCCTTCTCTTGATCACTGTAGGAATCAGGGCCGGTATAACCAAAGTTAATCAGGGCCGGTATAACCAAAGTTAATCTGAGCCGGATTAACTAAATGTTGGACTAAATTGGCGGCACAGCCAATCTGCGACGCCGGCGTCGTCGCCTCAGGCAGAAATAACCAGTGCCGGGCTAGCAACAGCTGGAGATGGGTGTGGGCAGGTGATCTCGTGGTAGTTGACAAAGAGAGAGACACGACATGAGCAAGAGCAATAGGATCAGAACTAGGTGCTAGACTATCAAGACATAAGGCTGCGATGTCCAGTTGACATTAATTATGGTTTTATTACATAACCCCAAGTGAGGAATAAATGAACAGTAAAATAAACACAACATACAAATGATCAGAATGAGATAACAGATTACCGGGGGTTTGACCTCCTCGCGTAAATTGACTCTGTGTACAAAACAGGTCGTAACCTCATCAGCTGTGTGCCTGGAGGCAACACAACACATGCAATTGAATGAATAGCAAATAAGACTGATACAATACAATGATAAATATAATAAACTCTTTACTTACACTCCTCCGTGATAAGATGCTCGCCAAATTACTTCGGACATTTAATTAAATAGAACTCTTACATACAACGTTGTAAGATTACTGGACTTACTTAATACAATGTTGAATTTAGAAAGGTTTATTGATCGAAAAGTGTGCCCTTTCCCTGACTGACGACGACCCGCGGAGACAATCTAAGTGTGGCCACACTTGATTGCAATATATAAAATACGTGACAACAAAATACATTATCTTACTTGCACTCGCTATCCATACATATGATATCCAGACACCATAATGATTCTGTTTCATAACTCTATATTGAACCTTAAATAGGGACTGGACGACCAGACCACTACGTTATATCCGCTACAACTCAGCGTTGGTTTCAATCTACATTTATACACTACTCACGCGGCGATGTGAAGTCCACGATGGTCAGCCAGAGAAAGAGAATGAGCTCAGGTCGCCGATCAGCGAACTCGACTATCATTGACCATTGCGCATGATATCTTTTCTGCTCTAGGCGACCCTCCAAATATGGGTACAAATTAGTGATGTCGGCGGGTCCAAAAATCAGGAATCGGGTACCCGTCATAAATACTCGGGTCGGAATCGGGTAATTGAACCCCCCTAAATTTTTTTTTTTTTTTTTTTTTTTTTTTAGTGGAGGGTCTAGGTAAAGGGGTAGAGGTTTAGGTAAATACACACGTGGCACTTAGCTGCGTGAGAGGAGAAAATGACCCTCTCTCAGGGCCATCTGTGTGCTAGTTAGTCCTTGAAAATAATTTGAGAAAACAGGACAGGACATGATAACATTCTTTGATAACTAACAACTTCAATCATAAGAAAACACGAATTTGTGCACCTTTCTACCCAGGACTCAACTTTTTCACTGTGCTACAGTGTGATTGAAAAAAAAAATACAGACGCATTTTTCCCATGCTTCCTACTCCCGACACATGATTTCACCCCTCCTTCCCCATTCCTCTCTCACCCCCCAGAGCAAGCAAGGTCGTTGAGCTTCCCCTTGAGACGCAGCTGATAACTGTGCGCAAACAAATGTATTTCAACTACACCCTAAAAAAAACTACCGTATTAACTCGTGTATAAGACGCACTCGTGTATAAGACGCACCCTTGTTTTGAGAAGTCTATTTTAAGAAAACACTTAGCATGCGTGTATAAGACGCAGTAAAATGATGAAAAACATTGTGTGTTTGTATACAGATATCCATCTAAATGTTGGTTTTCCAGCTAACTGAGCTATTTGAATGAAAATCACTGCCAACTTGTTGTAAACAAACAGTAATTTCCTGCTTCTGAGAAAGGGGGGAGGGGAGTCTCTTCCCAGCAGCTGTTGCTTGCTCTAAGAGGCATGCACCTGCCTTTCCTCTGCATTCCAAAACAAATCCAACTCCTCTCCTCCCCTTCCATTAAGATCGCCATTTAACAGTGTTTAGTCTATTTTATGTCTGTCAGAGCAATGTTTTTCAGATGTAAACATATATTTTGTCTCCTGATCTAAATGCAAGGGAAAACATTTTGTTGCAGAAATGTAATATGTTAATAATGTTGTGTCTAGACACAGTATGAGTAGTCCAGACAGAGTGAGAGGGAAAGGCAGAGATAGACAACATGTGGCAGTCTACCACAGCTCTGTTTACAAACATCCACCTTGGATTTACTGGGAAAAAAGCTTGGTATGCATGTATAAGACGCAGGGCTGTTTTCAGAATCAAAATATTGACATATAATTGCGTCTTATACATGAGTTAATACGGTACTTTTTTTTTTTTTTTTTTTTTTTTTTTGGTACCCGCGATTATTATTTTTTACCCGAGTAATTGATTACCCGGGACCGCCCGGGTACCCGCCGACATCCCTAGTACAAATGCAGGCTAATGGTAACGACTTGACGTTGGCGCCAGCGCCGAATTCAAACCGTTACAAATCAGATACCTCAAAATGAGTGAAACAATTGAATTTAATCCAAAAGTTAGTTAATCCAGCACAATTTAACTTTGGTTATTCCGGGCCTTATAGAAACTTGAAATTCTGTGCTTGTGTGTGCAGGCGCAGGCGCTGGTGGACGGCGACGAGGAAGTGGAGGCGCTGATGGCGCGCGCGGCGCTCTACTGGAAGGTGGCGCTCGTCCTCATCGAGCGCACGCAGCGCAAGCAGGTCATCTACGCCCCTCAGAAGCGGCTCTTCGAGTACCACGGGTGAGTGCCCAACTGGAGCCTCCCGAGAGTTTCATGACTTCCTCAGTTCACTTTGATTTATTGTAGATGAGGAGTTTGAAAATTTCCTCTTATGATATGTTTTGTTGATTTTTTGAAATGATTTTCTGTAGACATTATTCTGTGTGGATAGATACTTAAAATGGAATATAAAATCCCTTCATTTTGCAATTGGACCAAAGCTGTGAAAGTAGAGGTATTGGGGGAAAAATGCAATGCTAATTCAAAGAGCAGGTAAACATTTTTTAATAGAAGGAAAAATAATGATACCTAGTAGGTAGTAATGAAAATGGCTAGTTTATACCTACTTATTTTATAACAAAATATTCTAGATTGTCAGATTAGGTAATATAGAATTCATTTCGTATTAAAACACAGAAAGTTTGGAATTGTGTGAAATAAGTTGAATATAGGCCATTTGGTATGGTCCTAATAGAATTGGGCGAACATTCAAAGTCATTTTGAGAGGGGATAAATGTCTAGATGCACAACGTTAATGAACTTCCCGTCGCGTTCCGCCCGCAGCAAGGAGCTGTCCGCCAGCGAGCTGTGCAGCCTGCACGACGAGGCGCGGCTCTTCCTCGCGCTGCGCCTCAAGGCCGCCGGCCAGCTGGAGGCGGCCGTGGAGTGTCTGGAGCAGCTGACCTCGCCCGACGCGACGTTCCACTGCGCGGAGATCTACGTCGCCATGGCCACCGCCGAGCTGGAGCGCCAGCCGCGCGAGGAGATCACCTCGGAGATGCGCAGCCGGAACATCGTGCTGCTGACGCGCGCCAGGGACAGTCTCTATCTCACGGAGGACCGGCTCAGGGGGGCCAACCGCAGGTGAGCGTCGTCTCGTTACTTGGCCTAAATGTGCAGAATTATGATATTTGCAGAGAATTATCTTATACCTACTCTGTTTAACTGATGATTTGATGACGATCCAAAATCTTGCAATCAGACTGATCATGTGACCATCCCATCAAAGTTATGCCCACTTATGAAATAATTTGTCTCTCTCAATGTTCTAAAACTACCAAGCGCTTACACCACCCTAAAAATCACTTATTACATTTCATAAAGTGAATACACTGAGAAAGTATTGTTGGCAACAGTAACAGGTGGTTTTGTTTTGTAAACAGAAACCCAAATATTCCATTGCTTCATCTTAATTTTATGTAATCTCTTTGTACAAAAAACATAATTTAAAAAGTCATTCACGTTTTGAATGGTTAGGTTCGGAAAAGGTTTGGCTCGTGCTAGGTTCGACTATAAATGAATTTCGCACAACCCTAGAAATGCTCCATGGGTTTGGAAACTGTTCGCAATGAATCTGGTTATGAGAGCCAAGTCCTCACATCCCTGTCGTCTTGACTGATGTTGTTAATAAGAGGTTTGTTCCCTAGGGACCATCCACTGCATGCCGTCATCAAGGAGCACCTGGAAGACATCGAGAGCCGACTCAACCGCATCGACCCCGACGTGTGTCGCAACGACGGTGAGATTCATTCGTAACTCTCTTCGGTAGTCAGCTGTTACTTGTCTGTCTTCTGTCGATACTCCTCTACCTACCTTGTTATTGTTGAAGTTTTGTGGAACATTTTAAATTATACATTGCTAGTGATGTAATATTCCCGGGAATTTATTTTTCCGGGAATATTCCCCAAACCGGGTATTTATTGGGAATTTACTACAGGGATGAGTAAACATTAAGAGAAAACATTATTAAAGCATGTTTATGTTTTGAGATGTCATAAGACAGGGGTTGGCAACCTCCTTGGTGGGTTTTGAATGGCTCTTTATAATTTAAATAAAGATCTGGAATCGAAATATTTGGAAATTCGAAAAAACGCCCTGCGGGGCAACATCAAGATAAGGGGGGGGGGGGGGGGGCTTTGTCAAAATAGCAGAATAAACTGGTAATTCAATTAATTATTTTTGGTGTATTATATTTGATTGCCTGCTGCGGAACGCATTATTATCTAATTTATAAATTTTTCGGAAATTGGCTCCGTCACCAAAAAAGGTTACCGACCCCTGTCATAAGATAACAAGAAAATTAATGACTAAATAGAGAATACTTAGAGGTAATGACATACCACAAAATAATAACATTATACATTTTAATTTATAATGAAAAAGTAAATTCCCGATTTGGGGAATATTCCCCAAATTTGCTCGGGAATATTCCCGGGAATATTCCCGGGAACGAGGAATATTCCCGCTGGGCATCACTATACATTGCAGACCAACAGTTTTTTTATTTATTTGTCTATCTATTAAAGTATTAATTATTTTGAGTACGGTACTGCCTATTTCATGGATAATTTTTCACAACATTTTGAAACGCAGATATTTTTATCGTATTTTCAATGGCATTATTTTTGTATAATTTACTATTTTTACTGAAACTCGTAACAGTAATTTAAGTTTTAATCATCATTCATTGCCCTCGATCTACCATATTGAGTTGGTAACAATATTTCTAGTTGAGATTGTATTTTAGCTTTAAATACTTCTAGCTGAAACATGGCACTGCATCATGCATTTGCATCGTAAATTACCTAGGTACACTCGGCCAAACAAAACTTGAACGTTGACCAAATTTGAATGACTGCTGGTCATGTCCCATAACCAATCAAAGTTTGTATTATTATTGAAATGTGAAGTCACCTACTAGAGTGAGACAAGGAGATCGCTTGGACTGACTTCTGATAGTGCGACCTTACATTTATCAGCCTGTCAGATTTATTGAACGTTCAAGTTTTGTTTGGCCAAGTGTACCTACATGCCTCTACAACATGTCCATTATGAAATATGAATTACGGAGGAATTACACAGAACAGAACAATCATTGGCCTAAGTTTCTTTGCAATGAATATGTACAAAAATTAATAAAAATCGAGAAAATATTTTTGTAGTTTTCATTTAATTTCTCTCGCCGTGTCTTAGTTTTTTTTAATAACTGATAGCATAGTACCAAAAACATGCCTCATCACATAACGAATGGCGTGTGTTGCGCAGGTAACCGTCGCGCGCCGTCCGACGAGAGCGCCAGCTCGTGGCACTCCGGCGGCGTGGGCTCAAGTGTGGCGCCGCTGCTCGTCACCCCGCGCAACGTCACCAACAACAGGCACAACACATCCACGCCCCTGCGCAGCGGCGCGCACCGCCACGGCGACCACGCAGACAACTCCCAGCGCAATGTGAGTACTGCGCAGCAGCATAAATAGGACTTTTTTGGGTCCTCTTTTGTTTGTTGAATTTTGTTTTAAAAAAGAACATTGTTACTACCTATTATACTTTTATAGTTTGTGACTGTTTTGCTAAAAATGTGTTATACTTTACCTAGTCCATTTAGGTGAACTTACTCCCAATGACCTTGCATATGATCACTGATCGGACAAATAATTTTATTTGCCAACTATTCGGAGGATTTTGCTAGAAAACTGTTCAAATGACTGGTGGCCTATTCCCGAAAAAATGTGAGATTATGAGAAAAAAATTGTTAGAAAATCATTATCAGACAATAGAATTCCCAGCAGGCAGAATTGCCTGCTAATTGGTGCTTATTGGTTGATAACAATTTTCTAATCAGAGTTATGTACAAAAATTGTTTGTACTGTACCTGATCCTCTGGTCCAACAAATTTATGTAGTAGCCAACAAGAATGAAATGAAAGGGGAACAGCTTCTCTCCCTTTTTTCTGGACCCCTATTCCTGAAATAATTGAGATTGAGTATGGGAAAAAATAGTGAGTATATCAGTTCTATCAGCCAATAGAATCTAAGGCTGCCGGTTTCCTATTGGAATTCCTGTTGTAGTTGTGAATTACATAAAATGAGAACCTTGGCCCAGATTCTGCAACTGCATTACTGTTCCGCTAGCAATTTCTTCCATAAGATTAACATTGAAATAATTGCTAGCAGACCAGCAAAGCAGTTGTAGAATCAGAGCCCTTGTCGCAGTGACAGGCTTCTCATTTCTCCCGAGGAGACCGTGAATAACATTGAGATGATGAGAAAACTGTCGCGACAAGAAAGTTGTCGTCTTAAGCCGCGTTTACAACAACTTAACCCATTGGCCTATTTGGACGATAGGAACTCGCCATTTATAAGATGGCCACTGTGGATTTGGACGAGATAAACTCGCCAGTTAAAATTTTAGGTAAAACTGAAAATTAAATACTGTAGCTCTGCAACATTTTCTGCAAAAATAACCTTTCGGCCATATTAATCCATTGGCCTATTTGGACGATAGGAACTCGCTATTTATAAGATGGCCACTGTGGATTTGGACGAGATGAACTCGCCAATTCAAATTTTAGGTAAAACTGAAAATTAAATACTATAGCTGTGCAACTTTTTCTGTTGAAAATTCATAGGCCATTGGGTTAACGTTCGAAAATTAACGTTGCAAAATTAACGCAATTCCACTTTCGTTCACAACTACTTAGGAAACATAACACACTCGTAAAACAAGATGGAGGCGGCCAGCGCGATCAGCTGTGAGTTAGATGTGAGAGAAGTGTCCGTGCGCATGCGCCACTTAACGTTCGACTTGAAAGTTGAATGTAGGTCTACTCTGAAGTGTAATTGGCGTACGTTAATTTACAAAATGTCGTTGTGAACGAATCCATAAGTTTACATGGGCTTGAAAATTGAAATTTTTCTTCATTTTCGAACGTTAATTTTGTTGTAAACGCGGCTTTATATCCCACCCAAACGTTGAAAGTGTCTTGAAAACCTCCGTCTCTGCTTCAGGACCTGAGCAAGTACGAGACGATGATGGCCAACGTGCAGCAGCAGAACCTAGCCATCATGGAGTCCAACAGGTGGCTCACGGACTCCGTCAAGAGCATCATGGAGTCCAACGAGTTGGTCAGGGACTCGGTCAAGACCATCATGGCGGACCTGCAGGGCATGAAGCTGGCCGTCGACGACCTCACGGCGTTCAAGGTCAGTCGGAAGTGACATGAGTAACTCGTAACTGGATGGCTCAACCAAGCGGGGCATAGTCTCGGACAATCATACCTACTTATTAGGGCTGTGCGAGCAGCCATAAATAAATTCGAGCGAGTTTCGAACGAGTTTTACAAATTTGCTTGAAATTCGAGCTAATTTCGAACGAGTTTAATAGTTGCTTGAAAATCGAGCATATTTCCTAGTTGCTTGAAAATCGAACAAACTAGATAAGGTAGGTTATGTTTCATTTTTACGTACCTACCTAATGCTTTTTATGTAACTTACCTACAACAAACATCAAAAAGCATTTAGCCTAATTGAGCGAGCGTCTTCTTTTGGCTCTTTTGGCACGGACCTCTGTTTTTTTTTGTTTTTTTTGTTTTTTTCCGTTTACTGACGCTATACAGGTCAGAGTGTTTCTTCGATCGAGCTGAAATTTTGCACACATGTGGAGACAACCTTTTCTGTTTGCTGACCCCTAATTTTTTGGAAAAAAATTGATTGGTCAAAATTTAAATAAACATCTCCTGATGGTAGGTTGAAAAATGAAACTGGTCTTCGATAAATCTGATCAAACTCATATTTTGGCTACACAGGCAGGGGTGTAGTCGGGCCAGGGCGCACCAGAGCGACGCCCCGGTACTACTTTTTGAGCCAGGGCGGCGCCCTGGCTCTCAGTTTACTAATAAGCCAGGGCGAAGGAAATTCTTTTAGTAAAAAAATCATTTGGATAAAGAAATTGCACGTCAATTTCTGTGACGTAATTTTCTGACGAAATTAAATGATGCACTCCTCCGTTTTTATGCTCAGATTCATATTAAATCTTCATGGGATTAAAAAGAAAAATCACTTTTTGAATTACTTTCTGAATTTTCTTTTTAATAATGCCGCTGCGCTGCGCTTCTGAAAAAAAACATGATTAACACTACTTTGTCCCTTCATTAATATTAGTCAGAGCTATTTTAATCATGTTAAGGAGAGAAGAAAATCAAAAAATTCGCTGCGCGGCATTTTCCAGGTAAATTTTTGACCAAACACGACAATTAAGTCCTCTGTGTCCCTTCAATAAATATTAATCCAAGTCGTTTTAATCATGTTTAAGAGATTTAAAAAAAAATTAAAAATTCGCTGCGCGGCTTTTTTCAGGTAAACGTCTGACAAAATTGAATGATTAAGTCTTCTCTGTTCCTTCAATAAAATACTAATCACTTAGATAATTTTAATCATTCGGTAGGAAGATGAAAATTTAATATTTCGCTCTGTTATTCTTCATATTATTATGCATCAATACCATTTTATACCTTTCATTGAGGGCTATACTTCGCTCTAACATTTCTATGTTACCGTATTAACTCGTGTATAAGACGCACTCGTGTATAAGACGCACCATTGTTTTGAGAAGTTTATTTTAAGAAAACACTTAGCATGCGTGTATAAGACGCAGTAAAATGATGAAAAGCATTGTGTGTTTGTATACATGATATCCATCTAAATGTTGGTTTTCCAGCTAACTGAGCTATTTGAATGAAAATCACTGCCAACTTGTTGTAAACAAACAGTAATTTCCTGCTTCTGAGAAAGGGGGGAGGGGAGTCTCTTCCCAGTAGCTGTTGCTTGCTTTAATTGAGGCATGCACCTGCCTTTCCTCTGCATTCCAAAACAAACCCAACTCCTCTCCTCCCCTTCCATTAAGATCGCCATTCAACAGTGTTTTGTCTATTTTATGTCTGTCAGAGCAATGTTTTTCAGACGTAAACATATATTTTGTCTCCTGATCTAAATGCAAGGGAAAACATTTTGTTGCAAAAATGTAATATGTTAATAGTGTTGTGTCTAGACACAGTATGAGTAGTCCAGACAGAGTGAGAGGGAAAGGCAGAGATAGACAACATGTGGCAGTCTACCACAGCTCTGTTTACAAACATCCACCTTGGATTTACTGGGAAAAAAGCTTGGTATGCGTGTATAAGAGGCAGGGCCCTTTTCAGAATCAAAATATTGACATATAATTGCGTCTTATACACGAGTTAATACGGTAAGTTTGTGCGAAATTAAACTATTCATATTTCTGTTTTCCTACAATTATTTTTATACTCCAAAATCATTTTAAGCCACTCATTGAGTGCTGACTTTCAAAAAATTCGCTGCGCGGCATTTTTCTGGGGGGCAAGTCCCAGACCCCCCTTCCGAGGCGAAATCAATTTTCAAACCTGGCATAGACCGCCCTGGTACTATTATTGAGCGAGCGTAGCGAGCGTCACCACGGTACACTTATGGCACTTTCTCTGTGTGTTTGTTTTTTTTTTGTTTTTTTGTTTTTTTGTGTTCACTGCCCAGGTCAAACCGCACAACCAATCGATCTGAAATTTTGTACACATACTAACGTAATCTATGCGATCCCTGGGATCTTTTCTGAACGAGATCCTGTGATTGGTTCAAATTTTATAAAAATTATCTTTCGATTGGTTGGTTCGATCAATTTGAAATTTAGCAAAGTCATTGCAACCAACATTGTACCCAATCAAAAAAAAATTCAGCCAAATCCTCCAATTGGTTCAAATTTGAAACCATTTTTCCTGTGATTTTTGAAATTTAAACTGGAACCGATTGACCGACCAACTAAAAACTTCGCATGGTCATTTGTACCAACATTTAAGGTATTTTTGCCAATTTTCACCCTAATCTGTCGTTATTTTCAAAAGTTTTTGTCATTTTAGGGACATTTTGCGTGTTGGCTGTCAAATTCACGGTGACTTCGAATCTTCAGTTCAAGGCAAGGTAGTAAGAGCAGAAAGTTTTAAACGATATGAAACTAATAATGACCGTTCAACAGATTGATCTGATATTGTGTACACACACTACATATCATATCATATGGGTGGTCCCAGGTATATTTTTTGAACGAGATCCTGTGATTTTTGAAAATTAACAAGGAACCGTTCAATCATAAAGGTTTAATCGATCAACTTAAAACTTAGCAAGGATTGGCACCAATATTTGTGGAGATTTTGGAGATTTTTATACAAGTCTGTGACGTAACTAAAGAATTGTTGGCTTTTAATGACATTCGATAGACATAATTTCGGTTCGAGATGTTGCGTGTATCCGTGCTCGCTCATCAACGCGTTACACAGAGCGTTTTCCTAGTTTTTAGGACTACACCCCTGTATACAGGTCAGTGTTTTTCTTTGATCGAGCTGAAATGTTGTACACATGTAAAACCAACCGTCTCTATTTGCATACCTACCATAATTTTTTTTTAAATCCATTCATTGGTTAAAATTTAAATAAATATCTCCTGATAGGTAGAGCCAGTTTTAAATGGTGACGCGCGAAATCGCGAATTGTTTTGAATGCATTATTTTCTTCTACTAAAATTCATTTCATTGTGTATAGAACCCAAATCTGCAATTTTTTCATCGCGAAAAAAAACGAAATCCACCCCTGATCGCGATATTCAACATTTTCCGCGAAATGACAACGAAATACAGGATTTCTATTAAAAGTACTACTTTTTTCCTAACTCCCCAAGACGCAGCACTAAGATCAGCTGCCAGACGCAGACACTAAACAACACACGCACGCACGAAACCAGTTTCTAGCGCCACTCACTCACCCCCCTACCCCTCGCCATTCACTTCGCTACCCCACCCACAAAGCAACACAGCTGTTCTTGCCTGCCTGAGCTGTGAAGAGCGCGCGCGCAAGCCGTGACTCATCAAGCTGACGAACACAAGATCAAGCAAGTGTCAGCTGTCGCTCGCTGGGAGTTCCCGTGTGGCGTGTTGTTTTGTATACCAGGTCTTGGCCAGGTCCAGACAAATTCACGATGGGTGTAACCCCTCAGTCAAGGGCTACAGAGTTCAAAAGTGAGAGTTTCTACGTGAGTGATGGAAAAATTCTGATGTGTTCTTATTGCAATTGTCGTCTGGATCACGAGAGAAAAGATACCATCAAAAAGCACATCGACAGTGAAAGGCATAAAGACTTTAAAGCAAAAGCAATCGTAAGTAAAACAGTGCAAAAACGGCAACTCTCAGTTGCAGATTTGATCTTTCTAAAAAGAAGAAAGAAGATAAAGAAGACTTCATTTTAGATACAACAGAATCCTTCATTGCGGCTGGCATCCCTGTCGAGAAATTCGACAACGTTCGTCTACGTGAATGGATGAATCGACACATCAAAGGAAGTGGCGATTTGCCGACGGCAAACTGGATCCGGCAGAAGTATGTGCCAATGGTAGGGGAAAAGACAGTACAGACAATTAAAGACGCTATTCGAGATAAGCCAATTTCAGTGCTTAGTGACGAGACTACCGACAAGGCAGGAAATTGCGTATTCCATATACTTTTCCGCCTGATGGAGCCCACGACTTCTCAGAAAGTGTATCTCGCAGCATCTGTTGTACTAGACCGTGCGAATCATACAACGTGCTCAAATGCTGTCATCAGCACTTTAACCAAGTATGAAGTTGATTATGAAAACTGTGTGTCGTTCGTGACAGACTCGGCGCGCTACATGACAGCGTGTTTTAATGCCCTGAAAGTTATAATCGGCGACCATTTAATTCATACCCAATGTTGGGCACATAAAGTGAACCTTGTTGGCGTGATCTGGCAGCATGAGCTGGATGAACTAAATACAGTGGTGTCAAAAATCAAGAATGCATTCCTCAACACGCGCAAACGCAAGCATCAATATCTAGAATACTTGCGGAATCAGGGGTACCAGTCATCCAAAGTCAAGCTTTTCCCAATGCCAGTTCTCACCCGATGGAATTCTTGGTTCACGTCTGTGATATATGTAAATGAATATTTACAAGATATCATTGGCTTCTTTGAAACCCTCAGTGAGGAAAATCAAGGTGTCAAGTTTTTGAAGAACATGACGAAGTCGGAGATTAATGTTGTGATGGCTCAAGCGTGTTTTGTTGCGGAAAACTGTCAAGGCATGATGAAACTCTTAGATTTCTTGGAGGGTAATTCATATCCAACTGCAAATTTGTTGTGCTCCAAGCTTGAAGACATCGACACGAAAATTGAGTTGCTTTCTAAAGGCGTCTTTTCTGAAGATCTTCGAGATAAACTGGCGAAGATGACTACTCTCGTGAAGAAAGCAGAAGTTGAATCCGAGCTGAAGCTTGTTGCTCAACATGCGCGCACAAAACTGCAAGCTCTGAGAGCAACGGACCCTTCAAAGAAAGAATTGCAGGCTTGCAGTAAACTTTTCGACCCCAGGAATGTGGCCCGAGCTAGCTTGGAAGAGAAAATTGTTCAGCAACAACTGAAAGATTTACCCTGTCTCTGTGGATCAAAGCCACCTACCAATACTTTTCTGGAGTGGTATTCTGCATTTAAAAAATTTGTGTGCGAAGAACTGCAGAAACCCGAGTGTACTGAAGTGGACATTTGCCAGTTGTTGTGTTCTCTTAAATCAGAGTTTAAACCTTTCGTTGAATATGCATTATTTGCAGTTTGGTTGCCAGCCTCCAATGTAGATTCTGAACGTTCATTTTCACAATACTCAGTTGTTGTCAGCGATAGAAGAAGAAGCCTTAAGCCGCAAAATGCAGAAATTCTTACCATGGTTGCTTTCTTTTTTTTATTATTTCTTTATTTAGTTACATAGTAAGTAGATACACAAAGAAATAGCTGCTGGTAGGCTGGCAACCAAACTGAAAATAATGCATTCAACGAAAGGTTTAAACTCTGATCAGTTCAATTGATCATTAAATATTAACATTATTTTCGTGTAGAATCAAAATTTATACTGTTGTTTCTTTTCATGATTTGCTATCTATGGAAGTTAATAAACCACCATGCTTCATTATAATTGTATGTTTTCTAAATGTATACTAGTTGACCAGTCCATTCCAATCCCTCCTCCAAGTGGCAGACATGTTTTTCTTCAAATTAGGGTTTCTGGGGGCTGATACCATGTGTTTTATAATCAATTTAATATCACCACAAATCGCGAAATCCCTCTTCCAGAAAAAACACAAAACGCGAAATTGATGATTTTAAAAACGAATTTTAAGAAAAAAAATCACCATTTAAAACTGGCTCTACTGATAGGCTGAAAAATGAAAACGTTCTTCGATAATTCGGATCAAACTCATATTTTGCATGATCATTAAGACCAATATTGTCTCTTATTTTACAAAATTTCATCCCAATCAGTTAAGAACGTATGAAGTTATTGACATTTTTAATATCTGTCAGTAATGAAGTATCGAAATGAATGTTTTCCAGTTCCAATTGAAAATTGATTCTGATTTGCTTTATGAACCAGGTGCTTAGATGCTATTTTAAAGTTTCGATGAAAAGCATACACTTTTAAGTTGATATCATAATCAATTCAATATGGATATGTTTTCTGTGCGTTGTGTACGCATTTCCGGTTCGAGACTTTGCACGTACCCGTGCTCGCTCATCAACGCGTTACACTGAGCGTTTTCCTAGTGTAAAAATGGATGTTATTGCCAGATTCAATCATACAATTAAATATTTTAATCGGAATATACCTGGTACTTTATTTCAAATAGGTAAAAATAAATAAAATAAACAAGAACATTTTTAACTTCCAGTGCCGCCATTGCTTTTCTGTTCTGCACCAAAGAACTTCATCCCTGCAGTACTTCCACTGTTTGTAGCTTCTAGTACTTGGTCCAATAAAAAGAAAGGAAAAATTGCGGGAAAAATGTTGAAAATTTGAATTTGCTCGAAAATCAAAACTCGTTTGATATCTTTAATAACTTGCTCGAAATTCAAACTCGAGTCAAACACACATTTTGCTCGAAATTTCGAGCAAATTTCGAGACTCGCCCAGCCCTACTACTTATTGATAAATAATCATGCCATGCACAATCACTTAAAAAATTAAACCATTGACAATCAAAACTAGGGGATAAGCAAATCGTTTACTTTTCACGGCACGACGGTTGTAGTCAAACGAAAATTCCGCACGCGAATCACAGCACGTCTAGAGAAGGAGGGGGCGGACTTCCGTAGCAACTTGTTCTAGAGATGCGAATGAATTACACCAAACTACTTTTACCTAAATACCTTAATCTCACAAAAAATGTGAGCAATACCTTCTTAGATGATTGAAAAGTGTACTAGACATGGTCTACTGAGTTTTCATAACGGAAATAAGTTTGTATGCTGTGTCAAATCTGACGGTTGCAGTGGCTGGACGCCCAGGAGGCGTGATCAGAGTATCACGCAATGGTACAAACGAGGGCCGTGCGTTATAGTGGTATTGGCATGGCAGTTTCATATCCCGGTATAGAGGTGTTAGTCAATGATTAAACACTTCTTGTGTCTAGTTTCTTAGATAGGTAAATTGAGTTTTCTCCCCCATGTAATATTATACCTAGCACCTAAGTAAAATCCTCTCATATTTATGCTACCAAGCTTTAAACCAAAAACATATTTTTGGTAGATCGATGGATCATTTTAGGAAAAAATTTGAAAACAACAAATGATTTTCCTAAACCTCCTATGTTAAAGTTTTGTTCATTCTCGGAATGACAATAAATTTAGGGGTGTGCGAATATTCGAAACTCGAATACTTCGAAAATATTTGGTTCGAATATTCGATTTGGTATTCGAAAATAAAGTATTCGAATATTCGAAAATTTTCGAATAGTTTATGTCTTTTAATTCAAAATTATCCCGCCATTTCTCTAATAAAGAGTGTTTTTCAATGCTGCCAACTGCTGCAAAGTCTAAAACTCCAACCGGAAATAGTCGTGGCCGCCATTTTGATTTCGAGGGAATATTATTTGTAGGTTATTGTTCCTCCAGGTAGACCTTCCTCATACTCCTTTTGTTCCTGTTAATTTCATCTTTTGTGATGTAATATGCAAGGATAATATTGTTGTCTTGTCACTAATCATCATAATCATAGTACATTCTCACTATGGCCATCTTTCATTCTGGTCATATGAAAAGAGTTTGGTGCCCAATTTTTTTTTTAATTGATATTATGTCTTTTAATTTAGGTTCCAATTATTCGATATTCGATTCGATATTCGAAATATTTTTGTCAATTATTCGATATTCGTATTCGAAGTCAAAAATCACTATTCGCACACCCCTAAATAAATTGAAACTTTATTATTATAAGGATGGGAGTGTAAGATAAAGGATTTAAGATGCTAGAAAATGTAATGTAATTTCAAAAAAAAATTGGCAACATTAAATGTTGCCATTAAAATCTTGGCCAGTAAATGTTGATCCTGATGTGTATGATGTCCAACTACAGATAAACGTGCAGAGAGAGGTGAACGAGCTGCGCGTTGCGCGCCGCAACGACCTCACCTCGGGGGCCGACGACCTCTATGTGTTCGACGAAGACTTTGTGGAGGACCCGGCGCAGATCAACGCCAGCCCCCTCGGCCCGCCATTTAACGCGGCCGCCTACACCGACTTCCGCTACCACGACATGCTGCTCTATCCGCCGCCGCTTCCGTGAGTAGCGCCTGCGGTCGGAGTCAACTAATGGTGATACCTGCTAGGCATGGTCAGGGATAGGCCGGCCCATGCTAAGCAGGTATCATCATTAGTTGACTCGGACTCTAGACGTTATCTGAACTGTCGTGTTGTATGCTCTTCAAATTTTAAAGTAAAACTGTTGAAACTGTTTTGTTTTTATTGCAGTGAGGTGTATTTAGTAGTTTCTCTATTAAAAAAATTTTGGACTTTGTACATATTCTATTTCTTAAGTGCAATTGTATATTATTGCGATCATAAGGTTGAGACTACAAATATTATAAAAACCTATAAAAATTCAAATTGTATCCTCTCCAAAACAATTTTATAAAGACTGATCAGAAAAGAAGTTTAAATTGTGTAGTACCTAGCTATAGGATCGAAGATATTCTGAAGAAATGTAGTGTGTGGTGGGATCAACAAATAAGTCAGACGAGGGGCAGAAAAATAAGGGGAGAGGAAGGTTTGAGCACTTCTGGCATCGCCACTTGGTTGCACAGACCAAGAAGGCCCTGAACTTCTTTCCATGCAGTCATGAGTTCTGTTTAATGGGTAGTCCTACACCTGGCCATGCTATCTAGGACTCGAGACTCCATGGAATTGAGTATAGTAGTATGACGTTCCATCTCCTGACGCAACGTTTGTTACAAGAAATTAGGGTAGAAATCCAGTAATAGAATGTTGAAATGCTTGCTACATGTAGGTACTACGGCCACGGGGCCCTGCCGTTCTCGGAGGGCCAGCAGCTGCCCGACTTCCGGCCGGCGTACGTGGGCCCGCCGGCCAACGTGGTGATCACGACGAGCGACGTGCTGCCCACGCGGCCCGCGCCGCCGCAGCCCGCCATGTCGGTGGTGGTGCCGCAGCGACACCGCGCCGGCGGCGCAGTGCCACACAACTTCCAGATCGACCTGCCGCTGGAGAGCCGCAACCTGGAGCAGGCCTCCAGGCTGGAGAAGGAGTCGGCGGCGCTCAGTCCAGTGAGACCCATTCCAGTCGTGAGTCATGAATTACTTTTGTTCAGAGCTTCTTTGAAATGAAGCAACTGTTTTGCTGACATATTTGTAGTTATTGTTCTTCCCATCAAACTGATCATACAAGTACCTACCGTAACCTGTTACAGACACAAATTATTCCGGCCTGGGTACATATTCTATTTTTTTTTTTATGTCGTCATTACCAAATTCATTTCACTGCCATTAACCCTTTAACTGGTATGCCCGTATCTCTTACGTTTTGGCATTCATTGAAGAAAATTCAAAATATCAATTTTTTTTGGGGGGTGGGGGGGAAATTTCAGAAACTTGCTTGATATTTGAAAGCTCTATGTTCTAATCATACTGAAATTTCTTTCCTAACTCATCCCAAAAAGGAAATAAAATTTTTACCTCTACCTATCAACACATTAACTCATTAGTTAAGGGTTAAGATAGCATTACACCAAATTGAATTCGGTCACTACGAGATCAAAAAGAGGATAGGAACACTTAAATCATTTTACGGCCTTAAGGTTTTAGTTATAGATAGGCTCCCAGGTGGTAATATCCTTTCTGATGAAGAAAATCTGAAAGAAGTGGGGGGCAAATGAATGACTCCGCTCGGCATGTCCGCAGGACACGCTGCTGTCGTCGGTGCCGGACCCGCTGTACTCCGCGGTGGCCGCCGACCGGAGCCACGACGACGACGACAGCGTCGAGGAGCACGAGCCCAACGTCGACTTCGTGCCCGTCATCCCGCTGCCGGCCGAGGTGGAGGTCAACACCGGCGAGCAGGAGGAGGAGGCGATCTACACCTGTCGCTCCAAGCTCTTCAGGTACCACCACCTTCAAGCGCTCCCTTTCTGTCTCGCGCTCAAGATATGTGCGGATGTCAGTCTTCAACACCACAAGACCGTGAGCTAGTAATCTATGGACAAAATCAAGTACTAGACTCTACGCAGTTTCGTCGATAATTCTGGAAATTCTTTGAGCATGAGGATGTTTGTTCTCTCTTTCTGCTCTCCGACTGGAATAGCGTTGTTCCAAATTTTTGGTTTACAGTCTCAATAACCTGCCATTTTACAAAATATTGCCTTACCAACTTTCATCTTCGTTGCTTCTTTGTTCAACTAGCCTAGTTGCTAATATTTTGCTTTCCACAACAACGCTGTTGACCAACATCTATCCTTTGTGAACGGATGTCTCCGATGGCTCATTTCAGCAAACATGCTGGTAAAACGGCGTGATACAGTTCATGGAAAAGGCAGTGCCCACAAATATAGAACGTGGATTGATATTCTACATTTCCTTGTCGTCTCGTATCAATTGGTACGGCGTTACACTACCATGTTAATTACATAGCAACAAGGAGACAACAAGGAAATTTAGAATAACCACTCTGGCCATTTAACCTTGTAGGATGTAATGTTCCTGTGAATTAGACAAACAACGACATCTCTCCGTGCTTCAGGTTCGTTGACAAGGAGTGGAAGGAGCGCGGCGTGGGCACGCTGCGACTCTTGCGCCACCCTGAGACCAAGGTTGTGCGGCTGGTGATGCGGCGCGACCAGACCCACAAGATCTGCGCCAACCTGCGCATCACGCCGGACCTCGAGCTGCGCGCAATGGGTGCGCGCGCCTGGTTCTGGGTGGCCAACGACTTTGCAGACGAACAGGCAAGTTAAAGGAGCCTTTTATGTAGTGTAGCTGAAAGACATTTGTTTACGCACAGTTATCAGCTGCGTCTCAAGGGGAAGCTCAACGACCTTGCTTGCTCTGGGGTGGTGAGAGAGGAATGGGGAAGGAGGGGTGAAACCATGTGTCGGGCGGGAGATGGAAGCATGGGAAAAATGCGTCTGTATTTTATTTTTCAATCACACTGTAGCACAGTGAAAAAGTTGAGTCCTGGGTAGAAAGGTGCACAAATTCGTGTTTTCTTATGATTGAAGTTGTTCGTTATAAAAGAATGTTATCATGTCCTGTCCTGTTTTCTCAAATTCTTTTCAAGGACAAGCACACAGATGGCCCTGAGAGAGGCTCATTTTCTCCTCTCACGCAGCTAAGTGCCACGTGTTTATTTACCTAAACCCCTACCCCCTTACCTAGCCACCCTCCACCAAATTTTTTTTATTTTTTTTTTTAGGGGGGGGGGGGTTCAATTACCCTATTCCGACCCAAGTATTTATGACTGGTACCCGATTCCTGATTTTTGGACCCGCCGACATCCCTAATTATTATACAATTAACATTTCAATATGTCATATTTCTCAAGCTTCATTTTCTATATGCTTCAGTTCTTTATGCTTTAACTCTTTGTGGATTCAAAATGTATGTGAGTTGCATCGAAGAAGGGCATTGCAATGTGTGTAACTCTAACTAGTCTCCTCCGCTCTTTTCCAGCTCCGCTTGGAGAAGCTGTGCGCCAAGTTCAAGACCGAAGACGAAGCGGCCAACTTCAAGGACGCATTCGAGGCGGCGGTGCTTTCGGCACCGATGGAAGCCTCGTCGCCTGCCAAGCCGGCGGCCGACGCATCGCCAGCGGTCTCCGCGACCCCACCTTCACTGCAGGTAAAGTCTGTTCAATTTACGCTTACAACGCCTCTAGGGTGTAACTAAGCATCACCATCCAGACCTTCCGCATGAAATCACACTTTGCCAACCTAAACTTTCCAAAGTGAATCCGCTAACTTGAATGTGCCGCCTAAGTTCTAGCTGATTTTCATTTTGTTGTGATGTGCTAGCGTAGTATATCATTTTCGCATGTGGCGGCGCCACCATAGTCATTGTAAAGAAGAATTGGAACGAACTATTTTCACTAGGATACCGCATTGGTACACCTGCGGTCACGTAAATTTCTTGCAAAATTCTAAGTAATTATTCAAAACTTAATATCCAGACGAAAACACAGAGGTAAATGTAGATTTCGAGCATGTGGGATTGTAGGGTTTGATTATAATTCCTAATTAATAACCAAACAACCACCTCATACCTAATAATTATTTCTCCATTCAACAAATATTGACGGTAATTCGAGCTCCAACTTGGCAGTTTCCCGTCAATTTTTCTAACCGCAGGTTTACATAAAGCGATGATAAGCGAGCCTTCGTATTGCATGTAGATAACATGCTGTTCATTTGCTTCTGTTCTATAAACCGTGCCAGGTGTGTTGCCAAAACATTATTCGAAAGAAACTGATGGCTGAAAAAGATTTGTTGACATGACATCCAATAAAGTCAAGGATTGATTGTCTAGGAAGCTGACAAGCAGCCAATCTGTTTCACTCAAGTACCTACGTATTTAGTTGTGAGGTGTAGGTACCTAGTACCTTCCTAAAGTTGTGAATTGCTTTCATGAAATATATTTGACAATATTTTGAAATCCGATTCAAATGTCTTTCACTCTTGAAGCTTTCAATGAAAGTTTTTAAAACTGTATGAATATTTGTCCCAATTTTAATGACCATGCAAAATTTGTACTGGACACACAGTTTCTTTTCAGAATATTTTCAAAGTTTAATGCTTGACTACTGTTTTTACATTATGCATACAAAATTTCCTTATGAATTTGGAAAATTGGTTGGGTGACCCGAGTAGTGTAGACAAGAAACACGCAGAGAGTATCACCAATTCAACGACTTCCTCTTCATCCTGCAGGCGTCCCCTGCGACCAGCGCGATCGTCTCGCCGCCCAAGTTCCAGGCGGGCGGCTTCACGTTCGCTTCTACACCCAGCCTGAAGCCGACGCCGGTGGCCGTGGAGACTCCCCCGCCGCCCGTCTCCAAGCCCGGCCCCTTTGCCGGGTTCACCTTCACCTCCACGCCCACGTCCGCGGCCACATGGGGTGCGCTCGCCACCAAGCAGGGTGAGCACACCGACAACTAGTCAACAGTCTTGGGAACATGCGTTAATGCCAATGTGTAAAAAAAATATAAACATTCTTGCTTCTTCTATTTTTCTCACAAGCTAGTATGTAACCATACTTCAAGTTATACTTCAACAAAGGTACCTGCAAAGAAATTGATCTTATTCAGATTCTATACAGAGTTAGCTTGTGACACCATTCCTTATTGACACCATCTTGATGGCACCATTCAGATTAGCTGTGAATATTTGCTATTTTGGCGATACTTCATAGTTTTAATGGTTACCTAGTCACCGGAGGTATCTGTAATAGAAGAGGACTCACTTAACAAAAATACAGCGATTAACCTCCATTTATGAGTCATATCTGAGACGTCAATGTGCCAACAAATACGCTCTCAACATAAAATGCAATTTTTTGCATTGCTGAATGATGTAAAACCATAGAAGTTTATGACAGCTATGAATCCCCCTTCTCCCATCATACAGTAGGAGATGCGATTGCTAATGGCCGTGTGGTGTTACAGACGCGACCTCGTCCCCGTGGTCCCTGCTGTCTACGCCCCCCGCCGCCGCCCCCGCCCCCATCCCCGCGGAGAAGCCGATGTTCGACTCGCCCGCCGCGAAACTCAGCTTCACGAGTCTTCCGACCAGCGAGGCCTCGTTCAAGACCGACGCCAGCTTCAAGGGGTTCAGCGGTGCCGGCTCGACGGTGTTCGCCGGCAGTCCGGCCAAGGACGATGACGACAAGGTAGATACGCAGTCGTGGGAGGTAATTGAGCCAGCGTCACCGCGGTCGTAAGGCTCTTTCTCTGTGATTTGGAGTCAAATCGTTCAACTAATTGATCTGACATTTTGTACAGTAATGTTATCCAAGCGGTCTCGTGTGTAGTTTTTTATCAGGATCCCATGATTTTTTGAAAATTAAAACTGGAACCGTTATACGGATTAACTTCAAATTTTGAATGGTCATCGGGAGTCAAGACCAACATTTTAGGTATTTTGTAAATTTTCAGATCTGTTGTTGACTTTAAAAGTACCTAATTGACATTTTTCGTACACTGTATCCAGGTTTGGAAATATTTGTAAAATTTCTGGAAGGAAATGCCAGATATTTTATTCACTGCTTCTTGGACTAGTTTTCTTTCAGCTCTTCATATTATGTCGTAGAGCAGAAACTTTCAAACGCATATTAATTTGCATGTAATAGTACAATGAGTCACTCATCCATCAGTCATCAATGCATTACACAGAGAGTTATCCTCGAGTGTAGTCTAATGGCTTCTTGATGAAATGTCTCCAGGCAGATGAGTTCGTGCCCACCGCCGAGTTTGCGCCGGTCGTGGCGCTGCCCGCCCTGGTGGCGCTCCGCACCGGCGAGGAGGGGGAGGTGGCGCTGTTCGAGGAGCGCGCCAAGCTGCTCCGCTTCGACAGCGACGAGAAGCAGTGGAAGGAGCGGGGAGTGGGACGCTTCCGCATGCTCCACGACCCGGCCAGCGGCAAGGTGCGCCTGCTCATGCGCAGGGAGCAGGTTCTCAAGGTCAGGCAATCGGAATATTATTCTCTCTCTTTTGGGGTGCATGAATACGGGTTTTTATTATATAATTAACACATCATTTTGAATAAGTACCTATAGATAAGAATTAGAAATACCTATTTGAAGAGGTGAAGTTAATTATACGGATTTTTCAAAAGTGTGATGCCCTTCCCCTCTTGGCTTGTGTTTTACTTCAATCTGGCTTTTATTTTAAACATAAGACTTGATAATCAAATGATAGTGTTCAGTCCTCATACAGTTACCTTGGCCATCCTACCTTCTTGGATTTCAAAGAGTTTTTGGTGACCAACTATTTTTTTATTTGCTAAATCCTCTGGACCCCTTTTTTCAAGATCCATCAATTACTCATATATTCAAGCATGACATCAAAGTGACGTCCTTCCCAAAGAAATTTGCCTTCAACCTGCCACGTCAGTGTACTATTTGGTTTGCTCTGACGTCAGGCGGCCGTGAATCTGTATGAAATTTGTCTCGAACAAACTCAAAGATAGATCCCCTAAATAAATTTCCAAGTATAACTTGTGCCTTCAACATTTTTTAATATCAAACTAAATACCTATCTGAAGGAAATAATTAGGGGTGTGCGAGTACTCGAAATTTCGAGTTCGAGTCGAGTTTGGGGGGTGAATCGAGTCAAAAAGGGTTAAACTCGACTTTTTCGAGTTTAAAAAAAAAAAAAAAATTTTTGATTGACAATATTTATACTGCTTATATCCTTAACAGACCCCTACCTACCTCTTCCTATCAATAATCCACTCCTCAACTCACAAGAACACATGCATTTCTGTTAAAATGACACAATGAAATAATAACAAAGTATTGTTGGACGAAATTGTTGAGATTTGGGAAATATGATATTCCTGCTGATAAAGTGACATAACTCAACTGCAGGTCTAAGTGCTTCTGACAATACTTCTGGGAATGCAATAACCCAGAATTCTTGGCCTAAGGAAGTTCTAGGGTCTTTGGCCTTTACATTCTATGTTGTACCTACCTAGTAGTATTTCTAGTAGCAGATTGAATGAATTTTTTTCCCCCAAGATACAGCAGCTGTTAAAGCTTAGATCCTAGGAAGTTAGATCTTTTCTTGTCATTCCAAGCTACAATTTTCTAGTAGCACACTTCAAACCCCTGTAGTATGAGAATCAAAATGATTTACCTAATACACATCTTATCTTATAATAAGAAATGACATGAATTAGCAGCCCTACAATGTATAGATGATGTATGATTAATGTAAATATTTCAATTCATTTTGTGATGGTCGAATAATAATTTTATGACCTAATAGTACGTAGGTGAACATTTGCTGAACATGACTCGAACTCGACTCGAAAAACTCGATTCATCTCACTGACTCGACTCGACCTTAAAATATCAAACTCGCACAGCCCTAGAAATAATTGACATTTTGGAGAACCTATTTACCCAGCGTGAAATGTGTGCTGCGTGTTAAAGCATGCCATAATGCTTGTGGTGACGTGTTGCGTGATGCACTTGCAGGTCTGCTGCAACCACCTGCTGACCTCGAGCATGGCCTTCATGCCGATGAAGACCACGGACAAGGCGTACACGTGGACGGCTCAGGACTTCAGCGAGGGAGAGATCAGGGCCGAGCTGCTGGCAATCAGGTACAGACTCTCATGGCAGTTACAGTCATTAAATGTTATCAACACACACCAAACTTTCTAATATATCCATAAGAATTACCATATCAAATATGTCTATGGTTCAAGTTAGCCATGATTCATTTACCGTATTAACTCGTGTATAAGACGCACTTGTGTATAAGATGCACCCTTGTTTTGAGAAGTCTATTTTAAGAAAACACTTAGCATGGGTGTATAAGACGCAGTAAAATGATGAAAAACATTGTGTGTTTGTATACATGATATCCATCTAAATGTTGGTTTTCCAGCTAACTGAGCTATTTGAATGAAAATCACTGCCAACTTGTTGTAAACAAACAGTAATTTCCTGCTTCTGAGAAAGGGGGGAGGGGAGTCTCTTCCCAGCAGCTGTTGCTTGCTCTAAGAGGCATGCACCTGCCTTTCCTCTGCATTCCAAAACAAATCCAACTCCTCTCCTCCCCTTCCATTAAGATCGCCATTTAACAGTGTTTAGTCTATTTTATGTCTGTCAGAGCAATGTTTTTCCGACGTAAACATATATCCCCATAAAAAAACACTCAGTGTAAAAATACCAGCCAAGTCTCTTCAACTTAAAAAAAATAATGAAATCTAAAAATTCTGCACTGAAAAGTAGTGATATCAAAAAATTTGCCAAGTCAAAACTTTATTTGAAAATCAAAAAATACTTGGCGCATCGTGTATATAAATATCTTGCAAGTATATGCCAATTATAAAATATACATCAAATATACATATACATAGTATGCCCTAAAAAACGATGCGCCAAGTATTTTTTGATTTTCAAATAATGTTTTGACTTAACAAATTTTTTGATATCACTACTTTTCAGTGCAGAATTTTTAGATTTCATTATTTTTTTTAAGTTGAAGAGACTAGGCTGGTATTTTTACACGGAGTGTTTTTTATGGGGATATCATTACTTTTTTTAGTTTATTCTTACAACTTATGTGTGACACATTTCAAATGAACAATTACTAAATCCTTTAAGGTAGTACCTTCATTATACATATACAAAAAAATAAAAATCTTGAAATTACAAGTTCAGAAAACGTTTTCCTACATTTCAACTATATTTAAGTATAAATGAATCATAAAATGTCATTTAACTTGCAACCTCTGTCGTATAGCGAGGTTTCAATTTATTGCCTTTCGAGAATGAACAAAACTGTAACACAGGAGGTATAGGGAAATCATTTAGTTTTTGGTTGATAACTTTTAAAATAGCACACGTTGGTATTGTTTTCAATTTTTTCCCTAATAGTGAGGGCTGTTAGCACATACATTTGGCAAAATAGTGCAAAATGTGATACTAATTTTTCCTTTGGCAGTCTTATAGGAAATTTTCCGCTCTTTCATAATTTCGATATCCTCAAAAAATCGGGCGGCCATTTTGGGCCCCAGGGCTGTCCAAAGTACCAAAAAGAGTGTATTTCAGTGAAATTATAATACTTTTGTCAATTTATTGTTTTTGTATAATAAACGATGTGTCAGGAAGGTACGATAAAAAAATAAAAATTCTAAGTCTAACCAAAGTTGTATTTATTCAAGAAATTAAAGATGTCCGCGGGTAAGCTCTAAAATGACCGCCATTTTCAGGGAATTTGTGCTTCAAGGTTGCAGTTGTTTATGTTGGTTCATATTATGTACCTACTTTTAACTTAAAAATCAATGGGTCACAAAAATAACCCTTTGGGGGGTGGGGGGTGGAGACCTAAAGGTTTCGATATCTGTACAATAGCCCACACTAGCTAGAAAAAAATGGTTCCTTGCACATACTAAAGAAAATGTGCTCTCTTCAAAAAAAAATACGAGAACTCAAAATTATGCCGCCATCTTGGATAAAAAGAGTTTATTTTTCATTTTTCGTAAAATTTAGTAAGTTTTATAAGCACTACGAAAAAGTTTATTTGACATAAAATATAGCCCTAATACTAATAATTAAATTTTTAATTTGAATATTTTCTGTATCTCCAACCGTTCTCATTGAAATTGCATTCTTGTATTGAAAAAACGTCCCAGGATAGGGAGTTTAGCATGCAATGTTCGTCTAGGAGGCGGTGACTCGATACATTTGCAGTGAACAAGGGATGACCAAAACAGCTAAAACCCCGTTCTCACTACAGTCTCAACCGCGGTTGACCTCAACTGCAGTTCAAATATAAATGGTGTTGATCTACCAAAACTGACACTTGCGTTCACACAGAATCTCTAGCTCAACTGCAGTTGAACCCTGTAATCTATGCAACCCGCCTGACTACCAGCTGTTTTTGAACAATCAACAACATGGCGCTCACCGAAAGTGAAATTATTTATTTATTTGCTTTGACGCAAATTATCAACGCCAATATAATCAACAAATTTCAAGTAAACACAGGAGTAAACTTATAATACCTACGGGAATGTCGGCAATGACGAAAATGTCAGGTATGAATAGGTTAGGTGTCAAATGTCCAAAGATTGTATAGTGGTGCGCGCATATTTCCTAGTAAACTGCTTTGGTCAACTGCAGTTCAGATCTCAACTGAGTTCTAGAAACACGATCGAGTTTTCGATCGCAGTTGAACTCGATTGCATTGCGTTCACACTGATGTTCAACTGCGATTGAGATTTTCAACTGTAGTTGAAACTTGTAGTGGGAACGGGGTATAATTTATCATGATTTTTGAACTGCTGAGCACAAAAGAACTAAATATAATCGCGTCTCATTCAAAATGGCGTCATAATTTTGTGATCTTGTGATTTTTTTCGAACAGAGCACAATTTTATTAGTGTATGCAAGAAATTATTAGTCCCTATCTACTATCGTTTACCGTATTAACTCGTGTATAAGACGCACTCGTGTATAAGACGCACCCTTGTTTTGAGAAGTCTATTTTAAGAAAACACTTAGCATGCGTGTATAAGACGCAGTAAATGATGAAAAACAGTGTGTGTTTGTATACATGATATCCATCTAAATGTTGGTTTTCCAGCTAACTGAGCTATTTGAATGAAAATCACTGCCAACTTGTTGTAAACAAACAGTAATTTCCTGCTTCTGAGAAAGGGGGGAGGGGAGTCTTTTCCCAGCAGCTGTTGCTTGCTCTAAGAGGCATGCACCTGCCTTTCCTCTGCATTCCAAAACAAACCCAACTCCTCTCCTCCCCTTCCATTAAGATCGCCATTCAACAGTGTTTTGTCTATTTTATGTCTGTCAGAGCAATGTTTTTCAGACATAAACATATATTTTGTCTCCTGATCTAAATGCAAGGGAAAACATTTTGTTGCAAAAATGTAATATGTTAATAGTGCAGGGTTGGGTCAGTAGAATATTCCGCGTAGAAAATGGGTATTCTACGCGTATATTCTACCGTAGAATATGTAATGTAGAATATTGATGTAGATGACATATTCTACACGTAGAATATTATTTTTAAGAATAACATTGATAAATGGATTATAATGATCATTCTATTGATTTGTTTTCAATATAACAGTATTTTACTTTAGTACTATGAGTACCTAGTACATAACAACTCTACCAAATTGTTGATACGAGAGGACCAACTACAATTTCTTTCTTCTAAATTTAATATTAACATAAAAACGCAAAGTGATACTCAATCATATCATTCGGACTTTGGTAGTTGCTAGCTGTAATGCTGTACCTATGCTGTAATCTAGATTCAATTATCCAAATTCCAAACATGATGAATATGCACACAACTTTTAAGTAGAAATTACGTTCCATTCTACATGGTTACAATAGTTTTGCGTGAACAACCCCATTAGAAATTATTTTGAAATGTTGTTTTAATTACAATTTTTTACAATCTTGTCAATGGCTTTTCCTGCAATATATTCAAATCATCGAGTGTTCCCTATTGTAGATATGTAGGGGAAGTGTGCTATGAATGGGCTTATTAAAATTAAGAGGTAGGATAGCTATTTAATTTGCCAAAATTAAGGTTGTGACCGTCTCATACAAGATAGAATATGAGTAGGTAGAATAAATAGCAAAAAATTTGAACTCGACCGCTCTAAAGATAAGTTAAAAATAGGGCAACTAATAAGGTAAAATAATATATTTTGGTCTATGCTAACTTTTCCAAATTTTACCACTGTCAATCCACTGGCACTTAAAAAAAATATTCTACAATAATATTCTACATATTCTACATATTCTACGTGTTACTCTACGTGTATGTAGAAAATTAATATTCTACGCGTAATGACCCAACCCTGAGTGTTGTGTCTAGACACAGTATGAGTAGTCCAGACAGAGTGAGAGGGAAAGGCAGAGATAGACAACATGTGGCAGTCTACCACAGCTCTGTTTACAAACATCCACCTTGGATTTACTGGGAAAAAAGCTTGGTATGCGTGTATAAGACGCAGGGCTGTTTTCAGAATCAAAATATTGACATATAATTGCGTCTTATACACGAGTTAATACGGTATTTTACTGATATCGAAACATTTACGTCTCCACCCCTCACCCCCCAAAGAGTGAATTTCGTGATCCATCAATATTTAAGATAAAGGTCCATAATATTAACCTACATAAGCAACTGCAACCTTGAAAAACGAATTCCCTGAAAATTACTGGCATTTTAGAGCTTCTCCGCCGACATATTTAATTTCTTGAATAAATACAACTTTGGTTAGACCTAGAATTTTTATTTTTTTTATCGTACCTTCTTGACACATTGTTTATTATAAAAGAACAATAAATTGACCAAAGTATTATAATTTCACTGAAATACACTCCTTTTGGCACTTTGAACAGCCCTGGAGCCCAAAATGGCCGCCCGATTTTTGAGGATATCGAAATTAAGAAAGAGCGGAAAATTTCCTATAAGACTGCTAAAGGAAAAATTAGTATCACATTTTGCACTGTTTTTGTGCTTACAGCCCTCACTATAATAGAATGTCCAACTATCTATCTAGAAATCAGTTTTTTGAAAAAACGTTGAACCTCAGTAAAATTAAAAACTCAAAAATAGCATGAAAATCGTCATGATTTTAATGGCCCCCATAAGACTACATGTTAAAAATAGGAATTGATAACTACAATATCTCAAAATCTAGACACGAGAAGTTGTTCATATTTCACAGTATCGTGTAAATAGTGATTATTGATACCTCTGTCAAAAATAAGCTTATTTGGAAGATATGAGATATCAGTTGTGCTACCTTAAAAAAAAATCACCCTTTACAATTTGGTTATTCTCATGAAGAATAGCAAAGGTTTCATTCTAATCGGTCAACCCAGTTCCGAGATCAACACTTCGGTTTTCAAAATGGCTGCTAAACTTTCTGCAGTGCCACATAGAATGTATAACTAGTATAAATGATGTGTATCATTTTAAGCTTTCTGAATATGTATTTATTGTATAGGAGGGGATTATAATAATTTATACATTTTAATGACGTCATATCCGGTATCATAAATAGAAAAATTCTAGTTTGACTGTTCCTATTCCATAAAGATGGCCTTCCGAATCGTATGGCGCTAGATTCATACCGATATGTCAACCAGTTTTCGAGATATGACGTTTCTTCCGTTTTCAAAATGACTGCTAAAATCACTGACCCCTTGAATTACAATTTAAACATGATTACATTTTATCATAAGCTGTCTCAAATAGTATATTTATTGCATCAAAATGTAAATTTGTGAGATTTTTAAAATGTGTGACGTCATTTCCAGTATCGGTATGGGATACTGCAAATATTATTGATGATAATACATAAAGTTGAACGTCTAAATTGTTTAGCGCTGGTTTCGTTCAAATCTATTTAGCCGTTATTGAGATATGGTGTCACTTTCGATTTCAAAATGGCAGCTTCCGGTTGGTTTTATAACAAGTCAAATGAGATATCAAAAGTACATACGTTACATAAATATCAAAATAATCGGATCAAATTTGTTGCCGAAATGCTAATCGATGTATTTCAAACTTCATGACGTCATTTCCGGTTTCGTTAACATAAATTTTAGTCTGATGCTATTGATAACCCATATAGTTGACCGTCCGAATCGTTTGGCGCTATTTTCGTTCCACTTGGTTTAGCCGTTGTTGAGATATGATGTCACTTCCGGTTTCAAAATGGCGGCACAAAAAAAGTCATGGGGACGAGGGCAAATCAGACGCCAAAAGTGCACACGTGGTAAAAATGTGATATTAATCGGTTCAGCCGTTTAGGCTGAAATTTCGAACCTTAAACGAACCGAACCTTTTTTTTCAGAAAATGATGTTTTCCAGATGTGTAGTAAAGATAAGCACGCATAAGCACCAGTCACCATTCTCCTCCCTCCCTCTCGCAAGTCAAGTGGTTAGACACTTGAAAACAGCTGTTTAATAGGGTGTTTGTTACTCAGATATTATTTTTATTTGTACCTATACAGAGACATTGACTTAATAATATAATTCACCCAAAAAAGGCGAAATATCTTGCTCGAAATTTTAATATAATATATTTCAACACTTTTCTTCCTCTCTTCAACGCCATAATGGAATTTCATTTCGAAAAATCTTGCCCCAGTTGAGAGATGGTAATCCTGTGATTCTATACTCTATAAATACTTCGCATTTTTACGCGAAAATAAAAGTTCAATATTCTTCAAAAATTTTCTCGTCATCGTCATACTATTTTTGATTTTGCATTGTGTTACAATGAAGTTTGGAAAGCTCAAATATACACCGTTATATTTTAACTTTTGCGTGATAATCTTCACTTCATTAGATCGCGAATGGTTTTCTAAAGGACCACTATTATTTATTCAAATACCATAAACATACAATATCATCAAAATAAAATAAAAAATGCCGTCAAGTCAACAAGGAAATTACTTCGACTTCTAAACTGAAACCAATGCTACTTTGCTACTTGTGACTAAATAGCACTTCGAATTACGGCATGAAAAATTCGGTTCAACATTTATTTGAACATGGAACACTCTATAGTGTGGCAGGATTTGAGTTTTCTTTGATTTATGATGGATTTCGGCTTACAGGGGCTCTATTTACCAAGATTTTACCATTTTACTGTACCCGTAAAGACAAGAGGTTGGACCAGTGACAAGAGGTTGGTCGCATTATTTGAATGAAACAAGGCGGGAAAAAAAGGCGGGAGGTTTGAAAAAGGTTCGAAAACGAACCTTAGAGCACCGCGTAGAGAACATCTATCTTCACACCATTAAGCTTACGGTGTGAACACTTCAATGATCTACCAAATACGCTACTAGACTAATTTTCTACGTTCGGTTAGAAAAAAAAATTAGGTTCGCCCAACCCTAATTTTCATTGAACTGTTCTGAATACTCGTACAAAGGCCTATTTTGTTAACAATTACATTGGTACAAGATATTGATAAAAATCGATTTAAAAACTCTCCAAGGCCACGCTCACTACTCAGCCCTCTTAAGAAAAGGTGTGACAGTGAAGTTGACCAAGAATCTGTCTCAAGCACTTTAGGCCAAGTTACCAAGAAGATGTTTGTAACGCTTGCGATGTCCCCAGATTCAAGACATCCGACCTGGCCGCCAACTTCAAGGCGGCCATCGACCGCACTCAAGCTGCCATGGTGGACGATCGCCTGCCCTTGGCACCCGGCCAGGCGCCGGCTCCCGCCGCCGCCGCGCCTCCACCGCTGTCGGAGCTCTTCAAGCCCGCGACCGGCTCGTGGGAGTGCCCCGGCTGCTACTCGCGCTGCGAAGCCGGCAGCACCAAGTGTCTCGCTTGCGAGACTACCAATCCTGCCAACCCGAGTCAGAAGTCGCTGTTCGACATGTTCAAACCTGCGACAGGCTCGTGGGAGTGCTGGGGGTGTTACAGCCGATGCGACGCTTCCAAGAGAAGGTGTCCCTCGTGCGACACTCCGAAACCATCCGATCAGTCGATGCCGATGGTCTCCTCCTCCAACTTCAAGACACCCGGCGCTCAGAAGTTGCTGTTCGACATGTTCAAACCCCCCGCCGGCTCGTGGGAGTGCAAGGAATGCTATACCCGATGCGCCGCCTCGGAGGCCAAGTGTCCCGCGTGCGAGACGCCGAACCCCGCCGACGAGAAGGCGCCGAGCGCGCAGAAGCCGCTGTCGGAGCTGTTCAAGCCGGCGGCGGGGTCATGGGAGTGCGGCGGCTGCTACACGCGGTGCGACGCGGCCAAGGAGAAGTGTCCGTCGTGCGACACGCCCAACCCCGCGGCCGGCAAGGCGGTGGTCAACCAGGTGACCTCGTCCACCGGCAGCACGCTTACCTTCATGCCCAGCGCCAGTACCGGCAGCTTTAATCTCCCGAGCAAGGTGAGGAAAGACTGGGACGTTTAAATAAATAAATATTGGTCAACGTTTAATCGTAAGAGTGCTGTTTTTGTAATATGTACTAAAAATATTGTATCATTAAAAATATTGTATTTATTTTGTCATACTTATTGTTATTTTGATTATTAAATAAAGTGCGGAATCTGGATGATATTCTGGGCATTGTACGATATCAGCAGTTTGAGTAATGATAAGCTCTCAAGTATGACAAATTCTCTTGAAAGTGAGGACATAGGGGAAGTAATTTACATATCACTGACTAGCATTTTTATGGCCCTCACAAACGTTTAAACCAGGGCTGCCGTTTGTACGGATATTATCCGTTTTTACTTTTTACGGATTTATGAGTACGACAAAACCGACACGGATATGGTGTCACAGTAACGGATTTCAATGATTCATGGTTAAACCACATTTTCTGTGTTGAAAAAGGTAATATTTTAAATTTCATGATAGTTTTGATAGTTAGGAGCGCTTTTGGCCGAGGAATATTGTGTTTGTAGGTGGTTGTATATACTAAGGCCGAGTAGGACCATCTTTGGATTAAGTTAATTATCGATGGTTGGTGGAAATTAGTGAATCTTATTGGCTGTGGAATTCGCGCCAACTTGATTCATTGGTTAACTGGCCACTAACTATTGATAGTTAGCTAATCCAAAGTTGGTCCTACCCGGCCTAAGGAAGAATTGTTGTGATTGGTGGAGCAAGGAATGTGGGTGGGGCAAACTGGTCATCCTTGAGTAGGGGTGAAGCAAAGTAGCCACTCCACTTGCTTGTTCTCTGGCTGCCTGCCATAGGTTATGACCTGTTTGCAGCCCTTAGTTTTGTGTATGCTTAGTTTTGCAGTTTAATTATGATCATCATGAATTACCATTCCATCTAGGGATGGAGAAAATATCGATATTTCGATATATATCGATATCAGAAAAATATCGAAATACCGATACCTGAATATATTGAATATCGATATATTGAAATATCGATATATTGAAATATTGAAATATCGATATATTGAAATATTGAAATATCGTAATATTGAAATATCAAAATATTGAAATATCGATATATCAAAGCTTTACCGTATGGTACAACTATGTTCTTATTTGAAGTTTATACCTACTATGGCAAAATAATTCATATTTGCAGTGCAGCGTTTATCAGATTTATGGACAAGTTCTCAGATTATTCACATTTATTTCTTATCTGGCCGGTGACCCTATATTTTGGAACTGCTGTATTATTTCTATTTAAATTTTCTTTTGAAATTCCTAGCAGTTTCAGGAGCAATTTAATGCATTCGTGCGATATATCAATATTTCCATACCTACATCGAAATATAATATTGTCATATATCAATATTTCGATATTTCAAAATTTCGATATTTCAATATTTCAATATATCGACATTTCGATATTTCAATATTTCAATATATAGATATTTTGATATTTCAATCTATCGATACTTCAATATATCGATATTTCAATATTTCGATATATCGCGATATGGATATATCGATATATATCGATATATAAATAATATCAAGAGTCGATATCAAAATCCAAGTTCGCTCCATCCCTAATTCCATCCTCAGCTGTCAGTGCAGAACCCAACCCCCTCCTCTCATGTCTTATGTTGCGTGAGGAATTCATTGACTTATACTGTCAAGTGGCAAGTATTGGTGATTAAAATATGCGAAATACATCTTTTTGAAGGTTATAAATGGACGTACGGATTTTTACGGATTTTTTCGGGCTTCCTAGAATTTTTATATGGCGGCAGCCCTGGTTTAAACTTAACTTTCGATTATAGCTGTGCTAATGTAAGAACTTGTTTACTGACCTGGGTAGTTGTTCTATGGATCATATTCATATGGATTAACATTGCACCGAATCGTATACGGGCCGAATCCGGAATTTTTAAGTTATAGAATAACTACTCAGATGTCAAAGTGGACTTTTGAAAAACGAGTTGTTAAAATGGGTGTACCAAGCAATGGAGACTTTATGTAATTCTATTCCCTTCTTTAGTGATACAGATAGTATGTAGAGATGAGACGGCAGTGTGTTTGCTGGACCCTCCTGTACATGCCATGGAATGATGTTTGATTGTTTTCTTCAGAGTGGCTTCAGCTTCGGCGACAGCTCGGCGGCTAAGTTCACATTCGGAGTTCCGGCCACGGCGCAGACTACCAACCCGGGGGCTACATTCACCTTCGGTTCCCAGCCCGTCGACATCCCCAAGCCAACCACTCCTCCCAGCACAGGTACGTCTATCTAACACGTTTAAATAAAAATATCTACCTAGAACAATTTTTTTTTAAATTACAGGATTTTTCAATCCATACAAACCTAGTACCTACCATTCAAAATGTAAAATTTGAATTTCCTATTTCTGCACCCTGCATTTGGAGCTCGATGAGGGTGATGAATTATTCAGTTTGTTTCTCAAACAACACTAGATCAGTCTGACTGATGTTATTTTACTATGTAGTTCCTTTTTTATTTCCTCCATGGGATATTAAATAGTCGCTGATTTGGCAACAAAACCGTTAGAGTATTTTCATTTAACATCATTCTGTTAAAAACCTGTTTTTTATTTGTCTTTTTGCATGTTTTTTCGGTGTGCGATCGATTCCAAACAAGTGTTTGCAAATACTGCCTAAGCTAGTGACTCTTGTTAACATAATGTGCCTAGTTTTTCAACGACATATTTTCATTTTAATGTCTAGTCAGTGTCCCAGTTCTCGTCACCCTTTATTAGCATAAACTAATTGAGCGAGCGTAGCGAGCGTCACCACGGTACTCTTATGGCACTTTCTCTGTGTGTTAGTTTTTTTTTTGTTTGTTTGTTTGTTTTTTTTTGTGGTCACAGCCCAGGTCAAACCGCTCAAGCAATCGATCTGAAATTTTGTACACATACTAACGTAATCTATGCGGTCCCTGGGATCGTTTTTGAACGGGCTCCCGTGATTGGTTCAAATTTAAAAAAAATTATCTTTTGATTGGTTGCTTTGATCAATTTGAAATTTAGCAAAAACATTGCAACCAACATTGTACCCAATCATAAAAAGTTTCAGCCAAATCCTCCTATTGGTTAAAATTTAAAACCATTTTTCATGTGATTTTTGACATTTAAACTAGAACAGATTGACCGATCAACTTAAAACTTCGCGTGGTCATTGGTACCAACATTTTAGGTATTTTTGCCAATTTTCAGTCTAATCTGTCGTTATTTTCAAAAGTTTTGTCATTTTAAGGTCATTTTATTCCGTAATCTTGAAAAATGTATACTAAACAGTGGCGTGCACTCAATGGAAGCAAGGGAAGCATTGCTTCCCCTTCCTTTTCCATTCTAACAATATTAAATTATAATAATTATATGTATAATAATTTAATCTTTTTACAAAAATATTCATCACTTAATACTACTTATAGAATTCTTATTACGAACACAAATGTCACCACTTTCGCTCTGATTTCAAAGTAAACGCGGTTTCTAAGACAGGAGGTGGGCAAGGCGCGTGCGCACGCATACACTTGCCTCGGCTCGGCAGTCGGCCGGCTCCAAGGGATTCACTTTTCGAATTGCTTCCAATCCCTCGCTCTATATACGGGAGTTACGCATGCATTAGGTGATTTGCCTACAATCAAATATGTTCATCTGCAGCCACCTGAAAGTATTGTCAATAATAAAAACTTATTTTGCCATGATAATAACATTATTTGCCGGTCTAAACACAAAGCATTTCTGTGTAAAATGCGTCTATTTCTGCAGGCGTATTCTAGCCAAGGGAAGCAAATCGGAGAGTTGCATCCACAGTCCGAACGCAGCCGAACTACTCCCGAGTTGACACGATTGGAACGAACATGTGATCGGTCGGTGACAGTGCTCAAGAGCGGTTGAATGTCTAAACTTGTAATATCTACAAAATATTGCAGTTTCGGATTCTCAGTTCAGTTTACGCATTTCTACAAAGTTTTTGTATATCTGTATTTGCCCTCGTATTTGCCTTCAAAAAACTAATGATTAAAATATAAAAAATTAGTCTGAAAATCCTCCTTTGACCATTTCTTAAATTCAAGTAATCTTCCAAAAAGGTACTTTCAAAATCGTTTTTAACCATCTAAAATTAGTCAAATTTTAAAAAATTCCCTGCGGGGCTAAGCTGGGGGGCAAGCCCCCCAGACCCCCCTCCGGGTCTGGGCAAATTTCTTTCCTGGCAATTTGCTTCCCTCACTTCAAATGTCACGGCACGCCACTGATACTAAATGGTCATCCCTGCCTTCTTTAAGCTTCTGCTCCAAGGCAAGGCCTGTAGAGCAGCCAAGCTATCCACAATGTAAAGTAAAATGAAAGCATTTTTGATCTAGCGCATAAAATCGGATGCAGTACGAAGGACAAATCCTCTAATTGGTTTAAGTTTAAATAATATCTTCTGATTGGTCGACAATCAAAATGTTCACATAAAGTTCAAATTATGCATGGTGATCAAGACCAACTAATATTAAATTTTACATATTGTAAGCCCAATCAGTCAAGTATTAATTGTAATTTTACGAATTTAGTATGGGATGTCACAAGAGATTTCTGGAGAAAGTATGTAGGTAAGACTTCACGACACAATGGATCTGTTATTCATCCAGAGTATTATGGAGATTGAAAATTTGCAGAGAAAATCGTCTTGTGCAGTGTCGTGTATCGTTACTATGGGGATGTTGCATGTTCTGTGCTCGCTCATCAACGCGTTACACTGAGCGTTTTCCTAGTTTATAAAACAACTGTTTGTGAAATGTCACAACTTTGCTGCATTCCATATGATAAATTAGACCTTGAAGATTCATTTCTTATTGGTCATTGCTAGCAGGGTGAGCTCAGAAAAGTAATTTTACAGTTTAAATGAGCAAAAAACCACTTACCCAAATCTCGTCCCCTTGAGAAATTCAATGTTAAACTGGTCGAGTATGGTTAATGGTTAATGGAGTATTTAGGGGTGTGCGAATAGTGATTTTTGACTTCGAATACGAATATCGAATAATTGACAAAAATATTTTGAATATCGAATCGAATATTGAATAGTTGGAACCTACATTAAAATACATACCTAATATCAATAAAATAAAATAAAAATGGACACCAAATTTTTTTCATATGACCCGAATGAAAGATGGCCATATATATGAATGTACTGATTATGATGTAATATGCCAGGATTATACTGTTGTCATTAATCATATCACAAAAAATGAAATTAACAGGAACAAATGGAGTATGAGGAAGGTCTACCTGGAGGAACAATAACCTACAAATAATATCCCTCGAAATCAAAATGGCGGCCATGACAATTTTCGGTTGAAGTTTTAGACTTTGCAGCAGTTGGCAGCATTGAAAAACACTCCCATATGAGAAATGGCGGGATTATTTTGAATTAAAAGACAAGAACTATTCAAAAAATTTCGAATATTCGAATTTTCGAAGTATTCGTAATTTTGAATACTTTTTTTCGAATACCGAATCAAATATTTGAACCAAATATTTTCGAAATATTTGAAATTTTCAAATTTTCGCACACCCCTAGGAGTATTATGATGGTCGAGATTAGGGACGTGGACGAGAACTGGGACACTGTCCCTAGACAGAAACTTGTAGGTACCAAACAGTTGGACGATGAAGTAATATTAAGGATAGCAAGAGGCCGGGAATATGCTCTTGACGTCAGTTTGTTTGTTTGTGTTGCAGCGTCCAAGTTCACTTTCGGCAGTCCCGGCAAGTTCGAGTTCAACTTCAGTGGCGTGCGACCAGCGACCTCACCAGGCCGCCCGGCCGCATCACCCGGCGGCGACTCGGATGCCGACCACGAGGAGGACGAGGGCGACCACATCTACTTCTCGGTACGTCTCAACCCACTTCTCACTCTCTCTTTAAAACTATTCGAGAAATCAAGGAACACGACTGCACTCCGGTGGCTATTGTGCTACTAGGTAAGTGGCGGAGGACAGGGGCACAAGTATAAAAATATTTGCTTTGTTTGTTATTATGGCTACAAAAGTGAATTTATAACTAAACAATTTCATTTGTTTCTCCTTTTTCACTGGACTTGGAAACACAAACTGTAAAAACAAATTAAATCTGTAGACTACCAGTAGCCATCTTGCCAGAAGTGGCTCCATCATGTACCTATCGCTTATTTGCGCGAATAAGGAACGGGCTATTGCCAAGGAGAACTGTTTCATTGTCCAATGTCTTGTACATTGAGGGCCAACAAATAATTATTTTTAAATTGATTGGAGTAGACACATGTTGTTGACAGACTTTTATCAACCTTGTGAAGATTTGCTTATGGAGAGTCGGAGAATAACATGTGACGGTGACTGTACCTTTTGGTATTAGTTGGTGGTTGGGAAAAAAGTAGTTTTGTTGTGCTGCAGTTTCGAAGCACAAGTCCTGGTCAATTCAATTCATTCATAAGTATTCTAGATTGTTCAAGCTCCTTTCTCTAAATGTATAATTTTCGAGAAATTTACATGATTATCTAGTTTCTAGATAAGGTTATGATATTGAAGAGCTCATCTCCAGAACATCTACAATGTAATTACCTCATTTACGACTAACATTTGAATTGGTATGCTGAAAATGTTTTCCGTAACATTCATATAATAGCCCAGTAATTTAATGCAAAAAAAGGGCTGATCCCACCACTAATTGCAACAGAAGGTTTCAATAGATGAATCGATTCAGAAAAATGCCCTCTACAACATATCCAAAATCGCCCAAAATCGGTGCACCGGAAGTACTTTTTAATCATTTTTGAAGTTAATTTCCCATGTTAATTCCATCTTGCAAAAAAACTTTTTTTCATGTAACTCCGATTTTGACGAAACTGGGCAGAATTGTTCATCATCCTAAATGAACACAAATAGCTCTCTGAGCGTTTCCCTCTAAATCTCATCGTTTGGGAAATATGGACCTCGCAAAACGTCAAATTACACTCAAATTACAGACTATAATGCTAAGAATAATAAACACTGCAAGTTCATGAAAATACACATTTATTTTATCAAGTTGAACACAAATACAGTCAGTACGAGTTTGTATTGAAGTACTTTTAGACAATTGGATATCCTCAAGAATACATAGGTTACAAGTACAGCTCATAATTCAAGTCTTTGTGTCCACATCTAACATCGTATTGTAAAGTAGTATTGCCCAGCGTTAACATGAAGTATTACTAGAGAGTAGTTGAACTTACCGAGACATCTCGCGATGCTCCTCGACCAATGGGAGATGCCCCCCGATACTCGCAACAACGACCTGAAGCACGCCGCGACATCCGCGCAAGCAGCATTACTTCATCCGTTGTGAACCTCAGATAAGTTGCCTAGTGTCGAGTGACAAGTAGTGCCGGGTGACAAGTAGTGTCGAGTGACAAGTAGTACCGGGTGACAAGTAGTGTCGGATGACAAGTAGTGTTGAGTGACAAGTAGTGTCGAGTGACAAGAAGTGTCGAGTGACAAGTAGTGTCGAGTGACAAGTTGTGTCGAGTGACAAGTTGTGTCTAGTGACAAGTAGTGCCGGGTGACAAGTAGTGCCGGGTGACAAGTAGTGTCGAGTGACAAGTAGTGTCGAGTGACAAGAAGTGTCGAGTGACAAGTTGTGTCGAGTGACAAGTAGTGCCGAGTGACAAGTAGTGTCGAGTGAAAAGTAGTGCCGAGTGACAAGTAGTGTCGAGTGACAAGTAGTGTGGAGTGACAAGTAGTGACAAGTAGTGTGGAGTGACAAGTAGTGTCGAGTGACAAGTAGTGTCGAGTGACAAGTAGTGACAAGTAGTGTCGAGTGACAAGTAGTGTTGAGTGACAAGAAGTGTCGAGTGACAAGTAGTGTCGAGTGACAAGTAGTGCCGGGTGACAAGTAGTGCCGGGTGATAAGTAGTGTCGAGTGACAAGTAGTGCCGAGTGACAAGAAGTGTCGAGTGACAAGTAGTGCCGAGTGACAAGAAGTGTCGAGTGACAAGTAGTGTCGAGTGACAAGTTGTGTCGAGTGACAAGTAGTGCCGAGTGACAAGTAGTGTCGAGTGAAAAGTAGTGCCGAGTGACAAGTAGTGTCGAGTGACAAGTAGTGTCGAGTGACAAGTAGTGCCGAGTGACAAGAAGTGTCGAGTGACAAGTAGTGTCGAGTGACAAGTAGTGTCGAGTGACAAGTAGTGTAGAGTGACAAGTAGTGTGGAGTGACAAGTAGTGTGGAGTGACAAGTAGTGACAAGTTGTGTCGAGTGACAAGTAGTGTCGAGTGACAAGTAGTGTCGAGTGACAAGTAGTGCCGAGTGACAAGTAGTGTCGAGTGACAAGTAGTGACAAGTAGTGTCGAGTGACGAGTAGTGTCGAGTGACGAGTAGTGTCGAGTGACAAGTAGTGTCGAGTGACAAGTAGTGCCGAGTGACAAGAAGTGCCGAGTGACAAGTAGTGACAAGTAGTGTCGAGAACATCTCCCAGAAACTAGCCGATATCTGCAACAAAGAAACAAACTGTGAGAAACACTGTTAGATGGTTGTCTTGGCGCATCATGTACCTACGTAATCGCTGGGCAATACGATTTCAATATGTAAACACAATACATTGCTTCGTCATTTTACCTTTGAGTAAAATGCAGAAGAAGCGTTCTATACGCGTAAATGGTTACTACATTAGCATTACACAATAACTTAAGAGTTCTGAGCTGTACTTGGTAAAGCTTCTACGATGACTTCTTCGTATTACACCAAGCAGTTCAAGATGGACAATTTCAAACATTTGACAATTGGATTTAGGAGTTTCATTTAAAATTAAATGTTACTGTCTATACATTGAAATGGCCCAGCTTCAATTGCTTGGTGCGATGAGAGCTAAGTGAAGTTGAAAGCAAGTTGCTGTGTTCTTGTAATCTTGAGTCTTCACAGCATCTTCCTCAATGAGGTGTCTTGTACAATCTTCACTGTAGTCTTCTGGAGCAGGATCGCTGATAACTTCTTGCTTCTACGCTGTCAGAAATCAGAAATGTTAGAAGAACTGATTTGAAGCTCTGAGAAAGAATGCAAGTTAGTTAAGGTTTAACCCCCGCTTTGAAGGACTATATTCATGCAGAGTATTAAAGATAATTTTAATTATTCCCGACATGTGTGAACATAAAACATGTTTCAATATTCAACTTTATAATGGGTTATAAGGCCTTATACTGCTGGTTGTATTGATATCTAATATCGAGATGGGCTATGATTGTGTGAATTAATTTGACTTTTCATCGTAATTTCTCTCTCATATCTGCAAAATAATCGTCATGCAATCCAGCACCAGCAAGAGTTCTGTATTGTTTAGAGCTAGAAATGGCGGATGAAACACAATTTTCCTACCTGAAAGTAGACGTATTAACAAGATTACATCCCATTCTCAAGACACAGAAGCAGTGTCAAAATGATTTGTCTAAGCTTCACCACTTTTAAATATTCTATTTCTTATTTATTTATTTCAACAGATCTCTTATGACATTCAGTGACAAGACAAAAAACTAACGACATCTAATAATTCACAGCCACCTAGATCGTACAGTCAGGGTCTCATGATGTTACAGAATGCATTGTTCATATTTTTACATTTATTAATAATAATTTGATAGATTTTGGAAAGATAAACATCTTTTACATAAATTACATATTATTTTGATATTGCTGGGATGTTTAAGTTGGTATATTAACCATAAGAGTACTGGTTGTATGCTAGATAGTAATTTTGGTACTAAATAGGTAATTCTGTTTACTTTATACAACGTTGCCACACGTGAATGTTATCTTTCAAATAGAGGAAAAACCAGTGGCGTGCGGTGAGGTTCAGACCTGGGTATGCGATATTGAAATTGTATCTTATATTTAGGGCTGGGGTGGTTGGAGGGGTTGAGGGTTTGTCATTTTTGAACTCAATTGGGTTTTAATTTCAGTGCTGAATAGCCAACAAAAAAGTATTTTGTCATTTTCAGTGTCTGACCCGGTCAGCAACCTCCCTCACCTTATCGTAGGCTGAGAAACTGTAAAATGACGTGTAAAAGCTTTTACCCTACCTTCATGCGAAATCACTATAATGTTGGCAGATCGGGACGAGGCCTACCGTTTGCAATGATAGTGTTATTTTCTTTAAAAAAATCGTCTCGTAAACAGGTTTTCTAACAACTGTACCACACTCACTTTTTCGTAGTTTGTCATATCCATGTTGAAGTCAAAGAAAACCACATAATAATTACAACACACTAAATAAAATACTTATAAGGCTGCAAACACACGGGGCGTTTTTTTCCACGCCAGACGCGGCGTGGAAAAAAACGCGACGTTTTTCTTGGTCGAACACACGGGGCATGAAAAAACACGCGACGTTTTTCCTTTGTCGCGTCTGGCCGGCGTGGAAAAAAACGCCGCGTGTAAAAACCGCCTCGTCTGTTCGCTCCCATAAGACTCAATGCTACGTATCTTTTCGGCGTCTCGCCGGCGTTCGAACGCTTCGGCTGGGCATGCAAAAAAACGCCCTGTGTGTTTGCAGCCTAAAGCACTCATTGCACAACACTCTGCTCTGCAGTTCCCGCGTGTGACTGGCGATCATAGTCACGTGATATGACGCAAGACGATTGCTCCTCTCGAGAGAGCATGCCGCCGTCCCTCACCCGCTGAAGATGCCTTGCAATTGCGCAGAATTCAACTCCGTGGCTCCAAGGTCGCTCCCTGGTTATGCGAAGATCTTGGTCGCATGACCATGACGTAACCAAGTTTAAAAGGCTGCAGCTCGCGCCCGCGCGGCAGTATGAATCACGAATCACGATATTATACTACTCAACAAAAAAAACATTGATCGCAACGTCGAAAAAGCAATTTAATAATAGTTCAATCAATCACTCAGAGATATATTAATATTATTATTTATTTATTTATTTGCTGAAATCGCCTGGGTATGCTGCGCATTACCCGCATACCTGAACCGCACGCCCCTGGGAAAAACACACAAAATTAAGAACACATTTCTTGTTCTATTTTTGAAGTTAGTCCTTCAACCCTACATTTTGAAGTGCTTATTGCGAAGATATGGAAATAATGATGATAAAAAACAGTTTTCAAAAAATATTCATCGTCTGGATTTTTAGATATCTGTGATATATTGACAAATATTTGACCTTGCACATGATAGCTTATGGGAAAACTACAAAGTTTAGTAATGAAATGAATATCTCAAAAATTCCTCCGTCAAGTTCTCTTTTTATTTTTTTATATGATGTAACTAACTACAAAGAACCCAAAAAGGGCAAAAAATCAAAGGTTGTAGGTCGGTCGCCTGGCGCTGGTTAACCCTTAAATAGTAATGCATCAGTTAATTGGTAGAAAGTTATTCAGTGACACTGCTTTTAGGTAGATCAATTATCTAAATCAACTGAAATTAATTCCTTCATTCTGAAATGATTTCAACTTGAGACATATTATTGGCAAAACCTTGGTTACAAACAACAATGACGTTATCAAGTTCACAGTGCATTGTTTTCAAATAACTGTTGAATACTGAAGTAATAGAAACTAAAGAGCTGCTGTTCCCAAGTTCTTCACTGCATTTTTTAAGTGTTTTTCTATTTCAAGTATTTTAGACATCATTGTTCACATTATTTTGAAATCTTTCACAATAATTTTTATAGCCAAACCAATTTTTAATTTTCCTATTTTAGCTTCTAATATAATTGTAATTAATGGTTTAAAAAGTCAATACCGAATTTGAATTATAGTTAGCTGAATTCAAGGAGTCAACCTTTTTTTAAAAAGGACAGCCATCAATGAAGTGATTTATATACCTATATCATGGCTAGAATCAGGACCTTGTATCTCCAAAAACATTTTTTTCAGGAGAGCAACAAAACTGTTTACAAAACTGCAGCGGGGTGGTGCTGCAGTATGTGCAACACACATACGTGGAATGTGACTGTGTGGACTGTGACTGTGTGGAATGTGACTGTGTGGACTGTGACTGTGTGGACTGTGACTGTGTGGACTGTGAGACATTTGGGACTGTGCACTCGCAATCGAATAAGTTTCCTCAAAATATTAGATGCAACTCAAAAATTCAAAGTTGTTTCTGAATGAAACACACTTCATATGCAAATATAAGACGTAGAGATGTATTTATAGACTGGACATGGAAGGGCAATCACGCTTTCTATTGTACACTTGAGTTCAGTGAAAAGGATCTAGCTTACATTGTAGAGTATTGACGGGTGGGGGGGGGGGGGGGGGGGGGGGGGTGTTACAGAACTTACACACAGGACTCCCAACAGGTGGTTTATTTCACTAAAACCATTGGGTAGTGGGTATCCACTTTTTAAATTGACCATTAAAAGTTATTATTTCTAATGCCTTGTCTACACGCTGTATTTAAACATACCTATTTAAACACCAACTATACTTAAACATAGTTGGATCGTCTACACGGTATATTTAACTATCATCAATGAGAATGGAAATTGAAATGCACGCTACCTGCTGATAAAAGTATGAACTCTCACTACTGCCTTCTATATATAGAATTTCTCGTGAAAAGACGAGAAGGCACTGTGGCGCCATTAACCTAAAAAGTGTTTCGTATTTCAGTCATGGATATATTTAGTTTTTTCATATCTTCATGCATTTGCGCAAGTATGTTAGTGTTTTATTTCTGTAGAAGAATAGAATTATCTAATTTTCCGCATAATTATTGTTCTTTTGCAAGACATGTCAAAATTCATACGACCGCTTTGCTTCCCGCGCGAGATGGCGGCCATTGAAATCTCGTGAAATCTCGTGAACTACGTTAACTACAGTACTTAACTAGGGTCCCGAGGTGTACTTAAGTAAAGACGGTATTTAACTATGTTTTGATCGTCTACACGGTGTGTTTAAGTACCCACTATACTTAAACATATGTTTAAATACAGCGTGTAGACGAGGCATAAATAAAAAATAATTTAATTCTTCTTAAGTTCAATTATTTTATTCTATAATTTTGTTACGTACTATTATTAATTGATGATTTATAATAATTCTTGTAAATAATGGTGCCATTGCGGGAGGTTTTTTGAAAGGTGTGCTTTTTGTCCCTTGATAACAAAGTAGGATTGTTTTACGAGACAAAGAATTTTGTACGTGACGTTTGATTTAGATTTACTGAGTGGGTAGAAATTGGCTATTGGGTTAGAGAGAAAATCATTTATTGATGGTTATCCAAAAAATTCTTATTTATAAAATGTATTTTAAATTCATGATTATCGATTAAGACGGCTGAGTAGTGAGTTTGACCTTGAAGAGTTTTTTAATCGATTTTTATCAATATCTTTTACCAATGTAATTGTTAATAAAATAAGGTTTTGTACAAGTCTTCCGAACAGTTCAATGAGCATAATTTCATAGCTTGGAATGGTATATTAGTTTTATTTCGTCCTGCAGACGTTTAGTGCCTGAAAATTAGTAAAAATATGGCACTAAACTTCTGTAGGACGAAATAAAACTAATAACCCATTCCAAACTATGAAATTATTTTCATCGAACATTGACCAGTTCTGAATACTCGTACAAAGCCTTATTTTATTAACAATTAGGTGGTAAAAGTTATTGATAATAATCGATTTAAAAAACTCTTCAAGGCCACGCTCACTACTCAGCCGTCTTAACTAGGTATTTTTTTTATTAAATTGTTGAAAATTTTGGGACTCATACCTAGTAGATAAATGAACGTTGAAGTAGGTACTTGTATTGCTGCTGTTTGCTGCTCATTGGTCTGGATCATCTTCAGTGGATGTCTCAGCTCAGTGGAAGATCTCGCAGCTTCTCTCATCTTCAGTCTCATTCCGGGAGAATCTTGTATTCAATACGTAGTCCGATGACACGGCAATATGTCTGTCAATAGCTTTTCATTTGCAACGAACAACGTAATGTGCTTCCAAATATTAACATTTCACAGCCATATTTAATATTGAAATACATTTCACAAATTAAATAGTTGCTTGTGTAATGTTTATACTGATGGCTATTCACTTTGTTGTCCATTCAAAATCAGATGTCTGCTAATAAAACCATTGAGAAATAATATTTGACTTGAGACGAAAGGAAATTGAATTTAACTAAATTTGATGGAAGAATGTAAAGTTGTCGTGGATACAAAGTCATTTCACTATTGGGGAATATCCAACAACCTCATTTATGTACTATTGTTGACTTGAATTTTGATTGACAAGTAGTTTTTAGTTCTACCAAAGCCTTCACAATTTTCTGTAAATGATCTATTTGTTATTTATTTAGCTTATGGCAGTACATTAGTAAATTAGTCAAGTTTGACTTTGTAAATTTTTCAGTATCTGAAGGTGACAAATTGCAAGCGCAATCTTTTCCCATTTCTTGCAGTTACTACTTTTTGTGATCCAGTACAGATGTAGCAGTGTGAACAGGATATTAAATTGCTATCGTCATTTTATAAGAGAAAATTCATTAAGTAAGAAAATAACAGCTATCCAATGATTTCTAATTTTTTTGTCTGGGGCTTAACGTTGCACTGTTCTGCAGTGAGGCTAATGGCGACGGATGAATGATTATGATGATGATTGGGAGATGATGGTGAAGAATAGGTGAGGATGGAAGGTGGGAAGGAGGCGGTCGTGGCCTATTAGTAGGGTACCTTCCCAGCATTTGCCTGTCGACCGAGGGAAAACCACGAAAAAACCCCAGTCAGGAAGGACGGCCGCGGGAATCGAACCCGGGCCTCCAATGAAATAGTTGACCACAACGAACCAGGTTATTAATTTTCTAGTTGTTAAAATATATATATGAAATTGACTGTAAAAACACATCTTAATTGAAGTATTATTATGAAGATTATTAGTATGCTTGACCACACTTTTAAAATTGATAAAACTGTATCCTAATTATGGCTGTAACTTGATTAACAATTGTAATATTTTCCCACTTTGATAGGAATACCAGAGTGAATGGAAAACACAGCCTTGTATACCTAAGATGAATAGTGTATCCACTGAACATATTTAACATTGGGCCGAATGTAGATGATTTTGGGCGGCGAGTTTGATTGTCTTTCGTTCGCAGCGCTAGTCTGCGCTGCGGTCAAAGTTTCAACTAGGAAATTTTATTCTAATTTCTCATTCAAAATGCCATTCTTGGAACATATTTTGAATTATTATTATATTATTATTTAAATAAAACAACTCTGGTATAATAAATGCAATAATCGCGTCGTTCTTGAGACAGTTCAAGGTCATATTTTATTCTCAAAAAATGTTACACGTTTTTGCGCTCAGTGGAAACACTATTCGTATTATGTATACAAGGCTGTGTTTTCCATTCACTCTGGGAATACATTTAGTGATTTTGCTGTTGATTTGTCCACTATTTGTCATTTCATTGTAAATACAATTGCCTTTATATGTAACTCATTCACCGCCTCTCGTAGGAGCGTAACTTGTTTCTGAGCTGTCGCTTGTGTCGTTGCAGCCCGTGATCCCGCTGCCCGACAAGGTGGCGGTCTGCACCGGGGAGGAAGCGGAGGACACTGTCTACTGCCACCGCGCCAAGCTGTACCGCTTCACCGCCGGCGAGTGGAAGGAGCGGGGAGTGGGAGACTTCAAGATCCTCAGGCACAAGGAGACCCACAGGATCAGGTCAGTGACCTCAAGAAGAGGACACAAATATTTCCTTCTTCCATTTCCTCTTCTGACTCATCTTGTGCTTCCACTGAAAGAAAGAAGTTCAGGGTTTTGATATATAAATGAGAATTAGTTTTAATGCAAAACAATGCCTCATACAACTAATAACAAATATTTGCACCTAATTGTACGATACAATTAATATTCTTGATTGAGGTTCAACTTTGACCTCATTATAACCCAGGGAGACATGAAATCGTCCCTGATTATTAGACTTAAAATGCTCAATTACAAAATATTGAAAATGGTACAATTTTTTTCATATAAAACGTTCTTACTGCAATTTTTTCCCCTTTTTAATGAAAATATGGAAAATCTTTAGGGATGTGCGAATATTCGATTCAGGCGAAGTATTCGGTCGAAGTCGAATAGTGATTTTCTGAAATTCGAAAATTCGAATTTCCCGCAATTTTTGTCGGTAAAGTAGCTGAAAACTGTTCATCCGTCGATAAAGTAGTTCACCAATGAGCTATGATTGGATGACGCCCGCCAACCAATCACAGTCCAGCTATGACTTCAAAATGTTCCGAGTTGGCAACACTGCAACCAAGGTCACCACACTCACTGCTCACGTCACAGATCATCTGTCGGTGTAGTGTATTTGCGTCATCTTTTTAGCTTCTGATTTAGATTTTGTGTTTTTTTCTTTCATTTTATATAGTGTGTTAACTTCTTTATCATCCATTAGCTGAAGAAACAATAATATTAAACTGAGAGCTGGGCCATCCAGGTTATAATCATGTAGAGATTTCAAGTGTCACGGCATCTTGCTGGAAATAGGCAATGGCGCGCCATAGCTTGATGACGAATTGACAATGAATGTTTATTGTCCTCACTGTGCATTGTTGTTTGTACCCTGCCATAGGCAATTTTCATTGAGGATTCCTTAATAAAATCAGGTGGGCAGATGTTTGAACAACAGTAGAATCCAGTGTTACTTAACCTACAAACCTTTTTGTAGGAGTGATTAGATACAAAAAAATTGGGTAGGTATCTCCAGTTACCAGTTGTCCAGTAGTAATTGGATAAATTGATTGATTTACTTGATTAGTTTGTTAACTGAGCTAAGTGGTCTGTGATACGGCTATTACAGCGTCCAGTCAGCTTCCAAAACCAATTTGTGAACGCTTTTTGACATCGGGGAATTGTGTACATATTCAATAAATATTGTCGAGTAACTATTCGATTAACTATTCGATGAGAAGAGATATTCGACTTCGATATTCAACATTTTCTGGACCAACTATTCGACTTCGACTTCGACTTAAAAAATCACTATTCGCACACCTCTAAAAATCTTAGGTACACTCAAGCCAATTAAAACGGTATTTTGCACAAAACGGATTGGCTGCTGGTCAGATTCCTTGACAATCAATCCTTGTTATTATCAATGATATCAGAGCTCGCCTACTAGAGTTCGATGGCATAGACATCATGTGATGATACCATCATACCTTTATCAGACAATACTTTTCTTTCGATGTTTCGTTTATTATTTGTTCAAGTGTACCTATTGAAATGAGGTACCATCATTTTTAATTCATAATGCCCGAAATAACTTTTAGCTCAATTTCCTCTTTTAATATCTGCCCTGCATCAACTGGTTTCATCTTTGAAAACAATCGAGACTTCTATGTAAATAATTTTTGTAGACAATTAAATTGTACCAACCCTGAACAAAGTGTTGGGACGAATGAAGTTTGTCCGAGCGTGTAACGCGTTCTTGTCCGCGCAGGCTGCTGATGCGTCGCGACCAGATCCTAAAGGTGTGTCTGAACCACCACCTGACACCGACGCTGGAGTTCGCGCGCAAGGACGACAAGACGTGGATGTGGAGTGCGGCGGACTTTAGCGAGGGCGCGACGCAGTTCGAGCAGTTCGCGCTGCGCTTCAAGACGCCCGACATCGCCGCCACGTTCAAGGAGACGCTCGACCAGGCACAGGTACGCGCCTCGGAGCCGTTGCGAGACTCGGATTTAATGGAACTGTTGTAGGAGGGATATTCAAATGTAGAGGCATGGAGCGCTCGTACCCCTAGCGCCACTAATGAAAGAAATCGGTAACGGTGGCAGGAAAGGATCTTTCAGGTGGTGCAAGCGCAAGCGATTTTGCTGCTTGTTGCAGAAACTTTTTTGGATACGCTTGGAGGTGACACAGGAAGACGAAATTATTTTAAATTGTAATTATTATTATTATTAATCCTTTATTTGTAACGGGCAAGCCCACAAGTACAAATATAATAAAAACACATATTACATACAAAATTGCACATAGTCATAGGAATACAAATGATGGGTTAGATAAAAGTTACTTAAAAGTTAGTTAGTTAGTTAAAAGTTAAAGGTTTTTTACTTGGAAGGTGCAATTTTTATTTCTTTAATTAGTCATAATTCATTGATTTTTTGTGAAAGTGTGCTTCTCCATTTCCTTGCAGGGTGGGGTGCCTTATAAAAATTAATATTCAATTAATTAGCAACTGAAAAAAAAATAGAATAAATAGCCCAGTAAATATTTCCAGTGAATAAATAGCCACTGGAAAATCTACATGTGTATTTTCTTAATATCTTATTAATAATGTACAATACAATGTATTCCTAAGCTGTTAATAAAATTCTATTCTATTCTATAAACCCTTGTACAACATTTGAGATCAGTTGGTTCACGGGTTTGGTCTCTAATCGTATTCAAAATAGTATAGTTTTGTGCGATGTTTTTGAATAACCAGCGCCTGTTTAACAAGTCATGAAGCAAAAGTAAACAGTGATATAAATATATATCATCAGACAGATCAAGTGAACATCCTATCAAAACTACACCCACTTATGAAATATTTTATCGCTCTCAATTTGCTCCATTGGCCGAGCGCTAGCATCACCTTAAATTGTTTCATCTCATGACCTAGCAACCGATGAAATGTCAACAAATATCTCGCATAGCTCGAGGAAGGGCGCAAATTCATTTTCATCAGATTCAGTGAAATCTTGTACTCTTCTCATCCGTAACGTTGTGGGTTGCAGAAAGAACTGATCGTCAACGGCAACGCCTCCTTCTCCGACGACCAGGACGACCGAGTGTCCAGCTCTTCAGTCGACGGTAAAGCAGCTCTCTCATTGGTGGAGGCCTCCCCTCGCATGGTAGTAGTCCCCGCCCACTCGCACACGAGTACCGTCGACACTAACCACTGCGTAGAACCTGGGGAGGTTGTAGCGGATGTGATTTGCCACGACAGTTCCTCTGCTGAGACACTTAGTTCACTCTCTAATACTTGCTCATTACCGCAAGCGCATCGACACTCGGATATTTTGGAAAGTTCCGTAAACGTTCCTATTGAAAATATGTTCCTTTCGGAGTTGCGAACTCTTCTAAGATCGGATATCTTGGAAGGTTCTGTGAACGTTTCGCTCGAAAATATGTCTCTTTCGGACTCGTTAGTTCCTAACAACTTAGTAGAGACCAGTATTGATTTGAAACTCGGCTCTTGGACCGAAGCAGCTGTCCAATCAGTGGACGACATCTGCACGGCGACTATTTCCGACCAGATCGTGAACGACAAACGGAATCTTTGCGTACATCATGTGGAATCGGTTGAAGACTCTAGTCAGGAATTGTGTTTCAGAGATAGCTTAGATTATCAAGTTGACAATTATTTGGTTGAAGTACCAAATGCGCTTCCTAATATTAGTTTGTTTCCACAAATTCATCCTAACTCGGATACTTTAGAAAGTTCTATGAACATTCCGCTTCCGTTGATGTCGGACTCTGATTTAATTCCCAACGAGTTATCACAAACCAACGTCGACTGTAACGCAGCACTCCCATTGGTGGAGATCCCTCGCATGGCAGTTGTCCCGGACCAACCAAAACACTTCGGTCTCTTGGAGGTGGGCAAACGCAGTATTAACGTACGTCAAGGAGAGGATTTCAGTCGAGAATCTCAATTGAAAATTAGTTTAGATCAAGTTGACAGTGACACATCTGTTACAATATTTAGTTCTCCCTCCAATAATTCATTACCGCAAATTAATCTGAACTTAAATCTTTTGAATCCGGAGAAGTCTGTAGAATTGCTATCGGACTTTGAGGTCTGTCCTTCCGACTTCGTTCAAAACAAGATTGATTCGGATTGCAGCTCTGTAGGCAGCGATGCATTGGTGGAGACATCTTTTACAGTTCCTGAACAGAATAGCTTGGTAATAGTTGAGGCATTTAGTCGGGAAATTTGTGTCAATGATAGTTTAGACAATTCTGGGAATATATTTAACTCCCCATCAAGTTTTTGTTCTTTGTCACAAACGCAACTACACTCTGAGTTTGTGGAAATCTCGGTCGCCAATCCGCTCGAACTTATGTTGACGTCGGACTCGTTCTTCGATCCTCGCAAGTCGCTCCTCTCCGTGGCCGGCTCTTCGGTCGGAGGTGACTCCGGCTACTTATCCCCCCTCGACGCTAGCATCGTACGTCCCCCCCTGCGCGTCCTCTACCCGCGCACCTCTTGCACAGGCGCGCACACGCTGCACCGCCTGTCGGGCGCCGGCGCCTGCACACGGCTGTACGCGTTCAGGCGCTGCCAGCTGCGCGGCTTCCTCGCGCGCTTCACGCACGTTGCGGTGTTCTTCGTCGAGGGCCGCGTCGCGCTCGTGCTCTTGCCCTCGTTTGGCCAGTGACTTATGTTGTTGGGGGATGAATCATGCAGGAAATGGTATTGTTCAATTCATTTCATTTCAAAAGTCTGCAAATATGTAGCTGGTTTTTTCTGGACAATGAATAAATTTTCCTGACATATTGGAGCATGTACCCATGCAATTGTTATCAACAGTCAGATTATGATCTTGCTGTTGATGCTCATTTAAATACTAATCTTATCCATAAAATCCTTGAAGAAATTTAAACTTTGCAGTTTGTTGGTTTTTTAACCTCAACAATTATTGTTATTTTGGATAGTGTAGAAAGTTTTTTTAAGAGAAAAATTTCAATCACTTCTTTCTATAGAAAGTCAAATGAAAATTAACGTATCAATTCATTAATCATTCACGTCGACATACGGTCTTATGTGAAGAAAACCTACACTTTATTGCTCTTCTAAATCCAGTTTCAAACTTTTCCTGCATATTTTTCACCAATAGGATGATGTCAGTTTGCTCAGATTTTATAGGAACGAATACGTATTACTACCTCTTATTTGGAGAGTTAAATTGTGATAGATTATAGTTTAGGAAGTTTTTTTATTACCTATATTTTAAAGTAACTTCATAAAGTGAGGTTTTAGAATAGAAGCTATGTTTACAGCAACAATCTCGTTGGTAGCTGATATTATTAGTTAGTCTGACATTTAAACTGATCATTGTTATATCGCCATACTTCTATTGAAGAAAAGCTACAGCTCGGTAATAAAAATATTAAAGTACTTACTCCCGGGATGTGATACTACTTCTGACTGCAGTTTGGTGCTAGACATTTGAAATGGACCACATGAATAGTTGTTTTAAGATGAACGTCGGCTTGGTTGTTTGTCCACTCTAGTGTTTGTGATAAACGGACATACCTGATTCCGGCAATTGTTTTACGCGATGTGTAGCTGTTGATTAGTACCTAGTATTACACATATCCTTAGGACGTACTCACGGCAAACCCATGACACGTAACGAATTAATTCTCCTCTTGTTATCTTGTCAATTATACTAACGGAATGAATGAACTTGTAGCGTTGTTTGACTCACAATAAACTCTTTGACAGTTCGGTGCGTTCTTTTACTTTGTATCGTTTTCCCTGAAGAGACTGGAACGTGTTGCATGCTTCTGGATGTCGGTTGTTATTGACCCCTGGTGAAGGTTTGGCTAACTAATACTTATGTCCTGGTTGATCACTAAGAGTTTAACACAGGTGGAATGAAATTGACAATACTTATCTAGAAATAAAAATAAGGCATTGTTTGTTTACATTATCATCTTGTTTTATAAGATATACATTTAGTTTAGATTACAGAACTTCAATATTAATTCTCATAGTCATAATAATGAAGGTCGTTATTCAATACAAAGTATCTAAATTTAATTTGTGTAAAAAAAATTGAGTTCAACATCAATAAAATAATATTTAATTCTCAAGAGCAGATTACCTTAACAACCATTTGATATTAAAAGATTAATATTAAGCTTTTGATGGATCCCAATCAGGAACATTTATTTTGCATTCTAGCAATTTTTTAGGTTTACCCAGCATAACGCTTTCCTGAAGGGCTGTCCGACTATAATTTTGGCCAGGAAAGTTAGATTTTTAGTTGTTAGTTTATTCTTTATTTTACTTACATATGTGAATAAGGGACACTCTCCAGTTGAGATATATTTTGAGTAGAATTACTAATTTAAATATTAGTAAACATTCTAGTTACTAATTGGTTTTGATTTTTGAATAATACTTTTTTTAGTAATTTTGCATTTTTCTAACTCCTTGGGTTAGTTTTTTTGTTCTTGCACATGAGACGTTGATTTGAGTGACAATTGAAAGGTGGTTGTTTGGTCTGAAGTGCTGAGAGTACCAGTTGGAAGTGACAGTAATGTGTCTTCAACAATACCGAATATAACGGGCACAGAAAAACTTTCCTAAATATGAAAATTATGAGAATTTTTTGCCAAGTATGGCAGTTTATTGCAAAATCTGGTTAAAAATTACCCAGATTGCATTCTTATTCATAGACAAAGAAACAATAAACACATAAATTTTTCAAATTATGCAGGAGCTTTTTAATGATTAGGGAAGAGTTTGGTACTTGGCGGCCGGCGGGTTGAATTTTAAGTATTTTTCACAATGTGGCACAACAAAAAAACGACGTTTTGTTAACAATCACAAGGGATACAAAATGCCTTTATTATGTGGTGGGGGTACCTGCCAAACTCTACCCTAATGCTGACGTTATACAAAAAGTTATTTTAAAATCATTCCAATAAGACGTTTGCTCTCCTGAGTCACGTATCATTAGCAACGCGACTCCAGTCTCTTCAGTTTGCCCGCAACCTCGCGGTGAAATCTCGCTCGTTTCGGGATGACCGCGAGAGCTTTCTTTGCCAACGCTTGCCAAGTCTCATTTGAACGCCTCTAGCCGTCGCAGGACGAGATTTCACTGCCTCCTCTCCTCTCGCAGGCCCAGCGCCCTCATCGGCCGGCGGTCGCCACGTCGCCTCCAGTCGGCTCGGCGGCGACGCCCCCGGCAAAGGTAAGCACGGCTGCGAGTGTGGTGAATCAGGAGCGTGGGGTTGAGCAAGTCTTATCGTGTTCTCGTGTTGGTATTGCAGGTGTCGTCAGATCGCTGTTCGGATCGCCGGGGTCCGATGACAAGTCCACTCCCGACAAAGGTTATTATTATTATTATTTATTGATTGATACAACTTTGACTAATGCTACTATACATGTTTCAATTATTAATAATAGTCAATGTTCTTAAGTGCACTTATTCGTCGGTTGTTGTAGTTTTATAAGTTCATGTCGGAATAATGGACTTCATCCTCTTCCTCAATTCTTTATTGTTCTGGGGAAGTGGCTCCACGACGCTGGCAGGCAGGTTGTTCCACAATCTGATCCCATGCGCTACGATTACTCTGATCTACGATTACTCAACGTTTATTTTGTATTCATGTGTGTATGAAAATACTGTGAGTAAAAGAGAAGTAAGTGCCTGCTCAAGTATGCAAATTATTGGTACATATAATTTTTTAAATGGAACTGATCAATATCAGAAGTTGAAGACTTGGTTTTGTTTGATACTTTTATATTTTTGAGTACTCCGCCACTTGTGAAAGAGAGTAAAATTCATAAGGTCATGTGTTTTCAATGTTTCTTTTTACGTATATTATTATCAATTAGATGTATCCTGTTTATGATTAAATAGGTACATCCTAACTACAATTACTGATGGAGTAAAAGTTTCAATCTATAAAGGGGCACATTCATACTAGAGATGGGAGTAGGATAATTATTAATTTTCCAATTTTTCTTTTAGTGTGCCTACTAGAGGTCGGATTTGGGTAATGATTTGTACCCGGGTACCCGCTTTAATTACCCGGGTAATAAATAACTAAAAAAAAAATTATTTTTATTTTTTTTTAAATGCTTTGAAATTGTTTGCATTGAGTCTACCGCCCTATCCGTGGCATTGGGGAGAGAAACACAACGTCCATACAATGGAAGGTTGAACACAAGGTATATCTTGCCTGCATCCCCTCCATCAATCCACCCACCTCCCCATCAATTAATTATCCATCCTCAACTCACCAGCATTCTGATAAAATTACTAACAATGAAATTGGTTGGGATTTTTGAAATTTGGGAAATATGAATAAATATTACATTCAGTTTATATAACTATAAATAATGCAGCTGGTGATTAAGTGGCAGCTGATGCAAAAAAATGCAAAGAAAGCTAATTTACTAGGTAACTTAAAAAAAAAAAAAAAAAAAAAAAAAAAAAAAAAAAAATTGATACTCGAGTACCCGCCATTGTACCCGGGTACCCGGTATGTACCCAGGTACCCTAACTGACCTCTAGTGCCTACTAATTTAGAAACGTAATTGTTAGCACAATTTCGGAGGACTTGTACTGAATATTTACCTGAGCATCAAAAATATTACAATATTCTTAGGGGTAAAGTAACAGTGGATACCTAAACAATGGTAGAAACAAGAGTAAACTGGCAAATGTCTAATGGTCGATACACACAGCCATGCCAAATTTCGAAGTTCTGAAGTTCTTCTAATTCAGTCTTGCATTTCATTCACACGGGAGTTTTTGAAACGGCAATTCGGTACATTGGCAATCTTAGGAAGCTTGGAACGGCCGTGTGAATCGACCTTAATAGTTTTCCAGTTAATATTTTCCTGAAACGCGCACCTCTTCTGGTTCCAGACGAATTGGAGGTGCTGTTCGAAGCGAGCGTCACGGAGGAGGAGCGAGCGGCCGCGCTCCGCCTGCAGCTGCCGGCCAACTTCTACATGTACCGCCACAACCCTCACCGCTGTCCCGGCTGCGTCGGATGCGAGCCCTCGTCGGACGAGGAGGAGCCGACCAAGCCGCCCGTCATGCTCTTCGGACAGACCACGACCGCCTCCTCCGTGTTCGGACAAGGTGCCGCCAAACCGGTGTTCGGCGCGACTACTACTTCCAGGGCGTCTGCTCTTAATACGCCTTTATTCGGAGGCACGCCAACGACTGCGCCATTATTTGGAGGCACACCGACTGTGTCAATATTTGGAGGCACACCGACTGCGCCAACGACCACACCTTTATTTGGAGGTGCACCGACTGCGCCAACGACCACACCACTATTTGGAGGCACTCCGACTCCTTCATTATTTGGAGGCACACCGACTGCATCAATATTTGGTGGCACACCTTCTGCGCCAACGACCACACCACTATTTGGAGGCACTCCGACTCCTTCAATATTTGGTGGCGCACCAACAACTGCTCCATTATTTGGAGGCACAACAACGACTGCCCCATTATTTGGAGCCACGCCAACGACTGCATCCATATTTGGAGGAACTGCAACGACTACACCATTGTTTGGAGGCACAGCAACAATTGCACCAGTATTTGGAGCCGCAACAACAACAACTGCGCCGTTATTTGGAGGAACGGTAACTTCGTCGGTTTCGACGCCGTTGTTCGGCAGTTCGTCAACGGCATCGTTCGGCCAGAAGGATTCTACCCCTCTGTTCGGTTCGTCTGCGACAACTCCCATCGGCCAGTCGGCTAATACTCCGGCTGCAGCCAGTGCCAAGGCCGTTGACGAGACTCCGACTAATCAAGAGAACGGAGCGTCGGACATTCCCTTCCTTCCGTTCGACTCGAACGTGTCGTTTGCTGATCTGGCTTCGAAGAACGGAAGCACCCCATTCCAAGCAGGTACGTGGAGTAGTATTGTTATATATTAGTGATAAGAGGTTGTGGTGGACAGTACATTTCCTTGTTTTACTTCAGTAGGATGTAATTTATACAATTCTCAGGTAAACTCTTGTTTATATGATTTTTTATATGATGCGGAACAATATTCAAATTTAAGAAGTATCTCATCCACAGTTTTGTGCTAAATGATTTTTGATCTCCCTTAAAATTCATTCTTTTGTTTCTTTTACCATTCTTTACCTAATTAGTACAATTTATTTAAAACATAACGTGCTCATTTATAAACAAATTTATATGTGTTAGTTAGTATGATTAATAATACAAACTTATGATACAATATTTTCTTAATAAGTCAATCTAAAAGATTCCACACTTCCGGCATGAAATTTGAATGCTTCTACCTTTGTTGCAACGTTATGTTCTGATTGAGCAGCGCCTGGCGCCAGCTTCGCGTGGTCCGGTGCCGGCTCCACCCTATTCGGCACCCCCACCACCCCCGCCACGCCCGCCACCCCCCGCGAGGGGGAGGAAGAAGAGGAGGAGGACACCGGCGCGGACCCCGACCCCCACTTCGAGCCCATCGTCCCGCTCCCCGCAGCCATCGAGCTGAGCACGGGCGAGGAGGGAGAGCAGCGGCTCTTCTGCCACCGCGGCAAGCTCTACAGATACGTGGCCGAGACCAAGGAGTGGAAGGAGCGGGCAGTTGGCGAGTTCAAGGTGCTCAAGGGGAGCGGGTGGTTCCGTCTGCTCATGAGGAGGGAGCAGGTAAATAATATTCCTTGCCTTCTTGATTCTCTCATTCAAATAAAAAGAAAAGCTTGGTAGGACATTTTTTTATATTGTACCTACTGAATGATGGGCCTTTGAGTCTTTAAAGACCTTCAAATTAATTTGTTTCTTTCTGCAAACTCCAAGTGAATTGTTAACAGTATTTTTTGATTAATATCTAATCTTTTGCGTCAAAAAGCGGAGTTCACATAAGCGTGAAAAGCGTGTTTTTCCACTAAAAACCACAAGTCTGCCGCAAGCGGTTTCTGGACTTGTGATAGGTTCGGAGAAGAAATGTAGGATCCCAAACCGCTAAGATGTAAACAACACTTAACTGTTTCAAAGAATATATTTTGATTCATCAAAATAGTAGGTTTAGTTGTACACTGACTACAAATTAGTATTATTTATTCATAAGACTTGGAGCTATTGATTTGAAAGACCGAACATAATTACATTCTGTCTAACTCGATGTGTCCAAATCATTTCGACTCAAACCTAATTCGAGAAAATAAGGAACACGACTGACCTCTGGTGGATTCTTTGGTACTAGACATAGAGGGGATATTTATATAAATGAATAATTATATTAAATTTGCTTGAAGGTAGTTAGTTGTTATGGCTGAAAAAGTAAACTTGTAAAGTGGCTATCACACTGGGTTGCAACCCACGGTTGGAACCCGCGTATGGACCAAATTTTAAATATGTGCATGTTCAAAGACTAACATTGGTCTCTGCACATGTGCAGAATGATCACGTGATTCATGGGTTCCAGCCACGGGTTGCAACCCAGTGTGATAGCCACTTAACTTAAATTTTAATTTCAACTGTTTCTCCTTTTTCACTGCCCTATGGAAACACAAGCATCAAAATAAAAGAGTGCATCTAAAAAGTTTCCTTCGGGAAATGGCTCCATCACGTATCGCTTATTTTTTCGAATAAAAACAGTTACAATGCATCATCTGCATGTCGTACTGCACACACTACTGTGCCCTCGTGTGTCTAGATCCACAAGTTGGTCCTGAACGAGCTGATCACTCCCGACACATTGCTGAAGCCGATGCAGACGTCGGACAAGGCGATGTGCTGGGCGAGCAACAACTTTGCCGACGGCGAGGCGCGGCTCGAGGAGCTGGCCGTGCGCTTCAAGACGACGGAGACGGCTGCCGCGCTGAGGGACGTCGTGGAGAAGTGCGTCGCCGAAATCAAGGAGATGCGGGGTGAGTGATCGCTCCAGACCGGTCGGAACAATCGCACACGATTTGGGTGGAAGATTTACGGGGAAAATACCGTATTGACCCAAATATAGTGTTTGTTTCCCTTGTTTTTGAACCTTAAGCCCAATTCTTGTACAACTTCTGTACCACACTTCTTGAATGGAAATTAGAACATGTTTTAAGTTCTGTGACAGAAAGTTGCGTCGTGTAAATACAAAATTGTATGAAAAATGGGAATGTGTCACAGAAGTTGTTCCAGAAATTGCACCGTGTAAATGGGGCTTAAGTTTAGGAACAAAATATATTCGCTACAAATCAAGTTTTATAACAAAATACATCTGACTGGCATCTGACTGGATATCGGAAGGTCGTGGGTTCGAGTCCCACTCGAGGAAAATCTTTTCACATTGCAGTTGGTATTTATTAACAAAATACACAAAATTCATCTGTTTGATAATTTTTATTTAATGAAAAATACATCGTTTCGACGTGATCAATTCTTTCTTACCATAATCGTGCCATCAAAAGGTGGCCATAATCATGTCATGTCAAATAAACACGGCACTGTCACTTGAGCGCCAGAATATCAGATAGGAGTAGTTGCCATACTGTAAGTCACTCTACAGTTCTGCCAACCCAGACTTAGGTGTTACATTCAAACATAAAACTGCATTGAATGGCTTAGAGTGCGAGTATGGTGCGATTTGGGATATGAAGACTGAACATAATTTTATAAAAACCATCACACTATATTCGGGTCAATGAGTATAAGTTGTAAAATTTCAGGAACACATGATCATTACAAGAGCCTTTTTTCTTCGGAAATATTGTACAAATAAAGTTGGGAAATTTTTCAAAAGGATTTTTTATTATTTCCATTTGATGTCAAAATGTTGTCCGTGACATGAATGTAGCAAGTGTAGTCGAGTCCCCCGGCTAATGAAGTGTGGCGTGTTCCAGCCAACGCCCCGAGTGCCGACGCCGCTGCCGACGAGGAGGGTGACGAGGACTACGAGGAGGTGGAAGACGAGGAGGAGGAGTTCGAGGAGGTGGACCAGGTGCTGCAGGAGGCGCGCGCCGCCCTCCAGGTACGCAACGGCGAGGGGGAGCCCTGGCAGCCGCTGGGTGCAGGCGCCGCGCAGGTGGTGCAGGCGCACAACCAGGGCGTCGACTTCATCATGGTGCGCATCGCTCTAGGTGAGTGCGCTAAGTTTGTTCCCTGCTCGAGTGGGAAAGGAAAGAAGATTGAGAGGAAAGATCGAGTCTGAACCACTGTTATTTTTTTCTGTTTTTGACTCATTGCAGAAACTTTGACTGTAATAATATGGTTGATCCTAAAAGTTATCAGTGGATTTTAAATACAGAATTTTACTGGACCTATTCAGCAAAATATACGACATTTTAGATCAAAGTTTAAAAAAAGTTGTAGGTAGGTACACATTTTTCAGTGGGTGAAGGCTACAGCGGTGTTCACAAAATAGTTATCACAGTTCTGATTCTTGTCACAAGCCGTTCTTCCCACCAATATCTCATTTTTTAATTTAGTTCTTTTGAATGAAAATTTTACATTTCTCGAGTGAAAGATAATTTTGTTTGGCATTTTCATTTGTGTTGATATTTACAAATTTACTGGAATAAATTTTCATGGAACTTCCCTATTATAATCATTAGTTACTATCCTTCAGATCGAAAGTTATAAGTTTATTTGTGAATCCAAGTTCCTTCCTACTTTCAACGGATTTTCTACCAAGGTCACAGAAACATATTTCTGCCAATCTGTAACGCCTCTTGACGGTTTCAGACGAGAGCGAGGACGACCAGCCTATGTTCCTGAGCACGATCGACCGCGACACAGAGATGTCGGTGTCGGACCGCAGCGTGGAGTGGCGCGTGTGCGAGTACGACGAGTCGGAGACCGAGGACATACCCCGCACGTTCTGCCTGCAGTTCGAGACACAGGCGGCCGCCCTAGAGATATTCCAGTGCTTGGAAGACGTGAGTTTGATCATTCTCGTCACTCGTGTAGAAGTGGGGGGCCGTTTCGATGACGACGCCAGTCATTTTGAATGGGAATACTTCCCCAGAACTATACCCATAAAAAACACTCCGTGTAAAAATACCAGCCAAGTCTCTTCAACTAAAAAAAAATAGAAGAAATCTAAAAATTCAGCACTGAAAAGTAGTGATATCAAAAAAAGGCCAAGTCAAAACTTTTAAAAATTACTTGGCGCATCGTGCATATAAATAGTATAGAAGTAGGTCGGTAATCAAATATACTCATCTATACATAAAATATATCTATAATCCCATAGAAAAACGATGCGCCAAGTAATTTTTAAAAGTTTTGACTTGGCCTTTTTTTGATATCACTACTTTTCAGTGCTGAATTTTTAGATTTCTTCTATTTTTTTTTTAGTTGAAGAGACTTGGCTGGTATTTTTACACGGAGTGTTTTTTATGGGATATCATTCCTTTTTTCAGTTTATTCTTACAATTTGTAGCATATATTGTGGAACCAAAGACTATAATTCCTTTAAAAAAATACGCCTTTTTGATTTGGTTGCTAAGAAAGTTGTGCTTGTTACTATGTATATGCCATAAATGATATGCTATAAAGTATAGCGCAAGTTTCGTTCCAATTGGTCCAGCCGTTCTCGAGTTATGGCATCACTTCCGGTTTTCAAAATGGCGGCTGACTTCACTGCCACCTAAAATTTGTGTCTTTAAATGCTATGTAACATTATAAGCCTTCTGAATATGTAGTTATTGTTATAAGAGATGATTTCATTCAAATTTGGCATTTTTATGACGTCATTTCCGGTTTCGGTAAAAGTACATTTCTATTTTGACTGTTGATATTTCATTGAGAAGACCATCCGAATCGTTTGGCGCTAGTTTCGTCCCAATTGGTCCATCAGTTTTTAAGATATGACGTCACTTCCGGTTTCAAAATGGTGGCACAAAAAATTCGTAAGGACAAGGTATCATCAGACGCCAAAAGTGCATATATGGTAAAAATCTCAGATCGATCGGCTCAGCCGTTTAGGCTGTGGCGCTGTCAACAGTGTTTCCTGATATCATCAGAATCATCATCTTCAGAATCAGAAAGTGGTGTAATTTTACATATTTCACGGCCCTCTAGCACGAAAATGACATACCCTATTGTTCCCAAATTCGGTATATGGGGTGGGGTGGGCCATAGCTCGAAATTAAGATATTTTGCAACAATGTGAGATTTTCCAATTTTAAGATCCAGTAGGCCGAAAATGCCATGTTGTTGCTTACAGTAAAAGTGGTTGGTCTGCTCCTCAGTTTATTAGGCATTTACGGTATGTTGAGTGAGTGTGAGTGTACGGTACGACTTGGCTGGGTGGAGCGACCGCTCCACTAGATATGTTTGAAAAAGTAACTACTCATTTATCATTGCAATATTTTATTTAAACATTTTTATATGCACCGCTCATGGATGTACCGCTCATCCACTCATGGATGATTTAAACCGGTTTTTGTACCTTTTGCTAAACTGCTTGATAGCTAGCTAACGGATAAAGTTAGCAAGCACCTAATTTTACATTGATTTCATCCTCTAGCTAACACACTATCAAGAAGTAAAAGACGTTTGATAACGCTATCAAGAACTTTATTCGGTAGCCAACTTTAGCAAGAGGCACAAAAACCGGTCCCTACCGAGCTATGAGGATTGTACTGCTTTATTTAGATGTTTTTCATGTAAAACTGTGTTGCCATGGTGAAACGGTCTTCTAGAAACTTCTATTTCTTTGCAAATAATGGAATTTCAGGAAGAATGTTTATGTTGCTAGTATCACCTTAAAATTAAATCTGGATTGAGTTTTGGTTATTGATTGTTCCAGGTAAAGAAGGTGAGCGCGGCGCAACAAGAAGAGGAAGACGAAGAAGACGAGGACGAAGGAGAATAGATCATGCTTGCTAATAGATAGCTTATCTGCCGAGGCAGCTAGGAACCTAATTCAATCCAGATCTCTAGAACGATGTTTCACTTGGACTTATTATTATTTGTAGCTATATGTACTGGTTACGCGAGCGTTCCATTCCGATGTGATGAATTCGGCTAATTCATAATAAAGTTAAAGAAATTTACAAAGTATATGGGAAACTGCTGTTCATTACATGGCCCAAATCCAATACAGTCCAGCTGGTTCAATGATACATTTCAAAAATACTGTTAATTGTATAAAGTCTTGTTTCTATCAATTTTTTACAAATGATCGTAAAACTACAAATACGATTTCATCGGCTACAAGATGTGAGCTAGGCCCATTTTCATTCCAAGGATTTTTGAAAGTATTACCGAATTAACTCGTGTATAAGACGCAATTATATGTCAATATTTTGTTTCTGAAAACGGCCCTGCGTCTTACACACCCATACCAAGCTTTTTCCCCTGTAAATCCAAGGTGGATGTTTGTAAACATAGCTGTGGTAGACTGCCACATGTTGTCTATCTCTGCCTTTCCCTCTCACTCTGTCTGGACTACTCATACTGTGTCTAGACACAACACTATTACCTAACATATTACATTTTTGCAACAAAATGTTTTCCCTTGCATTTAGATCAGGAGACAAAATATATGTTTACGGCTGAAAAACATTGCTCTGACAGACATAAAATAGACTAAACACTGTTGAATGGCAATCTTAATGGAAGGGGAGGAGAGGAGTTGGGTTTGTTTTGGAATGCAGAGGAAAGGCAGGTGCATGCCTCTTAAAGCAAGCAACAGCTGCTGGGAAGAGACTCCCCTCCCCCCTTTCTCAGAAGCAGGAAATTACTGTTTGTTTACAACAAGTTGGCAGTGATTTTCATTCAAATAGCTCAGTTAGCTGGAAAACCTACATTTAGATGGATATCATGTATACAAACACACAATGTTTTTCATCATTTTACTGCGTCTTATACACGCATGCTAAGTGTTTACTTAAAATATACTTCTCAAAACAAGGGTGCGTCTTATACACGAGTTAATACGGTATTGGTTGTAAAGTTTCCTTTGATGTAACCAGAAATGAATGGTTACCCAATTTCAGCTTGATCAGAGACTGACTTATACAGAGCCACCATAACGAAAATAATAAAAGATGTTGCTCTCTTAAAACTACCTAGGTATTAGGGATGTCGGCGGGTCCAAAAATCAGGAATCGGGTACCCGTCATAAATACTCGGGTCGGAATCAGGTAATTGAACCCCCATAAAATTTTTTTTTTTTTTTTTATTTTTATTTTTTTTAGTGTAGGGTGGCTAGGTAAAGGGGTAGAGGTTTAGGTAAATACACACGTGGCACTTAGCTGCGTGAGAGGAGAAAATGACCCTCTCTCAGGGCCATCTGTGTGCTAGTCCTTGAAAATAATTTGAGAAAACAGGACAGGACATGATAACATTCTTTGATAACTAACAACTTCAATCATAAGAAAACACGAATTTGTGCACCTTTCTACCCAGGACTCAACTTTTTCACTGTGCTACAGTGTGATTGAAAAAAAAAATACAGACGCATTTTTCCCATGCTTCCTACTTCCGACACATGATTTCACCCCTCCTTCCCCATTCCTCTCTCACCCCCCAGAGCAAGCAAGGTCGTTGAGCTTCCCCTTGAGACGCAGCTGATAACTGTGCGCAAACAAATGTATTTCAACTACACTCTAAAAAAAAAAAAAATAAAAAAAATTTTTTTATTTTTTTTATTTTGGTACCCGCGATTATTATTTATTACTCGAGTAATTGATTACCCGGAACCGCCCGGGTACCCGCCGACATCCCTACTAGGTATACATCAACGATGTGTAGGTAAGTTATTTCTTATTTGCAATACATTTTAAATTAATTCCTTTCTACTAGGGGTGTGCGAATATTCGAATTAGGCGAAGTATTCGGCCGAAGTCGAAGTCGAAGTATTCGATCTCGAAGTCGAATATTGATTTATTACATGTCGAACACTTCGAAATGTCGAAGTATTCGTTCAAATTCGAATAGTGCGCGCGCGTCGGTAAAGAAGTTCATCAGACCAATCAGCGTTCATCTCGTCCAAGGACAAGGTCGCGCGGCGCGCACCTTTGGCGCGCACAATACACACACCCCCCTCCAAGTTCCAATGCCAAAACTCGTCTCATCAAGTGTCAACAGTAGACAGCTGATTTCAATTTGTTGCATTCGCCGTGCCAAGCTTACCTGTGTTTTGTGTTGTGTTTTTAATTTTGCGAAATATTTCCGACACGAAGTCGAACTATGGAATCTGCTAACGCAAATTTAGAGCAAGGAAAAGCGGCTTTGGAACTCTTTTTCCCCTGGCAAGGGCGAAGTGCAACACGTGTCAAAGCATTTTGAAGACGCCTTATCTTCAACTAAGGTAGAAGCTTATTGAGCAGGAAGTAATTTCCTTTCGTTAATAGCTGAGATAACATACAATATTTTGATATTGTTTCAATTTTGTGTGCCTATAGGTATTTAATTTTTACTGTTCAATACCACATTGTAAAAAGTATGTTTTTATTTATAGGCACAATACCATGCTACCTACCTATGTCTGATACTGATCCTACATTAATTTAAAAAAATATATAAATCTAAATTTCTTGAATTCTATTTTAAATTTGTTGGTAGGAAAAATAGCATCATTTACAAAAAATATTCGACTTCGAGAAACTATTCGAGAAACTATTCGAGAAACTTCGATATTCGAATTCGACTTCGACTTCGAGAAATTCATGGGCAACTATTCGACTTCGACTTCGACATCAAATTTCACTATTCGCACACCCCTACTTTCTACATAATATACATATTTTGTTGAATAGAATGACTGGTAACATTTTTAAGTCCATACACCGGCTGTTCAAAACGAGGTTGAACACAGATTTTTTTTGTCATGGACATAGAAGTGATTTAAATTTAGTAGAGACAAGATTCTAATATTAAATGAGTTTATTATGTATACATAATACAATAACAAATACTAAATATACAAATCTTTATAATAAGGAATCGTACGGACACTTCGTTCATAATTACAATTATTCAGAGGAGTCAGTAGACGCGGGGGAAGTCGACCATCTTGAAGTTGCAGACCACAACCAGCATGAGGAAGAAGTTGACCGACATCAGAACGATGAACATTATGTAGTTCCAGAACTGCACAGTGGAAAGAGAGGTATAAAATCTCTGCAATTGACTTTTATTAGTACTCGATTTCTATTATGTACTGACGAGGCCTCATAATTTTGTAGTTTTTACAAGAGAATTGCAAAATGTGTTGAAACAATGCACTGAAGGGACATCTGCTACAAAAATCTTGATGGACATTAAGACAAAAAAGAATAAATAGATAAAAAAATAATAATGAAACTGCATTTGATGCCATGAGAAAAATAATCTAACAACCCCTAGCTAGCCTATCTAATCCATTCCCGCAAGAGAATGGGAGCGAAATCCAACTGAAAAAGCTCCTTTTTAGACATGATTTTTAGAACCTTTAGTTGGCAAAAAAGCTCAATCAATCAGGTTTACATGACCAGGGGGGTAGTCATTTTGCTCGAAGGTTTCTCTGCTAAGAGATGGGCCGATAGGAGCGTGAGTACGCACCAGCCGATGGAAAATGACGCCGAGCGCGGCCGCTATGAAGTTGCCCGCGGCGATCGTGAGGTACCACGCCGCCAGCAGCACGGGCCGCATGCGCGGGGGCACCTGGCGGAATGTGAACTGCAGCAGCGTAACCGGGTACAGGAACTGAGCCAGCGAGAGGAGCGCGTACTGCGGGATCTGCCAAGCCATGTGGACCGTGTTCGGAGGTGACAGCTCCGTCAAGTTGCCTTTCTGGAACGCACATTCAAGAGAGATACCAAATTAATAACCACCCTTATTTCTCCACCATAGGAGCAGAAGGAAGACATTTTCTTAATTTTGAGTTAAAGTTCGTTCACGATAAGAATTTCACTGACGTTTTAGTCGATCACGTCGTTCATTGGTCAGTCACTTGAACACTGCCCTGTCAATGGCAAGACTTTCTTCTTTGTATTATTGAAATTGTATAAATTATGTCAAATACACTATTTTTATTATTAGAAAATATTAGAAAAATTCAATCAAATTGATTTATTTCCATCTACAGTCGTATTATACATAGTTTTGGATTATTCTATTGATATTTTCATATGTAGATATACAATTGTTCATTTGACTACAGTAGTATCTACACGGCCGCCATTACGGCTTGCAATGGACCAATGGTGATGGGAGGAGTCAATGTAGTTATCTTTACTCACACTAGAGCAGAACTGTCCAGTGTGGGAGAGGTAGCCAATTAAACGTGTGAGTGAAAGACAGTTGAATTTCAAGGTGGATCAATTTGCTTTCCATTAGCATTAGCTAATTAGCTGTCACAGCCTTCTTGACGGTCACGGCCCACATCCTTCTGTCATCTGTTTTATTCGTGATGTCACATAGCAAGATAATGACTAGTGGTCCATTCTAATCGTGAATGAACTTTACCATTGGATCAGGAAATCTTAGCTATATTAACTTTAAATTAAATGAAGTCATCAAATAGTACCTAATAATAATATTAATTAAAGATGGGCCGATTCCAAAATTTCACGATTCCGATACCGATTCTTGCGATTCCGATTTTTCACAAATACCTACAAACCTCACTGTATTTATCACCCTTTGAATTTTGCACTCAGGTAAGTAATTAAAAAATCAAAAAAGTGGTAAGAAAACACCATTTAATGTATTTTTAATGTGTTAGATCTTTAATTTTGTTGGAAAGTAAGTAGTAGGGATGTCGGCGGGTCCGAAAATCAGGAATCGGGTACCCGTCATAAATACTCGGGTCAGAATCGGGTAATTGCCCCCCCCCCCCCCCCACACACAAAAAAATCGACGTAAATAAACACGCGGCACTTGTAACCAGCTGCTCCAGTGCAGTGAATGACCTTCTCTCTGGGCCACCTGTTCACTTGTCCTTGAAAAGAATTCGAGAAAACAGGATAGGATTTATAATGTAGAATCACTTGACTAATTAATAGAACAGTCTTTCTATGATAACTGACAACTTCAATCATAAGAAAACACGAATTTATGCATCTTTTCCACCCGCGGCTCAACTTTCACTTTGGTTTGCAGTGTGATTGAAACACAGCCTTCTCGACAGTCACTTCGTTCTCTGGGTAGCTGCCTGCCGACCGGCGCTACTACCGGCGGGGTGGCAAAAAAATGAACTAACCAAAGATACACCTTGTAGTACATTTTATTGCCACCCCGCCGGTAGTAGCGCCCCGAACCGTGCAAGAAACCGATGACGTCATAGCTTTAATCGGCAGTCGACAGGCAGCTACCCAGAGAACGAAGTGACTGTCGAGAAGGCTGTGGATTGAAAATGATATACAGACGCATTTTTCCTAATCCCTGTGCTTCCTACTCTCCCTTCACATGATTTCACCCCTCCTACGCCCCATAACCCTCTCATCCCCCTCACCCTTGGCATGCAAGGTCGTTGAGTTTCTTGAGACGAGGCAAAGTGAATAGAAAACATGGCTGCTATACACAAGAAGCATAGTGTATCCACTGTATGCAGTTGCCATGTTAACCAAGTGTATACGATTTTGTCATTGGAGGCGAACCTTGATCTGTTCGACGCGACCTCCTTCATGCATTAGCGGCAAAAAGTTGAACTAGAAGATGATGTCACGAACTCCAAAACAACAGGCAATGTTAGTAGTTCTCTATTCTGCCGCTACGCTCGCATCGTTCCATAAAGTAGGTCGTTGGTGTCACACGTTTTGCCATGCAGTGGAATCACCATACATTCTATGTATACAAGGCTGTGTTTTCTATCCACTCTGGACGAGGCGCCAGCTGCCTGCAGAAGCAGCGCCTGGGGCTAGACGCGTTACACTCCAAACCAAAAATATCAATCAAAAAGAATCGGAATCGCTAAAATATGGACAGGAATCGGTGGAATCGCGAGAATCGGAATCGGCCCATCTCTCATATTAATGTCATTTATTTATTTATTGAGCACCTAAAATAGATCTACAATTATTGGTCTGTATTGAACAATCAAGTCGTTGATTGTATTGAAATATTTCCTTTAAAATCTACTGGTGTCACCGATACAAATAAGATTAGATGAATCTTATTCATCTACATTACATCTCTAGGTATATTATTGATTGATCAATCTTACACTAGGTACACCTTGTATTTTAGGTATGTATCTCTCCTAAAAAAAATTGTTAATTTGATCTTCTGCCCTACTTGTTTGTAAGGCACATTGCTTACATTCATGACAGCACTTGATTTAAGGTGGAAGTTAAAGCAATGATTTCCTTCTCTCCACCAGTCAAAACTCAGTTTAGCTCCAAACTTTCAGACAACATTTTAGAACAAAACCACACAGTATGAGTGTGTGGAATTTTATAAATAATATTTACAATGTAATAATATTTACAATTTACAATGTGTGTAGGTATACAGCAAAATTTTGTAGGAGATTGAATTTACTTTAAAACCTACACAAAGCCACATCAAATATGAGCTTAATAATGAAATAATCAAGCGAGTGTCTCCACTTGATAAGTGAATGAGGAACTCACCCAGTCGTCGGTGAGGTTGTCATTGCGTCTGTCCCAGTCCTCGACATGGGTCTTGATCATGAAGAGGGCGTAGACGCCGCCTCGATACACCGACATGTGGAAGCTGTGGTGAATTGGCTGGTTCCCCTCCTTCACTCCGTATCTGAAGACAAACACTGAACACTTGATCCAGCCAAGAACATTCCTTGAAGGCATATTTGAATAGTCAACGGTCTGTAGTCTATACCATAACTTTGCTTGGGTTACCTATGTGAGAAGACGACAAAATTTAGTATGTTTCTCTTCCAATTATAAGTTTGATTTGGATTATGTTTGATTGGTTAAGGGCCAGTATTTAAATGCCTTGCTAACTTTTAAACAGTCAATTAGGACTATATTGCCATGGCAACAACGAATGACAATCCTCGAATGACCGTTTAAAACTTAACCACTGGTTTAGCAGACTACCTATTGAAAGACCGGCCCTAAGACCAACTTTCGCTTAGCTACTATCGATTAGTGGGCATTTAACCAATGAATCCAGTTGGTGCAAATTCCACAGCCAATAGGATTCACTAACTTCCATTAACCATCGGTAATTAACTTTTTAATCCAAAGTTGGTCCTACTACCCGGCGGCCGGCCTTGAATCAAGTACCTAAGTACTTGATAGGTAGGTAGGTAGTAGTATTTTTAGAATGATTCACAAACTCAAAATGTCTGCTAGGTATTTCTTTTAGTTTGCTTTCTACCAAAGCTGATCACAAACAAGTGGGCAAAATATTGAGATTAATTAAAGTGAAGTGTGTGAATCATCCTTTTTTTTTAATTTTGGTTTAGTCAGTCCGTAGGAATTTAAGTATGGAATCTTCTATTTTTCGGTGATTTTATTTATATTGTTTGACTGATAATGGCAGGAGGCTTACTTGCTGGGATGGAGATGTATTGGTTCGTGCCCGTAGTGGTTGTGGTCTGCGTAGACCGAAGTGAGTCTGTTCCAGCCCTTCTTGTCGCGGAACTCCATCACGTTGGACGGGTATCGCGCCATGCGATAGCGCTTGGCGTTGTACAGCAATCTAGAGGAAAAGCCATAGACATGTTGACAGTTCAAATACTCTCGTGGAAGATATCTGAACATCTCCATCGTGGCTTAAACTATGGTTTTAGAGAAGATTCCAGTTCCTAAAAAAGTATGTTCATTAGTTAATATGAAAATGCTTCAAGTATTGACATTGTGTTGATAAGTAAGTAGGTACGTACTACGTACCGGAATGTTCAACACCTTGAAATAGTTTAAAATCGGTAGCAATTGTTCTTAACCAATTTTGTAAGGTGTTTTGTATTATTTAATTTTTACATACCTAATCAAAAATAGTTGTTGCTATCTTGTCAAAAACTAGATAGCAAACCAGGAAAGTTGTTATTACTTTTATGCAAAATTTCAACTAGATCGGAAAAACAGTAGGTGACCTGAATCGCATAAATGAAAAAAAACAGAGATGTCCAAGGGGTCAAAGGGAAGGAGGGAGGGTTGTTTTTCTCACCCTTTGAGGCACAATAGTGCATGATTAGGTCACCAGAAGCCAAATTCTGGAAATGCATTGTGGAAGCAAATCTGATGGAAATTGAAGTGACCCATTTGATTTTTGCCGATTGCAATTCCGCCAGCAATGGGACTTGAGTTACAGAATCAGGCTTCCCAGAAGACTTGTCGCTAGCCGAGGTAAAATCTGTCGAACTCACCCGACCAAGGGCAGCTGCAGCACGCACTTGGCGTCGTCTCTGAAGGGCAGATCGTCGACCAGATGATGTGCGAAGGTGCCCGGCCGGTCGGACGAGTCGATCTGGTCGATGAAGACGTTGATCGCGCGACGCTCGATCAGCATCAGCATGGTCGTGCTCTTGAGATGGCGTGTGCACTTGTGTTGCGACTCCAGGTCGAGCCAGATGGACTGGTTACTTGTCTGCGGGGTAAGCTACAGTTATACACCACATTTCAGCCAAGAGATAACTTCTTGAAGTTCCTACTTGTGAGTTTTTAAAGGTTTAAAGCCATGAAGCAAAATGCTCGACCAATCACGTTGGTCCTGTCTTGTACCTACTTCTATTTTTTTCTCATTGTGGTGTGGTATATAAAAGTGGCACATTTTATAATTTTTTCCAACAGGTAGTAGGTACTAGGTAATTAAATAAGATTTTGTGTAAAATTTTTTGACAAATTGCCAGATCATCCCTTACACAGTCAACATTCTTTTAAATTTGCAATAAAAATATTTTAATATGTAAATATATTTTATTCCATTGAGGAATTTGTGGCACATGGCTCAGTAAGTGTTATTGTAGTACTGATTATGTATTGTGATGGTAAATATTGGTAAAAATTATAAAATGTAAATACATTTAAGTTTGTTGTACGTTTGTTTTCAACATTAATTAAATTAAAAACACTTGAAATCTATTATTCAGATAGTGGGAGACATCATATCTCTCTACAAACCAAATCACATCCTCAAAACTATAAAATATGCACCAGTATTTCACAGAAGTAGCACATACCATGGGTAGACTGTCTATGCGCACTCGGTCACGCGGCGGAATGACGACGATGCGCACAAACTCTCTGTTGGTGTACGTGAGTGTCGCGTTCAGAGGACACGTGGCCATAGTGTTGTAGAGGATGATGTGACCCTGACCGATCTCCGGGATGATCGGGTGCGACGGCTGAAACATCCAATCGGCCGTCATTTAGTGAGATCAATGAGATTCAAGCAACGAAAATGGGTCTCAACCTACACACACAATTTTTTATTTTGGTATCCTGGTTGTCAAAATATTGATCTCAATTGAGGATCTGTTACCTAATGGTTTCCCTGTAATATGATACAAAAAAACATTTCTTGGGAAAAGTGGGTGCTAATATAAGATTTCGTTGTTGAAAGACCACTTTAAAGTAAGTCGCATCTGATTGGTTTCTTGACATTTAGTGCCATTTCCTCTGCATCTACTGAGAGGTTAGTAGAAATGAGGTATCTTTCCTGTTCTTTGTTTCATAAATTGTTTATGTACTCCCACGGACACAGCATATGCGTTTCATAAGACAAGAGGCGCATGTAGTTATTTCTGAGAATCTTGGGAGATGTGTGTTTAAAATAAGCATTTTCCATTATAGTAGGCGGCAGGCAATCTGTGGATTAATTTCACTTTTAAAACAAGTATTTTATGAACTTCTACTTCTCTCAACCTGGAGTCTGCAACTAATAATGGAGATGATTCTAACAATGGAAATTATTCTGGACTCCAAGTCGAGCTAATTCAGGTGTTCGTAAAATGATTGTTTTAAAATAAAATCCAATCCACAGATCTCCTGCTGCCTACCTATAAATTATAATCTATGAAGAAAGCATTTGACTGATCAAACCTCACCCGCTGCAATTACCTCTAGATGCAGCTCTAGGACGGCTGCGACGGTGAAGGCGGCGATGGCCAGCAGCGAGCCGGCAATGAAGCGCCACAGCGGCTTGCCGGCGTTCTCCCAGCGCCTCAAGAGGAATGCGTCGACGAGCGGCATGGCGATGAACACCCCGAGGTGCGTCGCCACCTGCATCTGGTCCGGCTCCACGGACCACTTGCCCGTGCGGTTTATCAGCCACACCATGAAGCTGGCCTGGTACACCCACGTGGAGCCCTGCGTAGTACTTGTGTCAGTCCTACTGTCCTTTCTTTTGGTCAAGATCTTACATCAACAAAGAGTGGATATTCTAAGACTAATTAGGCAAGTTACAATACACACCTTAAGAGGAGGTACCTACATAAATGAATCTTCAAAAATGCTCCAGTTCTTAGGAACGGTTTTCAATCTAAATTCTGTGGTAGGTGCTACTCAGCTGTGATTTGTTTTTATTTTTGTTCCGAGTCGACGAGAAGACAAAAAGGAAGAACAAGAAAGAAGCCCGATCGAGTCAAGAATTTATCGGACGAAGATTCAACAAAGGTCCACACCAAAGGTAAATTTTTATTTAAAAAATTGAATTTAGATTGAAAACCGACCCTAAGAACTTGAGCATTTTTTTGGATTTATTTATGTACATCCTCTCAAGGTAAGGTAGGTATACAGTCAGTAAAAGTTCTACGATTGTAGTTAGCAAACAATGATGTGTTGAATAAAAATATCTATAACTGTAAATACCCATTCATCATACCTATTTCAAGATGAAAATAAGTGGAATCAATACCATATTATTCAGACAATGATCAACTTTGAATAGAACGGTTCCAAACGTGTCGCAAGAGGCCCACCTGTTGTTCGTAGAGTGACCAGAAGATGGGGAGCGGCAGGTAGAGCATGAGCGAGCGGAGAGTGGCCTGCACATCGCAGATGAACTCGTCGGTGAAGTAGGCACTGGCGTTACACAGCCGCCACTTGCGCGGCTTCTCGCCATCGCAAAGGTTCTCCGATTTCACCGTATACGCCATCTAGAGGCGGTTCCAAGCTCTCAACTAACTTGCTTACACTTTTAATATTAAGACATAAATGAATGTTAGGTTTACGAGACTTGCACCGACCTTGAGCAGTAGAATCATCTCGAGGATGGGACTTCCTTCCGCAGGCTTCCGGCAGAGCATCTGGAAACCGGCCAATATCGCGCCTGAAAGCAACCGGGCGTTCAATGACCGCTTATTGATATTAAAAATACATCCTGCACAATAATAAAACAGTGGGCATTTCAAAGAAAATCCTTCTGGCAAGTGAGTCTAGAGGTAGGTATTGATCAAAAAAGTTTTCATGTCTTCAGGTCTTGACAGACTGTTTGCTTGGTTTATAATTTGAAGAACTCTTCTAATGAAGGAATGAACGTACTTAAGGCTACGAAGAGTGTGCACGTGGCGAAGAGGAACGCCGCCGGGAAGCAGTAGAGCTGTCCGTAGCAGTCGATCTTGGCCCGGAGCACGGGCGCCATGAGCACTGCGAAAATGGTGCCGACGACCATGGTGTAGTAGAAGATCTGGTGGTACCAATGCAGACAGCGCTCCTCGGAAGGCAGAGAGAACTGGTCCGAGCCCAAGAGACGGACCACCTGGCGCGGACCGCCGGTCCCGATCACTCGCAGGAAGAGTCCGGTGAAGGTCAGCGCTCTACAGACCGTTACAGACCGTGATCGTTTCTTTCTAGGCTTGCCAACCGTGGATTACAGTCCTGAATTTGATGACTTTCAGGATAGCATAATACTAAACTATCTACCCCACAATATAAAGAGTTCATTGTTCATTTTATTCTTAATCGATTAGTGAATGAATGTACAAATTATAGGAATTGTAAAATTGCACATTCCGATGTGAGTATTCAAGTTTTCGGTCAAAATTTCCCAAATTAGAAGTCACCAGAGTAGCAACAGAACAATTACTCTTTATGTATTTAATTATAATACCTGGTAGGTAGTACTTGTTATTTATGACATCTGTCTACATCTTTCATTCATTCAATATTTCGTTCTTGTAATTGTGTGTAATCAAGACACTTTTTGAAGAGAGAATTTGAACAATTTCGGCTTTGTTAACAAATACAGGCACTGTACACTTGCCCTCAGTGCCGTAACTAGAGATTTCGGCGCCCGGTGCAAATCTAAATTTTGCCCCCTTCCCCCAACCCCACCTCCCATAAAACGCTATACCCAACCAGTGATGATTTTTAGGACAAACCAAAATTTTGGTGGTGCACAAAACAAATAATTATGCAAAACAGCTTGGTCAAACATCTCCACGGCCCTTGAAAATGACAGTAATGAGGAGAATTAGGGAGGGGGGGACCTCATAACTACATATATGCGGGCCAGGGCCCTGAAACGAAAATTTTTGATTTTTTGATAGGATTTTAATTGTTTTTAATCATTTCTGACGTTCAATTACCGACATCAAATATGCCCTGCAGGGCGGTTTTTGTGTTTTAATACACAAAAATTAATTTTGGGTGCAAAAATTTAATTACATAAAAATTTGGTTTCCTGGCGCCCCCTTGTTGGCGGCGCCCTGTGCTGCCGCACCGCCCGCACACCCCTTGTTACGGCCCTGCTTGTCCTTGTTGACTTATGGAAAAAATTTAAAACATTGCCTTCACATTCAGACTTTTAAAGTAAACTAAATGCAAACACGTCAGTATTGTACAAATTAAGATTGTTCAGGATGCAAAAATGCATGATTGTCTTACAAACTAAAACGTAAAAAAAATGTTAGCACCTTGGTAGCACATAAGTAGATAGCTCTAATCTCTCAACTCACACCATGCCTGGTAAGAACATCTGCATCCCGGAGACACCTGGAGCCGTTGACCCCAACGTGAGTAAGACCAATCCGAGGAGTCCGATGAAGGTCGACAATACGATGACCCAGTACTTCCCAATCCACTTGTCGGCAACCACAGAGCACACCACAGGCATCAAGTAGCCACATCCGAGAAACGTGTGATACAGCGCAATCGAAACGCCCAATGAGTATTTCAACTCGTGTCTCAAGTAGAGGAAGAGCATGACTGGGAGAAGGAACATTATATCAACGGACTTCGTAGTCTATCTGGTATTTGCACTGTACATTGTCACTCTTTGTCAACTTACCTTGAACACTGAAATACGACATACATTGGAAGAGCTCGAAGATCAGGATAAAGCCAAGAGATGGATGCGTCTTCTACAAAGATCCACAATATTCGTCAGAACCCATCGCAGAATTACATGTCAAAAAACAATATATCGATGCACTTACCAATGCTGTGATAACTCGACCGCACACCATTTTAAACAATTGTAAAGATCAAGATGCTGGTTGCCTCAAGGTATGTCAAATAGCAAGGGCGATTGAAAAATTCCACAGAAAACGTTTAGTGTAATGTGGTATTTGCTAATAAACTGACACATCTCTCTTTAATTTCCATTGAGACTTTTCATAAACAAATTATTTCATTTACTAACTTCACTGCCACTTGGACTTGTTTAAACCCCAGCTAGAAGCAAGGTCTTTATAGAGTAAAATGTACATGCCAATAATATGTTTCCGATACAGTTTGTTCAAATCTTCTGCACAATGACTATGGTGGCAAAGATAGCAACGAAAATGATGTTCTACGCTAGCACCAACGGTGTGAATTCAGGTGGAAGGTCTGGATGGAGCTGCTTAGTTACACCCTAGCGGCATTGTAAGCGTAAATTGAACAGACTCTATATCTTATATCAAGAGGTTATTTTAATTGGCTGTTGACTCGCTGATATGTTCATCATTATATTTCAGTAAAATATTACCACCAACCAAGCTATAAGTATAATTAAATATACATAATTATAATTTAGCATGGAAACTATTGAAGGATGTTAGGTAATTTAAAAATAAAATAACAAAGTAAGAAATACTTTTTTTTTTATTTTATTTTATTATAGGCTCCAAGTAAACAGAATTGTATGATTAGGAGGAAGCTTTCGCCGCCAACCTCTTGTCTCTTTCTTCCGCGATACTCAGCTTGATTCCCTTGCCGCGGGGCAGAGAAACGTACGCCTTGGACGCCTTGCCGATGATGAAAACGTTGTGGAGCCTGCAAACAACCCGGTCATTACTTCCCTGGCTCGATTTCGCATCATCTGTTACCGTTAGGGCCCTCATTCTACCTCAACTGATCTTTAAGCAACTAAATCATTAACTTGCGATGCGATATTTTTAGAAAATATTGTACAAAATGTTTTTGGTACCTACCTAGCTGAAAAAATAAGGAATGCGCAATTTAAAAATTAAAATTTTGCCAAAAAACAGCACAAATTCTACACAAAATTCTTCAGGTATTAGTGAAAGCTTGGAAATAGTCTTAACATTTTTTCAAAAGTCTGAACAAAATCAGGCTACCTACATAAAATTGCAACTTCTAGTAGATTGTATTTTATGATTTGAAGAATATAATCGACAAAACGTATAATAAAAAACCAATTTCAAGAGTAAATATAATTGTCCTCCTCCTTGGGTAATGCTGATACAACACAGAAAGTCATTCAGCGACCATAGGCGAGTGATATTCTTGGCCTTGCTTTGACCAAACTGAACCTCGACAAGAGTTCAGCTCGGCTTCGAACAGGCCAGCATGCGCGGAAGACAAACAGCTTGCTTACCTCGTGGCGAACGTGTGACCTTGAGCATCCTTGATGTGACAGATGTCGAAGGAGCCCGGGTGCCGTTCGCGAGTCACGATCGAGCCAACGCGACCTAAATTGCGGCCTCCGGTGATCATGCACAGGTTGCCTGGAAATAGAAAGTAAATTAGATTCTAAGGTCAAGGTCAAGATTAGAGTTGTCCAGGTACGTAGTACTCTTTAGAAAGAAAGTAGAATCTACACAAAATGCTCCACTCCTTGGAAAAGAATATTTTGAAATTTAACTTTTGAGTCAGGTTGGTTGAGCTTTTATTGTACATTTGACAACAATGAATTTAAAATGCAGCCATCGAAATTTGAGTATTATGTGGCAATAATACTACCTACCTATTCGATTTTACAAAAAAAGCTACTATGTAACTTGAAGCATTGCTTTTAAGAGGTTGAAGAAATCCATGTAATTATTAAAATACACTTCTGCTGTATACTTCTCGACTGCCACTGATTGAGGAGGGTTCTAAGGATACATGATAGGAATGAGGTCCACTTTAAGTAGGCACACTATAAAATTAAAAACAGTTGATAAACTAAACAAAGACAATTTATGTAGTGAACTTTAAAAGATTGGACCATTGGTTGGATTCGAGCCCATGACCTTTAGATTGCCTTTCCACAGCTCTACCAACTGAGCTATGGTGTCCCATTCGAATTGGCATATTTTATAATCCCCAAGACTTGTACAAGCTCAGAAAATGATGATGCTGATTTATTTAGATAGTGAATCGTATTCCATTCATCGTCGCAAGTGTATTAAATTGTAATTGTGTTGGATTGTTGTCTCAGTTCCGAGTCATTCTTAGATTGAATAATTTGAGAAACTTCTTCAAAACTCAGCTTGAAATGAGATAACATTGTTTGCAACATACAGGTCAATATAATGACGGATAGCATTGCCCATGTCCGAGTCGCTCATGGCTCACGCCAAGCACCTAAGCTTGAGAAGGCTCGAGATAGCCGTGAATGAGGATGCCCGACCCACCTGTGTCGAACTTGATGCTGTCCATGATCTTGGAGGTGGCGATGTCGACCTGGATGCTGTCGTGGACGCGGATGTTGGGGTCCGGGTAGCGGATGGTCCGGCCGTCGTGTGTCGTCAGGAAGGGGATTCCCTTCGGCCCGGTCTGCACTCGGCGCACCTTGCACAGCTTGTACTGCAACAACAACCATTCACATTCAACCACACACTCTCATAGCGTACCTAGCAATTATCAACCTGGAGGAGTTATAAATAGGTATCAAATACGGTGTACATTCATCAAGTAGCTGCCATTCTCACTGTATACGTCCCTACAAGAGTGTAGTTTCTCAGATGAGAGGATGTCACACTTTATGGGCCAAAATTGACGCTGGGCAACCTTAAAAAGTGAACTAAGAGTAAAATTCAAAATCAAAAAGCTACCACTTCAAACCTAGGCTTACAGCATACAAAGCTACTCAATCCCACTTGCCAACTAACCGATACGAATAAAACCAATATTTTCTTTGAAGACACCACTAATCAGCCGGCTGCCGGACAAATATTCAGTCCTAAATTTATTTTACACAAATTCAGAAACATTGACTACAAAGTATGAGGCAGATGTTGTCCTCCTCCTTGGGTAATGCTGATACAACACAGACAGTCATTCAGCGACCATAGGCGAGTGATATTCTTGGCCTTGCTTTGACCAAACTAAACCTCGACAAGAGTTCAGTTTGGCTTCGAACAGGCCCATTAAAGAAACGTTCACTTCTAGATCATGGATAGTCCTCGATCTATAACCAACTACCTATCAATATGTTTGGAGGCTGAAGCAGGGTAAGTTTGATTCAAAGTCAAATGAGTTGAATTAACAAGATTTAATCTATTTTAAGCTGTTCCATCAGTATTCAAACAAAAACACAATTTGATTCAAAATGGCAAATTCCCAGAAAAAGATGTCTTAATTTTTATTTGATGAAATTAGTAGGTAGTAGGTACATACCTACTACCTACCTGTTCACTCAGCAAGACATAAAACTGTAGAGTAATATGTGAATGAATATAAATCACTGCTAGTGTTGTTCTTTGACAATCGATCCATATTATTATGAAATCAGAGCTCACCTACTATCTAGAGATAGATGCCAAGTCAACTTCTTCTGTTGGTGTGATCAAATAATTTTCAGATCATAAGCCATTTGACAATCGATGAACAGTTAATGTTCACGGACACAGTAATTGCCGAAATAGATGGTGAAAAACCACCTTAAAAAGGCAGTCATTTCCAGTCCAAGGTGTAAGATATGAACAATTGTTTCATAATATTTCTCCTATAAGTTATACCATTTTCCTCAAACAAATTTCACTAAAAAAAAATTTAACTACATTTCCCCAACAAAATTAATACCGCACTACCTACTACTAACACAATCAAGATGATTCACAGATAGGTTGTCCTCCTCCTTGGGTAATGCTGATACAACACAGAAAGTCATTCAGCGACCATAGGCGAGTGATATTCTGGGCCTCGCTTTGACCGAACTAAACCTCGATAAGAGTTCAGCTCGGCTTCGAACTGGCCCAATGAGGACAAAATGTAGTGACATATCCCTGTCCAAAATATGCTTGAAATAAGCCACCATGGCAGACAGGGAAAATCCAGGGTCATCCCGTACGACGTTGCAGTGGCATAGTTCATGTACATAATTTGGGTAGATCACAAGTTTCAGTGTTGAAGTGCTTAGGAGGCAGTACGTAATAAAAAAAGACGGAAGGGTGTAATTCAGTTCCGACAATAAATTTCAACCCGTCCTCAGCTGAGTAAGGAAACAACGTCACGAGCGACTGCCTGAAGCCTCGGGAGAGACCAGACTACGCTTCTCGGTGCTAGTTTCACATCACAGGACACAGCCTCCTGAATCCCCATATCTCAAGTAGCATCCACTGACCTTGGCCTCCTCAGCAGAGATCCGGTGGACCGTGAAGCGACCCTTGCAGTCGTAGATCAGTCGGAAGAACTCGCCGGTCTTCTCGATCGTGACCACATCTGAAACCAGACAGAGATTAGTGATGGGTAGGAGCACAAAATGTATGGAAAACAATTTGAATACGAGGCCATTTTATTTTGTGAACAAAATTTGATTGAAATACAGTAAACCCTCGTTATTACGAACTTCAATAATTCGAATTTAGGGGTAAATTCGAACTAGGTGCATGGTCCCAGTGGACAGGATAGGTTTTTACAGGTTAAATCATTTTTATAAATCGAAGTTTAGGTTAATTCGAAATTCGAACTGAATTTTGGTCCCAGCCCATGTTATTCCTTGCATACAGTTGTTTTAATTCGAACTTTGCAGAAGGATTGATAAAATAATCGCGAACAAACTACGAAAAAACAACACTCAAAACAAAACACAACCTTCAATGGCATCAAATGAGATAATCTGGCTTGCGAGGTTGGCCAAACTGCTGTTACAGGTTTGCCAACCCCACTTTTTTGCAATGGCGGGAATATTCCACAGGCGGGAATATTCAAACTTCATGAAAATGCACACAAATTTTTTTGCATTAATTATATATTTCGAACTTTTTTAATTCGAACTGGGATTTTTTGGGTCCCTTTGAATTCGAATTAACGAGGGTTTACTGTAACATCAAACGTAGGGAAAACTTGTCTAGAATATAAATGGAAATAAAAGGACAGAAATGGACATGGAAGGTTGTTTGTTGCCCTCAGCTCTCATAATCATGCGCTCATCGGGCCACCCTGAATCCGACCACGTCCTCCCTTCCACGCAGGGAGCTCCGAAGAGACGGGAAGACAGGCTAGAATCAGCCCCCCTAGCGATTATAGCTTACATCATCGGGCATTGCCGTCTGTCAAGATTTAGTTATCACGACTCAGTTCGTACAATAAACAGAAGTAGACCTATAAAACTTATAATGACAATGCAAGATCTGCACAGCAATGAGAAGTAGAATAGAATCTAAATAATAGGGATCCATTTCCAAGTGTATTCATTTGTTTGGAAGTTTCAAAAGTCCACTTTGAAGGCTAGTATACAGTAAGCCTTTGAGCTTTTGCTTTTAAGTGATGTTTTCACAAGTTAAATGAGATAAAATACATCTGAACATTGTAAGAAATGTCCTGCATTACAATCTATTCCCCATCTTTTGTGGTTCGTTTGTCATTATTGATTAACTTCTAGCCAGAAAAGGGACATAATGCCAGTCAATCACTACACTATTGATTGACTGATCTATATTTAATCTCCTATTTGGTTTAAATTGTGATTGGTATGGTGACACAGTCGATTCCTTCTCTTCACTACTCCATTGCCTACCAACTACTACTACCTGTCTGTACTAGGTACCTGTTGTTGCGAGTTACACGACAGCCAGCTATCATTAAATTAAACATTGTTAAGCTTCGTTTACAGTTTGACGTTCGACGCTCAGCACTAGCGCTAGCGCTGAAAGATTAACATGGTTTATCTTTCACCTTGAACGCCAGCGTTTGGCGTTGGCCAATCAGGAGGCTCAACGTCGAGCGCTGAGCGCCGAACGAACGCCGAACTGTAAACGTATCATTAAGCCGCGTTTACAACAAAATTAACGTTCGAAAATTAAGAAAATTAACGCAATTTCAATTTTCAAGCCCATGTAAACTTATGGATTCGTTCACAACGAAATTTGGTAAATTAACGTACGCCAATTTCACCTCAAAGTAGACCTACTTCCTACTTTCAAGTCGAACGTTAAGTGGCGCATGCGCACAGTCACCCTCTCACTTCATCTCCACCTCGACTCCAGCTGGCGGCGCCATCTTGTTTTCAGTGTGATGCATTTACTATTTCGTAATGAATGACTCCAAATTAATTACAGAGACTCAGTTTCGAGAGTATTTTGTAAGAAAAGTGTATATTAGTGTACAAAGACAAGTTGTAGGTTATCAGATGTGTGTGAGGAGGTTGTGATATTATAATGTTATGTTAAATCCGATCGCGCTCTCAACAACATAACCTTACTTTACGATTTGTTACGTTTCGAAAGTGGTTGTGAACGAGATGAAATTGCGTTAATTTTGCAACGTTAATTTTAGAACGTTAATTTTGTTGTAAACGCGGCTTTATTCTTTACGATCTCAAATATAATGCAATTAGCACATGCAATTAGCAGTGTGCAATTAGCATTAGCACGTAGGGAAAACTTGTCTAGAATATAAATGGAAATAAAAGGACAGAAATGGACATGGAAGGTTGTTTGTTGCCCTCAGCTCTCATAATCATGCGCTCATCGGGCCACCCTGAATCTGACCACGTCCTCCCTTCCACGCAGGGAGCTCCGAAGAGACGGGAAGACAGGTTAGAAACAGCCCCCCTAGCGATTATAGTTTACATCATCGGGCAGTAGTAGTTAAATGGGCTTTACCTAATATGTTCCATGTAATTAAGTGACAGAAATATGTTACTCAGCTCAGAGTATGATGCTCCTTTACCTACAGGCGTAGAAAGAATGTCTTAGAATGTAATATGTATACTAAAGTTGAGGTCCGTAAAATTAACAGTTTAACATTAAAACAACATTTCACAATTGCATTATCGAAACCAAATGCAGTAAAATTACTTGAACTTCTAGTTAGCCCTGCTTGTTTTGAAACTCAGTGAGCAGTCAACTGCATAAACTCGTCATACCTCAAGTGAACATGTAGACAATTCAGTTCCCTGATATTTGGGCAGGTGTTCTGCCCTCGCAACTAGGATCAATGTCCCAGTTTCCAGCTACTTAAAAGCCTCCTTTAACAGCCTACACCCACCCAGCACTACCAAGGTTAATCCAACAGTTTCAGCCTATTCTCAAATATCAGTTGTTGATAAAAAAAAATGTCCAAAGAATATCACATTGCAATTCATAAAGATATTAATGCTTAAAGTTTAAAAAGCAAAATGTCCGAGAATCCGATCGGCGAACACTACAGAGATTTTGATCACTTTCATAAGTTCTGTTTTTTAGCTTATAACGAGCGCTTTTTATAACACAAAAAGTGATTAGGTACTTATTATTATGTATCAAAGTGTTCAGATGACATTTGATCAGTTGTTTACGTATATTTCATAAAGAACTCCGAAATAGGTAGGGGAGGCCGGTATATAGTGGGACATGGTACATAGTGGGACATTTGAATTTCTCGCCTTGTGGTCAAGAAAAAAAATAGTGAAGATTCATAATTGATGTCAGCACAATAAATCACATCTCCTGGACATATTTTCAAGATATGTTTGTATTTGAAATAATTGAGATACTCCACTTGTAATATCAGTTTTGCAAAATGTAGAAATTTTGTGTTAACAATGTTTTTGATAATTTTTTTCTCTTACTTATTATGGCTAGTTTAAAAGTATGGTTATGATGTGTATTCAATTGGCATGAAGTAGGTTTATTGATGAATGCTCTCTTCACCTGCCTTCATATTTGAAAAAATAAAACTAAAAATATTGTTCAACGGTATGTACTGGGACAGTCAGAACGGTACATAGTGGGACATGTCCCACTATGTACCACTGAGGTAGGATTCTATAACTCCATTGCGACTGCTTAGTAATTATTTCAATGTTAATCCTTATGGAAGAAATTGCTACTTGCGGTCGCAATGGAGTTATAGAATCCCACCTCTGGTCTATATTTCTGTTCATAACTTTAGTGTAGGTCTTAAATTGTTTGTTGATACAAGTAGTTAATTGTTTTAATTCATACCAAATTTTTTAATGGACCTGAATTAATCTTTTAACATATATTTTTTCCCCCGAAAAAAGATGCCGAAGAAGATGAAAATTCCTCGAAGGCGATGGATTAATGACGGGATTAAAACAGACTAATTACCTATCTATAAGTAAATACATCAGATAATAAATCACATGTCACTTGTTTCAAAAATTATTACATTGTATTTCCCTTGAAAAAAAGCATTGTCCCAGTATGTACCAGCAGTGTCCCAGTATGTACCGGAAAGCGGTATATAGTGGGACAACGGTACATAGTGGGACAACGCAATTAATTTCTTTTCTGTAGATATTAAAATTTCATAAAAATAGCACATGCATTCTAATTCATGGTGCGCAACTATTGGCTATTCAACATTTCAAAATATTAAAATAATAAACAAACTAGAGCAATAATAAGAACTCCGGCCCACTATGTACCAGCCTCCCCTACCTGTTTTCACAGGCACTAAATCGCCAAAGGCCTATTTTGCCGCGAAAATTATTTAATTTCTGTCAAACACAGCTGATGGTCCCGAACTTAACAAGAAATCTAGAAATGTCAAGGCTGTTTACTAACACAAAAAGTTGAAAAAATGCAAAGTTGTTTTTATTACGAGTGAAAATAGTGGATACTGGGACAGGGACCCTACCTAAAATTTACAATCAGGTAGATTTTACATAAATTACATCACTCCACTGCAAAACGCTGCCCACTGAGCAAAAATCCACAATAGAGCACTGTACAATGAGAGAAGGAAGAGTTGACTTCGATTGACTATTACCTAGAGGTAGGTAATTACACTGCAACTTGCTCGACACTAGCAAAATAAAACAATGTTTTGCTTACCCATGAATCCAGCTGGGTAATTGGGATCCGTGCGCACTTTCCCATCAACTTTAATCAACCTCTGCATAACAATCTTCTTCACTTCACAATTGGTAAGCGCGTACTTGAGCCGATTACGCAGGAAGATGACAAGCGGCAGGGACTCCCTGAGCTTGTGTGGGCCGGTGCTGGGCCGAGGAGCGTAAACACCCCCGAGCTTGTCTAACATCCATGCCTTGGGCGCGGCGAGACGCTTCAAATGTTTCTTTGGCCCGCGAGCCTGTAATCAGAAAGGTTTGTATCAGCGAAACGCCATGGCAAGGTGGCCATGATTGACGTGTTGGTACAAGTTAGGTTAGAATGATAAATCAATGTTTACACTCTAAAACCATATTATGGGACAATAAACATTATAATTATTGAGATATTGCAGACGACCACTACATTCTTATATCGTGAATCAGTATTAAAGTAATAAGGACATTGAAAAATAACCGGAGTTTTAATGGCAACTGGATAGCCACCAAAAAACCTCACGCTATTTGACGCACGAATTCAACTGGATCAACTTATTTTTAACTAAAATTGAACATCCAATTATACGTATTAAACATCAGAGATTAATATTTACTGAACATTATTTCCTTTTATCACAATTTGAAGCCGATGAGCACAGATTTACAAAATATATTTATTTAACTCACCATGTTGAAGATTTACAAACGGAAAGAGGTGTCCAAAGATCTAAACCGGAAACCTCACTATTGTTGCCAGCTTCACACAATACACAGCCGCCTAAAAAGTTGCGTTAAAAGGACGTCTGTGAAGATAGCACTCCAGCACTGAGAGCCCAGCACTATTTACTCCAGGGCTACCAACGGTCTCCGAAATCACCAAATAAAACTAAAACTATGTTATGCAGGTTGCGTAAAGCAAAAGTAAAGTACTGCGGGTGGCCTCAGTTCTGGAGTGCTAGCTTCACAAAATTGTTGATTTTTGTCATAAAACCTTTAAATAACGATATCGGTTGATGAAAATTTTTTAATTTTGTTGCCATAGAAGTGTACTATAGATTCTAGTCAAATTTTGGATTTGTTCTCTCTTCCAAATAAATGTAATAAAAATATTATTTTTTTCCTGCTGACGTTTTATGTCATAACATTTTTGAATGACGATATCGGTTCATGGATATTTTTTTATTTTGTTGCCATAAAAGTGTACTATAGATTCTAGTCAAATTTGGCTTTGTTCTCTCTTCCAAATAAATGTAAAAAAATTATTAAGTTAAAATATTTTTTTTCCTGCTGACGTTTTATGTCATAACATTTTTGAATGACGATATCGGTTCATGGATATTTTTTTATTTTGTTGCCATAAAAGTGTACTATAGATTCTAGTCAAATTTGGGCTTTGTTCTCTCTTCCAAATAAATGTAAAAAAATTATTAATTTAAAATATTTTTTTTCCTGCTGACGTTTTATGTCATAACATTTTTAAATGACGATATCGGTTCAAGAAATATTATTTATTTTGTTGCCATAATAGTGCACTATGGATTCTAGTCAAATTTGGGCTTTGTTCTCTCTTCCAAATAAATGTAAAAAAGTTCTTAAGTTAAATTATTTTTTTTCCTGCTGACGTTTTATGTCTTAACATTTTTGAATGACGATATCGGTTCATGGATATTTTTTTATTTTGTTGCCATAATAGTGTACTATGGATTCTAGTAAAATTTGGGCTTTGTTCTCTCTTCCAAATAAATGTAAAAAATTTATTAAGTTAAAAATTTTTTTTTCCTGCTGACGTTTCATGTCATAACATTTTTAAATGACGATATCGGTTCCAGAAATATTTTTTATTTTGTTGCCATAATAGTGCAATATAGATTCTAATCAAATTTGGGCTTTGTTCTCTCTTCCAAATAAATGTAAAAAATTTATTAAGATAAAATATTTTTTTTCCTGCTGACGTTTCATGTCATAACATTTTTAAATGACGATATCGGTTCCAGAAATATTTTTTATTTTGTTGCCATAATTGTGCACTATAGATTCTAGTCAAATTTGGGCTTTGTTCTCTCTTCCAAATAAATGTAACAAAATTGTTAAGATAAAAATATTTTTTTCCCGTTGACGTTTTATGTCATAACATTTTTAAATGACGATATCGGTTCAAGAAATATTTTTTATTTTGTTGCCATAATAGTGCACTATAGATTCTAGTCAAATTTGGGCTTTGTTCTCTCTTCCAAATAAATGTAAAAAAATTATTAAGTTAAAATATTTTTTTTCCTGCTGACGTTTTATGTCATAACATTTTTAAATGACGATATCGGTTCAAAAAATATTTTTTATTTTGTTGCCATAATAGTGCACTATAGATTCTAATCAAATTTGGGCTTTGTTCTCTCTTCCAAATAAATGTAAAAAAATTATCAAGTTTAAATTATTTTTTTTCCGGCTGACGTTTTATGTCATAACATTTTTGAATGACGATATCGGTTCATGGATATTTTTTTATTTTGTTGCCATAATAGCGCACTATGGATTCTAATCAAATTTGGGCTTTGTTCTCTCTTCCAAATAAATGTAAAAAAATTATTAAGTAAATTTTTTTTTTCAGGCTGACGTTTTATGTCATAAAATTTTTAAATGACGATATCGGTTCGAGGATATTTTTTTATTTTGTTGCCATAATAGTGTACTATGGATTCTAGTCAAATTTGGGCTTTGTTCTCTCTTCCAAATAAATGTAACATAATTGTTAAGATAAAAATAATTTTTTCCGTTGACGTTTTATGTCATAACATTTTTGAATGACGATATCGGTTCATAGATATTTTTTTATTTCGTTGCCATAATAGCGCACTATGGATTCTAGTCATATTTGGGCTTTGTTCTCTCTTCCAAATAAATGTAAAAAAATTATCAAGTTTAAAATATTTTTTTTCCGGCTGACGTTTTATGTCATAACATTTTTGAATGACGATATCGGTTCATGGATATTTTTTTATTTTGTTGCCATAATAGCGCACTATGGATTCTAATCAAATTTGGGCTTTGTTCTCTCTTCCAAATAAATGTAAAAAAATTATTAAGTAAATTTTTTTTTTCAGGCTGACGTTTTATGTCATAAAATTTTTAAATGACGATATCGGTTCGAGGATATTTTTTTATTTTGTTGCCATAATAGTGTACTATGGATTCTAGTCAAATTTGGGCTTTGTTCTCTCTTCCAAATAAATGTAACATAATTGTTAAGATAAAAATAATTTTTTCCGTTGACGTTTTATGTCATAACATTTTTGAATGACGATATCGGTTCATAGATATTTTTTTATTTCGTTGCCATAATAGCGCACTATGGATTCTAGTCAAATTTAAGCTTTGTTCTCTCTTCCAAATAAATGTAAAAAAAATTATTAAGTTAAAATATTTTTTTCCTGCTGACGTTTTATGTCATAACATTTTTGAATGACGATATCGGTTCATGGATATTTTTTTATTTTGTTGCCATAAAAGTGTACTATAGATTCTAGTCAAATTTGGGCTTTGTTCTCTCTTCCAAATAAATGTAAAAAAATTATTAAGTTAAAATATTTTTTTTCCTGCTGACGTTTTATGTCATAACATTTTTAAATGACGATATCGGTTCAAGAAATATTTTTTATTTTGTTGCCATAATAGTGCACTATGGATTCTAGTCAAATTTGGGCTTTGTTCTCTCTTCCAAATTAATGTAACAAAATTGTTAAGATAAAAATATTTTTTTCCCGTTGACGTTTTATGTCATAACATTTTTAAATGACGATATCGGTTATGACGATGACGATATGAAATTTCTCAAAAGAAATAACGAGTTCCCTAAGAACACATTAGGGAAAATCGACGTTTCAGGTTGGTCCACCAAGAAACGTTTTGAAAATATGTACGAAAAACAGAATGACGGTTATAACTGTGGAATATATGTACTTTATTACATTTACACAATTGTTGGCAATGCAGCATACAATACATTCAATCCAGATAGATTCCGTATAACAATTATGAAACTGTTGCTAACATCATGTCATAGTGTTGTCATGTCATGTCATCATGTCATGTCATTTGACTAGAATCTATAGTGCACTATTATGGCAACAAAATAAAAAATATTTCTGGAACCGATATCGTCATTTAAAAATGTTATGACATGAAACGTCAGCAGGAAAAAAAATATTTTAACTTAATAAATTTTTTACATTTATTTGGAAGAGAGAACAAAGCCCAAATTTGATTAGAATCCATAGTGCGCTATTATGGCAACAAAATTAAAAAATATTCATGAACCGATATCGTCATTTAAAAATGTTATGACATAAAACGTCAACGGGAAAAAAATATTTTTATCTTAACAATTTTGTTACATTTATTTGGAAGAGAGAACAAAGCCCAAATTTGACTAGAATCCATAGTGCGCTATTATGGCAACAAAATAAAAAAATATCCATGAACCGATATCGTCATTCAAAAATGTTATAACATAAAACGTAAGCCGGAAAAAAAAAAATTTAACTTAAATTTTTTTTTACATTTATTTGGAAGAGAGAACAAAGCCCAAATTTGACTAGAATCTATAGTGGACTATTATGGCAACAAAATAAAAAAATATCCATGAACCGATATCGTCATTCAAAAATGTTATGACATAAAACGTCAACGGGAAAAAATTATTTTTATCTTAACAATTTTGTTACATTAATTTGGAAGAGAGAACAAAGCCCAAATTTGACTTGATTCCATAGTACACTATTAAGGCAACAAAATAAAAAAATATCCTCGAACCGATATCGTCATTTAAAAATGTTATGACATAAAACGTCAGCAGGAAAAAAAATATTTTAACTTAATAATTTTTTTACATTTATTTGGAAGAGAGAACAAAGCCCAAATTTGACTAGAATCCATGGTACACTATTATGGCAACAAAATAAAAAAATATTCATGAACCGATATCGTCATTCAAAAATGTTATAACATAAAACGTAAGCCGGAAAAAAAAAATTTAACTTAAATTTTTTTTTTACATTTATTTGGAAGAGAGAACAAAGCCCAAATTTGACTAGAATCTATAGTGGACTATTATGGCAACAAAATAAAAAAATATCCATGAACCGATATCGTCATTCAAAAATGTTATGACATAAAACGTCAACGGGAAAAAATTATTTTTATCTTAACAATTTTGTTACATTAATTTGGAAGAGAGAACAAAGCCCAAATTTGACTTGATTCCATAGTACACTATTAAGGCAACAAAATAAAAAAATATCCTCGAACCGATATCGTCATTTAAAAATGTTATGACATAAAACGTCAGCAGGAAAAAAAATATTTTAACTTAATAATTGTTTTACATTTATTTGGAAGAGAGAACAAAGCCCAAATTTGACTAGAATCTATAGTACACTTTTATGGCAACAAAATAAAAAAATATCCATGAACCGATATCGTCATTCAAAAATGTTATGACATAAAACGTCAGCAGGAAAAAAATAATAATTTTTTTACATTTATTTGGAAGAGAGAACAAATCCAAAATTTGACTCTAATCTATAGTACACTTCTATGGCAACAAAATTAAAAAATTTCCATCAACCGATATCGTTATTTAAAGGTTTTATGACAAAAATCAACAATTTTGTGAAGCTAGCACTCCAGAACTGAGGCCATCCGCAGTACTTTACTTTTGCTTTACGCAACCTGCATTACATAGTTTTAGTTTTATTTGGTGATTTCGGAGACCGTTGGTAGCCTTGGAGTAAATAGTGCTGGGCTCTCAGTGCTGGAGTGCTATCTTCACATTGATGTTAAAAGGCAGTGACTTGTTGCCGTGTTGCCAGATTGACACTAGTCAAAAACATGGCGACGACATGGGCAAGTGAAAAATTTCCACAAGAAAAAGATTCAGAAAATATCGATAAATTCGAAAATGTGATTGTGACACCCGATTTACTGGACTGCCTAGACGAAAGCCTAGATATACCTACATTCGACAAAGTGTTTGAACAGTCACCAGTGTACTCAAATACAAGATTATCTGAGGAAGGTAACCCAGGGACTTCGAGTTATATTGGTAAAATTGTAAACGAAAATGAAGGGTTTGTATTCGAATCTTAAATCGCTGTTAAACAAGTGTCATTCACAGTACTGGTACATAAGACACATGAACACTGCCATGAGTTAGTTTCCTACAACTCGTGGCCACTCTGAACTGATTTGTTCCGCTGTTTGCAGTTACATACACCACACCATCAGCAATGATCAGATCTACATGCACATCAACCCCGGGGACTCGGGTTTGATGCCAGAGGATCCGTCTCACGCAACAATCACCATCGAAGCCACGGATCCACTGACAAATCGCAGAGAGATAACGCGCTATCGATGTGAATACGACGGCTGCAGTCGGACGTACAGCACCATCGGGAATTTAAGAACACATATGAAGACACATAAAGGTTAGTGTTAACCATCAATTAAACAATCATATGGACTCTAATAAGATGTAGATTTATTAATAAAATAGTAAGGGCTGTTCTGCAGCGGGACGTTTAGGACGACCTGCTTCCTAAAAAAATTAAAATGAAATACGAAATTTCATAGATATACTTATATAATATTTGTTTATTGAAAGACTTGCATGTAACTAGCAAAGAACAAATGCAACCCTTAAAGATGTCAATTCCCTACCTAGGAGTCATTAAATTCAGAAATTGTAATTATTACTCGCAATGCTGACAAGTAGAGTACCTACTTGCATTTTAAAGGCTACTATTTAAGTTATTTAATATTTGTCCAGGGAGGGGTGCAGAATAGATAAATATGTTGTCTTGGTGCTTCTACCGACTGGCTCCCAGGTCCACCCTAGTCTTTCTGAATATTTATACTACGATATAAATTCTTCGGTTTATTTATCAAATGGCTGAATCAGGAGACATGGCAGTCGGGTGCAGGACACAAAAACACTCGCAAGAAAATATGGTCCCTAATTAGTAATTAGCATGTAATGCGTCACTTCATGGCAGTGGCCTGCTGATTAGTGGGTGGGGGGGGGGGGAATCTGGACCATTTTAATAGATTAGATAAAGGAGGCTGGACAGATAAGGGAGATGTAAAACATGAAACTTCTCCCAAAAATAAGAATTCTGTCGATTCTGATTCTGACAAGGCATATTTTTTATAGAAAAGAAATATTAAACTTGTTACTGCATGTGCTAGATAATAATTTATGTAAAATTGCATCATAATTAGAAGGTAGGTAATACCACTGCATATCACTACAAATTGGGCAAGATTACAAAGCCTGAGTGAAAACTCTAGTAACGGATTTGTCTTTTAACCAATTGTAATGTAAGTGAAACCGTGCACATCTTAAACATTTCCTACGAACCATCTCACCCTTCATGTTGAAATGTTTTCAGGGGAGTTTCGGTTCAAGTGCTCAGAGCCGGAATGCGGCAAAGCGTTCCTAACTTCATACAGTCTAAAGATACACGTGCGCGTCCACACGAAGGTGAAACCCTTCGAGTGTCACCACGAGGGCTGCGAGAAGGCGTTCTCCACACGCTACAGGTACCGAAGTTATGAAAAATGGCAATTAAGAGTCCTGGGGACCGCTATGGAAACTGATGCTTGCAAAACTACCTCCCAAAGTTGCATAACAGTGGAGTAAATAACAAGCCTTGGGGAGACTGAGGTATTTTGGGAAAATTTGACACAATCCATCAGTTTCCATAGCGGTCCCGTGGACTCTTCAGAGAGAAGCATAACATGAAAATCTATTCCTAGATATTCCCCAACCTTTTCATGTTAGTTACATCATTAGGACATTCACAAACTTTTTATTTTAAAAAGCGTTCCAATATTTCTTCCTTCATGTTAGTACCGATGACTTACTTTTTTAAAGGAGCAGTAAAAAGCGCCATCATGTTTTTAGTACGAATTGTTAGCCTACCGTATTAACTCGTGTATAAGACGCACTCGTGTATAAGACGCACTCGTGTATAAGGCGCACCCTTGTTTTGAGAAGTCTATTTTAAGAAAACACATGCATGTATAAGACGCAGTAAAATGATGTAAAACATTGTGTGTTTGTATACATGATATCCATCTAAATGTTGGTTTTCCAGCTAACTGAGCTATTTGAATGAATATCACTGCCAACTTGTTGTAAACAAACAGTAATTTCCTGCTTCAGAGAAAGGGGGGAGGGGAGTCTCTTCCCAGCAGCTGTTGCTTGCTCTAAGAGGCATGCACCTGCCTTTCCTCTGCATTCCAAAACAAACCCAACTCCTCTCCTCCCCTTCCATTAAGATCGCCATTCAACAGTGTTAAGTCTATTTTATGTCTGTCAGAGCAATGTTTTTCAGACGTAAACATATATTTAGTCTCCTGATCTAAATGCAAGGGAAAACATTTTGTTGCACAAATTTAATATGTTAATAGTGTTGTGTCTAGACACAGTATGAGTAGGCCAGACAGAGTGAGAGGGAAAGGCAGAGCAGTACTATTATAAATCCATGGGCAGAGATAGACAACATGTGGCGGTCTACCACAGCTCTGTTTACAAACATCCACCTTGGATTTACTGGGAAAAAAGCTTGGTAGGTATGCGTGTATAAGACGCAGGGCTGTTTCCAGAATCAAAATATTGACATATAATTGCGTCTTATACACGAGTTAATACGGTATTTATCCTGTACCTACCTATCGAATTATTGTAAGCATTCTTAAAATACCTCATGTACGGTACAGGATAGCCAGGATTCCTAATATCTTTTAAATGTTCTTGAAATAAACTTGTATCCTACAATTCATCTCACAGAACTGAAACTGTCACACCAACCCTGTGGTCTGATTGGTCTAACAGTAGATGAATGATTGTGATTGGTATACAGCTGATTATGATTCTGATTGGTAGACAGCTGATTGTGATTCTGATTGGTGTACAGGTTGCAAGCGCACGAGCGGCTGCACAATGGCAACACATTCAACTGCGACTCGCAAGGCTGCCTCAAGTTCTTCACGACGTTCAGCGACCTGAAGAAGCATGTTCGAACGCACACCCATGAGCGCCCCTACAGGTAAGACTCGGTACTAACTCGCGCTCTAGTTTAGATGCAGCTAGTAGATTGACTTCTTCTCACCATCTTCTATTACCTTTATAATAATAATCAATCTGCTGGGTGGGTGTCTCCACCAACACTAGGGCCGCAGGACTCCTGGGGCCAGATTCACAAAAAGTATTATCTCCTAATACGTACTATCTTTGGTATTATCTTTCATTTAACATGGTGTTTTTGTTATTAAATCAAAAGATAATACTTTTTGTGAATCTGGCCCCTGGCAACCGGCTGGCCACTTCCAATTGTGCGACAAATTGCCTCCACCTTGTTCTGTCCTTCGTACCTTGTTCTGTCCGGTTTTGAACCTTTTAGAGACAGGAAGCACAAATTAAAGTTCGTTCACTGTAAGAATAATGATCCGCAATGGCGGCCGCGTAGATACTACTGTAGTCTAGCGAACTATTGTATACTACCCATGTAAATAATAAATATCAATATAATAATCAAAAAATATGTATAATACCACTGTAGATCAAAATAAATCAATTTTATTGATTTTTCTAATATTTTCTACTATTAAAAACTGTGTATTTGACATAATTTATACAATTTCAATAATAAAGAAGAAATTCTTGCCATTGACACGGCAGTGTTCACAAGAACGACCAATGAACGACGGAAACGACTGAAATATTATAACAGTGAACGAACTTTAGGTTTCAGAATTAAAGTAAGAGTTAGTAAGTACATGCACTGAGCTCAGAGGTGGCATTATTTTTGTCGTTGGATGAATAGTTTTTAAGGAAATCTATTTACAAAGAATATTTAAATACTTAATGACAATTTTCTAAAACAGTTGAAAATTTTATTGGTCAGTACGTCCCTACCTTTCAAAAGGACCTTGCACTTAATAACTTATGATGAACGCGAGAGATTACCGTGCCAATGTGTCTGCAGATGCGCCACGGAAGGCTGCAACAAAGCGTTCACCGCCAGCCACCACCTCAAGTCCCACGGCCGCAAGCACTCCGGCGAGCGTCCGTTCCCGTGCCGCGCGTCGGCGTGTGGCAAGTCGTACGCGTCGAACCACGCGCTCAAGAACTACACCAAGCGCCACGAGACCGTCGGCGAGGATAACGAGACCGAGACCAGCAGGGATGCCACCACCACGACTACGTACACCAATGTATCCACGTTCTACATACCAGTGGAAGAAGGTAAGCAGTAGTCTGGAAAATAACACAATTACTTTTAATTATGAGTCAATGCAAGTAACTTGCGCGGTTTTGTTGAATGACCGGCGCCTAATTGACAAGGCACGAAAGAAAATTAAACAGTGCTACTAATATACAATCAGACTGATCATGTGAACATCCTATCAAAGTTACACACTTATGAAACAATTTTCTCTCTCAATTTGCTAAAACGGCCGAGCGCTAAGTAGAGACGTTCCACAATCAATTGACCGGTGGGTTTGAATTGTGACTCAGGGGCGCCCGCGCATGCCGGAGCGTCCTCGTCGGCCGACACCGCGGAGGTGATCATCGAGTGGGGTCCGGAGAGCGCCGACCAGGGGGAGTTCATCGAGATGGAGGTGGGCGGGAAGCGAGGCTACGTGAAACTTGATCCCGCCATCCGCAACGCCATCGTGTCGCAGCTCAGCGGGCTGCAGAGCGGCGACAGTCGCGACGTTTTGAAGTGCATCACCGCCGACGCGGAGATATGTAGGTGCGATCCATGCCGCTGCGATCCCGCCACCACCGACTGTACCTCGTGCTCGGCGCACGTCGCGCCGCCCGACAAGGACAGGTGAGTGTAGTGTCATGGTCGGTGTCCCGAGAGATGGGGAAGACAGATTCTCTTGGGGGTATCATAGGTTTTAAAACTTAATATAATAAATAAACACCCAAATTGGAATCATTGACAATAAATATCTTTTCCACTTCTCTTATGTTATTAGAAAGAGTAGGTATGAAGTCAACTCCAAGTGAAAAGATAGACCCAACATTCAACCCCTGTGACATTCAAACAACTTTTCCGTGCTATGGGTCGAGTGGGAAAGGGGAAGGAAGTTTGAGCAAATACTTGGAGCCAGGTGTACATGAGTCATTTGAGTTTTTGTTGAATAAAGTACACAAAAAATCTAAATTATTTTAGATAGGTTCTTTTTTACTACTTTTAAATTCTCAAAAGTTCAAGTTACAGTCAGGTTACGTACCTTATTGTTTAAACTTCTTGCTCATTTAAGACGTAAAAAGCAGATAATGAATACAAGAACCAGCAGAAATCGGGCCTTTTTATGAGGATTCATTCCCCTTTGTCTCCTGGTGCATACTCGTAAGACGTATGATCTCTGTTTTCAGCGCTGGCCCCTCGGTCGCGACAATACGCGAAGCCCCATCGGAGGTGACCGCCGCGCCCGACGACCCCAAGAAGAAGGACTCGTGCTGCGTTGTCGTCTGCCTCAAGACGTGGAAGCGACTCAGAGAGGTGATCCAGTCGAGTTGCTGCAGCGACACAGCCGGCGCAGACGCGCTCGCCTTGCAGCTGTCATCGTGTGCAGACGGCAAGGCCTGTTGCTCCAGCGACAAGTAGAAGCCTGTTGCTGCAGCGACACAGCCGGCGCAGACGCGCTCGCCTTACAGCTGTCATCGTGTCCAGACGGCAAGGCCTGTTGCTCCAGCGACAAGTAGAAGCCTGTTGCTGCAGCAACGCAGCCGGCGCAGACGCGCTCGCCTTGCAGCTGTCATCGTGTGCAGACAACAAGGCCTGTTGCTCCAGAGACAAGTAGAAGCCTGTTGCTGCAGCGACACAGCCGGCGCAGACGCGCTCGCCTTGCAGCTGTCATCGTGTGCAGATGGCAAGGCCTGTTGCTCCAGCAACAAGTAGAAGCCTGTTACTTTAGCGACACAGCCGGCGCAGACGCGCTCGCCTTGCAGCTGTCATCGTGTGCAGATGGCAAGGCTTGCTCCAGCGACAAGTAGAAGCCTGTTGCTTTAGCGACCTGTAGAAGCCTGTTGCTCCAGTGACACAGCCCGCGCAGACACGCTTGCCTTGCAGCTGTCATCGTGTGCAGACGGCAAGGCCTGTTGCTCCAGCGACAAGTAGAAGCCTGTTGCTCCAACAATCTAACTGCTGTTCCGGAAACAAATAATATTGTTGCCCCAACAAATTACTTCTGTTCCAGTGACAAGTAAAGAATGCTTCAAATTGAGTGAGTGTGTGTTAGCAGCAATTAGTCGTGCGTTGAGTGAGTAAAGGGCTGTGCATAAAGGACGTTACACTTCAAGTGGGGAGGGGGTTGGGGGGGTGCATCAGTATAGGACACATGGTGACAGGGGGGAGGGGAGGTACTGGAGGCAGTAGGACGTCACGTTTTGATATTGATATTTTCAAGCATTTTAAATCTCAGTTGATACGTCGGGACCGGAAATTTCGCTAAAAACGAGAAATTCTTATACATTTTAGAGTCAAAAATATTCTATTTAAGGGGGGGGTAGAGATAAATTTGTGACGTCCTTTTAGGGGGGGGGGGTCTCGAAAAGTGTGACACAGCGTGACAGGGGGGAGGGGGGGGGGGGGGGTATCAAAATATCCCATTTTTAGCGTGACGTCCTTCATGCACAGCCCCTAAAGTAACGGTCAACTTTTATTTTAGGGCCGGTTGTACAAAGCTAAGTTATGCTGGATTAAATAAATGTTGGATATATTTTCGACACATCCAATCAGATACTTCAAAATTATTGAAACAATTGAAATTAATCCAAAAGTTAGTTAATCCGGCACAATTTAGCTTCTGTCCTTATACCAAAGGACCGACTTTGGATTATCTAACTATCAATAGTAAGCAAATAGCCAATGATTCCAGCTTGCGTAAATTCCACGGGCAATGTGATTCACTAACTTCCATTAGAGAGCACTTCCACTGACATCAATAGTTAACGTAATCCAAAGTTGGTCCTACCCGGCCTTATACCCTGAGAGATAGGGAATAGAATCTAAAGGGTATTAAAACATCTGGACAGATATTGAGCTGTCAAAAGATGTTTCGAAATCCTGTAACAAGTTTAGCTTTTTCTTTAAGTGAACTTTTGGCATTGAAGACAATGGAAATTGTTAGTTTAACCACTGCTTGGCGAACTAGTTTTACCAGTCAAATGCAAGATGAGTAACCTTGTGATGTTGATTGCAAGTTGTTTAGAACTGTCAAAACTCAAAACCACGGCCTCCTTTATAAGTTCCGTTTCACTCCAAATTCCCAGCCTGTCCACAAACCGACAGATTCAAGTTACATATTTTGCCACAGGTCATCCACCCAAGCCTAGAGAGCCTACAAGCTAGGAGGGTGGAAACTGCCGTTCGGTAAAATATGTAACTACAGTCTGTGTCACACGGAGTTGTCCGCCAGACGTGGCCCCTAATGTTGCACATAACCGGTTTTTTGTCCATCCCTCAGTCGAGGTGAGCGATCGCGCGGTCTTCCAAGACCATCCCTCTCTCTCGGACAAGGGGTATTATTCAAAATATCTTACCGGATAGCTAAATGTGAAACGCAGTGTAGAATATGTCAGTTTGTAAGCAGGCCGGAAAAGTGGTGTGAAACCGAACTACGAGGCTATCAAAACTATAGATTTGCTGAACTGAGTTTGCTGCAATAACATAATACTAACGTTGGTCATCAATAATCTCGGTGAATTTGAATGAATTTTAGGAATAAAAGCCCCAAAAAAGTTTCTGAATTCATTGGTTTATTTTGTAAATATTCTAGTCCTTACAAGCTTATGTAAATGTTGTGATTGTCGTGCAATATAAATAAATAACTGTTCTATTTGTGATTTTGATCCAAAATATATTATCAGAAAAATTCTGCCCTGTACCTTAAAAACTATTTTTCCAATGTTGCATTTTGAAATACGTAGTGAGTATTACCACATGTGCCTCGATGACTTATTTTATTAATTATAGGTAGTTGTTATAAAATTTATGTGTCTGTATTTTGACTATACATTTAAGTTTAAAGATAAAAGTAATAAATATATTTATAAGTATAAAATAGTATGTGTGTAGTTCTTAATTTGATTTGCTCCTGTTCCCATAATAATGTATTTAAAATTTAACTGAAAAACCTGCATTGGTGAAAACTTGGTGGGCCTTAAAGAAATGCATGATTGATCATTATCACCTATTGGCTATTAGACCTGTACCCATGGACATTTCTATCAGATTATCCATCAGTAATAAATCAATTTTCTGGTGAAACCAAGAGACCGAACTTGCTACAAATCAATTTGTGAATGAACCGAATAAGTATAGTTATACATTTTGTGGAACATTGGTCTTATCTGTTACTTTGTCAGTAAATGCGACGTAAGAATTCATACACAAAATAAACAATAGTGCTTGTTGACTGTTAGTAATTTGAATAACGAGAAAAGTGCTCGATGCATTGATAAGGGAGCACCGAAACGGGCAACATGTGGAACTGAAATTCCCTTTTCAGAAAACTTATCAAGAGCCACAAATCAATAATAAATATCTACCATTGTCCATTATTCAGATTTTCATTGCAATTTTGTAAGCCATCTAAACACTTAGGAGGTACCTATTATTGAGCGAGCGACTCCTTTTGGACTCTGTTGGCACACCTCTGACTCTGTTTTTAGTTGTTTTTTTAATGTTGGCGATGTACAGGTCACTCCATTATTTCCGATTTAAAATTAATTAGATCAACCAATCAGAAAATTCATACCTACCTATCTATATTTATTTTCTTATTTGAATGTTTTTTTCCATATTTACGTAAACCGGGGTCACTTTGGACGCCGGGGTGACTTTGTCCAATTTGAAATGTCCGCATAAACATAGCTCTCCTGTGCCCAAGCGGCTAAACTTTGAACTAAAAAAAATCGTGGGTGCTTCAAGGTCTTTGCGGAGTGGAGGGAACGCTTTTTCATGGAATTTGTAAGCATTCTTGTTTAGTAAAATAATTTTTAGATATATGTCCATAAAAAGTGCTTTTTTCATAGGCGCATATGTTTTAAAATATGTTCAGACCTGAATCAGTTTACAATTTGATGTGTTGTTTTGAGGTTTTGATTAAATAATTTTTTTATTGAGTTTCAGTGGGTGGTTATTACGTTTTTCCGATTTTTGTGCTTTTCAGGGGTGAAGTTGGACAATGCTAAAGGGAGCTTGGCATTACCAAATATCATTACCAAAGGGCCTTTTAATCATTAGGTTGTGATATCATATGCTACTACCTAGTCTAGTACTACCTATAATTTAATTTGGTAATTGAAGTGCCCTTTTGGTATTGTAATGCATATTCAAGCATTTTATAATAAACTGGCTAATAACGTTCTTTTTTCATGCAAAAAATGGCTAATAATTTAAATAGTACAACATTTTACTGTCCAAAATTTGACAAAATTTTTGAGTTGCCGCGTCCACAAACCATTGATTCACTTTCTATAGCCCTAGGCAAAGAATTTGCACCGAGCGGACTTCAAATATCAAAATGCCAAAATTTTATCGTGAATGACATTTGAAAACATATAATCTAGTTGGATCAACTATTTATTTTTGGATCGATTGGTCTCAAAAAGTATATTATTTCCTTTTATTAACGATGACATAATGGCAAAATTGTCCTTGGACGCATAAAAATGGGAAATTTTACCACGATTTGGGCACCTTTGTTTGACCTTTTTTATGGTATTATTTGTATTAATTTGTTGTATACTTATCATAAGCTTTCATCTGATATGCTACTCGACTAGGTTGATAAAATTTGATAATGATAATGACAATTCAATGTGTTTTTGCAAAATGTTGAAATTTGGCCCAACCACCCTAATTAAAATTTGGAGAACTTTTGATATGTTTTAGAGGACATTGTCCTATATTGTTTCACATCAAAAAACCTTATGTTATAAATAGTGGTGATTTAGGAAATTGTTTTACTGTTCGACTTTGACTCAAAAATAAAAATCGCCCTTTTAAACTATTTGACAGATTCATTGGCCCACTTATGTTTTAAGAATTTCGGAGAACTTTTGATATGTTATTTATTAGCAGATTCATTTCGGATCGATTAATATAAAAAAGTATGTTATTATCTTTATTAGGGATGAAGATATAGCATTTTGTCCTGAAACACTTTAGAAATGAGATTTTACCACTTTTTGACCCCTTTTGACCTCTGTATCAACTTTATAATGGTGAAATATATTTTTAATAATTTAACTAAACATAAGCTTTCATTTTGATATGCTTTTCGACTAGGTTGATATAATTTGATTATTTGATACCTAATGACAACAACGGCTTTTTGACAAATTTGGCATTTTGGCCCACCCACCCTAAACAAATTTCGGAAAACTTTTGATATGTTTTAGAGGGCATTTTTATGAATCGATGAACATCAAAACATCTTCTGTTGCAATTTGTGGTGGGAATTAGGCCCCTTTTTTCAGCTTCAGACACTATGACTATGAATATTCTTTAAGTAGTGTGAAGTAAGCTGTTCTCTACGCGGTGCACGGTGTATAAACTATCCTAAAAACAATCGGTGTCGGACAGTTTTTCTATCGGAGAGTGTTTTTGTCGGAGAGTCTTTTTGTCGGACTGTTATTCTGTCGGACAGTTTTGCTGTCGGACACTTGATACCTATCCAAGACGTGTGTTTATTAACTATAAATACGTCATAAAGTTTTTGTGTAATGTTTTATTCAATAAAGTGTAAATGTGACTGAATCATGAAAACTATTAGGTTACATGTTTTTCTTGGTATAATCAAAACAAGTGAAGTTGTGATTGCCATTGGATCTAGGATTATAAATCTTCAGCAATCGTCCTGGATTGGATTTGACCAGACTGAGACCATCTGAGATATACTAACCTTCTATGCTTGAAGTAAGTGTATAATTTCATTCACTTTCGATTTCCAATGTATAGTGACTAATTTTGATAAAACAAAGTTTAAAATGTTTCAATCAACGGATTGCTGAATTTTGTCTCGTTCACGTATAGTCTCGGTGTCTCTGAATTGTGCATTTATGACCTTTGAACTTTAATTATGTGCAGTCATTGACGCTGTACTATTGTAATGTTCTAAAAGCCGCCATAGTTATGACTGAAGTCGTTTTGTGGTTTTCCTCAGTCGCGAGGCAAATACTGGATAGGTTCCCTACTAATTGACCATGACTGCCTCATTCCCACCAACCATCCTTACCTATTCTTCATCATCATCAGCTCGCAATCGTAATCTTCCAATGTCAAAGGCGAAACAAATGCCACTATCGAGGTACCGAAATTTCAGTAGTCATGGTCCATCGGTATTTTATAAACTTTGGTTAGATTTCATTGCTATGTGACCTTACATTCAATTTCTAATGAAACCAATGGACCGATTTTGCTACAATTCATTAGGTCCCCAAACTGACCTAGAATGATTTTGTGATAAAAAAAAACATTCCAGCTGCGGGGTATGTCATATAATGTAAATTTTGTAAGTTTGCGAGAAATAAACCCTAAAATGCCTTCATTTCAATTTACGGCGATATGGGGGGGGGGGGGGGCAAAATCTATTTTTGTCAGTGTCCTTCTCTGTATCTCTGTCCTTCCTTCTGTATGTCCTTCTCTAGTTACGCCTTTGTGTAAGCCCTTTGCCCCCCCCCCCCCCCTATTCAACAAGTAACATGTGGGGACACTTGGAGTATCAAACTGTATGGCTCACGAGTTGAAAGTGACAGGTTGCGCGCGCATCTCTTTGTTGACATATCGCGCGGTAAGATAGGTGCTGAGGTCAACACAGTATTGTACACACCTTTGAGTGCTGGCTAAGCTCACGTTTCGGAAATATATTTTCGTAATACATATAATATTTAGTTCAAACCTTGAACTTTTTTTTTTTATATTAACTTAGTTTTGTTTTGATTTTTTTAAATGTAACACTTTGTATTTTAATTAATGGATAAATAAGAATAATATGTTTAATATTTAATATTTTGAATTCTGTCTATAAAGATGCCATTAAAAAAATGTTATCTTGAAGAGATAGCATTGTCCTGTTATCTTTGATAATATTTGAAGTAACATTGATAATTACATCTATTAGTGCATTTGCTATTTAAGTTTTGTATTGGCAGCCACCGAATTAGTTGACCATCGGGATTCAAACCCAAGTGAGTACCTACACCTAGAGACCAATGATCTTTAACTAAATTGTTTCTGTCTGCCTGTAGGACTGTTACACGTTCATTCAAAGTAATTAATAAAATACAACAATACTTGGTGCATTGTTTAAAAGTGCATGAACGTAGAAATATTTTATTTCATACGATGCTCCAAGTATTTTTTGGGATTTTAAAAATTATTTTTGAATAAACGTGTTGACTTAAACCTTTTATTTATATCGCCCCTTTTCAGTGCTGAATTTTTGTACTTCCCATATGTTTTATGTGAGGAGACTTGGCTGGTATTTTACACGGCCTTTTTTGCCGGCGACGGAACTTTGCATCCTTTGCATTGCAAACTATTCCATATCCAGCATTACACAATAACTTACAAAATCCAATAGAACAATATGCTGAGCATTTGTCTTCTGAATAAATGTCCAGTGCTGTGTCAAATGAGCATTCTAATAAAAGAACAGACATTACATAATAATGTGCTAATAGAGTAGTCAACAACTTGTATGAACCTGTTTGTACTACCAGTTAGCTATGGAATTACACATCATATTTCCAGAGGAAGGAAATGAAGCCAGTAAAATCACAAACATGTTGGATATTATTACAATGAGATGTCACATGGATGAGACATTTCTTAGTTCAGCGTGAAGCAAGCAAGCTGGAGAATCATCAGAGCGTAGTTGTTCTTTTTCATATATGTACATTGTGTTTTTCTGATAACTTTGACATCTGACAACGCAGTAAGTACATCATCCACTCAGTGGCGTCGGAAGTCTATTTTCTTAGGGGGGGCACATTTTGCTTGGGATCTAGGTAGGTTAGGAACTGAATTATGTTCTCCCTTACAATTTAGTTCCTAACCTACCTAGATCCCAAGCAAAATGTGCAAAATTATGTTCTGCGGAAACACGATTGCGAAGAGAAACAATGGGGGGTCTGGGGGGAAGGCTCCCCAGCACCATGCGGGTCCGGGGCGCATAGCCCCGGAAAAATTTTGAATTTCAGGAATGAATTTGGAGCGTTTCTACATGATTTCACACTTTTTAAACCTATCTTTATCTAAATTATATGCACTTGAAAAGTGATTAGTTTTGGATGATATCTCCGCATTTATTCACATTCACAATAGGTCCAATTTGAAATGCATTATGAATTTCAGACATTTTTAGACATAGACATAGACATAGAAATTTTAGACATTACACATTAAAATGCCGCGCAGCGTATTTTTTTGAATTTCGAATGATTATGGTGCATTTTATTTTAATTGTAAGAAAACAAAAGTTAATCATTCACTCATAAGGAATGTTCATATAAATAAGCCCCGCAGCGATTTACTCAATTTTAATAGGTACTCTAGGCAGTGAATGATTTTGGTGTAAAATAACAAAATCAATTGAATTCCGTCAGAAGACTTTCACAATGACAATGCCGCAAACAATGCCTAACAATGCCGCGCAGCGAATTTTTTTGAAATTCAGCCCTTATCGAGTAATTTTTTAAAGATATAATGCGTTACCAGGGGGGGCAGATTGATACTCTTGCCCCCCCCCCTTCAGACGTCTAGGGAGGGCACGTGCCCCTGCTGCCCCCCCGGTTCCGACGCCACTGCATCCACTGCAACCTCTTGTACTCCATGATTGTAAGATCACAATGGTTAGACAAAAACAATATTTGAAGTTTGAACATATTATATAAAGTGGACCTTGAGGGCATTTCTTTCGTGAAACCTTGTGGAAGGTACGTTCACTTTATTATCACAAAAGACGTATTAGAATAAGGCCCTACGACTAAGGTACACTCAAACCAATAAAAATTGGTACTCGAACAGAAAAGGATTGACTGCTGGTAAGACTGCTGGTAAGGTGCTGGTACTGCTGGTGACTGCTGGTAAGGTTCCTTGACAATCAATCCTTGTTTTTATCAATGAAATAAGAGCTCACAATACACTAGAGATGTAGATTATGCGTTAACACAGCCTTCATGGGATGATGCCATCAAATCTTCATCGGCCAATCCTTTTCTTTTCGAGTACCGATTTTTATTAGTTTGTGTGTACCAAAACCAATAATTATCTGATAATTCGTTAATAATTGCTTGAAGTGATTTAAAAACTCACATTGTTTCTGTTATTGTGATGAAATAGTTTTCAAGATTGCTTTACAGGGTTTGTAATAGATTTGAATGTTTAGAATATTTTTCGCATCATTGTTAATTTTATTTGTTAAATTTCTTTTCTTTTCCTCCGCCCCTCGTTCTTTCTTTAAAAATGAAACCCAGGTAATTTGACATTGACGTCATATTTACTACGCCCTTGACATTAAGAGCCATCACCATGGTATAACAAATCATATCGCAGCTTGAGAGTGTATAATCAGCAATCACTCTCAATTTTCACTTTTACGGAGTATTCATTATTTTTCTTCACCTTGCCCTTCCAATTTGTTGTCCAAATGATCTAAATCCATATGAGTAGAGCAAACACGAGTTCTATATTTTCACTGACAAGGCTGGCTATTTCCATTATTCCGCTGTGTTATTGCCAAACTTCAACCTTCATACTTCTTATATTGCAAATATTGGACATATTATTAACATATTCTCCAGCTGCGACATCGTTGGGACTGAGAAATTACGTAATAATTCAAATAATGTCACAAGCTGTTTTCCGGGAACTTTCCAGGCCAGGCGCGTAGGATCTATCAAAATTAATTAAAAATTCACCAAATTCATGTCTGAATTTAATTTTTTTCGCGGCTGTGCGCCCCGAACCCGCAATTTGGTGGGGACCCTCCCCCAGACCCCCCATTGTCTTCGATCGTTTACAATATTCCCTCCCCCCTTGCAAATTTAGTTCCTAAGCGTCTGTAACTTTCCAATTACAATTGTGTATAATATTTTTTTTAATTAGACACTCGACCAAACAAAAATTGAACGTTCAATTTTTTTTTGGACAAGTGTATCATTATTACATTCCTCTAGTGAAATATAAGTATGTTTCATTATTTTTGTTTATATTTTACGAATGTTCTGGAATACAATTCCATGAGTCATCCCTATTGTCATTGCCTTAGATTGCGATTCATGATTGCTTATGAATACGACGCTTTTATGAGCTGGGCTGGCCATTGAAGAACATGCAAATTAACATCCTGTGTAAGAGTTGCTGCTATGTGAAGAGATCATCCAAAATGCAACTTGTCAATTTTGCGTTGTTTTTCCTGTTAGAGGTGATAAAACATGAAGAGCAACAATGTCTACGCAACCTGATACTCGAGCTTGTAAAAATCATTAAACCAAAATGTAATTAATTATGTAAACACAGAATTTCGTATCTCTTCCATGCCGATGTCAATAGAAAAACGTATTTATCTCTGTTCAATGTTTTTGACAAGTTGCAGTTTGAAAGTAAGCTCCTAATGCAGTGGTACTCAACCTGCGGCCCGCGTGACTAATTTTTGTGGCCCCCCGGTTGATGTTTCAAATACCTATTCATTCACAAAATGTGACCACTGAAAAAATATTATTAAAAAAAACTCATCATCAGGCTGAAAATACGAGGAGTTACTTAAAAGAAACTTCAAACTTGTTGCAACGAAAATTAAGCTATTTACCAATTCCGAAAATTGTAAAAAGGTTTTGGTTTGGCGTGTGAAATATTGTTCGTTTCGTTTCATAATAAATAAAAGACACTGAATAAACCAGGCACGTAGAAAAAATCACTTATAAATTTGCTAAAATTCTAAAAAAACGCCCTGCGGGGCAACAATTGGACGGTAGTTTGCTCTAGTTCGTGCATTTTAGAGCCCCAGAATCACTTTTAAATGGTTAAATTCTAAAAAAAAGCCCTGCGGGGCTACAAATGAGGGCTTCGCGCCTCTCCCCCCTGATAAAAGTAGTTCCTACGCGCCTGGAAAAACCTTCCTAATCACGTAAGCATTATTGTAATTAAAAAAAAATAAATGCGGCCCGCAAACAAAAGCAAATTCGTATTATTGGCCCGCAAGTCAAAAAGGTTGAGTACCACTGTCCTAATGTATATACCGCTAAAAAAATACCTATACCTATAATGATTTGCCAGTAATCAAGGTGCTATGCGAATTCTTTCTCGCTAAAACAAATTTGACCACTTACTTAAAAAATAGCCGTAACGTGCCTGCATCTCTTGAAGTAGGTACATAATCGATTTAACAGAATGTTTTTAAAATCTGATAAATTGTTGATCTCAATGAGCATGAAAAATTGATACTTGACAGGAAAACTGAAGGGTGCAGGGAAAGAACGCTACAAGTCACATTCTGATGAAACTGAGATAAACGAGGTTTTATGTTGAAACTTGTATCTATTTATCTTCCATATAGATCGATATTTCAATTGCTTCTTTCAAGACTTTGTGGCAATATTTTCTAAAAACCGAGGGAATATTCTGAAAGTACATTTATAAACATCACTGCAAGATTACAGCTTTATTTTTTAATGGACTTATATCGTTCTTCCCCTGTACCCTTCAACTGGTTTATTCTCGCTTTCGAAACCATCAGAAGAATCTCATGAAAAATACAACAGCTGGTATGAAATGAAGCATTCAAAATTTCAGATTGATTTCTCTCCCCCAAAAATAAGTTATTGGGAGCAATTGGGCGACAACTCAAAATATGTGTTCTTCTTCCCATTCATCCTTGTCTCCTGGGTGCGCCGCCGTGGAAATAATATATTCTTATACCTACTATACTATAGATGAGCCGTGACGGATAAAGTTTAAGAAATACTACATTAGCGTATCATCTACCACGTCATCACTTCGCTACGCTCATTAAAAAAAATAAGCCAATCTGCAAATGTTTACAATTTATTACTTTGTCCTTTCCCCAGATCTGCGGAACATCAGTCCTCAGGAAATCGTTCGTGAACTAACTGGAAACAGCATCAGTGACTCCAAGCAATTCCGAAAGATGAATTTGCAGCAAACCCTCCTGTCAGCCTGTCTCCTTCTCGAACTCTCCACATTCGGCAGCTGCGTGTACAACGGAATCCTCGCCGAACACGGACAATACAAACACGTCGTCCAGATCAAACACCGCCCGCTCAAGTCGTACAGAACCTACGTGCACTGCACGGGCTCCATATTGTCACCCTCCTGGGTGGTCACCGCCGCTCACTGCGTCGCCGGACAGGAGTACAGCCGTCTGGAGCAACACTCCTACCTGCCGGACTGGGAGTCCCGCGTGGTCGCCGCCCACATCGGGAGCGACCTCCTGGACGAGGGCAGGGAGCAAGAGAGCACAGCGACGCGGACGTTCATACATCCGGAAGCCTACGACGAGAATAAGTTCCGGGCGATGTGGGACAAATGGCTGACGTGGGATCACAAGACGGCTGCTCCCAGGTTCGAGAACGGCTCTTTCGCGACTTGGGACAGGGCTCATGAGCTGGCGGTCACCATGGGCGAGGGCGTCGACATTGCCTTGCTGCTTCTGGAGAAACCCTTCGAGTTCAACGAATGGGTTGGAAGTATTGGATGGGCAACTGAGATTCCAGATACCGCCGATTGTACTGTAGTCGGATTCGGCAGGTCACATGACGAAGGAAGAGTTTACTACAACGAACAGAACTACATATCAGTTAGGATCGGTGGCGGGGATTTCTGCAAAGCGGTGATGCCGGATGGGAATGTGCAGTACATCAGAGCGCATCATATATGCGGGATCGCTGTCGTGCCGTTTGGCAACGTGTGTGGCGGGGATTCGGGAGGCCCTGTTGTCTGTGGAGGTGTTCTGTATGGAGTAGCCAGCAAGGAGCCCAACACGGTGACATCGGACTGGTGTGGGGAGGTCGAGAATACTCCCATGTACTTCACGTCGACGGCGGGGGTGAAGGAGTGGATCGTAAGCACGATGGAGGAAGCGAAACCGAGCTGGGATGAAAACAACTGAGGATAAATCAGTGGATTGAAAATGCATTCAATTAAAAATAACAACAAAATATTTTATAAACAACTGCGAGAATTCTGGGGGGCTCCTCTATTTAAATTTATCTACTGTTAACTTTTGGTGTACATAATAATCATTTATGTTTATGTTAACTCGGTTCATAATCACAAAATCGTTATAAAAGTGATAATAATCCAAAATGCGCCCCGCTTGGCAGATAGGGGCTTTCCCATTTCACTTTATGTCATAGTCTTTTGCTTTAAAAAGAATCGACATATTTATTTAGTATCGTAGTCGATGTTTCCATTGAAATCATCACGCCCCCTTTACAATAATTAATTAGAGATCTATTTCGTGTATTTTTTTACTTGTACTTAAAATATGATTATGTTCAAACTTGTACAATAATATGTTATTTGGCAACGATAATTTTTTTCTTGATCTGCTTCATAGATATTTATTTTACAACGTTTGAAGCTTGAATACAATTAAACGTTATAATTTAATTTATTATATTTTTAATTATTTGTTATCATGCTAACATCGTACTTACTATCAAGAGAATAATCGTGATATTTTTAAGGACAATAAAATAAATCCAAATTTTGATCTGAGACAAACCGAATCAACATTAGAAAATATTGACGCTATTTTTCCGCATGTTACTCGTGTGGGCACCAATTTTCCATTTCCGCTTTGGACTCACATTGAACTTTGATCAAGACAAAATTAAACAGGTTGTACTCAAGATAATTTGTCAGTTTAAATTGCTGAAAACCCAAAATCAAATTATTATCCTAAATTTCAAATTCAAAAATTTTCAAAATTTTCAATTCTGGTGCCATGAGCTAACGAACCAAACGTTTCCATTTCGCTTTCTTGGCACGGACCTGTTTGATTGTATGGTTATTTGTTAGTTTGTTTGTTGTTTTTCTGTTACTATAAGCGATAAGCGTCTCGTGTGTTCGCTCCCATAAGACTCAATGCTACCTAACTGAAGCGTCTTTTTGTCGCCGCGACTGAAAATCGCCCCGTGTGTTCGCAGCCTATTAGAGTTTTGAACGAGCTGTAAGGCTGCGAACACAAGGGGCGACTTTCAGTCGCTCAGTCGCGGCGATTTTACGCCGGCGAGTCCCCGAGCAGCGCGTGTAAAAGTCTCCAGGGCGAAAAACCGCGCGACCGAGCGACTAAAAGTCGCCCGTGTGTTTGCAGCCAAAGTAGATTGCTAAAAAAAGTTACAAAATCACGGCACACGGCACAAAGTTTCAAATTAAAAAATCAGAAATAATTTCTAGTATAGTTTATTTGATGATTATCAACAGCCTCAACACTCAGCATAGTTTATCTCACGACTTGAAACCTACTTGAAACCGAGTAGAACATTTATTTTTTCACTTCCTGGAAGTCTCTTCTCTACACAATACATTTTCAACAAGTTTCTGAGAATGGCAACGCGCTAAAGAAAACACCCCGCCGCGGTCAACCAACCTTCCCTACCCTGATCATACCCTCGCACGTGCCGATTTCAATAGAAGTGACATCTAAATATAGCCTAAATTATACCTGCTTTTTGAAGAATTCATACTCATGATGTAGACTCAGATTTCAGTGAATAACTTTTTGTTGTTGGAAACCAAACAATTTTGTAAAATAAAATACTGTCAAAGCTACTTGCCAGGGAGCGAGATGTGGGGGGTGGGGGGGGGGGGGGGGGATGTGTGAGGTATAATATCAGGCAACGACTGCCTCCTTCCCACCGTCCATCTCTACCTCTTCATCGTCATCGTCATGGTCATCGTCATCTCCCAATCATCAACATAATCATTTATCCATCGCCATTAGCTTCGCTGCAGAACAGTGCGACGTTAAACCCCATTTAAAATATAATGATATCGCCGGTTATGACTGAAATAAGGTTTTTCGTAAAGACTTCTGATTTGTGAAATTAACTCATAAAAGATTATGAATAAGTATATGATATGAAATATGATTTTTACTGAATCCCTCAGTTAGGTGAATGTTAATAAATACCAACTGCAATGTGAAAAGATTATCACTGGATATCGGAAGGTCGTGGGTTCGAGTCCCACTCGAGGAAAATCTTTTCACATTGCAGTTGGTATTTATTAACATTCGCCTAACTGAGGGATTCAGTAAAAATCATATTTCATATCATATGCGCACTCATCTGCTTATGAGAAAACCAAATCGAATGAAGTTAGTCAGTTGTCAAACGTGGATGAAATTCACGGTCTTCTGACCCTATCTTCAAAAATCGGTAAGTTGCTAACGCAGCTTATATTGGAACACAGCCGCTGCACTGTGAACTGCCTCGATAGCTCAGCTGGTAGAGCATCTGACTGGATATCGGAAGGTCGTGGGTTCGAGTCCCACTCGAGGAAATCTTTTCACATTGCAGTTGGTATTTATTAAGTATATGATATTTAAAAAATAAAACTTATTTAGTTACAAGACAAAGTAATTTGTTATAAATTGAAGTACCTGTCTAAGTGTCTAATAACTGAAATTGAGGTATTTCAATTTAATTTTATCCATGTTAAATTTCTTTGCTAAAAAGTTGGCTAAATACTTGATTTGCACTTGTTGCTATTTTGGGGTGTCAATCAGCTTCTTGGAACTCTCTTCTCTAAAGAATAAAACCTGTTATTGTGAACGCGGCGCCAAGCCAACCCCTGCTCTTGTCATCCAACCCTTTCCACCTGCCCACGGCTGGCAGAGCTGGAAACTGGCGGCTATTTGCGGGTACAATACTGCATGCTTTACAGAGAACTCGCAGTGAAAACGAACAAGATTTTAGAAGAATGCGTGTGTTTTATTTTATTGTGTCAAATACTTTGTTTAGAAATATCGACAAAAATTAAAGTGAAAAAAAACACAACTGACCCAAAAAAGTAAAATTTTCAATTTTCATGTATGAAAGAAATTGAAATATCGTGCATGGCCCATCATGAGACACTTTGTTGGGGAAAACGGGGTGTCAGAAAGGGATGTTATTTATGTTCATTGTTTTCAATGACATAATTTTCCAATAAAGACTAAAAAATGTTAGATCAATCAGTTTAAAAGTTTTACATGGGCACTGCTGGCAAAAGCACAGAAAAAAACGAAATTAAGCGCGCGTAGATGTAAAGATAAATAAGACGTCGTTGAAAGATGCTAAAAGTTTGTAAACAAACAAACTATAATGGTTGTTGCTGTTGTTGTTTGTATTTATCAATGGACCGGCACAGATTCTGTTGTCCTTCTCTAAAAGTAAAGTCTAGCGAGTAGAGGGGAACTCCCCCCCCCCCCCCCCCCCCCCCATTTTGTTTGCATCAGCAAGGGCAGCTTTACTTGCTTGAGTATTCACATTGTTGACATTCGTGGTGTGCGCAACAATGGAGCAACTTTCAACAATAGAATCTAAAAGAGGTGGCTGCAATCCGTGGTGAATTCAACTGATTATTTCATTAAAATAATAATCATAATAATACACACATTTAAATAAGAGAATAGTAAAGCTGATTGACATAAGAAAATATTTTCCTCATCTGGAATTATGAATCAAAGTCTAAAACATATTTATGACGAAGTATGATTGCATTAATATAAATTAAGGTCCAAAGTGAAGTTTGTGAATAATTTTGTCCATGTTAAATTCTTGGCTAAAGCTAAAAATTTGAACTAAATACTAGCAAATTGTTTCACATTTCCCCTAAAACTTGTTGGACGTTAATCCGCTTCTCTGAATGGGCGGGGGGGGGGGGGGGGGGGTGTAAAGTATGAATCCTGTTATCTGGAATTTGCTGGAATGCAGCGCTCAAAAGAACAAAGCAACATCCTTCGCTCCTCCTGGCAGCCCAACTCGTTTTACTTGTCGCTATTTTTAGGGGACGTCTGCAACTCACTTTTCTAAAGAATATGAAACCTGTTTGCATGCAGCGTGTAAAAGATCCAAAATCCCTCTTGAGTGAAACAACCCTTTCCACCTGCCAAGGCCGGCCAGAAAATTCTTTTCAGAGAATTCGCAATGAACAGTCGTTTGAAGTACAGTCCATACTAATATTTTAAATTGATCATTTTGATATTTCTATAAGGAAGAGTATAATGTGAATACGTAAATATCAACAGAAATTATAGTGAAAAAAGCAGATCACCCGAACCACGTAAAATTTTAATTTTTCACGTATAAAATTAGATTGAAATGTCATACGTGGCCCCATGAGACATTTGCTGGGAAAAACGGGGCGTGACTGTATCATAATTGCAAGGTATTTGCTGAAATAAAGAATTTTAGTAGTTACATAATATCACTGATTACTGAATTCACTGATTATCACTGAATATTACTGATATGAAAAAATACAACATGAAATTTGAAAATTTGAAAACTATTCAAACATATTAAATATATTTTGAAACGCATACAATGGGTCGCATTATCTGAAAATATAGTCTGAAATTGACAAAATCACCGAAAACGTTGGTCCCGGTGACCATGCAAAATGTTGATCGGTCAAATTCTTGAATAATGTCAAACTGTTCCTACACGAGACAACTTAGATTAGATTAGTATCAGTGCAAAATTTTTGATAAATAAATTGGTTGAACGGTTTGACCTGGGCATTGCAGTCAAAAACACACAAATAGTAAAAACAAACTAACAATGCACACCGGGAAAGGCGCTAAGCTGTCAAGATCGTACCTGTAACGTTTGTTGACAAACTCAAACGCTATTGATTGTTGATTGTTGTTATTGTTGACTCTCTAGCGCGCAGAGGGGAACCTCCCCCTCCCCTTCCCCCCCCCTCGATCCACGCATGGGCACTGCTTGAGTTTACACATTGTTGACTTCCGTGGACTGTGTATACATACGCAACAATGTAACAAGTTTCAACAATAGAGAATCAGAAAGATTCTACTTCAAAGATTCAAACCCCATTTTTTATTAGTTTTAAAATACATTGATTTATAATACTATTCTGTTTGTGAGAAAATAAAATATAAATTTTATTGAGCTTATGAATTTGGATTGTAAATCCAAATTTATAATAAGTTCGTCCAGTGATAGTTGGTGAAATTGAATTATACATTAAAATCTAAAATCTAGATATAAGAGTTTATCTTTTTAAATCATATCTGAAAGAATTATTAATGAAGAACTGTTTTTATTTAATGGCGAGTTTTTACATGAAAACAGTCGAGATACAAATATTGTCCAACTTGTAGGCCCCGGCCGTCTCCATCCCACCGTCCAGTCTGACCTATTTCTCATCATCAATCATCTGGCGCCTTTTGCCTAGTTGCAGAACGGTGCGACGTTAAACGCCATTCAAAATAAAAATCTACGATTATGATTGCAATTAGGTTTCCGTGATGTCTTCAGATTTGAGAAAAGATATTCCTCTGCGATTATAAATGAATGAGAAAATATAGTAACATGACGAAGTGAAATCAATAATAATTGATATAAAATGAGTACCTGTAAAACTGAAATTGAGTATGTGAATAATTTTGGCCATGTTACATTTCTCTTTTCTGAGCTAAAAGATTGTCTAAGTACTATTTATAACTCCATGGTCTAACTAAAGTGCAGATCTACCCTAATAGTAGATCCTGTTGCTATTTTATTTTTGGACGTTTTCTAAAGAATAAAACCTGTTTTTTTGAATGCAGCTTGCAAAGCAACATCCCCCTCCAGTCAACAACCCTTTTACCTTCACAAGGCCGTCTGCACTGGAAAGCGGAACGGAAACTATTTGCGAACACAATGCCTAAGAACCTCTTATTACCTGCCTCGCCTGCTTGTAGAGAACTCGCTATGTGCAAAATGTTGTGTCTGCTCAAGGTTATATTCAACCACCTTGGTGTCCGCTTGCGTTTTGTAACACAAGACCGTGAATGGAGACTTCTTGTATCTACAGACAACAACACGAGTCACGACAACAATGCTGAATTCAGATTATTAAATTGTAACTCGATTATCAATAATGTAAGCAACAACAATGGGGATGTGTACAAAGGACGTCACGCTTCAGAGGTGAAGGGGGGGGGGGACACCAGAATGGGACACAGAGTGACAGGTGAAGGGGGGGGGGGGGGGGGGGGGCTGAAGCCAGTAGGACGTCACGTTTTGTTATAGATATTTTCAAGCATTTTAAATTTCATTTGTTATGTCGGGACCGGAAATTTCGCTAAAAACGATAAATTCTGATACATTTTACAGTCAAAAATATTTTATTTAAGAGGGGGGGTCTCGAAAAGTGTGACACAGCGTGACAGGGGGGAGGGGGAGAGGGTGTCAAAATATATCATTTTTAGCGTGACG